>CAWLCW010000027.1:10000000-11200000 GCA_963856015.1 Helicoverpa assulta | reverse complement strand
TCTCAATAAAGCTCCAGTTTAAATAAAGACTTCAAAAGAGCTACATCGCCCAATTTCCCTTAAGAATGCAATATAAAATAAACACCGTCACTTAAAACATACAAAACTCGCCAACTCCTTATAATTCCAACAAATCAAATTCACTGGAAGCACTCAATGCTTCCAAAACATCTTAAGTCGAATATTTTTGCTTTGGATTATACCACATTTGCGTTTTTTTATGTTAAGCCTGTTTTATCTGCGGCTTTTGGGTGTACTTTGACTATACTTTTCTTGAGCTCCGAACTTAGAGCAGAGAAAAAACTGAATACACCATTGCCGTGTCTCTGTGCCAAAGAAATGACCTTTTATAATACCTGTATGTTCATTTGTGTGCATCAAGTGTATGCTTGTGTTTGTAAAGTTTGTCATGTCCGTGAGTAATTATGTTATCGAAAATGTATGAATGACCTATTACCATTTGTTGTGTTGCCTCGCACCCCCTGCGTAAGTTAGCAGACTTTTTCGCACAGAGATTATTGCTCCTGGCGGATCCAGTTTGTTAAATGATCTAAGACTCTGAATAATGAAGGCAAGTCTTAGTACTTTGGTGGAGCAGAATAGGTCTTGTTTTCGTGTAAAGTTGAAGTTTTTTGTAAGTAGGTCAGGAAAATAGGAGTACTTTTTTAATAATGAGCGGTTTTAGTCCTTCGGTAATGGCTTGGTCTGAGAGTTTGCAGCCGATTTATTGGATGAATTTTATTATTTGTTGAGTACGTCATGAGTCTTATGACCCCTTTCTCTTAGGAAGTTGACGCAGCATGGGATCGAAGGTTTCTGATTATAATTATTATATGGTCTTTTTTGACTTTAAGTACTCTGCTTTAAACAAAACTTGCCTAAATAACATGATGTATCTTTCTTTCCATAATGGCATAAATAAACCTGGATTCGAAATTATACTTTGATGAAACATGTCAGTAAATAGCTTATATCTATATCAGAATAGCACACATAATTATGTGCATATTAAGTAGAATTCCTCAGGAACTGAGTGAAACCGCGAACGAAAGCTAATACCTAAAAAACATTGAACCTAAATATCATATTCTAATATTCAAAATACTTAACCATTCAGAAAATGAATCAGCCATTCAATTTGAAAACATGATCAGTCCCAACGTTAATCGCAAGCAGTGTGAGTCCCGTAGTTTTCATATTTCATGTTGTCCCGGGATCCGTGTCGGCACATCCGGCGCCCCCGGGGACTGCCTTGAATCCCGGATTCTGTATTATACAGTTGTTTTTAGAGAGGTCCCTTTGAAAGCGAGTAGCGGGAATAGAAACAGCTTATGGCGGTAGATTGCTGGATTTATTTAGTTACTAGCTTCCGAGGTCTAAGCTACCTCCTATCTAATTTTCAGCTTAACCTCTTGTGCTGCGCATCCGCCCTCCGGATGCAGAGGCCAGGGAAGCGGAGCTGTACGAGGGATACAGAGCTGCGAAGACCGCCCTCCAATTGGCCATCATCCAGGCCAAGGAGGTGGCCAATACGGAGCTGCTGGGGACTCTGGACAGAGATCCGTGGGGGCGCCCTTACAAAATGGTGCGGGGTAAGCTCCGCCCATGGGCCCCCCCGCTGACCCAGAGTCTTCGGCCTCAACTGGTGGAGGAGGTGGTGAGCGCTCTGTTCCCTTCGCGCGGGGAACACATTCCCCCGCCCATGGCTCTGCAATCCGCGGTGTCGACTGTGGACCACACATCCGACGACGACGATATCCCCGAGGTGACTGGGGTGGACCTGAGAGTGGCGGTAACCAGGCTGAAAGCCAAAAATACCGCCCCAGGGCCTGACGGCCTGCCTGGCAAGGCCTGGGTCCTGGCCCTTGAGGCTCTCGGGCCTCGACTTAGGGGGCTTCTCAGCGCATGTATGGAGAGGGGCCAGTTCCCACTTCGTTGGAAGACAGGGAAACTGGTCCTCATTCGGAAGCCGGGGCGCCCTGCGGACTCTCCGTCCGCATACCGGCCCATCGTGTTGCTCGACGAGGTGGGCAAGCTTTTCGAGCGAGTTGTCGCAAACCGCCTCGTCGCGCACCTTGGGGGGATGGGGCCGGACCTTGCGGACAACCAGTTCGGTTTCCGCAGGGGGCGCTCAACGGTGGACGCCATCATGCGCGTGAGAGCTCTCACGACGGGGGATGCTGTGTCCCGGGGGGGGGTCGTCTTGGCGGTGTCTCTTGACATCGCCAATGCCTTCAACACCCTTCCCTGGAGTTGCATTAGGGAGGCACTCCGGTACCACCGGGTGCCGACCTACCTTCGTCGCGTGGTCGAGGCCTATCTGTCGGATAGGTCCATCATTTACCCTGGTCACAACGGGGAATGGAACCGGCGAGAGATGACGTGCGGTGTTCCGCAGGGGTCGGTACTGGGGCCGCTCTTGTGGAACATCGGCTACAACTGGGTGCTGCGCGCCGACCTCCCTAGCGGCGTCAGCGTGGTTTGCTACGCTGACGACACGCTGGTACTGGCACAAGGGAGGTCGCACCAGGAAGCGGCCGACATAATGGCGCGAGGAGTTGCGACAGTCGTTGAGAGGATCCAGCTGCTGGGATTGGAGGTGGCATTGCACAAGTCCGAGGCCATGTGCTTTCATGGGCTTCGGAACGCGCCTCCTTCAGGTTCCCAAGTTACGGTGGGAGGGGTTACCATCGGCGTCGAGAGGGCGATGAAGTACCTAGGACTCGTCCTCGACGGCCGGTGGAACTTCGTCGAGCATTTCCGACGTTTGGGCCCCAAACTGGAGAAGGCAGGTGCTGCCTTCAAGCGGCTCCTGCCCAACCTGGGAGGCCCAGACGCCCCCTGCCGTAAACTCTACGCGGGAGTCTTGCGGTCCATGGCCCTTTACGGGGCCCCGGTATGGGCACGTTCGGTAAGGCCGCGGGCTGTACACTACCTGAACGTGCCCCAAAGGGTGATAGCCATTAGGCTAATCCGGGGGTACCGCACGATCTCCCGCGAAGCAGCTGGCCTACTAGCCGGACTGCCACCGTGGGATCTGGAGGCGAGAGTCTTCTTGCGCCTGTACGACTGGCGCGAGGAGGCTCAGCGCCGGGGGGAAACCCCGTTGCCGCGGCAAGTTGTCGCGCAGCGAGCAGAGCTCCGACGGGATGTCATGGTGGCCTGGAGGGAGCGACTGTCGCAACCCAGTGCAGGGCACGCCACCATAGTGGCGGTAAGTCCCCTCTTTGAGGAGTGGCTCGGGAGGAGTCACGGCGCCCTCACGTACCGCATGACGCAGGTCCTCACCGGACACGGTTGTTTCGGGAGGTACTTGCATCGAATCGGTCGTGAGGAGGCGCCCGGGTGTCACCACTGTGCGGATAGCCCCGAGGACACGGTGGACCACACAGTCCAGGAGTGCCCTGCATGGGAAGGGCACCGCCGGGTCCTCGTCGAGGCTTTAGGCGGCGGCGACCTCTCGCGTCCGGCTCTGGTTCAGGCCATGGTCCAGGGCGAGAGGGAATGGGATGCCGTCGCCTCCTTCTGCGAAGCAGTCATGCTCGAGAAGGAGGAGGCGGAACGCCAGAGAGTTCGCACCTCTCATCCCGGCCGCCGCGCTGGAGCAGGTAGACACCACGGGCGCCGGGTGACGCGAGACGACTCCCGGCCACCGTAGGCGTGGGTCTGTGGGCGGTGAGTTCGGGTGGCTCATCGCTCATGTCTATTTTTAGACAACAGACCCGTGTCGGCGGCGCGCGTTGTTCCACGCGCTCCTCAAAGAGATGTCAGCAACCCCAGCGGGGCCCAATAGGGCTAAGGCCTGCCGGGGCTGCGGGTTGTTCGAAAGAGATACCGCGGCCCTAGCACATAAAAAGGCCTACGACGGAACACGACGGTTTTTAGTCAGTAAGAGTCTGACACTCCCTCACCGCTGCTAACCCACAGCGGGAGGGGTCATTTGATGATTTTTGACGTCGGAAAAAAAAAAAAAAAAAAAAAAAAAAGCTTAACCTCTTGTATGCCGGTGGCGCGGATCCACAAAGACACAATTAATTTTCTATGTAAAATAGTTTTATTTACATAGTTATTTACATGGATATTTACAACACAAAAAAACTATCGTAGAAAAACATTAATAAAGAAACATTATTCGTAACAAAAAGTCGTGGTGGCCTAGTGGGTAAAAGACCAACCTCTCAAGTATGAGGGCGCGGGTTCGATCCCAGGTCAGGCAAGTACCAATGCAACTTTTCTAAGTTTGTATGTACTTTCTATGTATATCTTAGACACCATTGACTGTGTTTCGGATGGCACGTTAAACTGTAGGTCCCGGCTGTCATTGAACATCCTTGACAGTCGTTACGGGTAGTCAGAAGCCAGTAAGTCTGACACCAGTCTAACCAAGGGGTATCGGGTTGCCCGGGGAACTGGGTTGAGGAGGTCAGATAGGCAGTCGCACTGGTACTCAGCTGAATCCGGTTAGACTGAAAGCCGACCCCAACAGGATTGGGAAAAAGGCTCGGAGGATGAGGATGATATCTAAAACGCGTCAAAAAATTCATGCCCATCGCTGTCAACTGGGAGCGTACCCAAGAGGCTGGCAGCATTACCTCGTTGGATGGCCATGCTGATCCTTTGACCGAGGTAATAGCCAGCCTTTTGGTCACGAGAAGCGTCAACCAGCCGCCTAGACAGATCTTTGAATAGGTTGTGGGCATTCGGACCCCAAGACCCGAGGGTTTCAACCTTTGGGGTTCGAAAATATAGTTGCCGACAAGGCCACTATATTTCCGCCGCTTGAGGTTCTCCGCGGCCGCAGCGGCAGCAGCAACACAGCACGCAGAACTTGCAAGGTGGGATGGCGCAAGAGTATCGACGCAGGTTGCGTCCCATACTAAAAGGCCTACCCATCTTCCAAGGAAATAACGACATGCCGTCTGGTCTCTTATCGACTATTGTAATTAGCGGCATTCATGCAGTTAATCAGTCCAGCTGTTCACATGATCATTTTTATATATTTATAGGTTGATGTTTGTTTGATTAACTTTAGTTATTAGCTTTAGAATTTATTAGGTCATGAAAAAGTTCCTCCGTGTCAGAAAGCACGTTAAATTGCGATTACCAGCTATCACGGCAGTCAGAATGTTGATAAATAACCTGTTGGGTTGAAGAAGCCAGCTAGCTTCATCCATAAAACGCTGGTACCTAACCTAACATATAGGTACTAAAACTTCTCAGCTGAATCTTATCAGATTGTAAGCCGTCCCCGACAAAGCTGGAAAAAAAACTACGCAGACGAAAATACATTCTAAATCGCCATAGGTACGGAATCACATAATGAATTCATAACCCGCTTACAATCGCACCTCGTTCATTCGTTCCGGTATCTAAGTAACAGCATATTAATGATCCGCTACAGGGAAATCTGTGCCGTTATCATAACCCGGTAAATGATCACCACATTTAACTGAAAGATAATCATGAACGATTATTGAGTTTATTTGATGATTAATCGATACTTATGAGTATGTTATACACTATACAGCTGAAGGTTGTTGGCTTTGCTCTAATTAGGTAAAATGGATCCCTGATGATGGTAGGCGACCAAGAGGAAGACCAAGAAAACGCTGGAGAGAGGACCTAGACAACTTCCACAAGGACTGGTCACAAATGGTGACCGATAGGGACAAATGGAAGGCTATGGGCGAGGCCTTTGCCCAGCAGTGGGACAACACAGGCTAATTAAAAAAAAAGATTTGCAGAGCAAAGGCTATGTTATACGAATACATCATTACACGATATATTATACAGATGCAAGAAGTAGTAGGTATGAACGTGGGTGCAATTGTGGGCGACGTAGTTTTAAAAATATGTTGCTAATCACACTTTTCCCACTCAGAGCAGAAAGACGGATTTTTATCATCTAAAAGGTTATACTTACTGTTACTGTTTACTGTTACAGCCTTTTTATCGTCCCACTGCTGGGCCACAGGCCTCCTCTCACACGGAGAAGGATTGAGCGTTAATCACCACGCTTGCTCAATGCGGGTTGGTGATTTCAGACTGTATATATAGTCCAGGTTTCCTTAAGATGTTTTCCTTCACCTTTTTATCAGCCATTGGTGTCTAAGATTACTTAGAAAGTACATACAAACTTAGAAAAGTTGCATTGGTACTTGCCTGACCTGGAATCGAACCCACACCCTCATACTCGAGAGGTTGCTTCTTTACCCACTAGGCCACCACGACTTATACTTGGGTTATAAAGGTTATACTTGGGTGTTCAATAACCTTCTACGTATTAAGATAGGTGTCACAAACCGATTTGAAAAGTTCTTTCAGTGTTACCTAACCCATTAATCGATGACGTGTAGGTAAATTTTATCCGCGGGAAGTAGGTCCTACGGGACACGGGTGAAACCGCTAGTAGAATCTAGTCGATGTAAATTCATGATACATGTAGAGGTATAAACCAGAACGTAGGTTGGTTAATAGACGGTGTTTACATTTGAAATTGATGTCTGTACAAACAAACACACAGTAACATTTCTGTGTTTCGCCTTGTTGATGTAGCTCAAGCACACTGAAGACTAAAATGTCGGCCGACTGTTGATAAAGATGTTTATTAAAGATTTTTTTTTTTTTTAGAGAAGAAGTGTGTGGGTTCGATTCCAGGTCAGGCAAGTACCAATGCAACTTTTCTAAGTATATCTTAGACACCAATGGCTGATAAAAAGGTGAAGGAAAACATCTTAGGAAACCTGGACTATACAGTCTGAAATCACCAACCCGCATTGAGCAAGCGTGGTGATTAACGCTCAATCCTTCTCCATGTGAGAGGTGGCCTGTGCCCAGCAGTGGGACGGTAAAAGGCTGCAACTACTACACTAAAGAAAATCTTGATTTCAATCAAAGTTTTCAGTCGGTCCGATTCCGGCAAATACCTGATGTTTGTAATGTGTGCACTACCATTCATCTTCATACTGATTTATGAGCAAAAACAAACTATCGGCCGACTAAAAGTCTGCAGTGTGAAGATACTCGTAGGGACTCGTTTCATTTCGTTTCAAGTGTTTCGGCTTATTTACAAGGGTTGTTTTTTTTTGAGTACACTGGCGAGCATGAAATTTAGGTCTATAGCCGTTTTTTTCGTTTTCGCTGTTGTTATGTTAGTTTTAGTGATGGAGGTAATTTTAGTGATATTCTATAGGTATTTAGGACACTTTGCAGTTAAAAAAATACTTCCCTCCACTTATAATGTAACCTGCATTATCCTAACTAATATTATAAATGTGAAAGTAACTCTGTCTGTCTGTCTGTCTTTTCTTCACGCCTAAACTACTTCACCGATTTGTGTGAAATTTGGCACGGACATAGTTTGGAACTTGAGAAATGACATAGGCTAGTTTTTATTACAAAAAAATATAAAAATAAAATTTATTCCGAACATATAGCGCCGTCTATTGGTCAAACCAAAAATCTGCCGGAAGTCACTATTCCACGCGAACGAAGTCCTGGGCAAAAGCTAGTATGCAAATAAATTATTAGAATTTGAATTTATATTACCTAAAAATACAAAAAACACTAACTGTTCCCCAAGTTCTGTCCAACCATATTTTACTCTTAAGAGAGTACTAACAAGTAAATTATAATTGGACAGCTCCTCATGTATAGAATAATGACCCTCCCGAGGGTAACGTCTTTGAGTCAAAGGCTGAGTTTACCTTATTCTAAATAGGGTAATAGCTCATCATGTATGTTTAAAGACGTATAATAATATTATCTTGAATGTCGGAAATTCTGGTGTGAGGAAAAAATAGGATTAAGAAAATGTTGTAACAAAATTTGGAAACCAATTAAATATGGTATTAATCTTAGGAAAAAATACGTTTTTTTTTCCTGTAAGGCAAAATACTAACCGTTTTTTTTATTTATCCATACACATACAAATTTTTATCTAGTACTTTTACTGTCTACTATAAATAATCATTATATTTGCCTTTCCCAGATGTGTTAAGTTCTAGCATCCAATCCTGAATACCAGAATGTACCAGTGTTTAACAACGAAGCGACTGCCTACTTTGAGCAGTATCTAAAGCTTGTGACTACTGCAAAAACCGCAATGACTGCCAATGATGTGCAAATGACAACTTGGACCCACAATTTATCCATTTCATTGCCTACAATATAATATTTCAATGTTTGAGCTACTGATACTAACTCTGTCAGTGTACAGATTTTAGCTCTTAAAATAGCTTCAGCAATAAACATCCACATAAGACTACGAAGTGTCTCATTTTATATTCAACAGCAAACAGATCGTCAAACTTCATAAATGAAATGGCATCAATTCACAAGTATCATACTAGAGTAAGGCGGAGAACACACTACCAGGCGCACTCCATGTTATATCGATTTAATTCTAGCAGCCCCATCAAAGATCGAAATAGTATGATCTGTATTTCATTCAGTTCCATACCACCGTAGACTTGTGACGTTATAATTGGCTGGAGTCACTCATTGCTGTTTTGGATATGCATCTGCGTAACTGCATCCACCTTGTTAGAAGATGCACCGTGGGCCCACCGTGCATCACAATGTTTTTTTTTTGGTCTTTTCTTTCTTGAGAGTGGACAGAAAAATTCTGATTTATGACTAAGGCTTTCAACCTCTTAGAGGACAAAAGAAAACAAATGAGGCATCACTAATTTCTTTAATCAAGTGTGCATATGCCAGCTTCATACGACACAGTGTGTGCACCGTTTAACCAGCAGTCGAACAGTTCAGCTTTCAAAACTTATACATTACCTGAATTCACAACAATCGTAACGTTAAGCTCCAACTTAAGTTTGTTCTTAATAAACGGAGGATAACTTGCGAACTTCACAGTTATTGCAGTGGAATTCGAAAGCCAAAAGTTTTTGAAAATTATTACATAGGTATCTGACATGTTTTTGAATGTTGTGAGCCCCGAAACTGCTTTTAGTCGGAAGGTAGTTTGATCGTGCTCGTAAATCAGTGTTGAGAGTAATGGTAGAGTTACTCTTTACAACGATCTGGCCGGTATCAGACTTAAGAAAAACTGGATCACTTCATGCATCACTGAAGTTATCATTATATAAGTCGTTTATATGTTCTATCAAGGTTCTTCTAACCTACAGACAAACAGGTGTTGCTGGGGAGTTTGTAGCGCCACTTCTTCTTCCCAGAATAACATATTGGTAGAATTTTGGGTGTCCTTTTTGCTGTTTCACAATATCTCGGAAAGAATTTTAACGTGTGTATGTAACCTCTACCAGATTTCTTCCTAGGTTCAAAATAGTTCTATATTAATATGGTCGACAGATTTTAATAAATAGCGTTAGGATTATGGTTGAAATGAGGTCTTTACCACCCAATAAATGTGAGTAACGAGTCAAAATTAAGTTGTCAGTAAAATTTGGACAGCCTCCTTTAATTAAGAAAACTTTTATTTGACGCTGACATTTTTTTATTTGGCTATTCTCACCTCGTAAACTTTTATGGCTAATAAATTACTGTCTGAAGAAACGTTCAGTTTATGGGAAGGTTTTTAATTATTTGGCCGTAAGGAGTGACCTTCAATTGACTTATCTGGGCCATAATTTTTTAAGGTTCTCCAAAATTTTCAGTTTATTGGAGGATTCAATTTATTGAATTCGAGTTTGAAATTCATGGACTTATCTTAAGTACTAGTTTGAATTCAATATTTGATTATGTAGCAGATGTGTGTTTTAGTATAAGAAACGAAAATTAATGTCTTAAATAACGAGACGATCTCACGTTCCTATATTTAATTTACACTTACTTGCACAAATACTGACCACTTTTAGACACACCATAAACAACTCATATTCAACCAAGATATACTTAACATGGGAACTGTTAACAAAAACATCGACTGCGACTACCGAAGACCTTCGACACCATATCTCCATTACATCCGAATTTCGAGATAAATCGCTACGGAATCCTTTTTACACCCTGATCAGCATACTTTACGGGAACATTAGGAAACCATTACGATTTTCTATATAGATAGACGAGGTTAGATATTGTAATACCAACATTAGGGTGATGTTTTGTACGCAACATTTGGCTGAGGTCACGGCATACCGTAGGGATTTTTGTTGTGTTTCTGGTCAATTGAAAAGCAATATTGGTTTGGGTTTTTATTTTTTACGTGTTACGGACAATGTATTGTCATTGTTTTTAACTAATTGGACGTAAGTAACTAATTGGCGTATCATTTAATTATGGCTTTTGTTTAGCTGAAAACGGGCGGAAAATTGGACTTTATGTGATGGATATAATATCTGTATCCTAAATTTGATCTGAATTGGATCAGCAGTTGTAGAAGTTAGATTTCATTACAGTGACTAAAATGTTATGTTCTATATTTTAATAAGAATAATTTTGCCCTAAATGCTCCAACACTATTGATCCGATTTGAAAAAAAAAAAAACTTTCACTGTTACTCGGACTTTCTGGAAGTTATATAGGCTATATTTTGTACGGGTATCGGAAGAAGTTCCGCCGAGACGCGGGTGAAACAGCTAGCAACTTGATAATAACAAAAAATAGATAAAAGTAGTTAATATACTAAACAGCACCTACCATACTAAAAACAAGGATGACACCAAAAATCTTCTAAATTACGTAGAAAATGTTGTAGAGCGTTATTTATCAAAGGCCTGACAGATATGATTATTCTCGCGACAGCCGACAGTTTTGGTCGACAAAAGAATAGGCAATTTGGGACGACGGACTAATTCGTTCAGAAAATGAGCAGGTCGGAATTAAAACACGGTTTTTGTTAAGAATTACGAAATTAAAATTAATGTTAGGTTTGGATCGCCGTTTGTTTTTCGTTTTCTGTTTTGTTTCGAGTTTTTGTCATGGGTGTTCATTGTTTTGTTTTTGAAAGAACTTATCAATGTATTCTAGAACATTATAATTTATTATTAACTTTTATTTAAATTTTATTACCCTCTTCTTTACTGTAGAATTTTGTAGCCGTTAGTTTACAAAGACATAATATAATTGTAGAGCTCTTAACATCACGGCGAGAGCATAAATAATACTTAATTTTGCGATGCCTCCGATTTTTTTCCCGTAAGTGTAATCTTTCGTGTTATACTTTAAAATCCATAATGGCAGGGGTTTATCAAGATGAGATATGGAAAAACACATAACATACTTAGAGGTCATTGACCCCCATCGTTATTAGGTACGGTCAACGAACTAATGGTGAAGAGTCCATTGCAGTCTCATTATAACGGGGTTAAGGGTCTTATGTAAATAAAGGGTTTTCCCTTACTTATAGGTCCTATTGTGGAAAGGATCTGCAATCCATGGGCGTTTGGCCCATGATTTTTATTTCATAACTAGCTTCCGCACGCGGCTTCGCCCGCGTAGAGTTCGGTTATATCGCGTTTCCAAGAGAATCCTTCAAAAGTCCGGGATGAAAACTATCCTATGATCTTTCTCAAGGTCAACTCTTTCTCTGTACCAAATTTTATTAAAATCAGTTCAGTTCAGTGGTTTAGACGTGAAAGCGTAACAGACAGACAGAGTTACTTTCGTATTTATAATATTAGTAGGGATTCCTTGCGCGTGTACTGTAGGTACAGATTTCTAAGTTATACAAAAGAAACTTGAATATTTTTTTTTGTGAAAATCACATAAGAAACTGTTTCACATATTTTCAGTTTATAATTTCAGACGTAAGTGTTTAACTTTCAATAAAACAATTACATGATATTTTTTTGGACTAAAACTAGTTCCAGAGTCTCCAAGTAACAGGACCACGATAACGCTTCAGAAAAAGACCGTTTTACATGCCTGCCGATAGCTTTGTTACTGTTTTCATCAAAATTTGTTCACATTTACAACATCAGTATAAACGATGATATACAATTACTATGTAAAACAAATTAATAGCAAATTACATGCAATCTAACATGGCCATGTGTTATGATAACATAAGTTAATTATATCGCTGACGATGTGATTCATGGGCCTAATGCGACGTGTAGTGTTGCCAGCTGAATTATTTGTCCGGTTATTAGGTATTCAGTTCAAGTATCGTGTTATTTTTTATCATACATTTGCTTCAGTTGATTGTATTTTATAAACGTAGAAAAAATAATCGTTGAGAGCCAAACCGTCTTCATAATTATCGTTGATGGCAAAAAAACTCTTCCGGTTACAAAAAAAAACATGAAACCAGTTCTCATCGTATTAAGAACCTACTATCAGACATTATCTTTTGTACGTAAATAATTGATGAATAGTTTTAAAACATTTCTATACATTCTCCGCTCATTACAGTTCAAAATAATCAACGTCATAACATTCCCAATAATCCAACGTACTAATAACTAACAATTTCGACATACACTGTAAAATACCGCAAACATATTTCGTAATAAACAAAATTCTAACCTGAAAATGTTGCACTAATTCTAACCAAACCCCGCGGGAAATAATATGGCATTATGTGCTTTTCATTTCGGGGATATTTTTCGATTCACGCTGGCAACACCGTCCCTTAGGGTATTATGTTACCATAGCCGGTCACCTTTGTTGCCACTTTAATTAGACTGCCCGAAATAATGGTGGTGACTATGAATTTTTTATGCGTATCATAATTTTGATGATGACTCTCTTGTTTTGTTTTGTATGCCTACTTTGTTAGGCCAGTTTTGTATGTGATCATGGATATTAATCTAAATTGTGGTATGAATGTAGATGTTCATTTTGAAGAGAAGTTAACGTTTATATAGTTAATTAAACTATCTCTTCCAGCGGTTTTATTTGCGCCATGTCTGGTGCCATGTCTGCCATGTGTGGTATATCTACTTACGCACTTACTTAAAAAGAGCCTACAATCTTTTTTTTATGGGCTATTTAAAACTAAAAATATCTCAAATACAAACAATCTCTTCAGCTTTATTGCCTTTAAGCATAAGTATATTAAATTACGTACCTTTAGGGTACCGGCAAACTGGAGGCGCCGACGGTTAACCCGATGGTTACCATTTTTTTTTAAAATTCATGATTCCAATCCAGTTTTGAGTCGGTCTGATACTGGCTAATTACCTGATATTTGTAATGATCGTACTCAAATTCATCGTCATGCTGACTTATGAGCGATAACAAACTATGCTATCGGCCGACTAAAAGTTTGTATTCAGCGCGTACTGTAAAACTGATTCAAAGAGAAGTAACTGTTATTATATTCCTTTTCTTGTAGTAACTATCCCACCCAAAACAAAAATGTGAAAGACTGCCAAGTTCGATAATATGGGAATGCTTCGCCTATAAAAGAAGTGAGATCTGAATAAGTACCAAGTTCCATACACACACCTCAGTTAAAAATAGTTACTTTATAATGATGTTACTTGGCAAGTTTTCATACACCTTGTTATAATCCTACTAAACGCAATTAATCAAGTATTTAATTTTCTATTAAAACTTGCCAAGTAATCATCATTAAAAAGTAACTATTTTTAACTGAGGTGTGTGTATGGAACTTGGTACTTATTCAGATCTCACTTCTTTTATAGGCGAAGCATTCCCATATTATCGAACTTGGCAGTCTTTCACATTTTTGTTTTGGGTGGGATTTCATTTATTTTTGTAAGGTTGTTTATTTTATTTTTTTCTCATGATGAAGTTAGTTAAAGAAATGTCTCATTTATACTATCTTTTTAACCGACTTCCCAAAAAGGAGGAGGTTCTCAATTCGGCCGGTATGTTTTTTTTTTTTTTTTTTTTTTTTTAGATTTTTTAATATGCACTATGTTTCTTACAAAGAAATGAACTATATTAACTAAATGGACTAGATTTACCAACTGACTGACATGACATGTTATCATATATTATGTTCGTGGATCAAAGTTACACATTCGTTATTTTCGAAAGTGATTCACACTTGGCCGTTTTCAGATTTTTACTTTACTTTGACTAAATACAAACCTTTGTACCATTCGAAGATATATTATATAAATATAGATAAATTTAGTTCGTTTTAGTTCCTTAGGGGTATAAATTTACACCGGGTATAAAAAACCTTCATTATTTTGAAACCGACTCACACTTGGCCATTTTCAGATTGTTCCCTTTACTTTGACATAAAGACCTACCTCCATGCCAAATTTCAAGTCAATACGACCATTGGAAGTGGTCTAGGTTTTTGATGAGTGAGTCAGTCAGTCAGTCAGTGAGTGTATAGTAAAAATAGCGATTTTCTGATGTCAATATCTCAAGACCTACAATAGGTATATTAATGAAATTTTGTATTTTAGATAAGTGAGGGGGTCTCAACAGATACTAGAAATTTGATATGCGTAAATAAAATAGATTTTGAGTTACAGGGGGGTCGAATTTGGCCCGAAATGGTTCGTGTAATATAACCCACGGCCGGTGTGTCGCTTTTTTTGCTCGAACTTGGCGGACACACTGCCGTGTGTCTAGATTTCTTAAACAAAAACAATTATTATTATGTATTTGTATTATGTTTCGTGATTTATCAAAGTCCACAGTTTTTAGTGCTTCATTAAATTCAATTGACGTCTCGCTCAGTTAGAGTTTAAGTGCTATAATTACTTTATCGCGTGTGATAGGAGCTAGGTATTCAGAGGATTCTTAAATGGGGGAAACTGAAGTTTTAAAATAATATTATAAAATTAGGTCAAGTTGTGTTTTTGTTAAATCTATAAATTAAAGAGGTTATACCAATGACTCAACTCTTTTATTGCACAAACTAGTTTATTTATTTCACAGATATAGCAAAAAATAAATAAAGATTAAACAAATATACTTATCTATAATTTATTCAGCCACTTAGCTCAAAGTCACGTCTGTCCTCGACGGTTGACTGACAACAAATTCCCCTTGCTTAGGCCAAACAACGCCTTTTATACAATTACCCCCACTATTCACAACACAAACTTTTTAGATAATTATTTAAAAATAACTACTAATAAAATCACATTTTTAGCTTAAAATTCAAGACTTAATCCAAAATAATGAATTTGTTTTAAACTAATTACAATTAAGTATTTTACCAGATTTTTAAACTTTTCGATATAAAAAATACAATCTTTAACAACACTTAAATTTCGGATTGAATTTATAGAAAAAAAAACATACAAAATAAATGTTAATTACAACACCAACTCACTTTAATTATTTATCGATTATCAAAATAAATACTTCTAACAACAATATTCTAACACGGCCATACTGACATGTACTTCGTTCTCGAAGTACCACACAAAATACAAATTATACATATATATATATATATATATATTTTACATAGTTATCATGATAATCACGCCTTACTATCTATTATGTGGCCAAACACCCGCTGTCAGTGAAGCTTAATCACCCGCCGTCAGTGAATGCCAGAAATAAATAAAAATAATAATTACAACATTCATCGTAGAATAATCATCATTACACATTAATTATCTTAATCAGAACCATCATAATCATTACAATCATCATCATCTTCACAATAATTATCATCATCATCACAATAATCATCATCATAATCATCATCATAATCATCATCATAACCATCCTCATAATTATTTTTCTTTTTACAATAAAATCATACATAATATTTAAATAGAACTATATTACTCAGCTGTACTAACGTTTTGATCAACCCAATTACCAGGCCATAGACGAAGTTTTTCTTTAGCAACCGTAATATTTCTCAGACTTCCAATACCTCTTAATGAAAACCTGTCATTATCTAGTATACTAACTATCTCATAGGGTCCCTTAAATTTTGCCTTTAATTTGTCATGTCGTCTATGGTCCTGATTTACATAAACAGTATCGCCAATGTGATATTCTATATTATTTCTTCGAGTTCGATCAAAACGTTCTTTTGATTTGTTAGCTACGTCTATTAGGCGCTGTTGTGCTAATTGCCTATCAGCAGTCACATCTATAATTTCGTTATTACCGTTATTGCCTATTACTTCGTCTATTCGAGCTTGTATGCTAGGAATATTAGTAGTTCTGCCCACTAGCAGACGAATAGGTGGAAAACCGGTGGATTTCTGAACCGTACTATTAAGGGACAGTTGGACTTTCCACAGTACGCTCGGCCAGGCTGACACATCAGTACAGGAGGTGCAAATCATGTTTGTAATGGTGGATACGTAACGTTCCACTTGGCCGTTTCCTCGTGGGGTACCAGTGGCTACCAGATGATGTCTAACCTGCCAGCTTTCAAATAATTCTTGTATTTGTCTCGAGCAAAAATTTGTACCACGGTCGGTTATAATTAATGATGGAGTACCGAAATCGGTGAGAGAAGTACGTAAAACGTCGACTAGTTCTTGGCCACTTAGGGTTTTTAATGGTTTTAAAATACAAAATTTTGTGAAACCGTCGATTATTATAAGTAAATGTTTAAAACCTTCAAGAGATTGTGGAAACGGTCCTGTACAGTCTAGGTGAACGGTGTGGAAAGGTACCGGTGTTTTTTCTATGGGATGTAGCATTCCTTGCTTTGGTCCATGATGTGTTTTCTTTTGTATACAAATGAGACAATGAGAAATATATTTTTTTATGAATTTGTATAAACCAGGGAACCAAAAGTATTCCAGTATTTTTTGATAAGTTTTATCTAAGCCCACATGGCAATTCTCATCATGGAACAAATTAAGAATATTCAACCTACTTCCTTTAGGAATATATAATTTAGGTGCTGCCATTGGATCAGTTTTGTAGTAAAGCAAATTATTCTGAACCATATACCGATTAGAATCTAAATCTCCGGCTCTAACTTTTTCAATCAAGACTCGAGTTTCTGGATCACTGTCCTGAGCGGTTTCTAACCAAGATCGCGGCGGGGGTGAATTTATTAAATTGACTGTCATATTGTCTATTTTCAAAGGGACTGATGCAGAAGGCAAAACATGTGATGTATTAATTGAATCCTGGTCTACTTCTGGGTTTCGACTAAGATAATCGACATGATTGACAAACTGCCCCTTTCTATATATAACCTCAAAGGAGAAATCTTGCATATAGGTCCACCATCGTGCGACTCGAGGTGATAAATCTTTTTTTGTAACTGTAGATTTTATGGCATTACAGTCAGTAATAATTTTAAAGTGTATTCCTAATAGGTAGACGCGGAAATGTTTCAATGCATTAAATATTGAAAGGGTCTCCAGTTCGTAGGAATGATATCTAGACTCAAAGGGAGTCGTTTTTTTGCTAAAATATGCCACTACTTTGTTTAAACCATTATGTCTTTGTAACAGTATGGCACCGTACCCTATGGAACTGGCATCAGTGTGTAATTCTGTCTCTAAGTTTGGATCAAAAATTGATAATAAAGGTTCCTTTGTCAAACAGTCTAAAACATAATGACGAGCTTGCTCTTGTTCAGATCCCCATTCCCATTTTTGGTCATTTTTAACTAATTTAGTAATACAAGAAGTCCTGGTTGAAAATTCTGGTATAAATCGCCTAAAGTAACTTGCAAGTCCCATAAATTGCCTGACTTGTCTAACATTCGCCGGGATTGGGGAATTTACTAATGCAGATACTTTTTTCTGACTAGGTCTCACACCTTCATGTGAAATAGTGCGACCTAAATATTCAATGGTAGTTACAAAAAATTTACATTTACTTAAATTAATGGAGAACCCTGCATCATTTAAAGCTTTGAGAGTTTGGTCTAAATAATCGAGACCTTCTGGGATACTGCCAAATGGTATCAAAAGGTCATCTATGTAAACAAGAATAAACTTAAGATGTTGTACCGCTTTCGTTATAGCCCTTTGAAAAACTGAGGGTCCATTGCATATGCCAAATGGCATTTTTAAAAATTCGAAATGACCATCGGGTGTAACGAAAGCGGTATACTTCACGGATTCAGGTGCTACAGAAATTTGATAGAAGCCATTTTTCATGTCAATCGAGATGTAATATTTTGCTTGTCCTAATCGGTCTATCTGGTCATCGATAAGCGGGAGCGGGTATCGTTCCTTTTCAATGTTTTTATTTAATGCTCTGTAATCTACACAAAGTCTATCGTTGCCATCTTTCTTTTTTACTAAGAGAACTGGGCTGGCAAATTCAGATTCGCTTTCTTGTATGATATTTTTTTTTATCAAATCGTCAATTATTTGCTTCACCTTCTCCCTTTCAATCGGTGCCAAGCGGTATGGGCGATAATTAATGATTTTATTAGTTTTCATACGTATAGTAAGTTGTCCCGTTTTTACTGTACTTATATAAGTGTCCGTTGGTATGATAGTAGGATATTTTTGAAAGATGTTGATTATATTGTCTTTCAAATATTTATCCAGGTAACTGAGAGAGTCCATGAAAACTTTGAAGTCAATAGACGGTTCAGCTTTAGACATTAGTGACGCAATTTGTAATGGAAATTCATTATTTTTTATTTTTACTAATTTAGTGCCTAAAGAATCGAATATTATAGCTACATCTTGATGTTCGGCTACGTTACGCCCAATTATACAATCGTAACGGAAATCTGCGTCTTTTGCCACATATATTTCTATTTCTTTACACAAGTCCTGAAAATGAACCGGAACTAATATCTTAGCAAAAACATGGAGTTTTCCGTTACCAATGCCATCTAAATACAATGAACATTTAAAAAAATCACAGCCAAGGCGTCTAGCTACAGATTCTTTTATAATACTACAGTCTGCACCGGTATCTAATAGAGAATCAACTTCTACGCCATTTATATTTATTTTTGTGAATTTGTTCGATAGTCATTTAGTTTCAGAGATGTTTATATTTTTATCTTGTTCGCGATGTTGAAAACGATGGAAGCATCTATCAGGTGAATGACCCATTTTCTTACAAACTGTACAGGGTATACGATGAAAACATTTTTCCAATGTGTGACCTTCTTTTTTACAGAAGGAACACATTTCCTTAATAGTTTTAATAGTTTGCAAATTTTTAAATTGACTGGGTGATTCTTTATCAGTACTGTGAACTGTATTTTTCGAACAACGAGCCATAAAATGTCCGCTTTTACCACATGTGTAACACATTTTTTCATCTCTGGATTTTAAGTCGTTATTTGGCTTAAACTTTTTGGCATTATTAAAAGAAGTCTGACTAGAGTTCAAAGCTACCTCCGAGGATCTTTTTTTAGCGACTTTTTCATATGTAGAAAATAAGGCAATCAATTCGGGAATGCTACTGATGGAGTTATTTAGGCTAGCCATCCTGACGTTAACTTCAGTTATTCCACCGCATACAAGCTCAATTAATTGTTGCTGCGTGAAGGCTACTTTCGTATTGCGTAATAACCTAACTTTTTCTCGAGCAAACTCACAATAGGTATCAGCAGAATCAGAATTATAAAGCACAGCTTTCGTTAGCTTTTCAGAAAGATTTTTCTTTTCTGGATATAGGTCCACAAGATCTTTTCGTAGGGCTTCCCAGGAACGTTCGGTCTCTGGTTCCCATACTTCAAACCAAGCTAATGCAGAACCCCGAAGGGCCTTACCTGCCTTAGCTGCCTGTTGAATACTGCTCCATTTGAATTCCGCACCAAGTTTCTCGATACTTCTGCACCATGTCTCTGCTCCGTTGTCATTTTTATCAGGATCGAAGAGCGGCAGTGCAACGTCATCATGGCGCTGGTTTGCTGTAATTGCATCTCGAATAGCTTTCATCATATTTTCCAATAACTGAGAAGGCTCCATATCTGAAATGTAAATAATTATGCCATTAAATTTTTTGAACAAAAGGTTTCGTATTTGATCCCACTTCTGATGATAGGAGCTAGGTATTCAGAGGATTCTTAAATGGGGGAAACTGAAGTTTTAAAATAATATTATAAAATTAGGTCAAGTTGTGTTTTTGTTAAATCTATAAATTAAAGAGGTTATACCAATGACTCAACTCTTTTATTGCACAAACTAGTTTATTTATTTCACAGATATAGCAAAAAATAAATAAAGATTAAACAAATATACTTATCTATAATTTATTCAGCCACTTAGCTCAAAGTCACGTCTGTCCTCGACGGTTGACTGACAACAAATTCCCCTTGCTTAGGCCAAACAACGCCTTTTATACAATTACCCCCACTATTCACAACACAAACTTTTTAGATAATTATTTAAAAATAACTACTAATAAAATCACATTTTTAGCTTAAAATTCAAGACTTAATCCAAAATAATGAATTTGTTTTAAACTAATTACAATTAAGTATTTTACCAGATTTTTAAACTTTTCGATATAAAAAATACAATCTTTAACAACACTTAAATTTCGGATTGAATTTATAGAAAAAAAAACATACAAAATAAATGTTAATTACAACACCAACTCACTTTAATTATTTATCGATTATCAAAATAAATACTTCTAACAACAATATTCTAACACGTGCTTAACAAACATTTTGTAAGTTTCTCAAGTTTTCAGTAACTGGGGATTAATGTGTGGGTACTTTAATATTTCTTACTAGATTTCAGCTGTGGTTTTAGTCGCGTCTATGGGGAACTGTGTACGGATTAAAATAAGCCTATATTATTGTGTTGAGTTTTGTAAGGTTCTGAAGTTTTCAGTAACTGAGGCAAACAGGTACTTCAATATTTCTTACTAAATTTTACTCAAGGTTTCATCCGGGAACTACCACCTGTACGCGGATAAAGAGTAGCCTATATTATTCATCTGGTATATGTAGATATGAGCTACAGTTGAATTTCATCAAAATCCATCTAGTAATTTCATATGTATAGCGTAAAAGATGAACGAACATCCATACATGAGAAAAATATCGGTATTTTTATAGGTCAGATTGGAAGTGATTTCGAGTAGTATATACTTAGTAAGATTTTAATAGAATTACCGAATTAGTTAAAGATTTAAATAAAATATTTGATATGTGTTGAGATATTAAATAAAACCCAAGAATATTATTTCAAATTGTATTTATTTTCGTCATTATTATATTAAACCATTCGCATCGCACTCCACACTATTGGTCCGTCCATAATTACACAACACACCTTATACTTTCATCATTAATTTACAAATTATTTCCAATTAACTAATATTATTTACATTTTTACATTCAATAAACGATTTAGAAATGTATTTTATCTATAGTAAAATTGTCATTTATGACACATACAGGCTGTTTCATTTATGCAATCATATTTTATCATAAACGTTTTTATTCTGAAAATTCTCCTGACTACTATTAACTAGATAAATATCGCTGACAAAAATGATTCCAGTTCCTTCGAAGTTCTACCACAATTTATTTCCGCATTAATATGAAATGTAACTGGGCCATTAATAAAAAGGAAGGTGTCGAGAAAAGAATTGCCTTCGAACTTAGAAGGAACGAGATCTTAGTAAGAAGGATATATGAGAAAAAAGGCTTTTATAGCGTCATTTTGTTAAAATATAACTTAAATATTTTTAAACAGCCTGTACCTACCATGAACAGCAATGAAAACTTACTGAACGCTCATAAACAATTTTGTAACTATTTTAAATTTCGTTAATATAATATTATTATTATTCTTGTATGTATAAGAAAAAACTTGAAATATTTATAGATTTTATACAGCTTATACTATATAATATATTTTAATATATACAAGCGATATTTTATGATAAATGCTAACAGATTGTGAAGGTTCGCCATAAACTCGATATTATGGTAATGAGATGGTTTATTGCCGGAATTCCTGTACTTTAATAAAAAAGGGTTTAAAAATCATGACCGTATTTGCGTACATTTTTGTACATTTTAGGCCTCAGTGTGTGCTTATGAGATTCTGCTTGAAAATTTTATGAGGTCGGATCTCAAAATTACATGAAAAATTATGTAAGTTAATGTGATAAGCGGGACAAAATGTTGTGTAATTTTTATGTGACATTAAATAGTAGTCTAATTACATTTCCTCTGTACTTAATATAAAGTAATTGTACCTATTTTGTTTCTTTTGAGAAAATAATGCTTGGTCATTTTACTCGACGACTCTAGAAGGAGGATTATGTTCTCCACTCACTTTATATAATAATTCAGCTATGGAAAATTCCTTCATCATTTAAACAAAGGACGATTCGGAATAATAGCATCATGACATTCCATTTCTTCACTTCAGATAACCTGTAACTTTTATGAGAAGATAACCATCAAATTCAGTCCCATTTATACCATCCGCACCTTCGAAAAACATTAATCATATGACGAAGGTGCTAAGAGTAAGGGTGCCAGTATATTGGCTGGAGAACATTTTTTTTTGAAACGTAACGTTGTTTTCTTTAGAAGATCAAGGATTTTTTTTCAGTTTTATTGAGGTAAGATGAGGAAATCCATTTTTAAATTACAAGTTTTGATATCTTTTGTTAAAAAAATGGATTGTCACAATTTTTGCAAATTCAGAAACACAATGTTCAAAAAATAGTTGATTTTAAAACTTGAAAAAAAACAACATGCTGTAGGTAATTTAGGCATCACAAGTTTCATAATGAACAAGCTATAACTAGTCAATATTTGTTTCAGTGAGTATAGCAGTTGAAAAGTACTTAAATTATTATAAAATATCTAGAATGGGTTGTTAGTTTTAAATCGCTATCCGCTACCGCTCATCACCATACATTTAGGCTTATAAAGGGTTTATTGAGTGTACCTTCACAATCCATCTACAAAAGAAAGCCTGGAAGGTTATATTTACGCAATTTATTTTATTAATTACGCAAGCACCAATTAATACCTACATTAATAAACTGATTAAATATTTTAACAGATTTTTATAACAAAGCATAGTTATTATAATATTATATCCATCAATTATAACTTATAATAAAAAATATAGAAAACAATTTCATGCTTTTATTTATAAAATGTAAAGTCATTAAAACGAAATACAATTTAAAATAAATCGTTAACTTTCGTATAATGAATTGTTATAAGAGAAAAGATTATAAAAGAAAACTTTAGTGTACCGACGGAAGTACAATGTTATTAAGTGTCTCCTTGTTTGACAAATGTTTTCCTAAAACGGATTTTTATAAAAATAAACTTTAAAGTTTATATATCCTTTTATTCATTAAAATATTTCACCAAAAATTACTAATTTAAAGCAACATCTAGGGGTCAACGATTTTAAAAGGTTTGAGTTTGAGAAAACGTCAAAACAAGTTTCCATAAAAATTACCTAAGCTACTAAAAGTCGCTTTCTAAGCACTTTTACAGGCGTTCACAATGGTCTTAAGTTATATCCAACAATAATATGGAAATCTAAATGCAACCCGAAAAATTTTACTCAATATATCACTTCCAAATCAAACCTGACAAGACAAAAAACCAAGATCCATTAATTACTCCCAAAAAAGACACAAAAAGTACTCCTAGATCTCACAAAAGGAATGCTGGATGAACTAAACCAGTGAATAGGCACTGGGAACTTGAAATCTCCAATTGATAGTAAGTGGGACAGCTAGAAGCCCGTTTGTGGTAGGCACTTCTCACTTAGTCCTATTATGTTAGGAACTGATCCGCTTTACTGAGAACTGTCTGTTCCCTGCCTTTAATAGTTCCAATAGGACTAAACGAGCAGTTTTTAGGAATGTAGGAATTGTGGGAATTTTAGTTTGATTGACGCGTTTTAAATTTTTGTGTTAGGCGATTATCACACTGCCCCGCATGATGCAGCGTAGTGCGTGGATGCGTTTTTTTCCGTTGTATGGAAATATCTCCGTTTGTATGGAAAACACGCATAGTCCAACACACTGAAAATGCATCCACGCGCGTTCATGCGGATCACGCACATACATGCGGAGAAAAACGCACCCCCGCGCGTAGGTGCGGGGCGAGACGCAAGGTATGGCACACTGAATCCCGCAGTGACGTGCGTGATTTTGAATGGGCCTGACGTGTATGTTTGAAAATGGAACTCGATGAGAGCCGCCGTGCGTGAATTAACAAAACGCAACTACGCGCGTGAGTGCGCGAAAAACCCGCACGATGATGCAGATCTGCACTCCCGCAGGAACGCGCGTGGGTGCGTCGACACGCAAGATGCAGCGTGATGCGGGGCAGTGTGAAGATCCCCTTAGAGTGAAAGAAAATTGCATAGTTTTAGAAATCTGAGCTATGGTTTTTTGCAAGTAGGTACCAGTAAGTTGTAAGTGGGGCCAGTGTTGTTACATAGGTAAATCGACCTTAGTAATTTTATATGTAAACATTTTGTACAGTAATTTTTGCAATTGTTAAGAAAATAATACGATTTTTAGGGATTCAAATAATATTTGATTTTAGATTCTCATCCTACTCCTTTAATGTTTTTAGAGTTTTTAATAGAAAAAGTTTCGTTTCAAACAACCTGGCAAAAAACGAAAATATTAATTTTATGGTAAAATAGTTTAACATATTATATGTATTTAAAAAAACTGTAACTATAAAAGCTTTGGCTATGAAATAACAAGTTTTAATTTTTAAACGCATTCATGCAAATTGGTGGAAAGTACTGAAAAAAATGAATAGATTATTTTTTACCACAATGTAATGTGGAATTAAATAATATTAAAATATTACATTTGTTAGTAATTTACCTTTCTTAGATTCTTAAACCAAAAATATAGGGCTGCAGTCATTTTACAATTGGTTGCAAATATTTTGAGCCACTGATTTTTTTTGCCTTTGTGAGATAAAAGTAAAGGTTAGTTATTTTCATCTATAAGACAGAAGAATGCAAATAAGGCTCTACTTATATGGACATTTAAACTATGTTCTTATTAATTTCACAATAAAACCTGCATGTAAATACAATTTATCACCAACCAACTCAGGAGGAAAAAATAGTATTTTAATTATTCACATACAGAATGACGTCGAAAAAGGATTAGCAAAAACCATCTCGCCTCGGTGTAGGCTTATTTCCAACGTATCAAATATTGACATTTGGGAGCGCTCTCGCGGACTTCTGCTACGTAGTAAATAAATACAGAAGGTTCGAATTGAAATACCTCGAGAATGCCTAGCTTTCAATATAACAAAGTTATCGGTATCATCAAATTGCTTTGACGTTAGTTAGAATATCGAAAAACATTAAGTTTTATTCAACAAGAGATAATTTAAGTATGTACAAAATGTTTTAAATCGAAATTTTGAGCACTTCCTTGAAAAACTTCTTTATCGAATACGGGAGACATTCCTAGCAGTCTATATCATTCAGTATTATTGAATGGTTAACCAATACATACAAACTTACAAACGAGTCTTTGAATAAATAATAGTATCAACTTAACTACGTTTGTGTCATGTTTGTACAACTTGGAACAATCATGCTTAATTGATTAAGGGACCCGGTAGAACCGATCAAAATGTCGTAACAAACTCATTTTTCAAATTGAGTATGTATTGTTGATATGAAAAACAAGGAAGTCGATGCGTGAAATAAAATGTAAGGTACTAACATTTTAACTACTAGACAGTAAGAAATTTTCGTTCCGTTATTACGGTAACATTCACCTCTTTTTGACAGATCACTTTTTTAACCAACTTCTCAAAAGAGAAGGTTCTCAGTTTGGATGTTTTTATTTTTGTATTATGAAGACCCAGCTACCCTATTGAACTGTTTCAAAATCACAAAAGTATTCTCAAAATGTGAACATCATGACAGCTGGATTTAAAATTCTAGGACCGCTAATGACAAGCGAACCAACATGCACGAACAGGTACAATGTGGTAACTTAACTAAAATTGTATCTTGTACAAACGTGATGATCAATGCTCATTTCGACTTATGTATTTGTTAACTATATAGTAGGATAATAAATTACTATGGGTTGCCTGGTTGTAAAGCACTGGTACTCAGCTACATCCGGTTAGACTGGAAGCCGACCCCAACATAGTTGGGAAAATGGCTCGGAGGATGATGATGAAAGTAGAAAAAAAATAGATTAATGATGGTACACTTAACCTTCTGTATTTTTCTGTCTTATGTCACAACATGAGTTCAAATGCCATCGCTCGATATTTACCCGTTAATATTGAATCCCAATTTGTTACGTCATGTGTTTTTCAATTAAAATGCCTGAAATTCTTCATGTAGGTAATAAATCAAATAGTGGACGCAGATGAAATAAACTGAATTTGTTTTGTTGATTTTGCGCAATTAATTATTATTTTGTTGTTTAAAAAATGCGTTATATATGTTAACTATTGGACAATTTAAACATTAATCATCAGATCAGTTGTTACTAGAAATATAGGAATCCTTTTGTCCATGGTTTTAGGTATTATTTTGTAACAAAAATATTTAATTGACCCTATCCATCGCGACGCCCCATCACTACAGCCGGCGGCCATGACAGCGCGCAAGCAAGATGCGACGCTGACGCCGCGCCACTCCGCCATCGAGCGCGCTCGATCAGTATTTCAAATAAACGTTCTAATGTAAAAATGTAGTTGAGGAAGACAACTTTATTCTATTGTATTTTCGTCAACACGTATATAAATAAATTATTCTAGAGTATTACGTCAAAAATAAACAGTACCTATACAAATTAAGTCTATAAAACATATTTAAAAAATACAGTTAAACGATATAAACTCTAGAAAACTTAACTAAAATTATGTAGGTACCATTAATATATAACTTAGAACTTCATTATTGCATATACATAGGTAATACTTTAACAGCCGCATTCAGAATCATCAATTAACCATATTCATATTCCGTTAATTGAACTCTCTGAGTGCGTCTGTTTGGTAAACACTAATAGTAATTTAGAATTTATTTTTATAACATAATAATATTTAAAAAAGCAACATAGTAAAAAACCTATTAAGTGGAATCGGATTTGGTTTCAAAATGACATCGTACCATTTATTTTTATGGGCAGTCAGAATTCCAAGTCATACTAACTTTATTTTTTTAACATTGCCAAGGAGTTTTTAAGCTGAAAAAAACTAAGTTTAGCGATACCATTTGCCGTTGAAGAGTGTTTAAACTTCATTCATTAGAATATTTAATTTAGTTTTTCAAAGATTATAACCTAGTTTTTACGATACGGCTGTTGTTCAATGTGAAAATCCGCAGCTAATTTTGTCATGGACTTTGGCATAATTCCAGTGGTTTTATTTTGTTCTGCTTTATAATTACGTCATCACATATTTTTTTGTTTTGGAGGCTACTCAATTTTATGCATTGTAAAAAAATCGAATAAAACAAAAGAAAAAAAAAATGTTAAAATTATATAAGAGTAGTTTCATAACTCGTACTAATAAGTACCTCCTCCTAGTAGTTCCTCGTCACAGTAAAAAACAACAATTAATATTTTATATCTTCGGTCTAATTTAGCCACATTTAGCATTCACATTAAATAACAGAAATAAAAATTTAATATTATATTTTTTTGATAACCCAAACGATTTGAGCAATGGTACTGAAAATTTTTGTAATTATGACGGAAACTATTTAAAGAACGAGAGCATCAAAGCCCAATATAATATTATATTAAGAACAGAAGATATTTATGTAAATAAGGCAACGGAAATATATCTATAATTAACGAAAGACTGAGCATAATATAGCTAATTAATACTAATTAACTTAATTTTCAACAGGCAAGCTACCTTCATTGTCGCTTTGAATAATCTATTTTTGGAATCTGCTAACGGAATATAATTTTAAATAAGCCCAAAATGAAAATTAAAAACTGTCTACATCCGCTGAAATTTTAATTAAGTAATTTTAATCTCTAAATGCTGACCCGTGAAGAAGTAGCCTTTTAAAACCAAATTCGATTGACCCTCTAACGAAATATTAATTTTATACATTTTTTTTCTTACGAACATCACTTTTCTATAATCTACACCTGCGTTGCATTTTCAGCAGCGTTCATCAAAAATGGTTCCTTCACTTCACTGTTCTTCTTTCTAGGTTTAGGAGGTGGCTTGGGGGCAGTTCTGGACCTACCTAGGGTCCCACTAACAACATTCACTGAGTAACCAGATTTAAAGTCACGATTCTTCAACAGACCCTCGTGTTCAGCAAGGGTCACTTTCAATGGCCTCTGTTCCGATTTCACAAACTGGTTAACAGACATCGCTTGTAAAATTTGGAGCTGATTGTGGATGTTTGGAGAACTCAAGCTGTTTCTAGGTATCGTTGCATGAGGAGTACCAGGTGCGGGAGACGGGGCAGGTTCTTCATCATCAGGGTACGAAGGCATCTTCGCTATAGGACCCAAGTCTATCTCACTTTTGTTCAAGCTATAGTAATTCCCACCGTGGTTGAAAAACCTCATATTGAAAGTGTCATAGTAAGGTATGACACCGTTAAGGGTGGAGAACACTTGGGGACGAAGACTGCTGTCAGGAACCATTCTTGGTCTTCTAGGTAATGTGACGTAGCCCTTAGAGCTGATGAGGGGAATTGATCCTTGTAGGCTTTGACCTTGAAACCTGCTGTAAAGGGCAGGGTTGATGGCTGTTACTCCGTACACTGGGGATTTTATGGGACTGTCTGTGTCTTGAGAAGATCCTCCAGCTGGGGACACTTGGGTGCCTCTAAGAGGGAATGCGAGGAGGTCTGGTGGGTACGCCTGATGTTCTTGCGCTAGGCGGTCCATGAGCAATGCCTCATGGGATATTTTGGGGAGTTCCACTTGCTGGTGCCTGCTGTTGTCCTCAGTAGATGCTGTGGACAAAAGAAAATATCAGTATTGTCATTATGGAGGCAATATTCTATTGGCTAATATAAGTTAATTGAACCCGCAACTAGTTGTTGTTGTACTAAACAAAACTTTCGTCCATACATTTCCTGATAGTTCTATTGATAATTCTTCAAGCAAATAATTGACCCTAACCCAACAATACAGCCAACCTTCAAACTTGTACAATAAACAACAAAATCCGAACATTTTCGCATCAAAATCAGAAGGAAAATAACTCAGACAAAGCTTCAAACAAATATTTTTTGCTGGACCCGCGCCATCATTACCATAACGGTATAATCTCAAAAACAAGTCAAAGCTGTTGACATTTGAGGGTCCCCGACTCCCCGAATTAAAATTTCCTACAATTGTCTCGACAATCTCGGGTAGTCATTAAATTTCATAACTAACAATGATACAAAACTTCATATTATGTAGGCTTCAAAAATGAGTACCTCTTATGAAACTCGCATGTTTTTATACAACCAATAGCCTTCGCCTGCGGTTACACCTGCGTCACGTGGGCAATATACTTCACGTACCCGGAAAAAAATCTTTTAGCCTCCCTAAATAAATGTTTAACACTGAAATATTTTTCCTAATCGGACCAATAGTTTGAAGATTAGCGCATTCAAGCAAACAAACATACAAACAAACTTTCCAGCTTTATAATATTAGTAGGTACCTACAGACTCACATACTTCTTGAATATAAAATTTACAATGGAACAAAGTAAATACAAGACCGTTCTGTTTGAAAATATTCGAATCTCTGTGTGATTGTTAGAATCGGAAATGTGAAAGCGCGCTGTGTTGAATTTATTATCAAGCTGTGTAAACCTGGGAACAAAACAAAGGAATATGAAATAAAGGGGTACATCCTCGGAGAAAGGAAAGATAGCGGAGATGCCATAAGGATGGTAGGTCGCGCTTCTTGTAGGTCAAGCAATGTACTGTAGGCGTTATCAGTTTCTAGAACTAATGAGGTGTTCGTGTTCCTTGTCAAATCAAAACTAATCTATCAAAGATTGGTCTTAATTGATTGGTGAGTTAATTTTAAAAAAAATTGCGGGTTCTAAAGAAGGCGGAGCTAGTAACGTTCCTCGTCCCCCGAACACCCGCATTTTGGCGCACTACTTTCTTGAGATTTTGGGGTATGACATCTCCGCTAATCATTTTGTTCTCCAAGGCACATCTGTGCTTATTCATTATATTGTGTTTGCTATTGTCTTTGTAAACATTAGATAAAGTATAGATGACAAAGGAGTATTGTACGTTTCGATTTTGCGTATCTTTGATATTGATAGTGCTTATTGAAAAGTGCAGTATGTCTAATATATGGGTACGTATCTAATGAAGAGTTAAAGTTTGTGCATTTGTAAGCTGGTTTCATAAAATATTTCTTTTTTGAATCCTCACCCAGCTTCAACAATGAAAACAATGTTGAATTTATTGAAGAAAGTCAATAGTTTACTTTTGCTTCAATAAATAACTTATGAGAGAATTGGCTTTTATGCGAAATGCCTACTCGAATATTTATCCTTGTTTATTTATTTATTAATTTTTTATCCCTAGAAAATAACCCAGAATCAGCAGATTTTAATGTTTTTTCAAGCCTTTTTTAACAACATGTGCTACCTTTCACTTTCAAAATGTTACTAATATACAGAGCTATACTAACATATTATGTAAAAAAACTTATATATAAAGCTATCTGTACCCTGTGGGTTCACCCACGTTCCGAGGCAACTACTGGCTGCCCCTGGGTAAAAACTAGCCTATGTCCTTTCTGAGGTTCTAGAGTCTAGACTAGGTAGAATGTGTTGCCAAACAGTTAAATCGACAGAGTCACTTTCACATTTATAATTTCAACAAGGATTAATTATTTGATCGAACTTAGTAAGCCCTAACTTCCAATCTACAGTCAAGTTATGTTTCAAGACAGCAACTGCCCAACCTTTCAGTTTCAAGGAAAATAACTTTGATTTCACAAAACACGAGTTCAAAGTGAATTAAAGTCTGAGAATTCATCAGAATATCTCAACGAAAAGTTTATTCGGAATAATTTTATCAGTTGATGCTTTAATTTGTTTACTGGGCAGAGAGAGAAATTAAGGGTATAATAAACAAAAGGTTTAACCAACGGACCTTAACGAGTAATTTGTATTACTAAAGTCTGAGAGCATGTAACCAACTGGAACCGACATTGGCCGTCGTCTTGTGAAAATGTCTGCCAATAGGAATGTTGACAGGGTTAAAAAATTGTGATTGTTCGTCTGTTAGGTAAGTAAGAAATATCGGACACGTATTATTTTAGTAAAACGTAAAAAAATATGCTCGATGCTTTAAAAAGTAACACAAAATTCAAACGGACTTATTACTCTTTTATCATTCCACGAACCTTTTACGCGTGTTAACGTTACAACTAGTGATAGCTCGCTATTGCATTTTCATTCACATCTTTACACACACGTCATAATTGACAATCACAACCATAAATTGATGATTGACTGAATACGAGAAGTACCGATTTTTTCATTTCACCTTTGGACATAGCTTTGGACATTGTACTGGGTAATGGCGTCTCCGGTTGGTTACTTGCTCTAAGACCAAAGTACCTACCAAATTGTTATCTGGGTAGGCGGTTGCGCCCTTTTTAATCTACGCCCGGATCTCTGATAGAAGGGGATCGTAGAACAATAGATGTGCTGATTAATTGGATTCTCGGGTTAAGCTGCGCTGAATGAGGTCAGTTAATGGATGGGTGACCGCTTCTTAACTACCGGTATCTGATGATGTTAAATTGGTGGTTAAACTATTCACAAAGGGATAGATGGGTAGCTATAAAATTGTTGTTGTTGTTAGCATTCAGGCCGATTGTCGGCCGCGGCGGCTGTTCTCAGGATATCAGCCAGCTGCGTAAGTCATTAATATAGTGCAAAAGCATTTGCGTAGATACGGGTGCACTCTCTATTTGTTACTTTGAATTATTCCCACTTAAAATATATTTGAAAATTTAAAAAAAATATATAGAAAGATGTCCCGACATTGTATATATCATTTTTGTCCATCGCGGGAATCGAACCCACTTCAGCACATCAGTCACATGCATGCCAACTGGTGAACTGTGCTGTTAAATTATAAAATACACACGAATATCCAAAATAATTGTTTGGATCATTAATTTTGAAATCTAAGTGAAGCATAACTTTTGTATCGTGTTTCGGATATAAATAATAAAATTATAGAAATTTGGTTTCAGTACGTTGAAATTTAACTTAGTTTGATAACTTTATAATTCGATGTCCGTAAGGCATTGACTTTAAAATTTAATTAAAACTTATAATAGGAACTAAATCATTTCCTGAAGAGTTGAAATTAGTTAAATTTCTAATAGGCATTATAAGTAAATAAAAGGATTCGAGATACCTACTCGAAAATAAATTGGTCTTCCCTAAATATAACAGCCCCAATTTTTTTTGTAAAATAATCTTACTTCCCACTAAGACAAACGTCAAAGTTTGTATGTGCGCATAGGTATTTGTTTCTCTGTTACGCAAAGAGAACTGAATGGATATTGATTATACAAAGCACTAATGTAGCTCCATACATTAGAGTTACATGTAGGCTTATTTTCATCTGGTTGCGGTATGTAGTTCCTTCAAGAAGAGGGTAAAACCACCGGCGGAAGCTAGTATACAGGAATGAATTTTATCCAGTGCGCAAACTTTGTCAACTTATAGTTAAATAAGTTTTATAGATACGTATATTTTTATTTTGTCGTATTTTAGTACAAAAAGGAAAAGTTATTGATATCGAAAGATGTTCATTTTGTAACCGATTGTACGGCCACAGTCGTCATAGTAGGCACGGCGGCAACGCGAAACCGGTTTACTAACGCGAGCGTTGCTCGGCGCGCGTAAGAATAGTTGGTATCCATATTTTTAGGGCGGACAAAAGAATATTTTTTTTTTTTTACTGATGATGTAGATATGTTCTGTTAATGATTCTGGACCACCAGTTTTTTTTTTTTGTGCACTGCTTAAAATTAATTCCTGTATACTCATGGTAAATTGAAATCATTTTAACCCTTCTGCCCAAGAAAGTCTATCAAACATACTGTAGACATATTTACAGTTATTTACAATTTTATATAAGAAACTATCATACATTATTAGGTATAACATATAGTACATACCTCTACACTTACTATTTAAAATAAAATAAAAAATGAAAAAAAAAACTCGTCACAGTTACACTCTTTTTTAAGTAAAATACCTATCGCACCTCTTTCCTCTTTTGTCGGTTAACAACCAAAAGCATTGTCTACATGTCCTGTGAAAATTACTTCCGAACAAAGTGCCCACCTGGACAAACGTGACACTATATGTGCGGAATAGAGGGTGCTGACCATAGATATATGTAGCTCTCGATAGCGTAAGTGCACCCATGTATTTCAGGCGTTTAGTGCGGTATAAATAGTTGTGGCTGCTACCGTGTAACCGTGCTTATGAATACAGGAAAATTTGGTAAATTCACTGTAATGCGATGCGACGAAAAATAGCACAAGTAAAAAACATGCTTGTTTTCCCCCTGTACTATGTGAATTAGTTTTATGAACGAAATTGATAATACCTACTCTCTTCATCCCAATTTGAGGGTAATATGTAAATATTTGAGGAAATGAGGTTTTATTATTACAAAATTTATAATTCGACATAAAACAAAAATTACAATTTATTTTTCCTTTCTTTAAACTTCAACCATTTCCTATCTACTGCTTTATATATCTGTAGTACATTTCACTTAGGAATCAGCAGAATATTTAAGCTAGTGGAAATTTTATGTAGAAAACATTCAGATGTTAAAGAAAAATGTAATATGTGCCAGGTCCAAGTCAGCTGCGGGATTGTTTGCGCGAGTTACCGTGGCCCTGGTACATAAAGAGCTCTAGAAGAAACATGTGGGTTTTATGCCCGTTTTCACCAACAATCTCTTTACGTTTCCCTAAGTAAGTGGCACTTAGAATAAGGGCTCTTCAATAATAAAGGTTAACTTAAACACAAACAAAGGGACATTTAAACTTTGGTCAACACGAAATTCGTATTAAGAGTCTAGTGTCCCTAAATGCTCTTAGGGGATCCCTAAATTTAGATATTTGTTGGTGAAAATGGGCATAAGTCAGGAAAAGTCTGACACTCCCTCTCGCTGCCCTCGAAAGGGAGTGTCATGATTACCCACCTAAAAAAAGGGGTCCGTAAACACAATGTAAGAAAAATCAATGCTTGGAAAAATACATACTTGTTCTAAAATGGAGATGGTAATATTAAAACGACGGATATTAATCAAGCTGAAGAGTTTGTTTGTTTGTTTTTTTGAACGCGCTAATCTCAGGAACTACTGGTCCGATTTGAAAATTTCTTTCAGTGTTAGATAGCCCATTTATCGAGGAAGGCTATAGGCTACTTTTTATCCCGGTACGGGAAGTAGTTCCCACGGGATGCGCGTGAAACCGCTGGCAGAAGCTGGTGTGTTCATAAATCAAAGAGTGAGTTAAAATAACCGACAATATTAACCTACACTCCCCAGAAGCTCAAATGATATAGAAAGATATCTTACTTACATAAATTAAAAATGTATAATCTTGACGAGTGTATTAATTTTAAAATATTTTTTAAAATGGTTCGTGCGAGAAATGTGAACAAAAATTTATATAAAAACTAGATGTTGAATCTAATCTAAATACAGTCTAAACTTGAGAAATTGTAGCTTAGTATCCTTTCTTATCATAATTTTGCAAGAAAACACTGTCTGATTAAAGTTACATTTCGTATAGTGATAGTCTAGCTAAAGTCCGAAAAGAGACAGGCTTCTTTTATATGTATGTGTGAAGTAATTCCCTTAGAACACAGACAAAATTACGGGAAACAGCTAGTTGTGCTAGCCGTGAATAAATAATTTAGTTACTCACCTAATACAGATTCGTTGTCTAGTAAAGTTCTATTCAGTTCAGACATCTCTGTAGCCTCACTAGTAAAGGACTGCGGAGCTTCATACTTTCTAGGCGGCTTCGACACAGGATTCACCTCCATCTTCATTCCCTTCTCAGTTTCAGAAGCTTCTGAAGCCTCTATCAACACATCTCCATTCGAAGAACGAGCATCGTTCTTAATCAGTCTTTTGATTTCAGTGTTTTGGGTTGTAAAATAACAAATCACTAAGGCTGCCCCGAAAATAATCACTATAGCTGTTAGGCAACCAACTAAAATTGCGAAGGAGTCTGTATCCATACCAGCTATGGTACCTACTCCTCCATATCTTGAAAGCACTAGCGTTAAAGTCTTCTCGTCGCGACCGCCAGGGTTCTCAGCCACACAAGTATAGTTACCTCTATCACTATACCGAGCATATATTATAGTCAAATTCACCCATCTGATCAAATCCATCGTATTTTCCGCGACTGCGTATCTAATCTCTCCAAAGGCCTTCATCTCAATAGTTTTACCGTTAAACCGCCAGCCAACTTCAGGTGGTGGGTTCCCTACTACTTTGCAAGTCAGAGTCACGTTTTCATCGTAACTTTTGACCGTCGCGTCTGGTACCGGCTCGAGGATTGTAGGCCGGCACGCAAAGTTAGACGAGTCTAATTCATTCCAAAGTTTGTCTTGTACAGATGCTGGTTCCGCGCACGACGTGGGAGGGGTGTATAGGTTGTGGCTTATCACCCAATCACGGAATGTTTGGAGGTTGCAATCGCAACGCCATGGATTGTTGTGCAAGTCCAACCCGGATAAGTTTCTCAAACCCATCAAAGTCTCCGGCTTCATATGATTCAAATTATTCCCATTGAACCTCAATATTTTCAACTGGGGCAAGTTGACAAATGCTTTAGTTCCTATACGATGTATCCTATTGTTGCTCGCCTCTACTTTCTGAAGAAACTTCAAATTGCGAAATATACCGTCCTCCAACTTATCGATAAAGTTGTTGCTTAAGTTTATTAATCTCAGTTTCTCTGTGCCTTTGAACGTATCGGGGTGCAGTGATCGGATCCTGTTCTTCGACAAATCTAGTTCTATCATGATTGCGAGAGTTACGAATGCAGTTTTGTGTACTACTTCGATGGAACACTCTTTGAGGAAGAGCTTCTTAAGATTACTTAGGCCGACTTTTTTGAACGCTTCCTGATGAAGTTGTTGAAGATTATTATTTGATAGGTCTAGTATTTGAATGTCGTTGCTGAGGTTGGCTGGTATGATTTTAAGACTTGAGTTTGAGCAAATAGCGGCTTTATTCCCAGACTGCCATCTGCAGTCACAAGGTCTCTGACACTCGGTTGTGAAGTCTGCTACCGTGGTGGTGAGCAGCGCGAGTGGTATGCACGCGATTCTCATCCATGTCGTCCAGTACTTATGGTCCATTTTGCTGTGATGTTGGTCATTTCTTCGTGCCGTAGCATACCTGGAGCGTGGTCGTCAGTCGACGCATTGGTCTCTGCAACAAAAGAGAAAATTGAATTTCAGTAAAAGCTTTCAGTATTTATTCGTATTATTGAGTTTGGTTGAACAATGGGGTTTTTAATTGCAAAAAGGACACTTGTAATGTTATTATAACTTGCACGAATTCTTTAAGCTTTGCGTAACTGGGAGGAAGTATTATAAATATAGCAATTTATTGTTATGAATTCTGTAAACGCGTTTTAATAGCAGTTTGCTGAGTAAAAGACCTGTAGAAAATAAAATAAATAATACAGTGTTTAAAATGATTACGTAATGTTTTCTTGCTATTTAAAAGTGTATAATAATATCATGACTTATTATGACTTACTGACAAAACTAGGTAAGTATTTATTAACTTATATGATATTTTTTTTTTATAAATAGCTAACTTCTACCATACATTATGTACGTAGATACAGAAATAAGTATATTATACGAATATATGTCTCATTTATGTGCCCATTTAGGTAGATAGGAACCTAACACACACACACACCCGTACCTAGATTGACGTTCCCAATGTATACTTGAGTCAAAGTTAATTAATCTAACATACCGACAGTATGCAAATATTTTCGCAGTTCACTTCATGTTATTAATAATATTGTTACCACTAGTCTAGTACCTGACTTCACTTGAGTTTGTTGGTTAATTTTTGGCTTAGAAAATAGATGGTACAAAAAATATTAAACTTAATTGTATAGCAAATCAAATAGTTTCTCTACGTCGCGGTTTTTTTCGTGGCTAATAAATACCTCAATGAGTAGCATGGCGTATCTCCCTATGAAATTTCATCTCATTCGGTTCAGCCGTTTTACAGAGAAAGCGTAATTAAACAACTTGACTTTCGCATTCAATATGAATGTTTGGAAGAGTAAGACTCTGATTACCCGATCGATTCATCGATTCATTTTGCTTAAGGAGGGTAACTTTTGACTTTTATTCCATGAACAACCCGTAAGTTTCTTTTTATTGGAACCAGGCATTTAAAAGTAAATAACACAATAAGTTTGTAAATATAGGTCTTACTTAAAAATAATAATTTACGTCAAATAAGTCTAAATATAAAACAAATGTTGGTATTGACGTCATTCGTCATATGTTTCATTATAGTCATTACGAAGCTACAATCTATGACCCATGTAATTCAAAATAGGTCACAAATTAAAGTTGAAATAGGCTGGAATTTAGAACTAATATCACTGCCTGTATTTAAGACTTAATTACGAGCGATAGTCTATTATGTACGGCCTAATTACTGTATGAAGCTCTAATACTAAATTGTAGGTCATTATTTTAATAATATGAAGTTATTTTTTACATTCCTACCTATTTCATTTTTGTTGATCTACTTCAGCCAGATTAAAAGTAGCTGATGTCTTTTCTGAGAGTAGAGTACATACTCTATTTTCCATAAGGGGTTTAAATATAAAAATAAAATTTCCTTTCTTCGATCGCGGTTCTCGATTTGGGCTCACTAACACCGAGTTTTTTTTTTAATTGAACTAGAAGATCTTGAGGTGTTCAAATAAACAAGCTTTTCAACTTTATTAACAGTCTTCTTAATTTATTTTTAATATTATATTTTGGTCTAGTTACCCCATTAATTTTATGTAGGTACACGATTTTGTGGGAACAGCCAAGGCATCTGAAAGAAAAGGTGAAGGTTGTGACGTATAAGGAAGTTCAGGAGTTGGCGCTAGATAGGTGTAAATGTAAGGAGCTGCACCGACAAGAGCTGGGCTCTTAAGTTTATGATGATGATGATGACACGATTTTATGGGAACAGCCAAGGCATCTGAACACTGATTTCTACCACACAAGTGGCGTTGCCATGGGATAATTTATCGATGCCGCCAGTGTAATTAGAAGCACATCACCATTCCCGCTTTGCCTCTAGTGTTCTAGGATTTCTGGTATCAAATTGTTGTTTACGAGCAAACATATGAAACAGCAGCATATGTCTTTTCGCAATTAAATTAAAAAAATATTGAACGAATTATTGATAAGTACCTTGCAGTTCACAAAAAAAAGCAGGTACGATTTCGAGCCAAATAACTTTGCAATTCTGTAGTAAGCCATTTAAGGCTCCAGCAGACCGGATGCGTATGCGTAGACGTAAGCGTAGACGTGCACGTAGACGTGCACGTACCATGAGTTGTAATGTATGGAAATGTATGAGACAGGCCACACCGCTTGCGTAACGTAGACCGGCGCGTCGTTACGCAAGCGGTGTGGCCTGTCTCATACATTTCCATACATTACAACTCATGGTTACGCCGTAACTACGCGCGTGACTACGACGTGGTTACGCATACGCATCCGGTCTGCTCGAGCCTTAATACTTGCACATTTGTTCATACAGATTATGTTGAGTAGCTTTGCTCGTCCGAAGTAGGCAACTATGACATTGACTTCACAAAAATATCCAAACTAATGTACCTGTGAAAAATCTAACTTCAGAAATGCAAAGTTACTTGTTTATACATAAACCTGAAAATCCAAAATAATTTCACATTCAATTTTCATCGACCAGCAAGCGAAAATAAACTCGAAATCCCCAACATTACTCCAAGAATCGTTTATAACTTCTCAAACGATTATGAAGGGGAACTCGGCCAAAAGTGTATCTCAAAAAAAAACTTTTGTACCCGCCGAAATCCTTGTAAAACATAAAAACCTGTTATAGGCAAACTTCTACTGAGTTTATATCAACAACTGGATAAGGACATGTTACATTTTTACGCGTCGCTTCGTATCATATCGAATGGAAGCTGAAGTTTGAAAGTTTTTTTTTCTGCAGCTGTGATTTTGCGGAGCATTGAAATTGGATGTTTTGAGGAAACTGGTGAAGTGAAATAGGCATTGACATGACCCAGAAATGAGAATGTTAAAGGGAATGTGTGGTGTTACGAGAGCGGACAGAGAAAGGAATTAGTAAATTGACTATAGTAAGAGCATGTTCGAAAGTTCCGAAAAATTATGCGGAAACTTGCTCTCATGGTATGCAGTAGGATTTATAATTGTAGTAAGATTAGGTAGAAATAAGTGGTCAAGAAACTTGAAAAGCATGTCAATATATGTCTCGACAGATACCTAATCGATATTTAAATAAGCAGGTACAAAGAAAGATTTTTTAATTTTTCCTGTGTTCTGTTCTGAACAATGTCGCAATAAATATTTCCCCAAAAGACAAAGCCCTAAAAGATTATAAACTCGAAAACCCAAAAAAATGTTATCATACTTAAAAAAATTACTGCACATCACATACGTTAGTAGGGTGACCATAAAAGATATATAGCAAATTTTAGGGCCAATATCGTACAAAGCAAAGAAGACATTACGACCTAACCCACCATCTTTACCGCAGGGGGAAGGGGGAATGGTTTTTCAGATGCCACGCACGCTCGTAATGGGTAAACGACTAGGGTGACCATGATTTTTGGTGGTTTACGGTTCTTGTAATTGTCTTGTGCGTTATTGAATTTTTTTGGGGTTGTGACGTAGTGAAAAGATTTTTGTTATAATACACAAAATTCTAAGTGTTAGTCTGTTCTGCAAAAAATTACTTCATCAACTGCAACATTACTCTAAGCAGTAGTTTATCTGTTTAATATGTATTTTCATATAGCTTTAGCTAAACGTCTACTCAAACGGAGTATATTTTATGTTTAGAGCCCTTTCTCATGAGCAGATATTGAAGCGATTTATGCAGTAGTTTGAAAACGATCATAAGTTACGTTAAGAGTACCCCCATACTGCAGACTAAAAAGTCAGCCGACAGTTGGGCCTTTGGATATTTTTTTAAGCAAATCTTGATTCCAATCAAAGCTTTCCGTCGGTCTGACACCGGCTTAATACCTGACCTTTGTAATGTACGTGCTAACATTCATCTTCATACTGATTTATGAGCCCAAACAAACTATCGGCCGACTACAAGTTTGCGGTTCGCAGGTAAAAATAAACGTACAATCTCAAACATTGATAATATTAGATTTTCCACTCAGTCTAACCTCACATTTTAACGGTCACAAAAACCACAAAAATCCCAGTACAGAAATAAAAAGAGTACATTACCCTTTTTTCGGGGAATTGCACCCTAATTTAGTGTGACAAGGTAGTATGTGACCTTGAGCTAATATTTTTTATTTCTACCCACGTATACGTTAATTGCTGCTGACATCAAATTGAGGCGCGTTTTATTTCTGAGACTTGTAATGATACATCGTAATATTGTCATTGTTTGTTTTATTAGAAGTCTGTTAGTTCAGTATTAGTAGGTAGTTTTCCAGAATTGATAAAAAGTCCCAATGAAAATAAATATGCAATGCAGCCAGTCTTCTGGGCACGTTTCCGGAGGACAGTGATGCGGAGGAATACTTCGACGCCTAATCGATGTTCTTTCATATACAACATGTAACTTAATTAACGCACATCCTGAAATTAGTTTGTTCAGAATCGTTTACTGAATCGATTTATATCATTTTTAATATAGGTATTTTTTTTATCCCAAAAATAATTAAAACTACGGAAATTATTGTCATATTAACCCTGTACAGTCAAAACAAATTCAAATAGACCGTAACTCAAAGTAATAAGACTTCGTGTATTGTCGGCTTTTTCCGTAGTTTCGTTATGTTGTGTCGAGTCGAGTGCGTTGCGTGCGTAGTAGGTAGTATGACCAAAAAGTTCTCCAAGAATTGGTATAACTAATTTAGTAAATAACAATGCATATACATGTTAAATTAAAAATTCAGTGTATGTATTATGATTATAACATAATATTCTAATTGGGGTGTTTGAGGGTGTGCGTTAATTACGTTACATGTTGTATAATATGATTTCATTCTTGTATCATCATCATCATCATCATCATCTCAGCCATAGGACGTCCACTGCTGAATATAGGCCTCCCCCTTTGATCTCCACAGATACCTGTTGGAAGCGACCTGCATTCAGCGTCTTCCGGCGACCTTTATAAGGTCGTCTGTCCACCTTGTTGGTGGACGTCCTTATTCTTGTATATAAGTAGTTTATTAATGCTGTATAATATAGTGTACATATTTGATGTGTGTTATTTGATGAGTGTGCTATTTATTATGTTGTATTTTTGTTGGGTACCCATTATCTACCTCTAGGTTTAAAGTTACTTTTTATCCGATTGCATAAAGTAGTCCCCACGGGTTACGGGTGAAACTGCCAGCAAAAACTTGTTTCAATATAAAGAGATAAAAGAAATATTGTACCAAATAAATATGGTGAGAAAAACAATGTATCACATAACCGAACAACAAAACAAAGGATTAATAATAACACTATTAGATAAAAGAAATTGCCTCACTGTATCATAAGATTTATCTAATAAATTATCGGATATACTTTCTTTAGTCACTGTCAGAATGTGAGGTCAGACTGACCTCAGATAAGGAGGGTTATTAATAAGAGGACCGCCCAATGAACGTCTGACAATGTTTAGTTGAAAAGAAAATCGCTTGTTATAGTAGGTAAGTGATGATGTAATAAAGATGTCTATTTTTGTGGGTAAAGTGGAGCATCATTTTGATGTACAGGATGTACTGGTTTTAATAGTGGTCATTGATTGGTCAATCATTTATTGCTACGGTAAAGTAGTGAGTACAGTTCTGAGTTTTATTTGTGCTTCTGAGAACATCAAAATTAGTATTTGTATATCAACATCACTTGAATTTATTTTGCTGGGTTCAAATTCATCATCGAAATACATCGAGGCAAATACAATGCAAATTTCTTTAAAAATCAATGTTTTTGAAATTAGTTTTGAATGTAAAATTGAAGATCTCGTGGTTAAGTCAAAACCGGGAGAAAGGGGAATTGGGTTGCCCAAGTAACCTGGTTCGAGGAGGTCAGATAGGCAGTCGCTACATGTAAAACATTCGTACGCTCCCTCCAACATAGTTAGCTAGGAAGATGATTTTAATATTTAATTATTATAATAACAACTGCCCCCGGTAGACAGGTAATAATGTTAGATATTGTGTTTTTTTTTTCATTTTCAAGTCATAAATTTAAGTTTAATTATTAATGTAAGAATTTATTTTGTTTTAAATAGTTAGTGTACATAATATGTACCTATTGAAATAATGTATGATAGTTTCTTTGTAGATTATGAACCATCTATGTACTATTAGGCAAACATTACTTTATTTGATAACCAAATAAATAAGAACCACCACTACAATACAACTTTAAATATTTCCCCCCATACCTATATATTTATGTAGGTACGTAGAATTTGAAATATTCCACTACACCAGTAGAGGCAGTTGCGGCTTTGTGTTTGTATTCAGCACGTTGGCTTTAGTCAAAGCATAGCAGCTTTTTTGAAGCGGCCTCACGCCAGCTTTACAAGGGAGGCTGTGAAAAAACGCACTTATCATTTGAGAGGGATATTTTTTTTTTGTTAAAAGTGTAAGTTTTATCTGTAGTGAAGTTTAAGTTAGTTGAAAGTTTTTGGCTGTTTTGATATTTATAAAGCTGAAGATTTTGTTTCTTTGTTTGTTTAGTTGAATGGTAATATATCTATCTTAGGAAATTACTGAGGAAAGGTTGTTTTTTATATCCAGGTGGGCAAAATTTGTTTCCAAGTTACGCGGGCAGCCGCTAAATGGTAAGTGATATTTACGTTTACTAATATTAAGATTATCACTTTTACTCTTGGTTCTGAAATTAGAACAATTTAAGACACTAAACCGTTTTGGTTACAAAGATCTATTTCATAACTGACAATTTGAGGCCCGATAAAAATACTTCTATACTAATATTATAAAGAGGAAAACTTTGTTTGTTTGTTTGGTTGTAATGGATAAACTCAAAAACTACTGGACCGATTTTAAATATTATTTTACCATTAGAAAGCTATATTATCTGCGAGTAACATAGGCTATATTTTATCCGGGTGCGGGCAGTAGCTCCCATGGGATGCGGGTGAAACCGCTGGCAGAAGCTAGTCTGTCATAAAAAAGGCATCGCAACAAAATCGCCTATCATGAATATTATATGCGAACTTTTTAAATAGTTTTATGCCCGTCTCACACAGATAGCGAATAATACGCGAGAAAAAAACTTGTGAATTTTAGCACACAGAGAAACTTTGTGTACATTGTTTGTATAGTGGAAATAAAATAGTTTCGATAAATAATACTTTTTCATACATACTATCTTTCCTATATTATAAAACTCGGTTCTGACGCAGTGTATTCACGTGCGTTTAAGCTTAACGAATTCTCATTCTATTCTGACTTATAACATGTTATTAGTTATTATAGAAAGCACCAAAACTGTGGTCTGCGATTCTTTAAATTAACTTCACGCACAAAATTATAAGTAGCCTTTAGTCTCTCTTAATAAATAATATTAAATCGGATTCTTGAAATTGGCTCTTTGAATCCAACAAACAAATAATATATTCAGCTTTTTATTATTCTTGAATGACTGCCTCGTTGGTCTAGTGGTCGCAAGCGCGGCTGCTGTGCTCGAGGTCTCGGGTTCGATTCCTGGATCGGGCCGAAATCGCTTTGTAGGTTTTCCTAAACTTTCACAAAGCAGCCCGTAGTCTGGAAGTTGGTAATTGATTCACCCGTGCATCGGAGAGCACGGAAATGTCGGTCATGCGCCTCTCTTTCCGGTCGTGTCGGATTGCCGTCCCATTGGGCTATGAGAGTGAAGGAATAGGGAGTGCACCAATGAGAACAGCCGCCGTGGCCGAAATCGGCCGTGGACGCCATTATTCTTGAATGACTTGAAAAAAAAAATACTATTAGCAGCTATTCCTAAAAATATATATTTTAATTACACAGATGTATACAGAACCAACACAGAACTTGATTCTATTTTTTCTTTAATTTAAAACCACTCTTACTCTACGCCTGTTTTATCTACAAACTATAGAAAACCCTTCATATTAGCTTCACACGTTTGCGTGTAAGGTGCTATGATCTACTTTATTCATAACGAACTCCACTAAAACGGTACAATTTAGTTGGCCGTCAAAATCGTTATATCGCGTGTTTTACTGAATTTCATCACCAAAGGAAAACCGCTTTATTTGGTAAATTATTGATTAGCTTGACCTACGGAATAAAGGGCACACGTGGTATGTGCCAATTAACTAGTTAAGGATAGTTTAACCCTTATAGGGATTGTTTTCATGACAATATTAGGTCAAAATATTGATTTACTTATTTATATGTTTCGTAGAAGACTCTTAACCATTCCTATAATGTTCTTGATTAAGTATTTATACTTCTATGCTAATTTTATAAAGCCAAAAAGTATGTTTGCTTGAACGTGTCAATCTTAGGAACTACGGTTAAAAATATTTGTTGACGACGAAAACACGAATGTGTGTTTATACACTCTTTTGCAAAAAAAACGGGCACCTATGCGAAATCTTAGTTTTAAGGACTTTACGTGTATTTCAAAGGGTTTAATGATTGTAGTATATTTCAAGCATCAAAAGAGTTAGCCGAGCATGCGTGAGAGTGTATTCTAAAATTGAATTTTGTAGAATTGCTAAGAAATTGGTTAAACCTTGTTTTGGACTAATTGCTGGCAGAAAGTTCGTCGGTGTTTTGAAAAGTTTTTGAAGTGATTTTCAGGAAAATGATAATGCAGTTTTAATTAATGATTAATGTACTTTTTTGTTAGATCAAAACATTTTTGAAAAACTATGAGTATTTGATAAAATTTTCACCTGCTCTAAATGGGATATACTGATGATTGATGGCAATGTTAAGAGTTTCGGTATTTTAGTGTAAAGCGTTCTATTGTTTAGATATTGTACCCACGTGTTTTAAAATATCGCTTTTTCATAAATAATCACTATTTAGAAGAGTATCAGTACCTTTGGCTGCGACAAAACAAATTTAAAGTAAGCAGTGCCCATCACAACTCGTCTCCTATAGGACTTTGACATTTTTAAAAGTCTTGAAATTCTACAGAATACAGAAAATAGCGCATAGACTGTGAGCAAGAGGTCTTAAGGTCTCGTAATTACTGATTTTTAAACAACCTCGTCTCTTGGGAAACTCCGTAGACCTCTGAAGATCTATGAGTCTGAGCGTTCCAATAGCGTGTTTTCATCCCACGGATATTTTATTAAATAAACTTGCTTACACCGAGATTTTCTGGCATCTGCAGCACTTTCCTGCTTAAATCATAACAATAATTGGCTAGCTGCTCATTTCTTAAGAAACATACATTTGGCCAATAATTTTGAATTCTTGACTCCCTTTCAGCTAAATCGTTGTTTAGTAACCCGATACCTATGGAGTTATCGATAGCTTCAACGCGGCAATAATTTGAATTTTTAGATAGCTTTAACCCTCCTCATCATTTTTAATGTGGTTAATTTTAACATTTATCACAAAATTTGGTATTTTTTAAATGTCAAAGTCCGATAGGAGACGGGTTGTGATCGGCACTGCTTACTTTAATTTTGTTTTGTCGCAGCCAAAGGTACTGATACTCTTCTAAATAGTGTTTATTTATGAAAAAGCGATATTTTAAAACACGTGGGTACAATATCTAAACAATAGAACGCTTTACACTAAAATACCGAAACTCTTAACATTGCCATCAATCATCAGTATATCCCATTTAGAGCAGGTGAAAATTTTATCAAATACTCATAGTTTTTCAAAAATGTTTTGATCTAACAAAAAAGTACATTAATCATTAATTAAAACTGCATTATCATTTTCCTGAAAATCACTTCAAAAACTTTTCAAAACACCGACGAACTTTCTGCCAGCAATTAGTCCAAAACAAGGTTTAACCAATTTCTTAGCAATTGTACAAAATTCAATTTTAGAATACACTCTCACGCATGCCTGGCTAACTCTTTTGATGCTATAAACATACTACAATCATTAAACCCCTTTGAAATACACGTAAAGTCCTTAAAACAAAGATTTCGCATAGGTGCCCGTTTTTTTTGCAAAAGAGTTTATTATCAAAAACCATTAACAAAGTGATTAACAGTTGGGTCAAGAATATATTTTTTCACACGCGAGTTCCTTATTTCTTTTTATTTATAAGTTCCTGTTGTAATAAAGGGTTTGTATGTTAGTTAGTATGTAATTCGTGTTATGTAGGTAAAGACGAGATTTCACTGGCATGCGGCACTGTCCAACTTTGGTATTACAAGTTCCTTAATATTTAGGAAAGCGTGTGTAATTGAGGGTCTCGGCTGACATTTTGTATAATTATATCTTTGGGTAGCTAGAAGCCAGAAAGTCTGACGACAGGTCTTACCACCTACCTGTTCTGCTTAGTCTTTTCCCGACTATGTTAGGGTCGGCTTTCAGTCTAATCGTATGCAGCTGAGTACCAGTGTTTTACAACGAGCAACTGTCTACCTGACCTCCTCAACCCAGTCCTTTGGACTGGTTGTCAGACTTACTGGCTTCTGACGGCGCGTAACGACTGCCATAGATGTTCAATGACAGCTGGGACCTACAGTTACAACAAGTCTTGATAATTAAAACACTGGTAGGTACTCCGCTATTAACGCTTAATCCTTCTCCGTGTGAGAGGAGGCCTGTGCCCAGCAGTGGGACGATAAAAAGGCTGTAACAGGTACTCCGCTGTGTAACATATTTTTGAGAAAAGTTAGGAAGAAACTGATTATTTTTACAAAGTAAGATTGTTATGTAGGAAATATGTAATGTAAATATTTTTGCTGGATGTAGGCCGAGTGACGATAGTAGGTCACGCGGAGTTAAAAGCTGACTTTGTGGTGAAATATTTTTGCAGTGTTTTTTTTTTTTAATTTTGGTGAGGTGTGAATTTAGTTGGTGTTATTTAAAAGTGTTAGTTTGAAAATAAATATTCATATTTGGGTTGACGGCGGGTGAGCAATACTTGTAGGAACTACAGCTCGTACCGCGATAAAATATAACCTATGTTACTCGGGAAGAGTGTAGCTTTCCTACAGTGACGAGTTTTTTAAATCGGTTCAGTAGTTTTGGAGCCTTTTGGTACAAACAAACAAAAATGTTTTTTCTTTATTACATTAGTATTTATAGATATACGGATTATGTCGTATATAATGTGGATTGAATCAGTTACATTTTTAATTTACTGTTGCCATCTCTGAAACTGTGCTTTTAATGAGATTTTAGTATGTATCTGTAGCGATAATATTTTAACAACATTTTGCAATCAACTCCGTGTTTGCAATACGTTGTAATTAAGATGTATTTATGTATGGAAAGGTAATAAATAATTTTATATGTAGCAATAAGAGTACTTTCAAACGGCTTTGGAAGTCTCGTATCATATTATTTGTAATCAACAAACACACAAATATGAAGACAGTTTTTCTATAAATATGTATTTAATGGCATATTACCTACGTTGTTGGGATAGGAGTTTTTTTGCTCTTACTGGTAATAATTACAGTTCTATTTATTTTTTTGCTGAGTGTGTTCTTTATCTACTGAGACTCTACACGTGTGTTTTTGTTAATTTTACTTTATTTATTTTTTTATTTAACCATTTATGTATACAGTAAAGACACACGAAAGAAGAGGAAGTAACATAAAATAGTACAAAGGTACTGCTTATTTCTAAAGAAATATCTTCCAGCAGACCCGTAGTAGCAGAGTTAGAATATAGAGATGTAGACAGACTGTGTAAAAGAACAACAAAGGACAAATAAATATACATATATAAAGCAATAAATATTATATAAATACAAACAAATACATACTTTATAATAAGACTCTATGAAGAAGAGGAGGACAAATAGTGGGTTTTTAGCTTCTTCTTAAAAGTAGCAACAGTTTGACAGCTCCTTAAATCAGGCGGCAGCGAATTCCACAGCCGTACTGCGTGAACTGTGAAGGAGAAGGAGTAAAAGTCAGTGGAGTGGGAGGGGAATTTAAGGAGAGATTTGAGATGCGTTCTACAGAGCGCAACAGGCGAGCGGACAAATGAGAAGCGTTCTCGCAGATAGGAAGGAGTTTTAGGTTCATAGTTCAAGAATTTGATGTGTTTATAAACTACCTCAAAAACGACTGTTAACGTAACTATTTATTACTAACCCCACAAAAGCGTTATCAAACCCATTCAATTCAACATTATTCAGCAAATCTTCGCTAAAATTCATGACGAGGCCGTTCAACATAAAGAAAATACAATTACAATTTCATACCATTTCTAAAACAATTAGTCATTTCAAGTTGACGTCTTTAGATGAACATTTAGAGTAACCGCACACTGCCGACTAAACAGTCGGCCGACAGTTGACCCAGTCGTTGGCAAAAATATAAATAAAAAAAACTTGATTCCAATCAAACTTTTCAGTCTGTCTGAGGGTGCGTCCACATCTGGCGAATGCGCCGCGAATGCGCAGCACGCGAGCCGATCGCGAGCTGTCCGCGAGCTGCGCGCGTGCATTTTTGTTCGTGCGCCGCTTCTGCGCCGCTCGCGCGCAGTTCGCGCGCGACCTAAGCGCCGCACGCGATCAGCGCGCAGGCGGCGCGAACCACGCGCGGCGAACGAATGATTATCCCTATGACAGTTCGTTAGTGCTTAACATTGCAGTGACGTCCTGCCACAACAAATCCTTTACAGGCCCATTAAAAATTCGAAAAAATCATAATTGTGTACCTACATTTTTAAATTTAAAAAATAATATTAACTAATTATTATTAGTACAGTCGACTCTCGTTAATTCGAAACTCGAGGGACTCTTAAAATATTACGAATTATCGAGTTTTTGAAATATTAAATGGTTCGAAATTTGTGAGAGAAAATAAATAAAACTTCGAATTATTAAGTGTTGATCAATTATTATTTGTTAACTGCTATTTTATACAAAAGTTTAAAGACACATTTGTGTGTATTCATGATGTGAATTAATTAATCTTTCGAATCAGCTCCGTCATACTGCTTCAAAACAGATTGCTGCTACTCAGACTGCTCTCTGACTCTGACTTACAATCTTTCCGCCTCTTTCTCTCTGCAACTTTGAATTCTCGAGTGTTGGACGACTAAGAATTCGAATTAACGCGTCGTTTTGTTATACAGCAATGCTTTTTTCGTTCGAATTACCAAGTGCATAAAAATGTATTGATTTAGTTCGAAATATAAAGAGATTTTGTAGGGAACTCGTGATAACTTTGAATTAACGAGAGGTTCGAAATATCGCAGGTTTGAATTAACAAGAGTCGACTGTAATATAATAGCTAATGATGCAGCAATTATATTAAAAACACTAGTGTCGTCTGACATCTTCGATAGTACTGAGCCATTAAACGGAACAGTAAGCGCTAGAACTGAGTGCGCGCAGATCGCGCGCTGCTCGCGCGCTCTATACGAGCCTTGCGTGAGTTGCGCTAAAGAGGCGCACCGAACTATTGCAGTGACTGCACGCGCGCAGCTCGCGGACAGCTCGCGATCGGCTCGCGTGCTGCGCATTCGCGGCGCATTCGCCAGATGTGGACGCACCCTAATACCGGCTAAATAACTGATCTTTGTAATGTGCGTACTACCATTCATCTTCTTACTGATTTATTAGCCAAAACCAAAACTCTGCCGACTAAAAGTTTGCAGTGTGCTCGTACTCTTAGACTAAGCCTCCGGCTTTCAGTAACGTAATTCAGAATTTCAAGGTCAGAAAGACATACTCGGTCTGAAACTCCAAAACGTGGTTATTGTAATTTCGAAAGCTTAACATACTTGGGAATTGTGAAATAATTTAATTTACATTCATGACTGTGGTCTTATGAGCTAAGTTTTGATGGCTGTGGAATACTGACAATTGATTTCTGAAATTAAGTGATTTGAACCTTAAAATAGGAGTCAAGGTTTAATGTAATTGGGAACAGATTGGCTGTAAGAGTGCGTCTACACGGTGTATGTAGCTGGAGCAAGTTGACATGCGCAAGTGACAAGAGCACGCGGGTGGGTATTCTGCTTTGGCACATGCGCGAGTCGCTGGACCGTTTTTTAATTCCATGTGCCTCAACATGAGCAAGCTACTTGCACCGTGTAGATGCACCCTTACAATTGTAGGAGGTCTAGTTATTACATATATCGATTCTACCAAAATGACTTTATATTAATTTAAAGGTTTTTGTCGTATTTTAGGGCGGTTGCACTTTAAAGTTTAGTACCATAAATGTTGAAGTGTTTATGTTAGTGTTGAAAGCCAAAGACCGACTTCGCCCGAAGTTTTTCGAAAATATCCGAAGGGATCGAGGCGGAGAGGAAGTTATTTACGTCCTTCTGTTTCAAATAAACTAAGAAAAATATAGACACTGCCTACAAAATCTATTTTTCTCCTACAATATTTTACGTAAAACTAACAGGTTCAAGTTCGTCCAAGGTCATACTGACATGTGGCACAAACTATAAGCTTTTATGGCGACATAAATATTAACAATTTTATCATGGGAGTGTCGTGGCACCGTTATGGGGGAATAGCACGTGATGGTGGGTTTTATAACGCAGATATAGTTCGTGAAACTAGTTGGTTGGTTAGTGTTTTTCAACTATCTATAAAAGCTTTTCAAGTTAATCCCTATAAAATTATTTCTAAGGAGCCAGCTGCGCAGAACAAAGCATTTGCGCAGACACAAGTGCACTCTCTATTCCCTTACTCTCATAGCCCGATGGGAGGGCAATCCGACACGACCGGACAGAGATCAGGAGTAGGACCGACATTTACATGGTCTCCTTAACACAGGTGTCAATCTATCACCCCCAACTTCCAGACTCCAGACTGATAAAATTAATCTTAAGCCCACAATTTCGATCCGATTCAATCGAACCCAAGACCCCTTGCATTGCATCGCGTTATACAATTACTACCAACAGAAAATTGTAGCTTCCTATTACTACGATTTATACAAAAACACGTTACAAAAAAAAAAAAAACTAAAAAACAATGCACTATTGTTTTAAAATAAAAAACAACAGTTCTTTATGCAGATGGTATTGGTAACCGTTCAATTATCCGTCATCGATCACTGTCGCTCCCGTATTATTCATCACTTACTGGAACATGCCACTTCGAGTGCTGCCTACCCACTCATGTAGGGATAGTCGCTATTTTTATCATTGAGTAGGTGTATCCTGCGGTTTTACTCGAATTATGAGGGAAGTCGACGAACGATAATAGTAACTCATTAACTGGACCTTGCAAAATTTTATCGAAGATGTTTGAGCGGTTTTTGGGATTTTCGCAATTTACATCATCTATATATGTATATCTTTCTGAGTAGCTCTATATCTTCTACACCAATGACTATGTTTCGGATAGCACGTTAAACTGTAGTCCGGGCTGTTATTGAACATCCTTGGCAGTCTTAACGGGTTATGTCAAACTGTCTAAAATTAACCGTTTCTTCATACTGATAATGAGCTTACATATCTCAAGACTTAGGTACTGGACCAATTTGATAAATTATTTCAGTATTACATAACTCAGTATTATTTCAGTATTCGGGTGGTTGAGTAGTACCCACAGGACTAGCGCGGAAGCTAGTCGTTCATACGTATAATGTAATGTCTAAATCCATTTCCATCTGTACATGAGTTCCTATTACCAACTAATTAGCTGCCAACGAGGCTTTTCATTCAACAAATTGGAGTTCAAACGACAGCTTTGAAAGGCCAAACAATAGTTACAATTGTTAAACTCAAACCAACTGTGTTGCTAGCATCAATCAACGTCATTTAATACTATTTTGACAGTGGCAACATTGGTCTGTTCGTTTTGTCACGAAAGGTCACTGAACTTTGGTTAAGGTGGTTAAATCATGCAAGTAAAAAGTTTGCGGTGGTTAAAATAGTTTTACTATATTACATACTAGCTGTTATCCGCGGTTTCACCCGCGTCCCGTAGGAACTATTTTAAAAATCATAAAGAAAGAAAATGTGTTTGAACCTACTTGACATAGCTTTTAAGTATTTTTGTACTCACCAAAATAATATTATGATCTGCTACTGAGTTCCGACATCTGCTTCATCAGCGTCATATTTTATCTGAAACAAAGACATCCTCATATTTACAAATGTTTATGTTCTCGCATTTTAATACACTTGATCTCATATGCTTCCAGCCGCGGTTTCACCCGTGTCCCGAGAGAACTTTGCTGCGGACATGGATAAAACGTAATCTATATTATTTTTGATATACAAGCTATATTGCCAAGTTTCATCATAATTCATTCAGACTTTTTGTGTGGAAGATGAATGAACATCCGTACATGAAAAAAATTGTGGTATACAATATTAGGTGGGACCTACAAAATGTGTAACCTTTCTCATTTTAGGTACTTACGTCTTCTAGATAATACAAGGACCTTATCTAACAACATAGGGGCTAGCTCATAATTCCCTTAACCCTACAAAAAGGCAATTTCAAAGGACCAAAACAACATGTAAGAGACCAAAATTACAAGCAGATTTGGGTCAAGTCCACGGAGGCAGGAAAGATAACAGAGATGCCATAAAGAAGGTAGGTCAGGCGCCTTCTTGTAGGTCAAGTAACGCACGGTAGACGTGATCAGTTAGAATTAACGAGGCGTTAGGGTTCCTTGCCAAATCAAAACCAATCTGTCAAAGATTGATCTTGATTAATTGGTGATTTTATTTTGAAAATAAATGATAGGTCTCAAAGAAGGCATGTAAGGGCGGAGCTAGTAAAGTTCCTTGTCTCATTTTGGCGCGCTGACTTCTTAGGAGATTTGGCGTTATGACATCTCTGCTAGTGATTTTGTTCTCCATGATCAAGTCAGATTATAACGCTTTTGCACAAAAAGGCGTACAATACAGACTAAAACGGCTGAAGGCTGTTAAAAATTTAACAATAGATAGTGGTTGCCTTTGTCGCAGTCGCACAAAGCGAAAATTGTGAATGTTGTGCAGATCTAGTGTTCTAGATAGGGCAGTGAGAATTGTTTTGGAATACTTTGTTTTGAGTGCAATTCGGAAAATTGATAATCTAATGTTATGCAGAAGATTTTTTGATTATTTGAATTAGTACCTATCATAAAATCTGCGAAACTGCTAGACTGGTTTAAAAATTCTTTCACTTTTGGGAAGCTACACTATCCACGCGTAATATAAGCTATATTTTATGCGGATTCGAGAAGTTGCTCCAGGACGCAAACTATAAGAAAAGAGTTTGAAATTGTAGGTGACACTACTGACGGAAACTAGTTTTTCTTGAAACTGTGATTCACGCTCCTCTCATGATTTTTTTTTTAACGACGTTAAAAATCATCAAATGACCCCTCCCGCTGTGGGTTAGCAGCGGTGTCAGACTCTTACTGACTAAAAACTGTCATGTTCCGTCGTAGGCCTTTTATATACCAGGGCCGCGGTAACTCTTTCGAACGATCCCGCAACCCCGGCAGGCGTTGGCCCCGCTGGGCCCCGCTGGGGTCCTCTCATGATCCACTCATGGTTGTCACGTTTCACCTAAAATAAGGGTGGATATATTAGCACAAAAACAGCCACATCTAGTACTATAAAAAAATAAATATCTTCACTGTAAAACTGTGGGGCTGTTTCATTTTAGTAGTCATTGTAATTTCGCGTCGACACGGCAGCGGGCCCGGATTCCGCCAACTTTAGCTTTGACCGACATTTTGATGGTTTCCTTCTAAATTATATCTTTTATTTCTATTTATTACTTGGCTTCAGTTCGTATTGCAATATTTTGTGAAGAAAATTTTTGGTTCTTTTCGTCTGCGGGCAATTAATTTCTTGTTTTAATAAGTTCTGCTTTTGGTAGCAATTAGAGAAGGGATTATGCGGGCAGGATCATGGTTTTACAAAACGCCTTTGGCTAAGTTCGTTCATTATAAATTGATGGTTAATGGGGCTCATGATGATTATTTTTAAGTATTAAAACAAAATCATGATTTTTGTTATTTACAGGAATTCCATAAGGTGATGTATCTCTTGTCCATATGAAATCACTGCTTCATTATTTGAATACTTACTAAAAGTTTGTCTTACTCGTAAACCGACCTCAAGATTTCGAAATATAAAACCATAGTAATATAAACGTTACCTAAAAATACATTTTAGTACTAAAATAACTTCAGAAACGTGTTCTCCTTACCTCAAAACTCCGGCTTACAAGATATAAGCTTCGGAAAGTGTAGCTACAAGCGGAATATATTTACAGCACATTTTCATTGATATACCTACATATATTTCATACATTTTGCTCGCATGTTGCATGATCTACGTATAAGGTTTCATATTACAGGAAGGTATTTTCTAATGACGTACTTTTGGTAAATAGTTACTAGCTGGTTTCCGTGATTTCACTCGCGTCACTTGTCTGTCTGTTTGTCACGCTTTCATGCTAAAACTACTGAACTGCTTTAGGTATATGTTTACGGGCTACTTTTCATCCGGGTGCCGGAAGGAGTTTCCTTTGGACGTGGGTGGAACCGCTGAGAATAGCTAGTCTCAATATAAGTCAATATTTGAATTCATTACTTAAACAGTTTCTACCTATTTTTGTCACCTCAAATCTAAACACACCTGCTTTACACTCAAAACCTCAAATTCCCTAACACAAACCGCCTAAATACCTTCAAAGTAAAACTCAAAAGAAAACGCCAAGAAACTGCTGTTACCTTAATCTGTGCTTACCCCAGAACAAGCTAGTCTTAAGCCCCGGTTCGGTTTCCTCATTTAATGGGGCGTTAGAGTACGTAATCCCAGCTTACAGTAATAACTGCTAACTGATATAAATTGAGTCGAGGATTTTCAGTTAAACTCAGTTTAATTTATATTGTGCTATCTTCTGACAGTGGTTTTACCTGATTACTGAGGAATCTACTTCCTGTGCAGGAGTAAAAAGTTGCTTGTATTTTATTCTGATGTATAGGTACATTACTGCTATGTTTCATCAAAATCCATTCGGAAGTTTTTGCGTGAAAGAGGAACAAACATTCTCTCTAGATGGATGTATCATCCCATCCATACCTACATAAAACCACATTTATAATATTCAGTTTGAAGCAAGTGTAGGTGATCAGGTCAATAAGATTCTCAAAAGTACGAAATTGTTCAATAAGTCCTCTAAATATTGTGTTTCCATTTTCAATATCAGGCTTTTTCCCATACAGAGGAGGGCCGAGCGTTAATCACCACGCCTGCTCAATTGGTTGGCGATTTCAGACTTTAAATTCGGCTGAAAAAAATTTTATACAAACCATTTTCAAAATAAATATACGCGCTTTACACTGATTATAATCACCTCATAAAATCCCCAAAGCATATTGACATTTATCACTTTCCTGAGATTTTACATAAATGAATAATCCCCATTTTGTTAGACACCTAAAAGGCATCTTAATTCAATATAAAATGCTTTTAATTTTGGTCATTTTGAAGCGTGCTAAGTGTTTTGGGTATCATTATCGGTAATGTGTTATTCAAGGCCCGTTTACGGTACCTGTCCGGTTTTAGAGTACCGTACGTTGAAATGAAAAACGGAACTCTTAATGTCACTGTTTTTAGGAATCCGGATCGTTTTGTAAGGGCCAAATATGAGGGACACCAGGTGGCATTTACTTCAATTCTTGCAAATGGGAAATTGACTGTTTTCGCTTTTTTCAACTGAACTGAGCTGAAACTGCTCAACTAATTAAAATAAAAGGCATTGAAAAATGTAGAAATACATATAATATTGGAGACAGTTTCAGGCTACTTTAATCCAAGTGCGAGATGTTGATCTCATGCAGGTGAACCGAAATAAAAGTAATCTGTAAGTTTGTCATTCAGTGTAGCAGCTGTAAAAGCATATTTAACAAAGAAGTTTTTCTCACAAACCTGCAGAACCCTCTACATTTGAGTGCAATTTCCTTTTTTGGCTCATTCTATATAACGGCTCTTTCCTTTATGGGAGGGATTTATTTAATCACATGTCAACCCCAAGGAAAATGGCTTCTGTTTCATTTGCACAGCCATAATTTTACCTCTGATTATTACAAGTATCTTGTGTATTGAGAATTCTGATAGCCTCGTTGGGATTTCGTAACGTGTAGAAATTATCTGTTTTGTGGCTAAATATGAGTGTTTACACGTGCCGTTTATGACATACCTGATATAAAAATTACTAGGTTTTGGTAGCGATTTTACGCACATCCTGAGAGAGATACTTCACACGAGCAAATAGCTAAGTAGTCATCATCTTCCGAGCCTTTTTACAACTACGTTGAGGTCGGCTTCCAGTCTCACCCGATGCAGCTGAGTACCAGTGCTTTACAAGGAGCGGCTACCTATCTAACCTCCTCAACCCAGTTACCCGGGCAACCCAATACCCGTAGGTAATACTGGTTGTCACCTAACAACTGTAACAGCTATGTAGTACAAAATAACAGTAAAATAAATCCCCCATTACCTACACTTACGGTTAATACTCAGCCCCAGGCATCCCAGAAAAATCTAGTCCAAATACCTTCATTCACAAAGATTGATAGCCTACCTTCATTACTACTAAGACAGAAACTAGACCGAATTTAGGACAGAAAAATCGCCAACGATTTCACACATCCAAATCCCTGTCGTATGGCCGGGTAACCTACGACCTTCATCCTTACTTATCCGGGATAAATAATGGGTAGGTCCGGATGGAGTTTGTTCACCTATGCATAAATAGGACCCATATGAATTATTGCGTTTATAGCCGTCAAACTATCCCGAATAGGTTTAGTATGACATGGATGTTGAATGTAGAAAATATAGATGGTGCAAGATCGGCTCTGATATTTTTATTTTATTTTTATAAACATCTGGAAATAGGTCGTGGTGGCCTAGTGGGTAAAGGACCAACCTCTCAAGTACGAGGGCGCGGGTTCGATCCCAGGTCAGGCAAGTACCAATGCAACTTTTCTAAGTTTGTATGTACTTTCTAAGTATATCTTAGACACCATTGACTGTGTTTCGGATGGCACGTAAAACTGTAGGTCCCGGCTGTCATTGAACATCCTTGGCAGTCGTTACGGGTAGTCAGAAGCCAGTAAGTCTGACACCAGTCTAACCAAGGGTTGCCCGGGTAACTGGGTTGAGGAGGTCAGATAGGCAGTCGCTTCTTGTAAAGCACTGGTACTCAGCTGAATCCGGTTAGACTGGAAGCCGACCCCAACATGGTTGGGAAAAAGGCTCGGAGGATGATGATCTGGAAATAGGGTATTTTAATTATATCAAGGTAAATAAATCTTTAGGGTTTAAAATTAGTATTTAATAATGTTTTTAAAGACCATGCTAATTTGACTTCTGATTTGAAGTGTTTATAAATAAATTCGTGATATGTATGTCACGGTTATACTTTTATGTAAACTAGCTATTAGACAAGAACACTCTCAATTTATTAATCGCCACTAAACTCTTTGTTTCGGAGATACAGAAACCGCAAACCGACCTGTGGGGCCAAACATGTGTTTGACTTATAACACCCCTTTCAATTTCAACAAGGATAATAAAACTTTTCTAGCTACAACTACATCTGTGGCTCATCCTAAGATCGTCAGAGTTAAGACCACTACCATTAATTTAATTATCTTGACCCATGAACCAAGACTAAGTAGAGATGATAATATATTTGGAAAGCCACCCCAGATAGCTGGTGCTGATAACATAGATAGGGATCAAACGAGTTTAATGACTGTGGGTAATAACTTGAATAATGTAGTAGATGAAGACATTTTTTTACAAAAGAAAGGATACCTTTTTTTAACACGCTTATACATACACTAGCTTCTGTCAGCGGTTTCACCCGCATCCCGTAGGAACCACGGCATGAACCCTGATAAAAAGTAGCCTACAGCCTTCCTCGATAAATGGGCTATCTAACACTGAAATAATTTTTCAAATCGGTCCAGTAGTTCTTGAGATTAGCGCGTTCAAACAAACAAACTCTTCAGCTTTATAATATTAGTATAGATATTAGCTTCACTTGTAACTATGTATGTATGTATGTAAGAAAATCATGGAATCTTAATTTTTATTCATATCCTTTAAGAGTACTTGCAAAAATCGCAAACTTTGTAGACGGCCTATTGTTTGTTTCAGCTCATAAATCAGAATGAAGATGAGTGGCAGTACGCACATAACAACGATCAGCAATGTGATTCTATAAGACTTCACTCTAAACTTCGCATCTGAATCCGCCGTGAGTTACTACACTAGCGCTACTCTTGCGAGCGTGTTTGCGAGTTGAACTAAATTAAACTCGAGATTTTGACAGATAAAGTATGAGATGACTTTTAGAACGTTTTGAACCGAATGCGAAGTGAGAGTGAATAGCGAAGTGAAATGCGAGTTGTCTGAATTTTATGGAATCGACGTACAGGTATTTAACCGCTATCAGATCAACAAAAAACTTTCATTAAATTCACAACTTTCTTAAAAAAAAAACCGCCAGAGCAACTGTCGATGGTGTGGGTACTCTAAGTACTCAAACTCCGGATTCAATTCAGAGGATTCAAGATAATCCTAACTAATATTATCTGTCTGTATGTTTGACAGGCTTTGATGCCAAAACTATTGACCCGATGCAAATGTATACACAGGTGGTCTAGTTAAAGCTAGGATATCTGATAGCCTGGGCTTTTAGGCTACTTTATACCTGGTTGAGGAAAGTGATTCTCAACCTCATCATCGTCCACCTCCTGCTCTTATCCTAATTCTATTTTACGTAATAATGAGTGCACTTGTGCCTGCGCAAATGCTTGTGCACTATCAGCCTTAGTTATAACCGTGAATTAAATAATAAGTAATACTTAAGGGCTGTTTAAGAAAATTCTTACTTATAAACTTTGCTTAAGCAAATCTTAACTAACATTTAATCACTACTTAAGACTTTAAGTAGTGATTAGTTAAAATGTTGCTTAGAAGGTGATTAGAGATTTTTATAAGTAAGGGGGTTTATGTCCTGCGCGGTTCGGTAATCTCCTTATATGAGAATAGGCCGTCGCCGATAATCGGCTAGAGGTACATCATCACCATTTTATGTTGGCGTTAAATACTTTCTTCTCCTATACTTCTGTCTGACATCATCTCAAAAGTACTTAACATTCTTTCCAACCGTACCGTCTTTCCAATCCATCCATCGTTTCTGTGGTCAACTGAACCTATAAATACAAAATGACTGTCCACCACAAATCCAGTACTAATTTCCTAAAATCCAGGCAACAGGTAACGAACTAAACGTTAGGTCATTAAATATAACCAGTCGATTTCGTAAACGCCTCGCAATCCGTTCACCGCACTAGTAATAGTTTAACGAATGGTATTAACTAACGGGAAACGAATGGTAGTTAATTGGAACTATGAATGTTTTAGCACCAATTTGGTTTATAGTACTCGTACATGGCATAAACAGTCGGCCGAGAGTTGACCCAATGGATAGCATTTTTTTTTAAAGAAAATCTTGATTTCGGTCAACGTTTTCAGTCGGTCTGATACCGGCTAAATACCTGATCTGTGTAATGTGCGTAATACCATTCATATTCATACTGATTTATGAGCCCAAACAAACTATCGGTAGGCATTAGATACGTTCATATATTATTATCACATATCTATACTAATATATAATAAAGTGAAAACATTTTTTGTTTGTTTGTTTGCACTCTGAAGGCTCCAAAACTACAGAACCGATTAGACAAATTGTTTCACTGTTGAAAAGCTACTCTCTTCCCGAGTAACATAGGTTATATTTTATCCCAATACGGGTAGTAGTTCAGACGGGGCAGAGGTGGAAAAAGACTAGTTTTTGTATCTATGTAAAAATAATAAAAACATCAAGTGTGACCAGAGAAAAAAATCAGCAATTCTAAAATAGCAATAAAAATACAACAAAAAAGCCTTTTCGTGTTACCAATTCATTCTTTTCCTGTAAAAACAAAGTGTCCAAAAAGCCCAGACGCCTCGGAGGTCACAATAAATCACGGGACCAGCCCGGGATTCGAACCCGCAATAAATATTTCAACTGACAATTACTTGGGTGAGTGTACTTAAGCATCTAACATTTGAACTGTATTGATGAGTTTAACCAACTTTAATGAAAGCGGGTGTGGTTTTGGATTCAGGTAATTCGCGAGAGTTTTCTAGTACTTTGAAAATACTGAACTGGATTTTCGAGGTTTTATTTGAGCTAAGTTGCTTGTGACTGTTTGATTGATCATAAGGTTAAGTAACGCGTTGCGTGGTCGGTCCGTAGATGGGTGACCCTCTTGTCATAACGAGTTCCTCTATGTTCCGGAATAGTACGTTCTTTTGATCATTCTTCCATTTTGAAAACCTTTAATTACTCTGCAGTGTTTAAATATTTTATTAACACTTAGTTGATAAAATGATAATTCTTACCATCCATATTAAAAACTCACGACTGAGCTAAGCCCAGCGTAGATTATTCGAGCATAATATAAAACATACAATAAATTTATTAAGCCGTACCCAATATCCCAGAAAAGGTTTTTTTAGCGTCGTTACCTTCGACCATTAAACCACCTGGACCATGAACACAACTCTATATGCCAATTCAATTTACGCTAGCCAACGCAAGAAATAGTTACATTGCATGCCGAATTTTGAACTTATTGAAGTTGATTTTACGAAAACTTATTTAACTTATAGGGTACGAAGGTATCATTGAAGTGAAGGTATTTTTCAAATCGGTAGTTTCGGGGCATTAAAACAAACGATTAAGAAATGTTTCCTCTAAACTATATGTATTAACATAGAGGACTGTTAGTTTTTTAGTTAAGCAGATAAGAAGGTGATGGCCGTGTCCAGTTGGTTCAATGCTCTAAGATCGTTACGGACCCCCAATTACACTTTAGTTTTATATTATGCTTTCCTTACGATATTACACATGTTATTTCTTGCTCACAATTTGTTGAATGGACTGGAGTAAATATAAATATACGATTAGTTCGGGTTTTATTCGTAGCATTATTATTTATGTTATGATGAATGATTATTATTTATTGATTATTTCCTAACGGTCGCTATTTGTGGCCAGTCCTTGAGGAAGCTGTCTAAATCTTCTCTCCAGCGTTTCTTTGGTCTTCCTCTTGGTCGCCTTCCATCATCAGGACTATACCTATCCAGATTGAAAAAAATGTACACCCAAAGCAACTTCACTTGCATTTCTATGCTCAGAAGTGTTACCATAAATGGTAGCCACCCATCCTATGAATGACCTCAACAAGTGTTGCTTAACCTCGTACAAAAAACTAGTCTAACTGACATTAATCTAAATCGTTTACGCCCGAATTTCGCAAACAAATGCCATCACTATATCTCCTAAACAGTAAAATAAAAATCCCCAATTTGCAAGAGTAATTTTAAAGATTAAAAAGCGATCCGAAAGGTCTATTACAAAACATTATTTGTTCGAACAAATACAGGGTGAATGTCACACGCTAGATTTATTTAAAGACTTCGAAAGCAGTTTCGGATATTTATGAGCCAATGACTTTTTACTTCTCATAGTTTTTTTACAGTGGGTACATTCTAGTTTTGAAGCTGGCTAGAGATTTTGTTAAAAAAGCGAGTGATTTTTTTTCTGGTAGTAGTTGTTTGAGAAAGACTTGATAGTGAATAGGAAGAAGCGGTTTTAAGTGATTTTTGCGGTTTTTAAGGGCATATTTTGTGTACAACCTCAATTGGTGGGAACAATCGAAGGATCGAGAGGTGTGGAAACAAAATGGGGAGGATTTTGCCCTGCAGTGGGACAGATAGGGCTAAGGAAAAAATAACTTGAAGAAAAGCGATGGGCGTTACAGCTGATGGTAAAACATTACAGGAATTTATATTATAAATACATTGTGCAGCCTCTTACCTACTTACAGCCAGTTTCTTCATCAAAAGTAAAAGTCAAAGTAATGTCTAAAGTAAAAGTAACGGTCAAATTCGTTTTTTCAAGGCTAAAGTAACAGCAAAACTAATAGAACAAAAGGAATTTGACCGTTACTTCTACTTTAGACATTACTTTGACTTTTATTTTGGCTTTTACTTTTGATGAAGAAATTGACTGTTAGAGGATAACCATTACTACTACTAACTAAGGATTGCTAACTATGTTTCAAACGCATCTAAAACTGTGTAAATTGAGATTTCTCAGATAATGGGTAGGATAGATCATTTAGATAAAAGCGAGAAAGAATACTGAAAAAACAATTCGCTACATGGGAATTAAACCCCAATTTATATACTTACATATTACCTAAGATAATCGATGTAAAAATAATTGACTTCTCCAAGTACAGCCCAAATTAAGACGACATTGACTTTCAATGTGAACAAAACAGAATTTCTGTTTTTGTCTCAAAACCATCTCAACCCCAGATAACAGAGCTTCCGTTGTCGGTAAATGGCTAAAGTTAAATTAACCGCGAAATAATTTGATGGCTTAAAAGGCCTGTCCAAAACTCGCTGCGGTAATTGTTACAATTTTGTCTATGGCAAGTTAGACAACTGTTTAGATTTTGTTTGAAAAGTATTGACAGGAAAAAAATATATATAAAAAGAAAAAAACGCAAATTCAAGGTTCATTTCAAATTGAATTTTAGCATATTAGTAGGAATATGTAAAATGTGTGTCAAGATGTATATTTGTTACTCTTTCATCCAAAAACTACTGAATGGATTTTTATGAAACGACGAACGATTTTTTTTTGAGGAGACAACCATTGGAATTAAGTTTAGCTTAATTTTCTAAAGAATCATTATGTGACTAGCTCCAGCCCATGTCGACATACCCTATGCAGACACGATTTATTAAAAGCCTGTTCTAGAATCACGAACTTGAGTCTAAAAAAATACAATTCTACATACGTACTACACAAAATACCAAGAACGGTAAATATTTAAAATTCACATACAATTAGGTATTTAGTTCAAAGGGCCGGCTATTCTTTGTAATGTCACAGTGTAAGGCAGAATGGATCAAAACGTTGAACGTTTGCCAGTGTAACAAAGTAGGGTGAATATATTCTTTTGATGTGTTGTATACCCGACTTTTGCGTTTTAACGATGTGAAAAAGATATTGTTATCTTTAGCTCTGTTTTGCTGTTGTTGCAAAGAAAATAACGCTATCTTTTATATTGCTTTTATTTTGCTAAAGGTGCTTTGTATGTCATGTGCGTTTATTTACATGATGACTTTTTTTTAGTAATCATTATCCTCTGAGCCTTTTTCCCAACTATGTCGGGATCGGCTTCCAGTACTTTTTTTTTAGTAAGTAGGTATTTATTTCGTTAGTCGTTTAGCTTAGTTAGTCATTAAGATAAATTGATATTACGTATATGTTAGTATAATACCTATGCAGGTTTTTAAAACCATAGACAGCAGTTGGATGTGGCAAAAAACTGTATAAATGATCTGATTATTCACTATAGATTTTGAAAAATTTCCACATGTACATTAGCAACCGCGCGATTTTATTACGTCACAATATCATTTTTTTTAATATATAAAAAAATCTAAAACATACACATTACCATTTTTTTAACAGTCAAGTTTACCTCTAATTCCATAAAAACATAATTTCCACAAGCAATACGGAAAACCGAATACACGTAACTAGGCCCAAGGGTTCTCAAGGAGGTGAAGCCACAAAGGTTGTGTTCCAAGGAGTATCATATGCCTTCATCTGACACCGTTCCTCAGATTACTGACTGTGGTCAACCTTGACGGGTCTCTTACTTATGTAAATCTGTGTATTTATAGTTTAGTGGTGTAGGATGTTAATGAATGAAGTCGGAATTATGTATGAAGTTAGATTTGGTTGATAATCATATCATCAGCTGCCTAGCCTTATCAAAACAATGTTAGGTTTCGGCTTCCAGTCTAACCAGATGCAGCTGAGTACCAGTGTTTTATATGGAACGACTGTCTATCTGACCTCTCCAACCCAGTCATTATCACCTTTCGAAAATACTGGTTGTCAGACTTCCTGGCTTTTGACTACCCGTAACGACTAAAAAAGATGTTCAATGTCAGCCGGGACTACAGTTTATCGTGCCCTCAGAAACAAGGTCATTGGTGTCCAAGATAATAATAATAATAATAATAATAATAAGCCCCGCAGGGCATCTGAGGCGGATGACGGGGAGTAGCGACCCCGCGGGGCTATATATCCGAGTGCTCCAGGGAGAGTATACTGTCCCCTATCTCCGGCTTGCCGGAGTGAAGCATGACGGGGGATAGGTCTCCCGCCTCTTGGCTTGCCTTCATCGGCCGGTCAGAGTGGAGTCGCTAGAGCAAGGTTAGTCCTGCTCGGAGGGTAGGTGCCTCGTGGTAAGTGGCGAGTGGGCCGGTGATGCTGGACCCACAGGGAGCGCGTGATCTGCGTTTAAAGTCCGCCGAGGTATCCTCACCCTTCTCAGCCGCTCATGTCCCTGTTGCCCTCTTGTTGCTTTTCAGTGACTGATTCCCGGGGGCCCAGTAAGTGAGTTGGCGAGTCTCCACCTGCCATTTTAACATGTATTTAATACATTGTCATCGGCAGGTGCCATAGTTCCCGTAGTTTCCCCATTCCTAGTCCATTAGCATCCCATCACAATAGCCCAAGTAGTTTTCATCCATGGTTAGCAATAGTTTAGCACAGAACCGGGGATTGTCCTTGGGTACATTTCTATAGTGTATACAGGGATAATCGTCGGTTTTGTGTCACCATTTCATTAAAGTTGTCTCAAAAGGGCTTCAGCGTGTTGGCTTCGGCCCCACGTTCGCCTCCCAAAAATCCGGGACTCTATAGTCCCGAGGTCTGGAAGAGATAATAATAATAATGTCGGGACACCTTTTCACACACGGTCGGTTAGCCCCATGGTAAGTTATTAATTAACTTGTGTTATGGGTGCTAACACAACTGATAAACTACATATAGCTACATATATACATATTTATAAATACATATTGTAACACCCAGACCACGGCCAACAAGCATGCTCATCACACAAATGTCGACCGAACCGGGAATCGAACCCGGGACCTCAGGTCCGGCAGTCCGGCATGGTGACCATTGCGCCATCGAGGTCGTCGAAGATATTCTAAATCTTAACAAATTTTTGTTTAAAACCGACACTTATTTTTTTTAACTATGTAGGTAGATATGGGAAGACTAAGCATTGGGTTATGTGAACGTGACTGTACGTTATTGTTAGGCTATGAACACCAATAAGTTTTACGAAACAAAACCACAACAGCATAACATTGAATATTGCATTAATAAAGTACTCGCACTCAACAAAATCATAACCTCTAAAACACATAAACCATACTAGCTACACATATCATTTTAATCTCCCATCCGAGATTAAAAGGTCTGGATATGAACGGACATGGCAGACACGCCAAAGCTATGCACAAACATCATTTGTGACAAAATTCCGTGTGCATTTAGACATATGCAGCGACATATACATACACATGTGTTGGGCAACTTTATGTGTCATGTCTGACACATTGACGGGTAAAATGGACAGCGTCGATTCGTTTTTGTTTTGTTTTTTGTACTTGACGGGTGTGTGATTTTATGTGGAATGTTTTAGAAGGGAAATGTATTGGAATGATGCGGTAAAGGTGAACGAAATGAATTTTAGAATTAGATATATATTTTTCGGTGCAGTTGCGTGTGAAAGATGATGATTTCATCGGCATGTTCGGCTTATTTAACCTGCAGATATACGCGAAACACAATTGGTTTTCTATTGTTTTATAAGGATCATGGTGAACACAACTTCTCCTTGCCTTTCCGATCCTTTCTTTTTGTGAAAAACTTACTTTTTCGCCTTGTGTGTTGTCAATAAATTCTGCCGAGAGAAGAGTAATCAATTAAGAAACTAAATAAACTCACTTTGCTGTTTTAAATTTCTAAGCTCAAAATCATCGAGTGTGTAGATCAACTCACAGTTGACCTGTTTTTTTAAGTGTCTCACAACTTTAAAGTTACAATATCCACAGCTTACATCAACGATGTCTTCACGCCATCAAAATACAAATTCCAACATTGTCACTCAAATTTTAAAGCAGTATATCACATAAAATACACTGGAAGGTGTAAATCCGGCGATTTGTTCACCAGTTTGCTTTTACGAGTCTCCAGTCATATTCCGCTTGCAACTTATTTCGTTACTCAGTCATTCAGAATTGGGTTACTGGAAGCGATCGTCGGTAAAATGGAATATCCAGTTACCGAGCTCTTCTAGTGTTTATTGTTTTCTGGAAGAATAGTGCATTTTGTTCAATTTGGTTTGTTGGGTGAATGACAGATGGGGAAATGTTGTATGAACAGTTTTTGTACGGGTTTTTTTGAGAAGATAGTATGTGAATAGTCAATTACAAAAAAACCGGCCAAGTGCGAGTCGGACTCGCACACGAAGGGTTCCGTACCATTACTTATAAAACGAACAAAAAATCACGTTTGTTGTATGGGAGCCCACCAAAATATGTATTTAATTCTAGTTTTTAGTATTTGTTGTTATAGCGGCAACAAAAATACATCATCTGTGAAAATTTCAGCTCTCTAACTATCACGGTTCATGAGGTACAGCCTGGTGACAGACGGACGGACGGATGGACCGAGGAGCGAACACAATAGGGTCCCGTTTTATCCTTTGGGTACGGAACCCTAAAAATATATACTTTTAAGTGACTGTGTAAGAAGTGCCAATCAATTGTTTTTTGCAAAAAAATTATCACCATCACATTTATATTATTAAATCTGACTTTTTTATGTCGCACAATGAGATAAATATATTTTTTTTCCTATTTACTAAATTATATTTTAATGTTGTGTCGGCAAAAAGACTTCCTCATCATGTTTTTACTATCATTTCAACCGCATAATCACTACATAGTATAAAACAAAGTCGCTTTTTCTGTCCCTATGTCCCTTTGTACGCTTAAATCTTCAAAACTACGCAACCGATTTTCATGCGGTTTTTTTAAATAGACAGAGTAATTAAAGAGGAAGGTTTATATGTATAATAACATACATTAAATAGTGGGGAAATACTGTTATCCCGTGCGAAGCCGGAGCGGGTCGCTAGTTACTCATAGCTTTGGCTCATTGCTTTCAAAAATATGTAGTAAATTAAGACCCAGCACAATACGACGAGTTTTTCTGCCAATATACAAAATGAACAGCAGAAATAAAATAATAGTATTTTACGTTCAATTAACTTTCATTTGGAACACAATTGCTGCACTCCACATGATTACTCTGAATAGTGCACAATACTATTGTATCAATTCTATTGACAATACATTTTCAGCACAAGGACTGACAAATTGCAATTATGATTTTCAATGACTCTTGATGCTCAATATACGTAGTTATTTGTATTCAGACTTTTTTGTGAAACCTAGTTTTTGGTAATCAATCCTTTTAGTAATTTAAATCTTAATTAATCGTAAGAGTACCCAGAGACTGCAAACTTTTAGTCAGTCGATAGTTTATTTGGGCTCATAAATCACTATAAAGATGACAGTAGGTAGATAGTACACATATTACAACGATCCGGTATTTAGCCGGTATCAGACCGACTGAAAACTTTGATTGATTTACGATTTAATTGTTACAGCCTTTTTATCGTCCAACTGCTGGGCACAGGCCTCCTCTCATACGGAGAAGGTTTAAGCGTTAATCACCACGCTTGCTCAATGCGGGTTGGTGATTTCAGACTTTATTGTCCAGGTTTCCTCAAGATGTTTTCCTTCACCTTTTTATCAGCCATTGGTGTCTAAGATTTACCTAGAAAGTACATACAAACTTGCATTGGTACTTGCCTGACCTGGAATCGAACCCACACCCTCATACTCGAGAGGTTGGTTCTTTACCCACTAGGCCACCTCGACTTTTTTACGTTTTTTTTTTTACGATTTAAAAAACAAAAAAAAAACAACTATCGGTCCAGCGCAGTCGGCTGACTGAAAATTCTGCAGGTTGTGGATACTCTTAATTTTTATAATTCGAGGGTTAAACAGTTGTTATCCTATAATTAAACTGTTATCTATACTTGGCGAAAATGGGTCTAAATCTCATGCAGCACATTTAAACACAACCATGGAGAACAAAATGATTACTCGAACTTCTATTAAAAATTTAAGTGGCATTTTCACTTAACGAGCAATGCAAGCCTGTCTAAAATTAATTGGTGGCCATCGCCAAAATAATAGCGAGCCCAAGTATCAACATTTTCAAACTCAAAATACACAAACTTAATTGTTTCGCTCAAAATAAACCATTACGGGCTCTTTTGTGGGGTATTATGGAAATAAACCAGGTGAATAATTACTACACCATGAATGATTGCCATCAAAGATAAAGTTACTATATTACATTTTGCCCCATTTGTACGTAAAAAATAATTATTTATTTATTGCAAAAATGTATACAGATATGCATCCTTATCTTAGGTATACATTACTCTGTTAGGGCGCAGCAAAACTTAAAACTAGATTAAGTTATTGTATTACAACATTTACATATGACAAAATAATACTGTCTAATTTAATTCTTAACTAGATTTACCTACATCCAAAAAGATAAATTCCAATTCCAATAGTTATTTATTTATATTATAATAAGGCAAGCGAATCTTGATACTATTTTTTTTTTCAATTCATCCAAATAATTCAGTTAGATGGCAGTAAAAAATACAAACATGCGAATTAAGAACCCGCTCCTTTTCTGGGAAATCGGTTAAAAAGATTTCGCGATAAAAAGCTGGTTGCTAAAAAAATATGATACAAAATTATACGCTCAAGTTTGAAAATTAACTCAAACATTTAACCACACATAAGGCTTTTATTCTTATTTTGGAACTTATTATTCAAAGTGCTTAATTTTCTTTATGAAAACATTCATAATTCTGACCGCCTCCGGAGGTTTTTGCTCGCCTCGTCCAAAATAGGCTACCGTGAATTAATGAACTTCCTTTTGCCTGAATAAAGATTGTGCTCACCGACGGAGCGATAGATTTATTTTTAGAAAAAACAGCTTTTGAATTTGAAATTATTGCTATAATTTTAGGAAGAAAATTTTCGGTGCGAGATTAAGTAAATAAGTCATTTGAGTCGAACTGAAAGTCAAATCATTTATTTTATTTAGGCATTTACAAGCATTTATGAACGTCAAAAATATAAATAAGTTTGAATCTAGTTGCCCATTCCAAAAGTAGCTTCTTATGGAGAAGAACGGGCAAGAAACTCTATGGTTACTCTTTTTAAATAATAATAATGGTATTACAGTTTGTATTGTACTGAATGTACATTTGATCTAATTTAAAAAAGAAAGCCCATTTTACATAGTTTTGTGTGCCATTTCAAACACGACAAAAGTTATTTGTTCCTAATTTAAGTTCCGTATGTCAAATTTCATAGTGTCTGAACAAATGTTCCCCGCTTTCACAATTTCAGTTTGAACAGTTTTAAAAAGAAATTTCGAAGCGAAGTTACTTAAATACTTTCTTTTGAATGGGTCCTAGTTCTGAAACTTAATTCTTACAGTGTCGAGTTTAAATTCAGACTTTTATTCTTGGACAGAAAGTAGTAATTTTATTTTGTTACTTTTAGAACAACTTACATGCATAATTTATAAGTTGCAGGAACTTGTGTACGGTTTCTTCTTGCTAACAAAATGGCAAGCGACGAATGGTTGAAAGACTAAACGCAAGTCGAGTTTAGTGTTGTATTTATAAGTGGGAGCTTCTTCCCACCCCAGAGAGTAACACACAATAGAATTCACAATAATATTTATTTAGGAGAAAATTATAAATACATTTTCATGAAAGCACAATGACAATGACACAACACAGACAACCCATTTTTATATTATTCTTTTTAAGTACTCCAAATTCAAAATTGGTTAATAGGCCAGTAGGCCGACAAGTAGTAAGAATTGAAACTTTAACAGTATTCCCTTGAAATAATGTCGCAAGTCCTCTTAGCAGGTGTAAAACTTAAGTTACGAAATCCATACTAATATTATATCGATCGCGCTTTTACACTAAAACTACTGCACCTATTTTTTGGTGCACAGATATTCTGGAGCCTGAGAAAGGACATATTATATGCTACTTTTAATTTTTTGACGTTCGAAAAGTGCTGATTTATCAGCCTAATTTGAATAAACGTTTTTGAGTTTGAGCTTATATAAGTGCGGGAAGTTTTCTTGAGACGTGGTTGGCGGAAAATAGATTGTACGTTAAAAATTAATGTAATGTAAAAAAAAATTGTAAGTGTCAAAGATCGTTATTGCCATATACATATTATTTATTGGTATACCTATAACACATAGCAAATTAAAAATAACATAAATAAATAGCACCGCATTCGCCTCTCTTCCTCTACAAGCCGCACTCAAATGCAAAGTGTGATATTTCCCAGCATAATGCAAGGCCATTCGGCTGACGAATTCATTATTTTGCATAACAAAACCGAGGGAGTAAGACGTAGTCGAAACAATGACTGTATACAGTGTATACTTCCTTTAACCTCACGGCTGCTGGTGTAATTGCACAATTGTTCCTATATAATTATGAGCAGATTGCAACTGTTTTATTTTAATTTAATGGTGTGCTGTGCTGGGATTAATTTAAGAGAAAATTACGAAGTTTGATGAGAGATGTGTTTTGTCTTCCTATTAATGCATGTGTCAATGTTTGTTCGTCTTTAATGCTAAATGTATGGGTGGATTTTTGATAAAACTTGGCAATGATACAGCTTATAAACCAGAGTAACATAATACTTTATAGGCGTGTGCTGGAACTAGTTTGTTATATCGATGTCATCATAAACTTGTATTAGTATTATGAATTATGGAAAGCTTGCATTTGTATTAAATGGTATTCTGTAAAAGCCTGCGGTTTCACTCGCGTCGCCCTGTCCCACTCCCATCACTCGAATAAAAAGTAAACTATGTCTCTAGGATTCATACATCATCAAAATTGTAGCTATTAACTCTTACAATGCCTAAGTTACACACAGACAAACATACTTTTACAAGTAAATTTATAGGGATGGTTTAGAAGAAGAACTGAATTTGCAATGTCATTTCGTAGCCCCTAACCATTGCTTGCCACCACTAAACTACATCCATTAAGTAATAAAAAATAAACTCTTGTAACCCAAAAGTAAAATGTAACCCTTTGGGGGTTACAGAGAATCACGGCCCACTTAACCTGGGGTACAGGTAAAAACCTCCGTCACAAAAAAGGGTAAAACTTTGTTCCTCATTCTAATTTTGACCCCTTTTTTGAGTTTTTAGTACGCAGTACATTCATACTTTTGTTGGGCAGGACTCAATTTATGTGGGCGAAAATTATAGGTTAACTTACAATATTTTTATTAGGTTGGAACTGCTTGTGGTTTCATCAGAGTTCCGAAAGAACTGCTTACCACACGTGGATAAAAATAGCCCATATTATGTTATTCCAAAATATGAGCAATATTGCTACCAATTTTCATGAAAACCTTGTAATTTTAACACTAGAAAGACCAAGGCAGTCAAATTGGCGGCAAGGCAATTTCATTGTTAAATATTTCACAAACTATGTCTTTGTTTCTTTTCATATTTTATGATTTTTCCTAATTTGCTATTGTTGAGCTAAATATATATATTAAAAAAAATAAGTCTTCGAAGGTATAATAGCATGGAGCCCGGTCAGCAGTTTTAAGTAGTCAGAAATTTTATCATCAAAGAGGCACAAACGTGCGTATATCCATACATATACCTCTAAACTTTCGCATTTACATTATTAGTAGGATGAGAAATTCCTTTCTTCCGATTGTTGAAAAGGAAAAAAATTTTAGAACAAGTTTTTCTTTCATAAATATGTGACTCGACTCGTTATTTTTGGGAGTTCATTTGTTTTACGAGATTTGAGAAATTGCTTCGTCAGCTCAGGTAGGATTTTTTTTGATTGAGTAACTTTTTCCGAGTTTTATAATTTGAATGATGTTAAAAGAATAAGAATTTTTCGAAAGACTGATTTAAAGGGCAAGGTTAAGCAAATGATGGAAGTATTATGTAACTAAATCATGTTGTAGTGGATTTTTTTTTTCTGTTAAGTTCTGGATTCGATTCCAAGGTTCCAAGAACGTTTAATTTCAAGTTTCTTTCGTGTCTTAAATTTGTCATCATCCTCCTCTGAGCCTTTTTTCCCAACTATGTTGGGGTCGGCTTCCAGTGTAACCGGATGTAGCTGAGTACCAGTGCTTTACAAGAAGCGACTGCCCTATCTGACCCCCTCAACCCAGTTACCCGGGCAACCCAATACCTTTGGTTGGACTGGTGTCAGACTTACTGACTTCTGACTACCCTCGTGTCTTAAATTTGCACAAGAATTAATTAGTTATTGCTATTACAATCAACTTTTCAACTTGATTACTAAGCCTAATTTGTAATTACTAGGAATACCCAGTTATTCCTTACTAGTTTTTCCTAGTAATTACAAATTAGGCTTAGTAATCAAGTATAATTAGTTAGTATTAATTCTTGAGGATGATGCTTTAGTGTACCTTATTAGGTACACCTCGATAATCTCTCAAGTGTCTTAAATTACGACAATTATTATACAGACAAAATTAGAAGCATAACAGAATATGTCTCGAAAATTTTCGTCAGGAAATATGGTAAGCCCAAAGTTGATATTTCTCAATGCGTTTAAGCAAAATGAATGAAGTTTGCGTCGTTATTCATCCCGGGCTTGTACGCGGGGCGACATTAGTATGCAAGGGATGCGTTTGTTATGGTAAGGTAGGGTATTTTCATCAGACAAAGTTTTTTTTTTTAATGTGAATTCGGTGTATGTGAGAAAAGTTTTACAGAGTGAAGCAGGTATGATTTTTATTCATGTTTTTTATTACAAATGTATCGTTAATACTACCACATTTACAAGCATTTAATAATTTGCAATTTAAAATAATGGATTACGGGTATGTAACCCGTAACTTATTATTAAAGTTCTACCTGTGTTTAGTATGTACAACATGAATTTTATTTTCGTATTAAGAAAAAGAAATATGATCGCAAAACATAGGTACTATAAGCATTAAAATAGACCTGTTACTGCATCATACAGATATCGAACATACACTTTTCCTACAAAATGTCAACTAGTGTAGCAGCTCTTAGGATAAAGTTTTAAATCGAATTTGTATAATGTAAGTAAAGTAATATTTGTCTACTACGTAGGTAGTGTAAAATCGAGTTTTGGTCACAACATTTTTGATCAAAGGTTATCATAATATCACCGGTTGTTACTTTACTTACATAAAAGGAAGGTAGGAGTACAGGTAACTAAGAACTATATAAATTAGATTACTGGCTGTCATTCGCTTTAGTATTTAACATTACGTTACAGCCTTATTACCTATCGTCGCAGTGCTGGGCACAGGCCATTTTCAATGTAAACAAAACTGTAAAAATCTAGGCTTTTCGCAATATCAACAAAACTGTAGAAATATATTTTTTGGAAATGTCAATAAAGTGAAAACATTGTATTTTAAGCAATATTCAACACTACTCCTAGTGGAGCAGGGAAAGTGTCAAACTCTTACTAAGGTCCATTCATATTCCAGCAGGGCCCAGCAGGCCCAAGGCCCGCCGGGGCTGCGGAATTATTCGAAAGAGTTACCGCGGCCCTGGTACATAAAAGTCCTACGAAGGAACAAGATGGATTTTTAGTCAGTAAAAGTCTGACACTCCCTCACCCTCATCTGCTAACCCACAGCGGGATTTTTGCCATCGATAAAAAAGGTCCCTTCATTTGGTTCCATCATCTTTATATGCTAGGCTCATAGAAACTGACAGCTGTGTTGCTGGGAAGTTTGTTCATCACTGTTTCTTCTTTCGACACTTTACACACTGCCTTATGTAATTTTGAGCTTCAAAAAGTGCAGTTTTTCAGCCTACTTTGAGTGAACGCGTTTTGATTTGGTTCTGGTTTACAAATCGTCACATTATATACAATATACTTGCCCAGACATAGGCTGACTGCTTATAGCATTTTAAAAATAATGTGCAATGTAGCGTTTATTCAAAGGTCTATAATAAATGTCAGGTGCCTACAGGTACACGAAAGAAAATTTATTGGCTACTTAAGTCCAAGTAATCAACTTTGTTGCTCTTATTAAGAAAGTTTCGCATTTGTGAATACTTAATACAATTTAGGTACAGAGGTGTCATTGTGGAAAATATTTAGAAAATGTTACGGTTGAAAGAGCTTTTTGTTTCCTAAATATATATTAATGCTACCGTGGCACATGAAGCCGCTTCCTCGGCCTTATAACATTAGTAAAGTTCCTAATTTTTGAGCCAAAGTTACCAAGTTCTTGCCATAGCTATATTTAATGCTGACTAAAGCATGTTGGTTACTTTTTTTCATCTTCTATACACAAAAAATCTTTCGCAAATGTAATAGTAGCTACTGCTGAAAAATAAGTGTTTTCTGAAGCACACTGCTGTTAATGACTAGTAATATTGAAGGTCAATTGTTATCATCATCATCATCCTCCTTTCCTTATTTCAGTTTTACTTGGTGTCGACGCATATTTTCTACTTCCACACTCTTCTATCTGCCGTCATCTCACAAGCAACATAACATGATTAATAACTAATTAACCAGTACATCTATTATTAATAAGGGTTATACAGCTATTCGTCATTCCGTTGTTATGTTAGTTACACCATGCGATCCCATGGGATAATGTGAGGAAACTCACTTCGAAATAATATGGCTGTAATACGTTACTATTATTATACACGCAAAATTGTACTTATTATAACTGTATCTCTTGGATGCATCTGCTCATTGAGAGACTATACATACATTAGCTTCCGCCAGCAGACTCCCGCGAGAACTACTCTACGCACCCGGATAAAAAGTACCTCATCATCCTCCGATCCTTTTCCCAACTATGTTGGGGTCGGCTTCCAGTCTAACCGGATTCAGCTGAGTACCAGTGCTTTACAAGAAGCGACTGCCTATCTGACCTCCTCAACCCAGTTACCCGGGCAACCCGATACCCCTTGGTTAGACTGGTGTCAGACTTACTGGCTTCTGACTATCCGTAACGACTGCCAAGGATGTTCAATGACTACGGTTTAACGTGCCATCCGAAACACAGTCATTGGTGTCTAAGATATACTTAGAAAGTACATACAAACTTAGAAAAGTTGCATTGGTACTTGCATGACCTGGAATCGAACCCGCGCCCTCATACTCGAGAGGTTGGTTCTTTGCCCACTAGGCCACCACGACTTTTTCAGATTAAAAAAAAAAACGGATAAAAAGTACCTACCTATTAAATAATATTCCTCGGTAGTAGATATTAGTAGGAAACTAATTCACATAGTAAAACATGTAGTAATGTTAGTACTAAGTGTCTAAGTTTAAACTGATGAAGATGCGATGAGGATCAATTTTTCGACGCGTTTTATTAGTTTTAATTTTTATTTTTTTATGTTAATATAGTTAATAATATAGTTAATATAGTTAATATAATATTTAATTTATTTTAAAATATAATGTACAGGTTTTAACTTATTATCAGTATTTTTTTTGGCAAAATTGAAACAAACACATGTAGACTATTCTAAATCTAAAATCAAAATTAATGTTAGTATAAGTATAAGGTTTCATCTTATTTTCAGTATTGTTTTGGCAAAATTGAAACAAATACATGTAGACTATTCTGATTCTGATTCTAAAATCAAAATGAAAACCACAAAGGCTTTGTAATTAAACAAAATCTAAAACCCACAAAAAGCTATAAAACTAATGAAGTTAGAACAAAGGTAGGTATCTAAAAACATTTTCCAAGTTCAACTAATAAGAAAACTTCCATTCAAGTAATACAAAGATTTGTGTGAATTCCAACAAGAACAAACAAGAGTAAAAAAAAAAAAACAAATTTACGAAGCCGCTCAAGCGAGCATCGACTTTATCTCGATCAAAGAGCCCGCGAAAGCACAATTAAACTTTACCAATGCCTTTGTTTAAAAACAAAACTGAGTAAAAATTCTCTCTATAACAATTTTCCAGACTCGAGTAACCAACAAAAGTCCGATAGTTTTCAAACAATCTTGATGAAAGCGATCGACCGTTTCTGCGACGCTCAACCCTAGCATGGCTTCGTTTTTATCGTTACTACAAAAAGTTTGTTTATTATGCTACCTTGTCAGCTTCGTGAACTTGTTTGAATATTTCGGAACGATAAAGTGACAGCCCTGGTATATTCGATCAAACATTTTTTTTACGAGCGCGTGCATGTGAATTGGGTTTGTGCGTAAGTGTGTGTGCGATAGGGTTTTGTTTTATATTGTGAATCCTATTTCCTACTTATATTATAAACTGGGCGTTTTCCCGCGGGTTCACCCGCGTCCCGTGGGAGCTACTGCCAGAACCGGTATAAAATATAGCCTATGTTACTCGCAGTTAATATAGCTTTCTATTGGTGGAAGAATATTTAAAATCGGTCCAGTAGTTTTTGAGTTTATCCATTACAACCAAACAAACAAACAAACAAAGTTTTCCTCTTTATAATATATTAGTAAAGATGTGAAAGTTTGCGAGAATGTATGGATGTATGTTTGTTATTCAATCACGCAAAAACGGCTGGACCGATTTGATTGAAATTTAGTATGTAGATAGGTGATACCCTGGATTAACACATAGGCTACTTTTTATCAACACACCACGCGGGCGAAGCCGCTGGCGGAAGCTAGTTTATTATATTTTTGAGTCAAGTGCTTTAAGCTCTTTAAGTGTTTTAGAATAATCATATAAAGTAAGTCTATCTTGGACTGACCCTGTTTCGGAGGGCACGATGAACTGGAGGCTGTCAATTGAACATCTTTGGCAGTCATTACGGGTAGTCAGAAGCTAGTAAGTCTGACAACCGGTCTTACCTAGGGGTATTCGGTTGCCCGGGTAACTGGGTTGAGGAGGTCAGATAGGGCAGTCGTTCCTTGTAAAACACTGGTACTCAGCTGCATCCTGTTAGACTGGAAGCCGACCCCAACATAGTTGGGAACAGACAGAAGATGAGGTGTTTTAGCGTACCCAATGTCGTGCTTTAAATATGGTTGCCTACATTGTAGTACCCTACATCATAATAGGTTAAATTATTATCAAAGTTACATCTACCGAGTAATATAACCAGACGTAAGAGCAAACGTCTGTTAGATCTTGAACATAGTTTGTAGTTTATAACATAATCTAGGTTTAGTGTAATAACGTTCTCTCAGTAATAGACGAGAGGATACCTATTCTGGGTATAAACTACTAATAACCATGTAAATTGATCGAGAATCTGGTTATTTAGACAGTGGTCCATAACTCCAGCTTAGAGGACTGTAGACTACGGCCTATGGTTCGTTTTAGTCGGCCTATAGTTAGTTATTTTTAGTCGGCCTTATAGTACTTTTAGTTTTAGATAGTTTGATTGGGCGCTTGATAAGCATGAAGATGAATGATATTGCGCACATTATAAAAAAAAACGGGTGTTTGCCGGTATCATTCCGACTGAAAAGATTGGAATCAAGATTTTCTTCAAAAAATATTTTTTGCCAATCATCGGGTCAACTGTCAGCCGACTGTTTAGTCTGCAATTGCGAATACTCTTAACTGCAGGACGCGGCTTGCTTGAGGATGGGTTACCGTGAAACTCAGAACATGACCATATAAAGCTATCCCATATGACAAATGACATTTCTAAGTTTGTATGTACTTTCTAAGTATATCTTAGACACCAATGACTGTGTTTCGGAAGGCACGTTAAACTGTAGGTCCCGGCTGCCATTGAACATCCTTGGCAGTCGTTACGGGTAGTCAGAAGCCAGTAATTCTGACACCAGTCTAACCAAGGGGTATTGGGTTGCCCGGGTAACTGGGTTGAGGAGGTCAGATAGGCAGTCGCTCCTTGTATAGCACTGGTACTCAGCTGAATCCGGTTAGACTGGAAGCCGACCCCAACATAGTTGGGAAAAAGCTCGGAGGATGATGATATAACAAATAACAGTTCTAACTGGTGAAAGCTATTAATTCTGAAAACCAGTCTAACCCAGTTACTGATATGTAGGAGACAGACAGACAGATAGTCGCTTCAAGTGTACAAAAGTAAAATATTTTCCTAGATCATTCTGTGAAAATTTTATGTGACGCAAATTGAATCGACCGAAGACCAATATCCAAAAGCTACTTTCAATATCTGTATGCTGTTTTAAGTATTTATTAATACCATATTTAAAACAGTTTGTTACCAAAATTAATTATGAGATTCATAAATTTTTCACATTAATATAATTATCTGGATTAATTAATTCTCCAATGGATAGCTGTTCATTCTATCAAAATGTGCGAAGGTGCTCCTACAGTAATTATTTCGTACAAAACTCGGAAATTCCGTTGTAATTTCGCAAATGGAGTATCAATTTAATATAATAGGGGCCTATTCTTGTTTCCTTCTAATAATATAAACGTTAGTATCTTTGTTTGAGCTTTGAGATAAAATTCCTGAACAAAAAGTAAAGTGAACTTGATCAAGTCGGTTAAGGTTTTCATTTTGTTTTTCAGCTTAGTAAACCCGTCAAAAAAGTAGTTAAATAAAATTAATAAAGCGATATCTAAAATTATCTATCTCTGTGCTAAATTCTTTCAAATCGATTCAACTGTTTTGCGTGACAACTTTTCAAAGAAACAATTCCGTATTTAATAAATTAGTAAGAAAATATAGTTAGGTCCTACTGAAACTATAAGGCATACAACAAAAATACACATCCAAAGACGTTAAATGACAGCTGGTACACCTACAGTTTACCGTGCCCCCCGAAACACAGTAATCGGTTCCCAAGATATACTTAGAAAGTACGTACAAAATTAGTTAAGTTGCATTGCTACTTCCCTAACCTGGAGTCGAACCCACACACTCATACTTGAGAGATTGATTCTTTACCCACTAGGCTAACACGGCTTGACACTTTTTGTGTCGGTGGTCAAAAATACAAGTAAAGCCAGGATTCCAACACTAGTTGTTCGTCCGTAAGACACATTTACGTTTTTGATAGGAACTGACGCATCACTCCCGATCGTTAATTCTAATTAGAGGAGAAATGTATTAGAAAATATAATTAAGGAAGGGAGGGGATGACGACTTTGCGTCTACTTATTGAGTGCTGGTTCTGAATTTTTGCTTTGCTTGGAATAATTAGGGATTTAAATGTTTTTTTGTAAGTCATGGGATTTTGTGAGATTGTATGAAAATTGAAGCGAAAAAAAGATATAGGTCTTCATACAAGTTTTTTCAGATTATATGTAAATAATTTTATTTTTAAATGTTAAAAAAGAAGAGAAAATATTGTGAACTCCAAATACACAAAAAAAGTGTTTACCGATCGCATGCATCCCGTTTTCAATCATTCAACAACATGACATCTAAGTTATTATTTACAGTTACCTACTTATTTTACCGTGACCTTATTAGATCCATTCACAGCTAATTCAGCTATTTGTTAAACTATTGTGTCTGTATCACAAACAATGAATGGATCAATTCAACTACAAACAAATAGCAAACGATCTGCTGTACTATACAATAAGATCAATAAACATATCTTCATTTACCCTAAAAAATATTATGATTGTAAAAAAGATGTAATAGAATGGATAAAAACACTAACGTACAACGACACAGACTTACTCTTGAAAGCTTAACACTCGCCTATTCTCACACTCGCACACTACACAACACACACACACACACAAACACACACACTTACATACACATCACACACATGCACGCACAATCACACACACAGTCACAGTCTTATTTACACAATTAAGATTAATTATTCTAACGTCTTGTTTTTCAATGTTATGAAACATATTGATACGAAAGAGCGGAGTCTCCTAACACAGGCTCTGTATATGCTTAAAAGGGGGCTCCAATCAAAAATAAGTTATGCTTAAGTTTTTGTTGTTACTAATATTTTTTTTTTCATTTTTTTTTTTCAACTATATAAAAACCCTTCTAAATAAAGAAGATGGCTTAAAATAAACGCATGTATCCACCATCATATGTTACTACCTCATAAAGGTACTTAACACTAAGTATTCCATTACCCTTCGTTTTTGTTGATTGACGCCAGCAAACGATGAGTTAGCAAATCTTGCCCCATTTCAGTAACTATCATTAAGAGCGGTTTCAGATTAACGTGTCTTTTTGCGCATATAAAGTAGATCGTCATCATAATCTGCCTAGCCTTTTCCCAACTGTGTTGGGGTCGGCTTCCAGTCTAACCAGATGAAACTGAGTACCAGTGTTTTACATGGAGCGACTGCCTATCTGACTACCTCAACCCTGTTACCTGAAAAATCGACTCGTTTTATATTTCAAACTTAAAAAAAATTGCGCATATACGAGTATATTTATATAAATTATACAACTATAACTTCCCCGAAGGCCTCTTACAAAATACCATCAGTTGTGTAAGTTTTTTATCTCGTGAACACTTACAGCTACGAGTCACGCATTCAACAAAAGTCGCACGTCTACGCTCGAACACGCGTTTATACGCGCTACCAAGACGTATCATCATCATCATCTAACCCATAGGACATCCACAGCTAATAAACACAGACCTTCCCCAATAATTCCCAGTTGGATCGACGAGCGTGTACGCGCATAAAACCCGCTAGTTTGAAACCGCTCTAGCCTACTTTGTGGTTGTTTCCGACCCATCGAGCCCTTGCAGCTGTTTGTAAATATTCCCCTTTGTTTGCTGTATATTACCCTTTATTGGGTTCAGTATACTGTCATTAGATAGAAGGTTTGTGGGGTTCCGTATGTGAAGGAGTGCTAACAAGATCATGTTGCTAAGTCTGTTTTGTGATCTATGGTTTGACATAGTTTGTATGTGGAAACACATTTTTTACGTGAAAAAAATATAATTAAGCTCAGGGTTTACAAAAGGAAGGCTGCTTCTTTTTTTTGGTTATATAAGTACGATCGAAATCTAAAGTGGTTTTTTGCGATCATTTGCCGGAAATAATCATGTATGGAGTTTCCATTTTATCGTTATTTTTACAAGCATATATTTACATATTCCTCGTACTTCCACCCGGTGAGAACTACCCCGCGCAACTGCATAAACGGCGTAGCCTATTTCCTTTCTTGGGCTCTCGATTATAAGATCACAACAAAACCACAGAAATGAGAAATAATCACAAATAAGATGCATCTCTTCGTAAAGTAACTATTATTTTTATTTGCTACCTAAACTAATAGATAGGTAATTTAATAACGAACATTATGGTAGTTTTATTTTTTTCAAAACACGAACATTTTATTTTATAAACATTTAAATCCAAAAGATGAGCGTTCTCGCTACGTATTTCTTGCGTCAATTTTGTATGGCGCAGAGGCTCAAGGTCATTTGCTCAGGGTACCGTCTTAAATAGGTTCAGTAGTTTTCGCGTGAAAGCTACACAGTCACACATCATACTATCGTGTGTATGAAGGTTGTTAACTTAGTAAGGATATATTATTCTGCCTATTACCTAACAGTAAAGCTAAGGGTCCGTTCAGATAGACCGGGTCGGAGAGCAGAGCAAATTCTTAACACGTTGAAAATTGAGTACTTAGTATTTGAAGTAAGGTTTATTTTTGCATGCGCACTGCTTTTGTCATTGAGGATGCTAGAATGCGCTCGGTGTGAAATAATAAGAAGAGCCGACCGGCTCAGATCGTGTATTTTTTCTTGACGTTTGACACCGTTTGCATGCTCTTTAATGCTCGCGCAGCCGATTGGCTCCGGTCTGTGTGAAAAGAAAAATGCGCGCCGATGCTCTCCGACCCGGTCTATCTGAACGGACTCTAATTGTGAAGATGTTCTAAAGGCCCTTTGTGGGGGACTTCTTCCTTGTAAATGATAACATACGTATTTCTCGTACGAAATAGCTCACCTTTGTTACAGTTAGATTGTAATTACAGACAGACATTTCAATTGTCTTTGAGATTGACGGAGTATCTGAGAACTTTGTTAATAAAGAACTTAATAGGTAATGGGGATCATTTTGGCTGGATATTTGTTTGTCATCTAAAATATAGATAGAAAGCCAAAGAAAAAACATCTTCGAAGAACTTGGTCCTAGATTTTAAAAAATACATTGATAATATTGAATCGAGTCCATATTTTTAATGAAAAGTAAAAAAAATAATGTTGTTTACATAAGATAGTACAGTCTAAAATCAACTTATATTTTTTAGACCACCAAAAAGGTTCACTCTATTTAGTATTTTACCAGCAAACTGAGCTTTAAAACCTATATCTTTACAACCACTCAGAGGCAAGTACGAACCTTTGTCTAAGTTCGCCAAAATTTCCGCTCACCAAAATTCAATTTGGCTTGCACGGTAACTATGGCCCAATTCCCATTCAAGACAGCCAGTGTTACCCAAATGTTAATAAACATTTTTGAAAATTTCCCCTCAATTGTCCGTAAACCAGAAAGTACTGAGGCCTTTCCAGCATAATGTATTTCAATAAAAGGTACTGCAGTCTCTGAGGTTCTCAAACTTTTTGGTAGTTGCACCCTGCGGCTGAGAAAAAGTTTCTTTTTAATAATTGATGACTAGATTTACGATGTTTTTTGTCAGACCTTCTCTAATCTACCAAAAATATAAAGAAAAATGCTTAACAGCTTTTCTGATTTTACTTTTCTAATATAATTGACATATGCAATACTTATTAATTTAACTTAACTTTTTTGAGTATTATATAGTATGACAGTTTTTACTTTAAAATGTAATTTAATCTATATTTATAAAAGAAAGTCGTGTTAGTTACTCCACTTATAACTCAAGAACGGCTGAACCGATTAAGCTGAAAACTGGCAGGGAGGTAGTTTAGAGCCAGGAGAAGGACATAGGATAGTTTTTATTACAAGAAATAAAAATATAAAATACAATTTATTCCGGACATACAGCGCCATCTATTGTTCAAACCAAAAATCTGCCGGATGCCACTATTCCACGCGAACGAAGTCGCGGGCAAAAGCTAGTTGAATATAAATTTCAAGTGAATGACATAATATAAGAATTATTACAAAACTTTCAGCTGACGTTCAGTAATGAATTACGAGACCGAAAATCTTCAGAGTTCAATATTTGAGAAACACAGAGCCAAGGCTCGATATAGCTCGTGAATTCGCCAGTTTTATACGAAATGGCGGAGTGTAGGCGAAATTTTTTCTATCGCACTTCTCGTTTCATGCAAGTAGAACTCTAAACATTATTTATATGAGCCTTTTCTAGATTTATTTATAGGTTTTTACTTCAGGATCGATCGCGTGTGAAATATATCGAGTACTTTTAGAATATCGAGTATTCGAGATATTCGTTGTGTGGATTCTCAAATAGGTGGGCTAGATATCTCAATGAGAAAATCGCGTGTTTTATAGCTGGATCTAAGGCAGAAGACTGCGAAAAATTACAGTGTTCAAACAGGTTCCTAGTCTTAGTGAAACTTTATTTCACTTTGCCCTTTACTATCGTAGACACCTCAGAAGTTTTTTTTTCAGTGTATTTATTAAGTAGTATGAATAATTTTAATTTTTATATACTTGTATATTATGTAACTAATCTTCTTCTTCTTCTTTCTCCTGCCCTGTTCCCAAATTTTACTTGGGGTCGGCGCAATATGTCATTTTCTTCCATTTTCCCCTGTCACTCGTCATATTGACACTCACTCCCTTCCTATTCATATCATCTTTCAGGCAATCCATCCATCTTTTCTTAGGTCTTCCTCTTCCTCTCCATCCATCTACATTCATACTTAGCACACACTTTGTTGCATGCGTATCATCCCTCCTCATTACATGCCCATACCACGACAATCTTCTACTTCTCATCTTTTCTGTAACTGGCGCTACTTTCAGACTTCCTCTAATGTAATCATTCCTCACTTTATCCATTCTTGTAACACCACACATCTATCTCTGCATTCTCATTTCTGCTACATGCACTCTCTTCTCATCCCTCTTTTTCAATTATGTAACTAATAATATAACTTAATTTATGTTTCTTTTAATATAATACACATAAAAATATAGATCCTGTCATGAAAATGGTACTCATTTTCAGTCAATACGTATTTGTATGTTCCTGGTTCCTGTCCCGTAAATTCCTTTGTCTGCAACTTGTGAAATATGTACCAACTATTATCTCCTGTACATATATTATATAATCTACTGTATATATAACAATCAATATCAAACCAATTTCATTTCACTAGTGCGCCTTCAATTGCATTCTTCAAACACAATATAGTGCGCAGTGTGTGAGCGACCTTTCGTTCGCGACTTCAAAGCATATTGGAGTACGGAATGTAGAATCGTATATAGAAACCAGAAAAAAGGAAAAACTATCAGTTATTGGAAAAGCTATAAAGCGTTTTGCTATAAAAAAGTGTTTTTTTAGTACCTATTCTTAATGGTTTATAGAATACTAGCCGTTTTCCCGCGGTTTCACCCGCGTCCCGTGGGAGCGACTGCCCGCACCGGGATAAAATATAGCCTATGTTACTCGCAGATAATATAGCTTTATAATAGTGAAAGAATATTTAAAATCGGTCCAGCAGTTTTTGAGTTTATCCATTACAACCAAACAAACAAACAAAGTTTTCCTCTTTATAATATTAGTATAGATAAAGGAAAAAAAAACTAATGACAAAAAAAAGGAAACCTACGTAAAGAAATTAAAATCATACACAAAAATTTAATGATTTATTTATTTATTGCAAAAATGTATACAGATGCATCCTTAGCCTAGGTATACATTACCCTGTTAGGGCGCAGCAAATTAACTTAAAACTAAATAATTGTATCACAATATTTACAAAAATAATACTATTTAATTGAATTCTTTAGACTTATATAAAAATACAAATTCCAATATAGTTATTTATATATTATAATTATGATTTAATAAATAAATACATACATATATAAGTATGTATATATTTATTTGTATTTATCTATACTTAATATTATAAAGCTAAAGAGTTTGTTTGTTTGATTGTTTGTTTGTTTGTTTGAACGCGCTAATCTCAGGATCTACTGGTCCGATTTGAAAAATTCTTTCAGTGTTAGATAGCCCATTTATCGAGGAAGGCTATAGGCTACTTTTTATCCGGGTTCGTGCAGAGGTTTCCACGGGATGCGGTCGAAACCGCTGGCAGAAGCTAGTTATGTATATATTACATTAGTTTATAAGAAATTAACAATGTCTAGAAATCTAGAAATTTAATTTTAATTCAAAAAACAAAACCAATTTCTTCAACATTAAAAAAATCAACAAATTAAAATTGTAACAGCATTTGAATAAAGCAAACGACAATTATTTTTGACTACAAAATTCATTGCAACTTGTCTTTCAAGCAAGTTTACAAAATGTTCAAGATGCTATCCAATTGAATCAAATATCGCTCGCTTTGCTCTAATAAAGGAAATACAGTTACTATTCAACGGTAAATGAATAAGGTACAAAACAACTGGTGGACAAGCAATTAGAAATATTAGCTTTTAGTAGAGTGAGCAATATTTTACTGTAATTGAGATATTATATTTACCTCAGCGGGAGGGGTCATTTGACGATTTTTACTATCAATAATAAAAAAAACCGGCCAAGTGCGAGTCGGGCTCGCGCACCGAGGGTTCCGTACAAATCCTGTATAGATAAAAAGTGACTCTCGCGCAAACCGTTCAGTTTAGAACAATCATAGTTATGGTAATTTCGTGAGAGTCAAAATAGTTAATATTTTTTATTTTATAATATAACTAAAATAGTAGGCCAGTACCTTGTAAAAGTTCTTTTATTAAAGTTATTTATTTACAACATTTTATAGTCATCATTCAGAAATCTGTTTGAAAATAACTAATTATGTCTTAAAGGTCATTGGGCAATGGGCATATCTGACCCGCTTTGCAAAAAGTGGCGGACACGAATGAAAGTAGTTTTAAATTATGGGGAAACAGTGAAGTTTTGGAGCTGATTTGATTATGGAGACCAAAGAGAATCGAGGGAACTCCTGAACAGTACGCTGCAACTACCACGTGTTTGGGCTTATTTTATTCGTATTGACGAGGACTTTGGATAGGTTTGATTGGCATCGCGGGATCTATTATAAAGATAAGATATAGTTCAGGGAACTCCTTTACTATTTATATCAATTACCTTGTGTTAGAGCTTATTTTATAGGAGGTGATGCGAATTCCCTTCTAACTTGGGTTATAGCAGCCATTGCGGGAATGAGATTTTTTCTTATTGAGTAGTTTAATCATCTCACAAGCCCTAATTTCAGGTTTTTTTCCACTCGCCAAATCCAGTCGCCAGTCGTATTGAGGTTTAGAGAGAATTGAGGTTTGGGAAGTTGTTTTTTTGTTTGTTGTAAAAATCTCTTTTTACAACAAAAAAAAAAACAACTCTTAATTTTTAACTTTCCAGTGAAAATTACTTGTCAATACGAATAATATAAGCCCAAACACGACGTAGCTAAAACATACCGTTGAGGAGTTCCCTCGACTTTATCTCGTCTCGTCAGCAGGTCAGCTCTAAACCATCACTGTTTGACAGTGTAATCAGACATAAATCTGAGAATCAAGTTTTAACCCTATGCGTGCCTACAATTTCAGAAAGTTGCGCTCGATTTCTTAAGGTTTCCATCATCAGATCCTGACCTGATGACTATGGGCATAAACGGCGATTATACTCTTTTACTTATAAGAAATAATTACTCGAATCCATCCCATTTGGTCGTTTAAATTTACCATTGAAGTGGTGAAAATTTTTGATGTTTAAACCTGATTTTCTCTAGATTCCCATGGCTCACGTTGATGGGACTAACGCCATAGTAAATCAGAGCCTTATATCATTATACTATGCCATATTTCGTTCGTGGGTATAGTTTCCATACTAAGGTGCCCAATGACCTTTGAATGATTTAAAAATTTTCACATTTTAGAGGCAATTAGATTTAAGAAGTGTTTGATATGAATTTCAACTTTAATATCTCTACGCGTTCATGTGAAAAAGGGTAGGTAGTAAGTTTATAATTATTAAAAAAATATTATAAGTATGTCATGTAAGCAAAAATAATATTTCAATATTTTATGTAACTTCAAATTTATCATTTTCGCAATTTTTCCTTTATCTGTACTATATAACGTTGCATCGTCCCGAATTTCAAGATTCTGAGTTCACGGGAAGTACCTTGTAGGTTTTGATTCCCTAGCGTGTGACGGAAATTCCACTAAGGTGTCGGTATAAACTGCTGTATCTTTTGATCGCGTTAACTTAGAAGTTTGATTTTTTCACTGTTTAAAGGGACAATAGACCTAGGTATTTGGTATAAATTTCAATTTGATACCTTTATTCGTTCGTGAGAAATAAGGTAGTAAGTTTCATTTTATTAAAATATTTTTATTATAATATATAACTAAAAAATGTAATTTTCGTAATTTTTCCTGTATTTGCATTATATGACAATGCTTCATGCCAAATTTCAAGATTCTGAGTTTACGGGAAGTATCCGTTAGGTTTTGATTCCTTTGCGAGTGTCGAAAATTGGTTGAAAATATCGACATAATCGGCTGTATCTTTTGATTGGCTTGGCTTAGAAGTTTGATATTTTCCCAGCTTAAAGGGACAATAGACCTGAGTATTTCATGTGAATTTCAGCTTGATACGTCCACGCGTTCTTGAGATAAAGGGTCTTGACAGACAGACAGACGGACAACAAAGTGATCCTATAAGGGTTCCGTTTTTTCCTTTCGAGGTACGGAACCCTAAAAAGATATTATATTTAGGTATCTCGTATACTTATATCATACAACCAAAATTGACCCAAATCTATTCTGCGGTTCCTAAATAATATTCAAGATAATTTTTCATAATTCAAAATACTTCGAAAAGTCGGTAAATTTAATCCAAGTGACAGTTTTTTGACCTAAACTCTAAAAAAAAACTTTGCCATATTAGACTATTTTATTTTATTCCAAACCCCTGGTAAATATCTCCCCGTACGCTCACAACAAAACACTCGAAAATTTCAAAGGGACAAGAAATTCAAATTATCTCGATAGTGAGAATAGTCCCACTTTCGACAAAATGACGATTGTCAAGAATCCCTTTGTACCCCAATTTCTTAATAGCTGCCACGGTTTTGGGTTTCTAAGCCACCGAAGCAAGTAAGAAACTTTACACGTGATAATAAAATTAAATGGAGTCGGAAAGCATAGCTTTTAGTCCGGTGTTTTCTTTGAAAACCGCTGTTGTTGGTGCTTTTACTTAATTATGGGAACACGAAATTAGTAGAACTAACTAAAATATATGTAGAAAATTAAACACACTTCGTTTTGAAACTGTAATTAAAGAGATAAGCCTCGGGCAAGTGAAATACTGGCCGTTTTCCGTGGTTGCACCCGCATGCTGAGAAATCCAGTTTTCACTACCGTATAGACACAAGAACATGCAGTGTTCGCAGTGTTTGGCCAAAATTAAATTAACCAGCAGAGGTCGGCAGGCGTTGGATTTGAGAAAATTCTAATAACAGGATTTGTTATATGAAGCTTACAATGCACTCGAAAAATTTGCATCAAACATTTTGCTTTTCGAGAGAGAGTTACCCCGGCCCTGATACTTAAAATGAGATTTGGTCAGGAAAAATCTACCACTCCCTCCCGTTGCACCCACAGAGGTTCATCTGATGATATCCCATCTTAAAAAATGGGTCCCTCAGAAACAACTATCAAACTACACCTCATTCAGATCAGTATTTCACACACCGATTGTCATATTTATTATTATACGTATATAATGTACTGAATACAATAACACGGTCGACCAGCGATAACTTTGGTTGGTTGATTGAATTCGACTGATATTCGTTCTTGCGTGGCACGCACAGTTCGGATCATTTTCAATCAACGAGATCACTGGGTACGCTAATGTGGCCATGGATTATGTATTTTGGGGGATTTGTCTTACATTTGACAGATTTATGAGAGTTTGTCTGATTAGTGGGATTGTTATAATGGAATAAGATAAGTAAATGTCGTGAAAGTTTAAGAGAGGATTTTTAAGAAACGATTTCTTATGTGTTTGGCTTCCATTTACTTAAAGTAAAAAAAAAACTATAATCAATGCGTATGACTTTTTAACTACACATTTTATAATAAATTCCTTTGACGTACCGCGTTGATTGTCATGTAGACTTTTCCTACGTATAGAGTTATTTATGGAATGATATAAGGAAACTTTAGGTAAGTTATAGGTACATAGCATAGAGTAGGTCACCAGTTACAAGATGAAGTAATTTCGCACATAGAGAGAGGGGCAGTTAATACACAGATGATGACAGATAGAAACAATGGTCACTCTAGCGCTACTAAAGATAAATAACACAATTGAAATCGAATATGTCAATGCTTCTGTTAACATTTAATACACGTTTCATATTGACAGCGAAATCAAATAAATTATTAATAAATATCAGGACGTTATATTTTAGATGAGGTTCAAGGAAAATTTGATTAGAACACAGTATATCTCTTAAGTTAATGAATATGAAAATTGAACGTGGAATATTCCATTTCTTTGATAGCTGAATCCGTACGCCAAATATCAAGAGTCAGACTTGAACGAGCTCATTATAATTATAATTAAACCTTAATTATAATAATTACAACATCCTCATAAAAGAGAATTTCCTATAGGTCTTAACTTCCCAAAAGAGTGCAGAAAACCCAAAATATATAAGTACAAAGTGCGATTGCCACTTCCTTTTCGAAAGTAACCCTTTGCGATAAAATTTTCCTAGAAAATAGGAGTAAAGTCTTGCGTACAATTTTCGCTTATCTGTTTTCACAGAGTACCGTTATTTTCTTAAAGGAATTTGTTTCAATTCGCCTAAGAAGCTTGTTCCTCCATTGGAGACGTGACGACATTTCTTATATTATTTGTATTGGGAAGTAACGGTAAGAATATTGGGCTTAGGAGATGTATTTACTTGTTTTTGTTCGTGAAATTTTTGATTGTGTCTTGGATAAAAACTTTTGCCAGATCGAAAAAGGCTTTTTTGATTTGGTGATCGCTTTTGAATACCTATTTTTTTATATGATGACAATTTATTTTTGCTTTTGTTTTTACATTGTTGTCTTTTGATTTTTTTAATGAAACTAATAATTCAAAACATAAAAATACTGTATACAATTTTAATAACACCCATATTTTTGCGTGCGTTCAAAAAACAAATGACACTCACAATAAAAACAACGCAAAAATTCCACTCTCAATTTTTTCCCACCAAAAAAAACTACATACATTTTTCCTGCCGTAAAGCCCTTATCCCATCGAAACACAGAATTATGGGCACCACAAGATCCCGCAGTGTATGTATATGGGGGGATGTCAGATGATATTGACAAGCGGATCTCGGGGATCTCAATAAAGCAGTCAATCCCGCTATTACATCCAACGATGGAGAAACGAAAGCTCTTGCCATTTGCAATACGTTTTTTTTGGCGGAATAAAAAACTTGAGGAAGGTGAAGTTGTCAATAGGTGATTGAAGGAATGTATAGAAAGCTGTCGTTTGTTTTGTGCCTAATCTTTGGTTGGTTGTTTATTTTTTAGATTAAGTATTAGTAGCTTTCGAATTAGTTATTTTGTGATGACTTCTGTACTAGCTGTCTTCTCGCGGTTGAACCCGCGTTCTGGGTTAACTTTTTCTCGTACCTTGTTACTCAGCAATTGCTTTACGGGTAGGGTATAAGGAGATAGGGTGCAAACAAAAAACTATTTTATCTATACTAATATTATAAAGCTGAAGAGTTTGTTTGTTTGTTTGAACGCGCTAATCTCAGGAACTACTGGTCCGATTTGAAAATTTATTTCAGTGTTAGATAGCCCATTTATCGAGGAAGGCTATAAGCTACTTTTTATCCCGGTACGGGAAGTAGTTCCCACGGGATGCGGGTGAAACCGCTGGCAGAAGCTAGTATATAAAATGAGAGGTATAAAATTTTGCTTATGTAAAAAATATTAAAAAAACGTTGACAACCAAAATATATTTTTTAACAATTACTACGTTCCGTGTCCAAACATTTAACAATAACATTGTCACAATAGTATTACCACAGTGAGTTTATTTGATGTATCGCATCTGCCTCAGGCAAAGCACACATTGCATAATCATGGACAGAAATTGATTGATGATGATTTCTATTTACGCAAGGCTACCGTCATTTGTTCTCGAACAATTATGTAGGTCACTAGTTATTTTTGAGATCATAACTAGGTACTTACATGGTTTTTTGGATATGAAGTTTTAATTGATTGATGGAGTATGAGAAGAAAAATAAATAAACTGGTTCTTTATTCCTATATAATATCCTTCTTTACGGTTTTAACTGACTTCTGAAAAAGGAGGAGGTCCTCAAGTAGCTCGTATTTTTTAATGCTACATTTCTATGTTTTTTTCTTCATGTGTTGCTGTACATAATACGTATAATAAACATCAAATCTAAAACATACAAATATTTTTTTCTAAATTATTAAAATGTATTCTATTTATCATTAACTAGCTTTTGCCCGCGACTTCGTTCGCGTGGAATAGTGATTTTTGGTTTGACCAATAGATGGCGCTATATGTCCGAAATAAATTTTATTTTTATATTTTTTTGTAATAAAAACTATCCTATGTCCTTTCTCAAGTTCCAAACTATGTCTGTACCAAATTTCACACAAATCAGTTCAGTAGTATAGGCGTGAAGAAAAGACAGACAGACAGACAGACAGAAAGACAGACAGACAGACAGACAGAGTTACTTTCACATTTATAATATTAGTTAGGATTATTTGAGAAATATTGAAAAAAAAAACTTATCGCGTTACGATACTCAGAAAGAGTCCTTACCTATATTTTTACACCTAAGTGCGAAATACCGAAAACACTCCAACACACTCGTATTAGCTTACACTGAGTGTCAATATAAGTAGAACACGGTGACGTCACGTACTCACCACGTGGGTTGTCCGCACGGATCACGTACGGAACGCTCCCGACTCTATGCGGAATACGTGACGAATTACGTGCATTATGTTGGCACAAAGTTTAATTGTTTTCAAAACGTATAATCCTGAGGTGGAATAGATTTTTGTGTTTTAAAATGTGTGTGGCACACAGTGACAGATTTTTTCTTCTTTAATCCTCATTTATTCTTCTTAATTTTACCTTAATTATAATATTCATAAATTATCTAAGTCCGTTAAAAACTTTCCTTTTATTCCAATGTTTATTTGTGGACAAAAGTGTGGGTTACATGTTTGTTAATTTAGTTTAGGAAATTTTATTTGAATATTGTAATATTTTTTTAGCCAGCTGTGCAAAGGTATTGAATGTTTTTTTTTATTATATGCTTGTGGTGAGGGTGAGTGGCTTGTGGCTAAGAAGCAGCCACATGGGTCGATTGATCGTAAGGTTAAGCAACGCTTCCTTCTTTTAAAAAATCTTCAGTGTTCGGAAGGCCTGTTAAAATTATGTCTCTGTTGTCATTTGAACATCTGACGTAATTTCTGGAGATATGTAGTTAAAGAGTCTGACAGCATTTTTGGTATGACCAAGGGTTTGTCCAGGTGTTTATTGTGTGTTAAACAGGCACTGGTACTCAACTGCATTTATTTATACTGGCAGCCGACCCTCACATATTCAATTGAAAAAGGTAACAGAACATTACTCCACTTTTGACCCCAAAAAGTGTAGCCCCCTTATGAAAACACCATCATTGTTGATACGGTTCGAAACAGTTTTTTTATGGAAATACTAAAGAAACTCATTTGAGGTTAAACGGCGGTGGGTCATGCATAATGACTATTACTAGGCCATAGTGAACAAACATTCACGCCAAGTTGCTTCACTGTCATAACATGTTACATACCTGGTGCTTGCAAAACATCGCATATTCATGTAACTTTATTTTCAGCTTGAACTAGGGTGAACTGGGTTGTTAAAATGTTGGTTGGGTTTTAGGCTTAACCTCAATCCCATATAAGAGATTTTTTGGATAATTATCTCATTGAACCGTAGTCTGACACCAGTCTAACCATGGGGTATTGGGTTGCCCGGGTAACTGGGTTGGGGAGGTCAGATAGGGCAGTCGCTCCTTGTAAAGCACTGGTACTCAGCTACATCCGGTTAGACTGGAAGCCGACCCCAACATAGTTGGGAAAAAGGCTCGGAGGATGATGAACCGTAGGGCCACTTGAAGGAAAGTTACTTATGATGATGATGACCCCAGACGGAGAAGTATAGAGGAAGAAGACACGCTTCGTCAACCACAGGAGGCAGTAGCGATGATCGTAAATAATTAACCCAAGGTTCAACAAATTATCTCCCTATATGAAGGGAAAAAAACTTCGCTATCATTTCAATATTTTTTTTGACCGAGTAAAATTCACAAGAAAACCTAAAGCTCCAAACTAAAAGACTTAACCCTTCCAATCCCGAAATCATTGCAGCCCTAACAAACAAATCAACATGTAAAACTACAGCTTACAGGGTTAAATGTATCGGAAAAGTATTGGCAGCGACCCGCAGTACATATACTGAGGGTATGCCAACATGTTCGCGAACAAATACATGTGTATTTACCCTTTATAATAGGTAGGGGGCTATAGAAACCGCGTTTTATCAAGATGACCATTTTTTTTTGCTTTTGCCTACTTGAAAATTGAGGGTTTATAACGCTGGATAGAGATTGAAAATGACAGATATAAGAAAGTATTAAGAACTTATAGAACGTTATTGTCGTCATAATACCCTAAACAGGTTATACAGTTTCATTATCAATACTTTAAGTTTGTCCAAGTTTGCCGAGTAAAAAGTACGCAGCAGATAAAATTAAGCGTAACACGGAGGGTGCAGAACTTAGATTAAATAACGTAATTATTTTTATTTATTTAAGTCAGGAATCTAAGGCCCATATCAAATACAATACATAAATATTGTTATAACATTAAATAATACACTAATACATATTTTACATATTAAAACAACACACACTACAACTTATAACTAAACCACTCGAAGTGCACTTTCAACTATCAATTCCAGCAAAGCTAATCAAAGTACATATTTAGGTATCTGCAAAACATAATAATGTGTATGAAGTATATTAGGGGCAAAAAATATTCTACCACCAGAAACTCAAAATGCTGAAAACTGCAGTTCTAACCAATAGACCCCGAATTAAATTTCCATAAGCTGTTTACCCGCTCGTTTCGGGGCCATCCGAGCTATATTGCTTTGCCATTCCATTCAGTAGTTTGCACTGTCCTCGCGTTCAAATGAAAGTTAAGTTTCTAGCCATTGCCTAGATTCAGGCTAGATCGTTTTATTATCTGTAAATGTTATTATTGCTAGTAACAGTTCAGTCTATTTTTGTTAGGGACTGTTTTTGTAGTTTTTTGTACGAACAGATTTTTTTACGGAGGTTTTGGTCATGTGTAGAATATGTTATGTACTGAAGTACGAGTAATGTTGTGTAGAATACTTCTTAGTTTTGCTAAACGTGAGGTCTTAGGTTTTTTTCCTTTGTATAACAAAAAAATAATTTGTAGGTATACAAAAGGAACTGAAACATTCTTGCAGTTCAGATATTTAAATGACAAGGAAAAAGATGTCAGATGAAAGGAATTCTGCTTTCTTTTTCTTGTCGTGAACTCAGTGACCGTAACATGAAAAAATATTTGAATAATTTTTCATAAAGTCACCTCTAAGTGAGAGGGTAAAAACCATTACACAAGTAAGGCCAATCCAAAACAACATAAGAACACACCATAAAAAATAATATTGTTTTATATAAATATGAAAACATTCTACCACAAAGCTGGGCTTTCATTACGTTACGTAAAGCGTTAGTCTACGCGTACACTGAAGAGTAAATAGTCGGCCGACAGTATTCTATGATAGTAGGCAATTTTTTTTTATAGACGGGGGGCCTGGAGGGTAAAGAACCAACCAGGTCAGGCAAGTAGCAATGCAACTTTTCTAAGTTTGTATGTACTTTCTAAGTATATCTTGGACATAAATGACTGTGTTTCGGATGGCACGTTAAACTGTAGGTCCCGGCTGTCACTGCACATCCTTCGCAGTCGTAACGGATAGTCAGAAGCCAGTAAGTCTGACACCAGTCTAACCAAGAGGTATTGGATTGCCCGGGTAACTGGGTTGAGGAATTCAGATAGCCAGGTCGCTCCTTGCAAAACACTGGTATTCAGCTGCATCCATTTAGACTGGAAGCCGACTCCAACATAGTTGGGAAAAAGCTTGGAAGGCGGAGATGAAGGTTTTCAATTTCTTTTTAAGAAATTTATGATTCTTGGCTGCGTGTAAACCAAACTGACTGTCAGCCGCCGAATGTTAGCGTCTATGCATATTACGCGTAACGTATAGTCGGTTAGATGTGAACGAAAAAGTGAATATGAATGTGTGGAAATACAATAAATTGCGTTATGTTCGCTCATATTCGGCGGCTGACAGTCAGTTTGAACACAGCCTAATCAAAGTTTTCAGGCGTTTTGCTAGCGGCTAAATACCAGATCTTTGTAATGTGCGTACTACCATTCATCTTTATACTGATTTATGAGCCCAGACAAACTATCACCCGACTAATAGTTTGCAGTCTGCGGGTACGCTTAACGTTCAAACAATAGCACGTAAACGTCGCGATCATTTCTACGTAGTTTTACGTCCTTTGTTTTACACTCTCTCTTGTTTTTCATAGATTGTTTTTTGTTCTTTCGTATGCGATTATGAACGGATTTGGAAAGAATGTGACTTGTGTAATGGTAACGGTTATTTTTTCGAATTTAGAACAGTTTTTGTGGTGTAGTTCGTTCGTGTTTGTATTCATTGTTGTTTTTCTGTCAAGATGGATAATCTTGTTTTGTTCTTTTTTGACGTCCAATATTTGTTTGGTGTGACATAATGTGGGTTGAACCCACTTCGAGAGGTTACTTCTTGATACCCCAGACCAAAAAAATATCCAAAATGAGAATCTCCTCCTTTTTGGGAAGACGTTAAAAACTATTCTGTGTGTGTGAAGTAAATATGTAGGCAAATTATAACGCTATGTAGTACAGAAAATATATATATATATATGTATTTATCATTCATCAATTTATGAATGCTATGAACTAGGTATTACAAACTCAAACTTAGCAACACGTGAACATAATAATCTTGTTAACAAATAAATATCTCAAAAACTAAACTGGGAACTGCAATATAAATCTGGGAACACGACAGTGAAGGAGCTAAGTTCCATTAAAACTTAGTGTACCGAGCGAAGTATTTACCTTATTCATTAAAACATAAATTTTATGAAAACTCTCGAAGTTAAGTTTAGCTTGCTTCAGAGATTTACTAGTTAGCCGAGCTGTTTATTTTTAAGGTTTACCTTTTTAAAAAGCTTTTAACCTTAAGCACGGTTTGAAGGATTTTGTAAATTAAAACGTGGAAGGTAAGATGAAGCTGTTATTCTTGAATAGTAATACAAGAACAAGTTTTTATATTCATTCAAACAAAAAACAATCAAAATCTTGCACAAAAATCACTTTAGAGAGAAAAATCCTGGGTTTGTTCTATCAATGAAACAATAGCTTTTTAACCGACTGCGACAAAAGAGTGATAGTTTTTACAAACATTTTTCTATCTTATTAATTGTGCCTATTAAGAAATGATACATTTCACACTCATACATGTCATATCTAAGTCAAGAATCATCATTAACTTAGAACATTGTCATAACAAAAGGCACCTACATACCTACCCATACATTTGCACCCACCCGTCATTAAAAGTGAAAATATCTCAAGTGCTCGTAACGTAATTACATCGCCATACCCTTCAAACTGAAGCTTACCAACGCTACTTTGGTTGCAGAAATAGTTTACATATTATCAAATTACTACACAGTATCTTATGACGAGATTCCATCAGTGATGTTCGTGCACATTAGTTATCGAAATAGTACGCATAAACGCGCGACTTTAGGATGCATCTACACGGTGCAAGTAGCTTGCTCATGTTGAGGCACATGCGCACGTTACATGCATTTAAAAAACTCGCATGGACTCGGGACTCGCGCATGTACCAAAGCAAGATGCATCCGCGTGCTCCTGTCACTTGCGCATGTTAACTTACTCCAGCTACATACACCGTGTAGACGCACCCTTACTGACTGTAAGGTTGCATTTGTCACAGTCTTTCTAGAAATGCTCACACGCAATTTATTAATATTCGCTAAAGCGAGTAGACTAGAAGAAATATTTGCTTTCGTTACAATGCCGTGCTTCGGTGGAATCATGTCTTTAGATAATGTGAAATAAATGACATGTACAGTCAGCACCAAAAGTCGATGAACAGAATCAACATGACAAAACACCTGTTCACAATAAAATGCCATAAGTTATAGTCGCAACTAGGAAACAAAATAGCCTGTACACCAGAAATTTACAAAAGTCGTTAAACACGAGTGTTTCAAAAGTATCTGTGCACTAGTATTCCTAAAGTCGCTGTACACCATAAATCCAAATGTCGCTGAACATCATTGTATCAAAAGTCACTAAACAGCAGTAAATACAAAATTAGGTTAACAAAGTATATTTTTAATGTTGCCGTGTGTTAATATACTTTTGACGCTTATGTTGTTCAGCTACTTTTGGGACAGTGCTTGCTTGACCTTAATAATGTATGTTAACACGTTAGTATCTATTTCAATACTTATTTACAAAGCAATTATATTTTATTGTCAGTAATCATTCTAATCTATAATATGAAATAACATAAACATAACTGTCATGATCTACGAAGCGATAATTGTGATGGTACTTGTAATTTACTTTGCGCGAATCTTACAAAGCCTACCTTCCTTTAATTTTTAATTTATTATTTCTATTCACATGACTTGTGATAATTTTAGGTTAGCGTATGATTGTCATAGTCTGAACTAATTGAAATGTTGTGTAAGTGCATAGTTGTTTATCAGCCCCGGATCTTCAATTTTTTTTAGGCGGGGCAAAAACTGATAAATGCCGCCCCGCCTACTACTTATATTTATTTTCACCAACGAAGTCACTTTTTTGGTAGGTAAAGGACATAAAAAAATGTGTCCAAATCATTGTAGGCTCAAACCAGTCTAACCGGATTCAGCTGAGTACCAGTGCTTTACAAGAAGCGACTGCCTATCTGACCTCCTCAACCCAGGCTCAAACAGTTGGCCAGGTTCAAATTATGAAAGTCGAGACAGATTAATGTACACAAAAAGTTAATAAGTTTTAAAAAGCGCTGTTAAGTAACAAGCTGTCGGAAGCGCAAACTTTTTTGTTTTTGAGGACTCCATAATTTTTTTTTTTGCTACATTGGACTTATAAAAGGTAAGACAGCGTGGATTTGACTTATGAAGTCAATAAGGTAATGCCTGTGTAATATTGCGCGAGCGAAGCGAGCGCGAAATTTTTCACTTGGAGGATGTTAAAAGTGAAAAATAATCAAAAATATAGAGGTCAGTGACAAATAAAAAGAAACCGTTATTAGAGCGAGCGCCATTTGTGTTCGTTGATTCGGTGCGTCAATAAAAATAATAAACCATCAGAAAAACAGGACATAAATTGTCATTTAGCCGCGAGCATAGCGAGCGAGAATTTTTTCACTTGGAGGATGTTAAAAGTGAAAAATAATCAAAATGATCAAATAATCAAAAAGACGCGACTTTTTTAGAACCTTTGCTTGTCAGTATCATGATACAATCGAACTTCCTTATCAAACGGGTGTAATTTCATCGAAATTTCCTGGTGGTGGGGCGTCCCGCCGCGCCCCTGAGACCGAGGCGCCCGGGTAATTCGCACACCCTGCACCATAGGTGAAGACGGCCCTGTAGGTAACTATTACTGTAATCTGTGATGTAGGATTTAAAATCAGGCAGCCGCCTGATTTTGCCGCCCCCTGAATTTGCCGCCCGGGGCATGGGCCCCGGCTTGCCCCCCCCTAGATCCGGGGCTGTTGTTTATTTATATTATTGAGATACATCAATCGATAAATATCACAATAATACCGTATAATGTGCATATTACGGAGCATAAACGTCACAGAAGTCTCCTATCTCGATTAGTTCTCCAGCCTCTCCAGGGCCATCAGAGCACATCCAACCCCAAAACCCAACAGATATTCTGCCACTTGTGCGGTTATCGATTATATTACGTTCTGCATATCGAGTATTATTTATGCGCCAGAGAGACATACGACCATTTTCAGTAGAATGAAATGTTTTTTTTTTCATCCGAAAGCCAAGAAGTTATTTCTAAAGCGTTATGTTAATGAAAAGAGTTATGTTTATGTTACTTCATATTATAGATTAGTATGATTACTGACAATAAAAAACACTGTAAAGCAAAAAAACTATTCTTAGGTGTATCGGCCTAGAAGTCGGTGGCAAAATAAACTTAGTTACATCCATTAGACACTGTCTTCTATAAAATATAATTGCTTTGTAAATAAGTATTGAAATAGATACTAACGTGTTAACATGCATTATTAAGGTCAAGCAAGCACTGTCCCAAAAGTAGCTGAACAACATAAGCGTCAAAAGTATATTAACACACGGCAACATTAAAAATATACTTTGTTAACCTAATTTTGTATTTACTGCTGTTTAGTGACTTTTGATACAATGATGTTCAGCGACATTTGGATTTATGGTGTACAGCGACTTTAGGAATACTAGTGCACAGATACTTTTGAAACACTCGTGTTTAACGACTTTTGTAAATTTCTGGTGTACAGGCTATTTTGTTTCCTAGTTGCGACTATAACTTATGGCATTTTATTGTGAACAGGTGTTTTGTCATGTTGATTCTGTTCATCGACTTTTGGTGCTGACTGTACAAAGATATCCTTCTTCAAATCGTCGGTTCACCGCGCTCTAAGAAATCTTTCACTACAAGAAGTTCGTTTCAAAGTTTAAAACCAACAAATCATAAGAACAACTGAAATATACTTCGCATCAAAAGTCTCGCCGACTCACAATTTGGTTAGTCTTAATTGCTCAAAAGGACAATTCTTTACTTTAATTGACGAGAAAAGAAAATGTTTGCTGCATTCTGCCGTAGCTTCAGAAACGACGAAGAAGCACGAATTTGCCCGAAGTTGTCCGAAGTTTCTTATTACCAACTGCTTTAAATGCAGTGTACTGGTAAAGTTCAGGCTACTACAGTTACTAGCTTAAGTATTTCTTTGGACTTCAATCCGAGTTGTGTTCAATGTATGCTGTATGTACGTTTCTCTAAAGAAAAACACGACAAACTGAAGTAATTGGAAACCACACTATTGCTGGTCGCATTAAAACTTAAATATTGTGCCCTTTGTATAAACTTCTTCTACTACGTCTGACACGCACCGCATATAGTACTACAAAATGTATATATTGTGCATTGTATCCAAGAATTACAGTCAAAAGGAATATCTTAAGTGCACTTCTTAAGACATAAATACGCGACAAAACATGATCAAAATAAATTGCTGCCTAAAAACTAACGTCCTATAACTTTACGACTGTGAAATCAACTGCATTTTGACCGTTTCATGTCAGGAGTAACCAAACTTCAAAGCTTAAAATACTCAAATATCTCAACATTAAAATCCCACATACGCAACGATGTTAATAAATTTAAACCCGGCAAAGCATAAGTTCAGCAGCTGCAACAAGGTATTAAAATCTAGCTAATTACTACGTGTTACAGATTGCCTACAACTGCACGTTTCACTTTAGTGTGTGGCCTAAGTGTAAGCGACTAGCGAATTTGTTAATGAACAGAACAAACTGTAACTAGCAAGTCAACTCTATTCATCTCCATTCCAATTCGAGCTATAATAAAGGCAATTGTGTTACTGTCATTTTAGCGAAACGGAATATTCTAAGCACGGGGGTATAACACCAAAATTTCGGTCTCCAGACAGACGAGACACAAACATTGTAAAGGTAGGCAAGACCCAAAAAGCGATTTCGACTCGAACCAGGAATCAAATCGCGCTTACAATCACTAATAATCCCTCTTTATATAGTGATCACTGGACCCAGTTTGTCTTTTTTAAGTTTTTTTTTAAGTTATACTTGATTCTCGATGGCGCAATGTTCACCATGCCGGACTGCCGAACCTGAGGTCCCGGGTTCGATTCCCGGTTCGGTCGACATTTGTGTGATGAGCATGCTTGTTGGCCGTGGTCTGGGTGTTACAATATGTATTTATAAATATGTATATATGTAGCTATATGTAGTTTATCAGTTGTGTTAGCACCCATAACACAAGTTAATTAATAACTTACCATGGGGCTAACCGACCGTGTGTGAAAAGGTGTCCCGACATTATTATTATTCTATGCACATAAATATTAGTATTTTGACATTTACTCCGTTTTATCATCTCTATTTTGTTACCATTTACACAAATACTTTGAAAATTCTATAATGGCTTGTCTTCGCCTTCCTAAATCTTTCTACTGCCCCCTAATCCACCACAAAAAATCGCTGCATCTCCTAACTTGCCCACCCGGCTGGGCGAGTTGGCCCAACCATTTCTCGTCTACTCAATTGTCCCACAACTAGGTCAAGCGGAGTCGAGTCGATTTTTGCCATTTAATTAGAGCAGAGCCGACGGGAATTCACTAGTGCTCTTTTGGCCACTAATTTTATGTTGCTGTGGGCGTGCGAATATGTGGCTAGTGTTTCTTGAAAGATTGGTAGATATGAGATAGGAAGATGATAGTTTTCGAATGTGGTATTCAAATAATACGACCTGTTTTTCTCTCTAAAGGTAAAAAGAGTTCTTTTGTGGTCTACACAAGATTTTTTGTTGAATAACTTGTTCAATTATGTGTCCTACATTTTCGGTGTTGTTGATTTTTTTTTTAGATTCTTGTCGCAAACACAAAAGTTAATGGGCTTATTTTTGATGTTCAAAGTATTGATTTAATTAAAATCATGAAACAGTGGTAATAGGTACATTAACGTCTCAATGGATGTATACATTTAGATAATATAGATGTATTATATGGAAGTATACAACAGAATTTGATGTCGCAAGAAGCTTCTTCTTTTTTCAATATTTCTTGTATATTTAGGTTAGGTAATAGCAGTAGTTCTACACGCACAAATGGAACTTCACGCAAGAACTCCAATTTCACGGATGTCTCAGCAAATTCAAGACGTTTTCCTCACATTACTCGTTTGTAATAACGCGATCTTTAAAAGGAACAAAGCGGAGAAACTGCAAGTCATAAATAATACCTCTCCCGGTATGAAAGACGAAGACACAGGTGGTTACAAGTAGCATAGCGTTGATAACTTTCCATATTTCTTTCTCACTTTCTTTCTATTATGGTTTTTGAAAAGTATTTTTTTGAAAAAGGAAAAATTTTATGTATAAAGGATGGTGACAGAAAATTTGGATGTTTTGGTAATTAAAAAGCGTCACTAATTAAATAACAGTCACAAAAATTACTAGGCAATCTCATTTAACATGATGATAAAAAATTCGTTTATGACCAATTTTAATCCTACTGACGCTAAAAATGCGTACTTATTTACATAGCATAACCACAAAAAAATAAAAATGTTGAACGAACTTTGTAAAAACCAGACACGGTAAATACCATAACATGTATAATATTTGGATCCTCAGATATTTGAGAGTAAAACCGAAACGCGGTATTGTAGCACAAACCAACACACATCTAACAAAAAACTTAGCAACCACAATTTTAAAATTTAAGCTTTGTACTTTTTAACCGACTTCCCAAAAAGGAGGAGGTTCTCAATTCGTCGGGATCTTTTTTTTATTATTTTTTTTTTTGTGTATGTTCACCGATTACTCGAAGACGCCTGGACCGATTTGCAATTTTTTTTTTGTTGGATAGGGTAATAAAAAACTTTTTACAAAAAATAAAACCGACTCCCAAAAACACTGAAAAGCAAAAAAAAACTATTCTTAGGTGCATCGGCCTAGAAGTCGGTGGCGTATAAACTCTGGAACATCCATTAGACACTGACTTCTAGGCCGATGCACCTAAGAATAGTTTTTTTTTGCTTTTCAGTGTTTTTGGGAGTCGGTCTTATTTTTTTGTCCTAGTCCTCTTTTGCGTCATCCTCCTCCATACTACCCCATCAGAACAGCACGGCAAAAATAAAACTGACCTCCAACAGGCCTCCAACAGCCCGAACAATGCCCGATTGTGTTGTTTATGTACCTGCGACCGATTTCCCCGTAGACCCTATAATAGAACGAGATCAACTTGTGCGTGCGTGCCCTGAATTGAATTGTCGCGTTATAGCAAATGGTGGGTGGTAGGCAGAAGTATAAGTGTGGCTCTTAGCTGTTCTGAGGATATACTACCTAAAAGATCCTTTCTGTTATGTAATTAAGGTTAATTCTGACATTGTTAGACATTACAACACCCGCTTGCGAATTCACTCGCATCGCTTGACAGCTATTTCGCGCACCCAGATGAAAGCCTAAAACCTTTCTCAATTTAGATTCGATTTTAAATCAGAAATATACTTCCTTCAACCTAAGAAAAAAAAATGTGCTATATTCTATGCAATTTTAAACTATGAGGCGAATAAGTTAAAATAAGTTACGAAACGTACTTAATCATATTATCCACTTTCTTTATCACTGAAGCAATGCCATGATGGTGAACAGTGGTCTATGAAAATTAAAGAGATCATACTAAAAAAATACCCAAAAAATCTTATTCCCAGAATCGAAATACAGACCTCAGTCGCATTCACTTCGCATAAAGCAATCACTATCTGAATAACATCCAAATTATCGATAAGTAAATTGTATTGCCACGAATCGCTTATTCCAATAAACGCTGCACCATTCAAACAATCGGTGGATTGAGAAATTCGATCGCTGTCAATCTTTGTCAGTCGCCAATACTGGGTATCAGGGTACTGGATTCCGAATGAAATATTTCGCGGTTAAAGTGAGCCTTTGTTTTTACATTTATATAGGTTTTTTTAATAAAAAATGTCGTGTTGTGTGAGAGAGAAGCTTGCGGTTGATTAACAATCGCATGTGGTAAGCAACTTTTGACGCCGTCTATGCCTGAGTGATCATTTATGGTATAAAGAGTTCGTCCATGTTAAATTGGGTTCATGTAAAATGTAAAAAAAGGCCAGGCAGGTAAAAGAATACCGTAGTATTAATAACTTGATTATGTACCTCTTTTGTTTCCTAATAACCTTGTGAAATGATAAATGTTCTTTTCATCATCCTCATCCTCCGAGCCTTTTTCCCAACCATGTTGGGATCGGCTTCCAGTCTAATCGGATTCAGCTGAGTACCAGTGCTTTACAAGGAGCGACTGCCTATCTGACCTCCTCAACCCAGTTACCCGGGCAACCCGATACCCCTTGGTTAGACTGGTGTCAGACTTACTGGCTTCTGACTACCCGTAACGACTGCCAAGGATGTTCAATGACAGCCGGGACCTACAGTTTAACGTGCCATCCGAGACACAGTCAATGGTGTCTAAGATATACTTAGAAAGTACATACAAACTTAGAAAAGTTGCATTGGTACTTGCCTGACCTGGGATCGAACCCGCGCCCTCCTACTTGAGAGGCTAGCCCTTTACCCACTAGGCCACCACGACTCAGTTAAATATAGATAAATGTTATTTTATTCCTTCGTTATTTAAAACTAATAACCATATTCCATCGAAATATAAGCCTTAATATTTCAAAAAGCAAACTCATACTTACCCTCAAATTTTCAAACTAATTTATCAAAAACTTTCCAAACAAAATAAGTAATCATATTTGAATTTTAATTAACCAAATTAAAACGTAGTGAATATTTATAAAATTACTGAGATCAATTAAAGAGATACGAAATTAAATTAATTTATGAAACAACTAACTTCGGTAATTAAAATCCGTTCACAGAATATTTTAATTTCAAGAACGGCTATCTGATCTGTCTCAGGTTATTATGAAAATCTAAACTTATTACTAGCCGGCCTGAAGTTCATTTGGGTTCATTTTATGTATTTTTTGCACAACAAAATATAGAATACCTAAATTAGACTTGATTCAAGTCTTTAGAGAAAACACACCTTGCATTTTTTTTATAAATTTCGTTCTTTTTTATATCGCTATGAGCTTGAATAAATATTTAATTATAAAAACTAGATAGTTGTTGCTCCCCACGTTTTATATCAATTTAAATAGCAGTATCACTTAGAGGTCGATAACAAAAATTGCACCAAAAGTGAAAAAACTAACTAGCTGATGAATATGACGACAATAATCTTGACAGAAATGGGAGTTAGTCTTATAATATCTTAAAAAAGTTACATTGTATCTTCTAAGTAACCTATGCTCAGGTCATTGAATAAACTTAAGGCTACTAAACAGTAACCCTTCTGCTGATCTCCTACACACTGACAAAACGAAACACTATTTTCTATGTAAGTCCCGCACCCGATGTGTTTTATCCTAATTTAATACAACTTATACGATTGAGCGCGGCTCCTAAGCCGACCGTGATATGAAGAGGCACGCTCTCAACATTCTGTATCTGACTTGCAACTATTTATGAACAAACAAACAGTCTGCTACTGTCCTGTTTTCATGTTGGGAAGAAGTGAGATTTTTATACTATATTAATTGTTGATTGGTACCTTGAAAATGAACAAATCGTTCGAAAAATACCTTTTTAAAACAACATTAAACTTTGCAGACTATACACTAGGCCGACAGTTGACTCGATCGTTGGCATTTTTTTAAAGAGAATCTTAATAATCGCTCCGACAACGGCTAAATAACTGATCTTTATAATGTGCGTACTACCATTCATCTTCATACTGATTTATGAGCCCAAAAAAACTATCGGCCGACTAAAAGTTAAACGTAATATATTCACGGTTTTCAACTAGAGATTAAATGGAAGAATTAAGTCAAGAAATTAAGTCTTGTTATAGTCTATCTGATGCCGCTGAATATACGGCAAAGCTAGCAAATATGCATAAAGCTAGAACCATACCTCAGAATACAGAGTAAATTATTTCCTAGAACCACACATTGCAAATAGAAACCAATTTCAAATAAAATATCGATCAGTACCAAGTTGCTATTAATATCAAATCTCAAGCATACGAAAGGCGAAGTTTTATAGAATTTATAAAGGAATACGTTATTGCCTGCTTTTGGAATTTATGCTTTAATGTCAGGTGGGGAATGTTGGCGAAATATCTTACGTATATTGCTGAGCCGTGTCTGTTGTGGCCACTTTATTCCTGGTGGATGTGGAGTTTAAGTTATAAGATACTAACTGTGTCTAGGTTTCACCCACGTACTTCACACAGATAAAATATAGCCACACAGATATATATGTCACCTGGGGATAGTGAAGTCCCTACAGTGAAAGAATTTCATCAAATCAGTTCGGAGCTGATAGGTTCGACAAAAATGTCTAGAAGTTTAGATATAGATAGCATCTTTTGGGAATCTGGAAAGATTTAAAATTAAAAGCTATTCTGGTCTCTCTGAAGGATAAGACGAAGTTACCTTCATAACTGCTTTTGTGAGATATGTTTGGCCTAAGTGGAATAATAAAGAAGTACTACTATAACTTGCTGGTATTTGGAAATCTGAGCTGAAAGTTTGAGTTTTTTGGGAAATCTAGACTTCAATTTTACTACAACTTGATTGCATAAAAGCATGATTCTCGGAACCGGTAGTACAAGTTTTATTTTCATTACGGTTACACCGTTTTGTATATTGGACTTAAATGACGTGCTATTGTAGTTCAGTCTGACCTTTGACGCAAAATAGGCAGAATTACGGTATTCCAAGTAAATAGCTAATCCCTTTGACTTACACCACTCTCAGTTTCGTCTGAGGAAAGTACCAACAACTGCGTATGAAATTGTGGATTTATGAAACAATAAGATTTGTTTCCCTGACCTTAATCCTCACTCGGGTATGTTTTCCTTTAAATTATTCTGTTATCTCACTCCTAATGCATCTTGCTTTAAGAAAACGATTTCTGATTTTTATGCGGGAATTATGCATTGAAATGTTAATGTAAACGACAATCTGTACATCTTTGGCAGTCATTACGGGTAGTCAGAAGCCAGTAAATCTGACTACCGGTCTTACCTGGGGGTATTGGGTTGCCCGGGTAACTGGGTTGAGAATTTCAGATGGGCAGCTTCCTTGTGGCACACTGGTACTCAGCTGCATCGGGTTAGACTGGAAGCCGACCCCAACATAGTTAGGAGAAAGTCTAGGCAGAATGATGATACTACAATAATCTGAATGTAATTGAACCAAAGGTAGTGCCTTGGGGAATCTCTGCTGTAAAGTGCAGGTATATCAATATGTACGCTTGGGATTAATAAATATGAGCAATTTTAACTATCAGTGGAAGTTTTTTCTTATATAATTATATATTTAAGCTTCTTTGATTGGCCGGTTAAACATACGTATCTAGTTGATTTTGCTTACTACACATTGACGTCCATTAAATACCTCTATATAGCTCATTATCTAATAAAATTAAGCAAAAATAAAAATTTTGAAAAAACCCCCGACGGTAAAAATCTTATTGAAAAATAATAAAATAACTCAAAACCCCCGACTTAACCCAATTATATAGGAATATCCGTCGGGAGCTGCCATTAAACCAGCTAAAGGATTCTAGTGTCGTGAATACAATTATTGAAGAATTGTAGATGTTTAACGATGACATAAAATACACTCAATTAATTGTTGAAATTTCATATAGAAAAGGCAGCCCCCGACGGTTATTCCTATATAATTGGGTTAAGTCGGGGGTTTTGAGTTATTTTATTATTTTTCAATAAGATTTTTACCGTCGGGGTTTTTTTCAAAATTTTTAATTTTGCTTAATTTTATTTCAGACTTTTTAGAGAACATATACGAATTATAGTCTATATAATATGTTATTGCAATATTATTTTGCACCGATATTGTAGCGCCCTCTAGTGAGTTACAGGCGTAATTTTTATTATTTGGGAACATGCATTAAGCACGTACACATTGCTGATGAAAACAGAATTGTAATCGGACGTTTTGATTATATTGTAACATTGTTTGGCACTAATATTGTGGCGCCCCCTAGTGATTAATAGCCATGACACCTATCTAAGAACATAAACTCATCAAACACAAAACCGTTATTGAAAACCGCATCAAAATCGGATCATTAGTTTAGAAGGTAGGTGGGAACATTACTTTGCTCTTTTGCACTAATATTGTGGCGCCCCCTAGTGAGTTACAGCCATGACACCTATCTAAGAACATGAACTCACTGAACACAAAAACGTTATTGAAAACCGCATCAAAATCGGATCATTAGCTTAGAAGGTAGGTGGGAACATTCCTTTGCTGTTTGGACTAATATTGTGGCGCCCCCTAGTGAGTTACAGCCATGACACCTGTCTAAGAACATGAACTCATCAAACACAAACCCTTTATTGAAAACCGCATCAAAATCAGATCATTAGTTTAGAAGATATGTGGGAACATTACTTTGCACAAACGCACACACAAACACACAAACACACAAACGCACATCTCTCACCCTAAACGCATATACCTGCTCCGTTCCGTCGTGGGTAAAAAAATGCTATATTACAAAATTAAATATGCTTTATATATGGAACGTTTAATAGGTAATTATTGTGATGTCAGTTGACTTAGTTTCAAAAATCAAACAATTATTATAATTTAACTGGAATAGATGCTAATGAGTGTCAAAAGCTTTAGTGAATTCCACGTACAAATGTTCCAAATACATAATTGAACAATAACTGTTATAATTCTCGATAAAATGTTTTGCCCAAGAGTACTTACACACTGCAAACTTTTAATCGGCCGATAGTTTGTTTGAGCTCATAAATCAGTATGAAGACGAACGATAGTATGCACATTACCAAGATCAGGTTTTTGGCCAGTATTAGACTGACTGAAAACTTTGATTGGAATAAAATCGGGTTAACTGTCGGCCGACTGTTTAGTCTACAGTGTGCTACTCTAAATGTTATTATTGTCGATAAAATGTTTTGCCTAAGAGCCCTGCCTCACAAGGACGCCAATGGCGACATCGCCGGCTACGTATCCAAGCAGTTAGTATTGAAATGTATGGAACCTAACTCACTTGGCAACGGTTAAGCAACGTCGCCAAATTGGAATCGTGGCCACGATCTACATTTCGCTGCGTGGTTTCTGGCTACTCTGGCTGCTTAGCGACATTGGTGCGGTTGCCACTATAATGTACGCGGTAAAGTGCACCTCCCTCACTCAGTCGCCAGTGTGGTCGCCAGTGATCGTGCAATTTCTTCAGCGACGACGTAAACAATTGACTGCCGAGACGCCATGGCCACTCGAATTGGCGACCTTTAGATGCCAAAAGTAGCCAGGCCTGCGCTGCTGGCGACGTCGCCATGGCGTCTTAGTGAGGCAGGGCTCTTAGACTGACTGAAAACTTTGATTGGAATCAAATCGGGTCAACTGTCGGCCGACTGTTTAGTATGCAGTGTGCTACTCTAAATGTTATTATTGTCGATAAAATGTTTTGCCTAAATCTGTTCAAACGGTGATTAATATATTATAGAGCTATAGGTTTCAGAGGAAATAAACATTTAAATAAAACTACTTTTACGGATTTTATCGCATCCATGATTTTACAGATTTTACATCATTTCATTCATTTTCATACAGATTTTACATCCATGGTCACGGGCAGACTGAGTCTGCCCGTGACCATGGATGCTGTAAAGGATCCGAAACGTCGGGATTAAATAATATTAATATAACCGCGATAAAATCCGTAAAAGTAGTTTTATTTAATTTCTGACACTTACGCGAATAGCGTAAGTGTCAGAAATCAATAGGAAATAAACAATTCATCGTTATATTTATATAACATTGTGTAATCTCCTATAGTTGGTTTTGGAATCGTTTGATGTATTGCGAATTAATAGCTGGTGTGTCAATAAAAACAAATATGTTTTTTTTTGGTAGAGTTGAACTATGTTTGCTGGTATTTTATTTATTTATAGGTCCTTCCTACGCTTTAAAAGTCAAAGTAGTTGGTCTGAAAAGAAAAAAATACAACTGTTCTGACCTTTAGAGTATCAGAAACATAATTATTTTTGGTGCTCGTTTAGAAATTAGCCATTTCAATTAATTCAGTTTCTTGATCTTTAGAAACTTCAAGCGAAGAAAACCTTTGTTTTTTATAGTTCCTCCCGAAACTATACTTCAAATATTTTTTCGCAGTAAAACGGACATATATAAAAAAACGATTATAAAAATAAAAACTCCCATTTTGTCACACCCTGTTAGTAAAACTGAGCAATTGAAACAATAGTAATATTTTCAGTGCAGTCGCAAACTGTATCCCATAAAATTGGCAAATAACGTTATACAGTGCATGTTACATGAAAAATTAATCAAATTCAGCCAATATTTGTTTATCTACACCGGTGTGTTTTGAATATCGATGGCAAAATATTGTGTCCCAAAAATATTGCATGGACGTGTAATGCAGACTTACAGTACCCGCACACTGCAAACTTTTAGTCGGCCGATAGTTTGTTTGGGCTCATAAATAAGTAAGAAGACAAATGATAGTACGCACATTACAAAGATTATGTATTTGGCCGGTGTCAGATCAACTGAAAACTTAGAGTAGAATTAAGATTTTCTAAAAAAAAAAAATGGCTACCATCGGGTCCACTGTCGGCCGACTATTTATAACATATACCTAACTTGTTACTACGTTATATGTTACTATGTTATAACATATACCTAAGTATTTGAGGCTTCTCAATAATGATATAAGAGTCTTCTGACTATGTACATATTATTATTATTTTAAAAACCTTTGAAATTATAGAAAACCTTCGGTGAATTTGTCAATAGGTAACTGAGAAAACAAAAGTCATCGTCAGGCCTATTCAGTTTAATATTGATAAGGCAATAAAATTAATATTAAAAGGTTAATTAGTATTAGTTAATAGATACATTTACATATTATACGGGGGCACAGCTTTTCATTTATTAAATAACTATCATCCTTGAACACATATATCCTCTGCCTACATAACAATAACAAAACTAGACTTAAAATATATTGAATTTCAAAACTGATAATATTGATTATTGAAACCTACAGTATTTTGTTCATATATGTGGGAATGAATGTCGAGTGGAATGGAACGTGACAGAATATGAGGGAGGCGTGAGCGAGTGAGCGAAGGAGTGAGAGAGAGGGACTGAATGAACGGGGGTTAGAGGCAACCACGCGGTACTGAGTGTAACGAACGAGCCAAAGTAGTTGAAATAAAAGTTGTAATAAGTGTTTAAAACGGGATTTTATTTCAAAGTCATCGATCCCAGCACGAAGAGAGCTACAGATTTTGGGGGCTCGTCCGGGATCGATCAACGACGAATTTCCACGAAGTTTTCTACGACGCACCGGCCGGCGCGACGCGGCGGCCATTAAATTTGAATTACGAAGTTACGGAGCACGATGGAATCGAAATCAACGACGATTACGACTGCAGCGGCGCCGGTGGCGTTCGGGCTCACAGAGGGGCTCATCGAGAAGTTCAGCGGAGACGACAAATCTTACTCGTCGAGTAAGTGGGCTCAAGACATCGAGGATAACACTGAGATATTTCAGTGGACGCCGCAACAAACTTTGATCGTAGCTCGCCGGTCACTCACCGGGACGGCTGAGCTATGGTTAAAATCCGAGAAGGCATTCAAAACCTACGGCGATCTCAAGGCTGCGCTTGTGAAGGAATTTCCAGACACCGCGAACGTCAAGGAAATGCACGAGCTAATGGCGGCACGCAAGAAATTAAAAGGCGAGACGTATTATCAGTACATGTTGCATATGAAAGAGCTAGCGCGGCGTGCGAAATTTCCCGACTACATCGCGATACAGTACATCGTGGATGGCATCGACGATTACGAGAGCAATAAGGTGATTCTGTACGGCGTGACCACGTTTCCAGCATTGAAGGAAAAGCTGGCTTTCTATGAGAAAATGAAGTCCAAAACCAGGGAGCGAGAAAAGAGAACCGAGAGGTTAAAAGGTCATGCGAGGTCGGCGGAGGCGTCCTCGGCAGCATCGGGATCGGCGAGGCGGTGCTATAGCTGTGGTGACATGGGACATGAAGCGGGTGTGTGTAAAAACGGATTGAAGTGTTTTGGGTGTAATCAGTTCGGTCACATTCGTAACCAGTGTCCCGTAAATCCGATGAGATCTACGGCTACAGCATCGGCATCGGGTCATTCAGGCGCCAAGATGGCGGGCGCAGGCGGCAGCGGCGCTCACGGCGGCCGAGGAGGCGGGGCTTCCGGTTCCGGGGAGGCCGGAAAGTTGGGACCCAAGCGACCCGCGGCTATGTTCGGAACGGTGAACGAAGTAAGCGGAAACGAGACTGTCCGCGCGGTCATAGACAATGAAACGTCACTGACATTGACAGATGTCAACACTGTAAATGTGACAGCTACGAGTTACGAAGATCGAAACGTTAACATCACGCATGTAAACAAATGTGTTCGGAAGCCGGTAAAAGACATTAAAATTAATAATACAGTTTTAAATGCTCTCGTAGATTCAGGTAGTGATGTGAACCTATTATCTTTGTTGTATTTACCTATGTTGAACGCCGAAGTGGCGAGTGAAACGTTAACGATGTCTGGATTAGGCCGTAGTGAAATACAATCAAGGGGCAGCGTCTCTGTTGGACTTGAGATTGATAATCAGTGTTTTAATGGTGTAGTTTTTCATTTAGTTCCACCAGAGGTGATGCCCTACGACGTAATAATAGGTCAAGAGTTCCTGGGTCGTGTTACTGTGGTAATGAATGAAGGGGGTATTAGGTTTTTTCCCATTGGTTGTTGTGAATGGGTTGGTCAAATTGATTGTTTTCCAGGATGTGTAGCAGTCAATGTTGATCACATTCAAGATCCAGCAGTAAGGAGTGAGGTTATGCAATGTGTTGAGGAGTATAAGCCATTGTATAAGGAAGAGGCCCCGATCCAACTTCAAATTGTATTGAAGGATGACATCCCAGTGCGACAGCGACCCAGACGACTGTCACTTATGGAGCAACAGGTAGTGGAAGATCAAATCGAGGAATGGCTTGATAAAGGCATCGTGAGGGTGAGTTTCTCAGATTACTCCAGTCCTTTAGTGCTAGTAAAGAAGAAAGATGGTTCGACTAGGGTCTGTGTGGACTATAGGCAGGTCAACAAGAAAATAGTTAAGGATGAATTTCCACTTCCCGTAATCCATGATCTGATTGACAAATTGCAGGAAGCTAAGGTATTCAGTGTACTTGATTTGAAAAGTGGGTTCTTTCATTTGAAGGTCAGCGAGGAGTCTATTAAGTACACATCATTTGTCACTCACCACGGGCAGTTTGAATTTCTCCGTGCCCCGTTTGGTTTGTCCACCTGTCCCAAGACTTTTATGAGATTTGTGAGTATAATCTTTAGAAATTTGATTTCCCAAGGAGTGTTAATCATATTTATCGATGACATTATAATTCCAGCCTTGGATGAAGTTCAGGCTGTATCGAGGTTGAAGCAAGTGCTAGAAGTCGCAGCACATTATGGCTTGGAGATTAATTGGAAAAAGGCGAACCTACTGCAGCGTGAAGTTGAGTACTTGGGCCACAGGGTGAAGGATGGAGAAGTACGGCCGAGTACAGATAAGGTGGATGCAGTCATAAGGTACCCTGAGCCAAGAACCCTCAAGCACTTGCACAGTTTTGTTGGATTGACAAGCTATTTCAGGAAGTACATTGAAAATTATGCTTCTGTGGCGAAGCCATTGACTGATTTATTAAAGAAGAATACAGAGTTCATATTTGAGGATAAGGAAAGAAAAGCTTTTGAGACACTGAAGAATAAATTAGCTAGCGGACCTGTTCTGAAGATTTTCAATCCGAAGTTGAAGACTGAATTGCACACCGATGCCTCAGGTGTAGCATTGGCTGCAATACTCATGCAACACCATCCAGGGTCAGGCTTACACCCAGTACATTACATGAGTAAGAAGACAACTGACATTCAGAGCCGGTACTCAAGCTACGAATTGGAAGCACTAGCCATCATAGAAGGTATCAGGAAGTTCAGGCACTACCTTTATGGTATTCCATTTAAAATAGTCACAGACTGTAAGGCTTTTGAATTAACACTTAAGAAGAAAGACTTGTCAGCCAAGGTAGCCAGGTGGGTCCTCATGCTCAGTGAATATGATTTCGAAGTGGAGCACAGAGCGGGCTCCAGGATGCAGCATGCAGATGCTTTGAGCCGCATACCAACAGTGGCAGTGGTTACTACTCTGCAGGAGAGTTTACGCCAAGCACAAGATCAAGAGGATGGCATAAAAGCCATAAAGGAAATTTTGAGAGGAGGAAGTCCATACGACGATTATTGGTTAGAAAATGGTGTGTTGTATAAGACTGAGCAGAAGCTGTTTGTAGTGCCAAGAAGTTTGGAGAAAGAAATTATTAACAGAGTACACAGCAAAGGTCACTTTGGAAAGTCTAAGATGAAAGAGTTACTGAATAAGGAATATTACATTAGAGATGTGGACAAGAAGATGCAGGATTTTTTATTGAGTTGCATTCCTTGCCTACTAGCAACAAGGAAGGAAGGAAAACAGGAAGGATTCTTGAATCCGATAGAGAAAGAAGGTGTTCCATTTGATACCCTGCATTTAGACCATATTGGTCCACTTACAGAGACAAGAAAGCAATACAACTACATACTCACGGTGATAGATGGGTTTACGAAGTTCGTATGGCTGTTTCCCACGAAAACTACTTCATCATCAGAGACATTAAGGAAAATTCAGATTCATCAGCAAATATTTGGGAACCCCCGGCGGTTCATAACAGACCGGGGAACGGCATTTACAAGTAATGAGTTTAAGAGTTATTGTGAAGAAGAAAAGATATCTCATGTAAAGATTACTACTGGTGTGCCACGTGGTAATGGCCAAGTGGAGAGAGTACATCGAATACTTATTCCAGTTTTAACAAAACTATGTTTGGAGAATCCTGCAGTATGGTACAAGCATGTAAGCAAAGTGCAGAGGGCACTCAACTCTACTTTCCAGAGAAGCATAAACACAACACCATTTGAACTACTGATGGGAGTAAAAATGAAGGGTAAGGAAGATTTGGAAATTCTACAACTATTACAGGAAGAAAATACACTACAATATGATGAAAATAGAGAGAAGATAAGGCAGCAGGCCAAAGAACAGATTCTAAAGATACAAGAGGAAAATAAAAAACAATATGATAGAAAGAGGAAGGAAAGTTCAAAGTATAAGGAAGGTGATTTAGTGGCGATTAAAAGAACACAGTTCGGTCCAGGGTTGAAGCTGAAACCTAAATACCTAGGCCCTTATAGAGTGGTGAAATGCAAGCGTAAGGATCGCTATGACGTAGAGAAACTTGATAGTTCTGTAGAGGGTCCCCAGCGTTCATCCAGTTCAGCTGACCAAATGAAGAGATGGCCTCAACACGGTGACGCCGAGATGCTGGAGGAGTAGCAGTCACCTTACTCCGCAGGTTATTATTGCAGTTCTTATTTCAGGAGGGGTTAACTTTCGTTCATTATCACAGTGCCATGGCGTAGGGCTATCTGTACCAGAGTATTTACTATGTTATTTTTCTATGTAAAACTAAACATTTTGTTTTCTAAACCTATAAATTGTATTAAGTTCGAAGTAACATTTAAATGTTTTTGCCAATGTAGAGTTGTATGTTTTAAATTCAGAAACAAGATTGTCTTGTAGGAAGTAGTTATGTGTATTAGGTTGTTGTAGAGTATGGTTCCAGTTTATTTTATTTAACTCAATTATGTAGTGGTTATTATGATGTTTTAGTCTAGTTAGTACATAAGATTTGGTGTATGTCTGAGGACAGACATGAGTGCAGGACGGCCGAATGTGGGAATGAATGTCGAGTGGAATGGAACGTGACAGAATATGAGGGAGGCGTGAGCGAGTGAGCGAAGGAGTGAGAGAGAGGGACTGAATGAACGGGGGTTAGAGGCAACCACGCGGTACTGAGTGTAACGAACGAGCCAAAGTAGTTGAAATAAAAGTTGTAATAAGTGTTTAAAACGGGATTTTATTTCAAAGTCATCGATCCCAGCACGAAGAGAGCTACATATATGTATTACCTTCAGAAACTTTAATTGGATTAAAACCTTGTAACTGAAAATTTTGTGAATTCATTAATTTAAATCTCTATTTGTCAGATGAAAGGACACTGCAAACTTTTAGTCGGCCGATAGTTTGTTTGGGCTCATAAATCAGTATGAAGATGAATGGTAGTGCGCACATTACAAAGACCAGGTATTTAGCCGGTATCACATCGACTTTGACTGGAATGAAGATATTTTTTAATAAAACATTTTGTAAACCATCGAGTCAACTGTCGGCCGACTGTTTAGTATGCGGTGTGCGGGTACTCTTATTCTTCGAAATTTCAATTGTTGGAAAGCTCGTTAACCAGTACAATGTAGTACTTGGTAACATAATGAAAAATGTTGACCCGAATGTAGATTTAAACAAATTCCAGTAATTCATAACATTCAAATAGTTTTAATTTTTAAGCCAAATATCGTCATAAAACAATGATGAAAAAGCATTAGTAACCAATGGCATATAAATATACTTTTTTGGTTGAAACCAGATTATGTTGTTCAGAGTAGAACGCCCATACATACTTACAAACTTCAATCTGTTATTCAGCAAAAATATACTGACAAATATATGAAAACCGATTAAGAAAAATCTGTGAACCGTCCCGCCCGACGCGACGCGACGCGACGCGACGCGACGCTCTGTGTGGCGTCGTCCGTAATATCTAGTACATTACAACTGCTTAGTGTCGCGTCGCCGTCCCGCCGCCCGCTGTGTGCAGAGACCTTTATAGTAAACAAAAGGGTGCTCTGTTTAAGTACACATAATATAAACATAAAAAATTGAGATTTTCGTAATAAACTCCAGAAGAACCCACTCCCACTCCATTTCAATGAAATGGAAGGAGTACAGTAATTTCTAGAAAAGCCTTCGTCAAAAACTAGCCTTAGGCCATTTATGTTTTAAATGTACCTACCACATGATACAACCACAGCCAATCTAGAGAACGTTCATCTAAATTTCTAAAATCATAACCCTCAGGCTGCTATGTGGGCTAGAAAAATACCAGCAGCCCAACCTTAACTAACGGGTAAAAATAACAGTCTAAAAATGTTATACTAAAATTGAGCTTCGGCACTCGCCAACAAAACTGCGTGACACAGTTTGAGCAAACTTTATTTGTTCAAAAAATCACTAGTTGGAACGGTGATTTGTTTGTGTGACCACACCAAAAGGAATAGGACAGCGGACTACGGAAATAGCCGTTATATGCCTAGTCAATTCCCGAAAGAAAATGCTGTTGTGCATCGAGTGATCATTATCTGCGTAGTTTTTTCCAACTATGTTGGGGTCGGCTTCCAGTCTAACCGGACTGGTGTCAGACTGGACACAAGGATGATATATGACAGCCGAGACCTACAGTTTAAAGTGCCTAACGTAACACAGTCACTAGTGTACAAGATATACTTAGAAAGTACATACAAACTTAGAAAAGTTGCATTGGTACTTGCCTGACCCGGAATCGAACTCCCATACTTGAGTGGTTGATTCTTTATCCACTGGGTCACCACGACTTTTATCGAGTGAAATTTATATGGAGCTAAAATTGTATATAATATATATGTACCAATTATTAGCTGTTATTAACGTTCGCGAGTAATTCAAATATCAAGATTATTAGCGTAGGTTGACTGAGGTAACTCCGTATCAAATATTCTCATATTATTTAGGTAGTTAAAAACGAAGTTGAGCATTTGTTTGAAGGATAGCATCAAACGCAGTATCTAAATAGCTTATAATATAATTCATGAATAATCCTGATTCGATTAAAAATAAATAGACACAAAACATTGAAACTAAATCAAATAAAAATATGACCAACTTTGCAAACAATATAAAATTATTCTAACCTTCATAAAAAAATCACATCGGAACAGTGATTTATTACTAAAAATAACTGTTCCGATATCGGAACTGTGCATATAAGCTGTTCAATAATGCAATGTGATCCGGGGAGGTTTCCACGCGAATAGATTCAAAGTGGTCAAGAGCAATCGTTGTGGGTTTAGCTATATTTTATGGGCTTCAAACGGAATATATTTAGTACAATGCGGGTTAGTTGAATGTGACGTCTTTTGAGTATTAGTTAATTTGTAGAGGTACTATGTAGGTCAAATTATGTTATGAGTAAAATAATTATGAACCATATAGGAGCCGCAAATAGTACTTATTTGATTCATTTATATTGTAGGAATTATTTATGTATGTTTGTGGTAGTGAAACTGCGGAATAAAAACTAATGAGAATTTATAATTTTCGTAACTCTACAACCGAACCAATATTCACCAATTAAAACCAAGAAAGTTAAATAAACATGGTCATCTGACCGCAATCTTTTAGAGAAAAATACGCAGTAACTGTACCACATATCAAAGTTAAGTCTACATGTACGTTATCTGCTACGAGCTACGCGCGTAGCGGCGTAGCCTTGACACGATTATGTCGGCTACGACGTAGCATCACTGCAGTCCAGTGTAACAATTTCTGTAAACATAGAAACTAGCCTTTTGCCCGCGGGTTTACCCACGTCCCGTGGGAACTACTGCCCGTACCGGGATAAAATATAGCCTATGTTACTTGGGAAGAGTGTAGCTTTCAAATGGAGAAAGAATTTTTAAAATCGGTCCAGTCATTTTTGAGCTTTTTCATTACAAACAAAAAAAACAACAATTTTAAAAATCTTCATCATATAAGTATATAGAGGTAGTATAGATGAGCGAGATAGACAGACTTTACCACAGGTTTAAAAGAGATAGAAGGTGTGCATCCTTTTAAAATTTTATGAAATGGGCATTAAATTAAATATTTAGTTTGCCTTTGTTTGAGGAAATGAAGAAGCTTTCTTTCTTTCTTTATTTATTGTACTGGCTATCATTTTATATTCATTAAGGTGGATCTCACACTACCATGATCCATATATATTGTTGCATAAAAAATGTTTCTTTCCAATAGTGAATGTACACAAATGTGAATGTGAGTTCAGTTCATTTCATGCAGTTATAAATACAGTGACACGTCTGAACTGATTTAGATGAAGTTGATTTGGAGATAATTGGGATAGTGGTGATGGTTATTATCACGTTTTATCCACAGCCAAAATCTATTTTATGTTGTTTATACTGAGAGAGAAAAAAAACAATATCCACGTACATTAATTAACATTTCACTAGTTTCTGTCGGCAATTTCACCTGCATGGCGAGGACAAAAAGTAGCCTTAGTATAGTTTTCTTTAATAAATAGGCTATTCAACATTTTTTAATCGATCTTGCATACCTGAGATTAGCGCATTAAACACAAAAACACACACTTCAGTCTTATAATACATATTAAGTATAGACAAGACAGCATTTCATAGACAAAACTAACAACACAAACTCCAAACAAATTACGAAGTGTTCATACAAATCAGTACTTATGTTCAGTGTGATCAAAGCTGATTGGATCAGTCCCTTGTCAGAGCAATAACTCCCTTTTAGTTAACCTAACGATCCCTTTATGAAATGAATGGTGTTAACTTGGATATTAACGTGTTTTTGGCGGGGTGTAAATAATAATATTTAACGCCTGCGGTTTCACCCGTGTTCCGTGGGAACTACTCTGTTCAACAGGGTCAAAAGTAGCCCATAAGCTTCTTTAATTTAGGGGGTATGTAACACTGAAATAATTATGCCCTTATACATATAAGTTTCTTAAATACAAAGAGTATGTAACAATGAAATAATTCTTCAAATCGGTCTAGTAGTTCCTGAGATTAGCGCGTTCAAAGAAATTATTCAGCTTTATGATATTAGTATAGGTACATAAAAAATTTATTAGCCTTTGTGCAAGAGTATTGGACATCTCGTATGTAAGAGATACTACTATAATACAAAAATACACAGACAAAAATCTGCTTTATATACATACCGTATACCTTCATAAAATACTTCAATATATAATATCATAAATCGCAAAAATGTTCAACAAAATTTTGATATCAAACTTTCTATAACAAAAATTAAATTACCGAATGAAATACTGAACTATATTTTACTGCATTAGCAGAAAATTTTCAAGTAAAGCGTAAACTGAAACCGCATAGTACTGCAATGCGCCGCTCATTTTGAATCATCCTGTACATGCTTCGGTTATAAACTTAGGCCTAACTAATTATATTATCAGTATCATGGGGCAGATTCTGTCAAATAATATGGCGGATTTATTTCAATGTGGAAATGGAAATTTGGAGATAAATACGAGTCTAATTTCACAATATAATCGTGAATGCGAAGTGAATGTGGAATAATTTAGGAATTTTCAAACGAACAAAGAGCTAAAGCAAAACCAGGGCATTATTTTTTACCACATTAATATCACTTCTCTATTTAATTGTTTTAAAGTTAAGACGCAGAATATTCCTTCGTTGTACTCTCTATTATTATTTTGATAAGTAGGTATATAATGAGCATTTCCTCGTTTAATTTTACGCACTCTTAAATACCTTCTTTCTCTCGGTCTACAAATAAACAATTTCCAAATACGACTTTGTTTATAAAACCTTTGTATGCAAATCATTGGACAATTCCTTCACCCTCGTTAAATATCTTAACACTTTGCACCGCACATGAATCGACAACCAGACCCAGAACCCCCAACAATACGTAACAATAATCCGCTTAACGCAACTTCACAATGTACAGATACTTTGTAACTTATAAACGAACATACCTCAAACAATTTCATATAGGTAATTTCCACAGAGGAAGGAAAGATAGCGGAGATGCCATAAAGAAGGTAGGTCAGGCGCCTTCACGTAGGTCAAGTAATGTACGGAAGGCATGATCAGTTACTAGAACTACCTTTGTTTTACTTGTCAAATCAAATCCGATCTGTCAAAGATTAGTCTTGATGATTATATTTTGAAAATAATTGGCGAGTTAGATAGAAGGCGTGTAATGGAGGATCTAGTAACGTTCCTCGTAGCGCCAACACCTGCATTTTCCCACCCTACATTTTTAAAAGATTTTGCGTTATGACATCTCCGCAAGACATTTTGTTCTCCATGGTAATTTCCCATCCACCGTGTTTTAGAAACTTCCACCGACAAGCTGAGCTTGAATAACTAACAAATACGTTAATTATGTAGTGACGTCATCACAATGACGTACCAGGTTAACCTTGGAACTTGTTAACAGATTCCCGGGGAATATTAACGAAGTTTTATCAAAGATTCTCGGCATAAACAGTAAACAAGCTTCGTAAGAGATAAAAAGTTTAGCAGCAAGAGTCTGTAATACTTGTGTAAGTTTTATGAATAATTGCGACCTTTTTTCTTGAAGGAATATGCTGAAATTAATAATGTTTTGCTAGCAAAACTCATTATGATGTTGTAGACACTAACGGTAGTTTCCAACATTCTATCTATATGTTAATTTGCTTACTGAATTTGACATTATCCCCATACAATTAATGTCAAATTCATATATCTAGTAAGCATAAAACATAGATTATTGCGAAAGGTCGTAAAGAGCCTGTCTGTCGGCTGTATGACTGATAAGTGTTATAGTAAATGATACGCCATTATCCAACAATTAAAAATCACTATTGTCAGTAACACTGGACAAATCCATAAGCAGAAATTGTAAATCAAAAACTACAGTATCTATATACACAATAGCTTCTAAAAACGACACAAAAATAGAAACACAATTTGAAGTACCTACTGTTAAAAAACAGATGTGTATCAAAACAGAGCATACCCATAAACTGCTGTATAGCACAAGTGGTTTTAATCTAGATTTTATCTACAATCCACACGCCAAATGTTTCAAAGCTGTTTCGTGATTATTAAACCTAGCACTAGTTTTATATTCTTTTGGAGCTAAAATTGTTGTATGTAGTTTGAGGTCTTCGTTATGGTAAAGTTTCAGGGAATATGTATGGTAAACTACGCGGCTCATGACAAGAATGGTCACACGCCAATTAAAGACACACGTAAATTAAATTCTGATTTAAATGCTTTCGGATTATGGAAGGATCTCCCAAAACGAAGATTAAGATTAACAGTGCTGTAGGTACTTAGAAAAGTGGGGAGAGAATATGTTTAAGAACCAATATTGAACATAACATAACATTTATAACGAATTGTAAACATGTGTATATTATGAAAAAATAAATAGACAAACAAATATTGAACATTCAGCGTGTGCTGTTGAAACATTAACGAAAAAGAGGCAATTCCTCGTTACATTGACAGAATTGCAGAACTTTTGATCAATGACGGATGAATTACAAAACACCGCAGTCCTGCCTCAAAAACGCCACAAATAGCAATACTTTTTCATACATTTTATACTGAAACCGCAAACCGCAGCATTCATGCTCAAAATGCATTAAACCTCTGAGCGACAACGTGTATTAAAACTTTCACGGAATAAACTTCCTGAATCCTTTTTGAAGATGCTCTTTGCCAAATTACATCTAAATCTGAATAGCGGTAGTAAAGATATAAGGCTTTATAGCAATCTCGAGATCCAACACTGTACCATTCATCTATACTAATATTATAAAGCTGAAGAGTTTGTTTGTTTGTTTGTTTGAACGCGCTAATCTCAGGAACTACTGGTCTACTGGATTTGAAAATTTCTTTCAGTGTTAGATAGCCCATTTATCGAGGAAGGCTATAGGCTACTTTTTATCCCGGTATGGGAAGTAGTTCCCACGGGATGCGGGTGAAACCGCTGGCAGAAGCTAGTTTATAAATATTTCTAGCACATGTTAAGTACCTATCTTCTGGATGGTGTCTATATTTAGCCAAGTTAGTTAAGTAGTTACAAGCTGCTTGTTAAGAGGTACTCAATTTTCAACATTGAGGAAAAGGAGATCGGTATTTTCCATCAAGCTTCTCAGTAGTAATTGTCGATAGATTTTGTTAACTATAAATATATGAATAAAACTAACAACAAAAGTAGGTAAAACTTATGGGCTAATTGACAAAACAGGTTAATATTTAGGTATATAACAATCGTAATAAAACTAAGGCTGTTTTCTTAAAGTATGATTTTAGTTATAACCTCAAACATAAACAGAACCTTCTTCTTATTATGGAGAGTTCTAATATTGTTTTCAATCATATCTTATTTATCAAGACGCAGAGTATTGCCCTCTTAATTTAGTAGCATCCAGAAACTGCCAACTTTTTGTGAACATCAGATATACCTAGGTAGTTTGTTTCTGTAAAATAGTACTTTAATGCTTGGCGTATGTGGTTAGACTGGAAGCTATCGTTAGTCAAAGTCTATTATGTCCAAAGAACTAGCTGAATAATTACTGTAGGTCTTGTTTTTCATTCTAAAATAACTGAAATTTTTGCCAAAAAGTCTCTAGGTACGTTCAAAAACACGATTTTATTGGCGGTTTCAAATAAAAATATGTTGAATAAACTTTGTGCTTATCTACACTAATATCATAAAAAGGAATCATTTTTAGCTATACGGGACGCGGGCAAAACCGCAGGAAAACGGCTAGTTTGAAACGAAATTGAAAGTGTCATGATAAATCTTGAGAGTACTAATTTGTATTTACAATGAGGTTTCAGGTTAGACTGAAATTATTTCAAAATGAAAATAAATTTATTTTTGTTCTGTCATCTTGAAGAGATTTCTAGTTTATTTTGTAATACACTATCTCCTTTGATTAGTGACTTGTAAGTTTATTTAGTTGAATAATAATTTATATGGTTGCCAGATTCCTTTGAAAACAAAATTTATTGTTGTTTTTCATTTCACAACTACCTAATTAAGCTATGCTAAACATCATTATACACAAGGTATGAGTATAAAGTGAGTACGACTGCACTACACGGTGGTTCGAGTCCTGGGTTGGTCCGAAATCGCTTTGTGGGTTTTAGAAACTCACAAAGCAGCCCAGAGTCTGGATATTCGTGGTGTTACACCTTTGAGCCTAGAAGACTACATAAAGCGTCTACTCAGTAGCAATCAGTATTATAATTCCACGTCAGAAGCTGTCGAGCGGATTTAAGAAAACTCTTACACTAGGCCTTCTCATGTAATTAAACCTTTTTTTAACGACGTCAAACATCATCAAATGACCCCTCCCGCTGTGGGTTAGCAGCGGTGAGGGAGTGTCAGACTCTTACTGACTAAAAACCGTCGTGTTTTTTTTTTTTTTTTTTTGGTATGGCATCTCGCAGTTCAGCCTAGGAGGCCGTGTACTGCTTAACCGGACTTTTCCCTGTGGATGCCTAGAATTTAAGGCCTCCAGCCAGGGGCGTAAACAACTTATAAACTAAGCGACTGCGCTAAGGGTACCCCCTTTGGGGTCGAACCTCGGCTTAGGGCGTCGCTGGGGAGGCAGCAAGAGGACAGGCTGGATCATATGATCATTATTATTAAATGGGGAATTTAAAGCTACTGGCTCAGCTCGCGGGCTGGCTCTATGAGCAAGGGTCGGGAGGACAAAAACCGTCGTGTTCCGTCGTAGACCTTTTATATACCAGGGCCGCGGTAAACTCTTTCGAACAATCCCGCAGCCCCGGCAGGCCTTGGCCCTACTGGGCCCCGCTGGGAATATAATTAAACCTGCAGTCTACTCAACAAAAAGAAGAAATAAATATACTCGTACAACACAATGTAAAACTTAAAACTGTAAATAAAATAGTACAAAGCAACCCTAAAATAACTTATTATAATAAAAATACATACACCTACTTATGTAAAACAGAACACAGTTAAATAAAGACTCGAACAATAAGTAAACAGCCCAGATAAGCTGAAAATAAATATAATATTGTAAGCTTATTAAAACTCAGCCCATCAACAACTAATTGATATTTTAATTGTGTTTCACAAAAGGTAGGGTAAACCGAGGTATAACTGGCCACTTTCAATTATTAGCCACTATTCACTTTGACTGCATAAATTAAGAACTATTCTCATAGAACGCCATCTATTATTTATTTTTAGTATTACCTACTCAACTAGCTTTCATTATAGTGACAGTTTTTTCCTCTATGAACACTAGCGCCAAAAATATCGACCATTTTGTGACAGCACGCGTACGAGTTCCGACGTGAACGGCAAGTCCTTAATTTTTTTTTAAGGTAATGATTGAAATTAAAAGTGAATTTTGTAATACTTCGTGTAGTAAACGTGAGTTGATTGTGTTTGTGGTATTATATAGATGGTAAACGATCGTTTTTTAAAGTTGTATTCTGTTAGTATCTATAATAAAGCGAGATTAGTTGGGTGGCCAGTTATTGATTTTAATTTTTGTGTATTTTCATTTATTGGCCACTCATGCCAGTTACTGAATTATACGCTAATGTCCGAATTTTACGAAAAAATAAACATATTTAGAATGAGTATAAGGCACACTATCGTGTAAAAAAAATCCAGCTAAAAATATACATGTTTATCAGTAACTGGCATGGGTGGCCAATTATATAATAGTTGTATGGCCAGTTACTGACGGATTTTTTTTGTTGGACAGATTTTCTGAAATGTCTTTAAAAAAACGCCTATACTCTAAAGAGGCAATAGAAAATGCTATCAAATTTATTGAAAACAATGAAGGTATCCAATCCAAATAAAACAATTTCTGTTGTCTCAAATATACCTTTCTCGGAATACCTGAAACAAAATCATCATCCTCCTGCCCTTATCCCAATTTTATTTGGGGTCGGCGCAGCATGTTTTCTCCTTCCATACTCTTCTATCTGCCGTCATCTCACAAGTAACATTCTTTCTTACCATTCTATCATTCATATCTACTTTCACACAATCCATCCATCGTTTCTTTGGTCTTGCTCTTCCACTATATCCGTTCACATTCATACTCATCATCTTCCTCACAACATGATTCTCATTCCTCCGCATCACATGCCCATACCATGACAGCCGGTTTCCACGCAGTTTTTCTAATACCGGCGCTACTTTCAAACTTCCTTTTATATACTCATTCCTCACTCTATCCATTCGCGTAACACCACACATACCTCTTAACATTCTCATCTCTGTCGCATGCAATTGTCTTTCATTCGTCGCTTTTGTGGGCCAGCACTCTGATCCATACGAGACAGCAGGTCTGACCATACTCTTGTAAATTTTCCCCTACCTGAAACAAAATACCTGAATACCTGAAACAAAAGTTGCCCGACTTTCCCAAACGACAACGAAAGCGCCAAATTGAGCGAACTACATTTGCGTTAACTTCCAATCAATATGTTGACAAGATAAGAGAAAAACAATTAAAAAAGCAAGAAGAAGGTGCCGCAAAAGAAGAAAGGAAGAGATTACGAGAAGAGAAAAAAGTCATAAAGAGAATGATGTACCAAATAAAAAACCAAAGAATAAAACAAAACAGACTGCTACTAACAAAATTATAAATAGTCAAGATGAGTCTAAGAAACTGTTAGAAAATAAGAAAAACCGATGTGTCACTTGTTGTGACTATTGTTTGAATCTAATAACTAGAAGGGTGATCCTATGTAGGCACTGTAACAAACAATTTCATGAGAATTGTGTACCATTATCTCACAGGATTCATATTCCTCAGGATGAATGTGATTCTTTTTTGTGCCTGATCTGATGATGATGATGATGATGTAATTAATTTATTTAAACACGTCAATAACTACAAATGACAAGTTCCTCGTTACCATACTACGATTTAAGTGCAAACGAACTGTGGTATACTGATCTCATTAAATTAAGCTATTTTGTAGTTTTTTTTTACGAATTAAGAACCACCTTGTTAGAATTTGTTTTATTATGTTTTTTTAGTTTTTAATTTCTAATATAGTTGCTTTAATCTATATATTTTAATTGATTTTAAATATTATTTTTGCATGGCCAGTTATTGGTATTATGGTGGCTAATATCTAATTTTAAATGGCCAGTTATTACTAAAAAATACTACTTTTTCATTCTATTAAAATATTACTACATAATTCTATGTAATTTCATTTTTTACTCACTGATAACGATAAATGGATACTTGCTTTAACTAAAGTTGATACAAGAATATTAATTTCTTGACACATTTCGCCATGGCACTTAAATGAACAACTCGCTGTCCTTAAGTGGCCAGTTACTGGTGAGTTTACCCTATTTTATCCGATATCTCGATTTCAATAACAGACATCGCTTTGTACGTTTGTTCGATAATAACTTTACAATGTAAGGAATAAATATTTTGTTGTTATTGGTTTAATTTAACTTGGTAAAACTTGGTACCTATTTTTTAAAATCGGTCCTTCGGTTCCTAAAATTATTGCGTTCAAGCAAACTAACAAACTGTTTAGCTTTGAATTATTGATATAGATAGGCAATATAATGATTATGTCATCAGCTATTACGAGTTAAAAATACTCTGATGAATTAAATCATCATTAAATCGTTCACACATTTAAATTTAAACTCTATGTCAATACCTTAAGGTTGAAAATTAAGTGGCACTCTGCGAGTATTTAAAAACAATGTTATTTGCAATCTATAATTGGATAAGCCAATTTAAAATGAGTGAAGATTCTTCACTTGTGGATTGAAAATGTTTAACCTGCTCATTCAATTTACGACCTTATGAGTATGTAAATAAAGTAGATTTTTAAATGAAGAGGGTCACACATTTAAATACCTGCGTGTATTTAACTTTGTTTATTTGCATTTTTATAACAAGCGAATTAAAAGTATTAAAAGCCGGAATAGTGAATGATCACAAGTGTTTTAATTGCTTTTAAGCTGTTACAAATTAAAGATGGCCGTATCAATTTCCTCGATACTTTTCAGGAGATTTTTAAAACAGATATACCTATATTTTTGATCCTTAATATTTTTCATCTGTGTAGACAATACGCGTGTACATTTACACACAGTAATATTTCTCACCCGCTTTTGTGAAATGAACAACTTAACATGTACCTAGATTATAATGTCTGAAATCGCCAACCCGCATTGATTAAGCGTGGTGATTAACGCTCAATCCTTCTCCGTGTGAGAGGAAGCCTGTGCCCAGCAGTGGGATAAAAAGGCTGCTAATGATTATGTTCTTATAGTTACTATATTGAAGAACACAGGATCGAAAAATACCTTTATTTCGCAAACAAAATGTCCCAATCATATATCAGATAGCTTTGTATTGTGTTGTGGTCGTGTGAATAGCAGCAATTACTTAATAGTAATTAATTATAGCTTTATAAGTTAAGCTGCAAATGGTTAATATTGGATTCGGTTAGTAACTGATCCGCTTATAGCTGTAGTTCAAATATGTAGGTAAAGTGGGACTGTGGGAAAATGTGGCAGTTTATTGTAAAAATACAGTTCATGTGTTTTTTTTCTTACATTATTTAATAGATAAAACTCACATATCCCGTGGTTCTACCCGTGACCTGAGGGATATACTTCCCGCATCTAGATAGAAAGTAGCCTGTCTTTTCTCAGGCTTTGGGTTGTTTAGGTACAAAACATATAAATCAAATTGGTTCAGTAGTTTTGGCGTGAAAGTGGGACAGACAGACAGATATAGTTACTTACGCATTTGTAAAAAGGGTTGGTTATATAGTTGATCATGAGAGAGATTAACATAGGAAGAGGCCATGGACACCTACACTTGCACTTTATACTAAATTAAGAAATAAAAACACAGAAATACCTAAAACCTAACTTTAAACCAACACATAATTACAAAGCAACGAAAAGCAACAGAGCAATTGAAAAGGCACCAACAGTTGGTTTAGATAAACGTAAGTTATTGCTTGCAACGAACGCTTTACAATGGCATATGCAACGTGGCAAAAGAAAAAGAACCTTATCGTCAATGGCCCTTTAGTTGGTCAGAAGTACAAATCGTGTAAGTCTACTTTAGATTACGGTAACAAAAGGTCGTAAGTGTCCATGTAGAGAAGGTTCATTTTTGCTTGGATGATTCTATACAGTTTTGAACAAGGATATACAGGGTGGGGTCGGTTAGATATATTCGCTGGTTTCATCGGACTGACTGCAGTTATGTGCATCGTTTGCTTCATGAAATGGAATTCTTTTTGGAATGTTCTGGCATTCTAGATTGCAGTTGTTTTAATCTTTTTTGTGTAATATTTTTAGTTAGTAATATATTTATTATTTTTGACACATACGAAAATATTAGACATTAGCCGTTTTCCCGCGGTTTCCCTGACCGCACCGGGATAATATATAGCCTATGTTACTCGCAGATAATATAGCTTTCTAATGGTGAAAGAATATTTAAAATCGGTCCAGTAGTTTTTGAGTTTATCCATTACAACCAAACAAACAAACAAACAAAGTTTTCCTCTTTATAATATTAGTATAGATGCACATTTAAATGAAACTACTTTTACGGATTTTATCGCGGTTATATTAATATTATTTAATCCCAAAGTTTCGGATCGTTTTCGGATCCTTTACAGCATCCATGGTCACGGGCAGACTAGACTTGAACTAGTGATTGTGGTCTATGTTCTACATAATGTTAAAATTGACCAACATTACCATCACACATACTTACTTAGCGAATAAATAAACGTAACAAATTGAAGTTCACTATCATCCTCCGAGCCTTTTTCCCAACTATGTTGGGGTCGGCTTCCAGTCTAAGCGGATTCAGCTGAGTACCAGTGCTTTACAAGGACCTACAGTTTAACGTGCCATCCGAAACACAGTCATTGGTGTCTAAGATATACTTAGAAAGTACATACAAACTTAGAAAAGTTGCATTGGTACTTGCCTGACCTGGAATCGAACCCGCGCCCTCATACTCGAGAGGTTGGTTCTTTGCCCAATAGGCCACCACGACTTCACTGAATAAACTTTACTATAACAATCATAAAACTGAAGTAAACTAACGTTTGTACTATCCACGTTAGTTTTTTTGGCAGATAGTTCTGCACCCAGTTTTGACTATCCTCCCTCCCCCCATCCTCTCTGTTAATGTTTACCCCACAACACTAGTTTACACTCGTTGTTCTGTAAAAAATTCTAGTGAGCATTCTTACCTATCCTCGTTTTTTGGAATAAAAATTCATGTTTTTTGACTTTTTAGAGAAAATCGTTTTAAGTGTTCTACAAGCTATTCCTCACGAATAACTGGGTTGAGGAGGTCAGGCAGGGCAGTCGCTTCTTGTAAAGCACTGGTTCTCAGCTACATCCGGTTAGACTGGAAGCCGACCCCAACATAGTTGGGAAAGAAGGCTCGGAGGATGGATGGATGGAAGCTATTCCTCACGATTTTACCCATGTTCCCATGGGAGTTATTTCCAGTAGCTGGACAAAAGTTTTGACGTAAGGACAAACAGCCAGAATTAGTTACCTTCATTTGTAACATTTTCATCATCCTCCGAGCCTTTTCCCAACTGTGTTGGGGTCGGCTTCCAGTCTAACCCGATTTAGCTGAGTACCAGTGCTTTACAAGGAGCGACTGCCTATCTGACCATCCCAACCCAGTTACCCGGGCAACCCAATACCCCTTGGTTAGACTGGTGTCAGACTTACCGGCTTCTGAATACCCGTAACAACTGTCAAGGATGTTCAATGACAGCCTTCATTTGTAATATTAGTAGGATTGTTAATAAATACTTTTGAACTTTCCCTTAATGTACTTTCTTTTAAATAATACCAAGCATTTCGAGCGGTAGATGCTAGATTATACTATATAAATGATGTGAATATCGGCTCGCTTGCTATGCACAACATCTTACCATTGATAGCTTTCAACTAACTGACCATAGTGTAATGCAGCACCCGTGCTATGCATAAAGGAGACGATAGATATTGGAAATACCCTAACACTGATTCAAACAAGATATGATATCGGCTATCTTGTGACTAATGCCCATTTTCACCAACAAATACCTAAATTTAGGGATCCCCTAAGAGCATAGAGGGAACACTTAATATGAATTTAGTTTTCACCAAAGTTTAAGTGCCTATATTATTGGGGGAGATCTTATTCTAAGTGACATTTAGTTTAGGAAACGTTAAGAAATTGAATGTGAAGAGATTGGTGCTGCTAACAGCTAATAACTTTAAAACCACTGAGCCGATTGTGATGAAACGTAACTAAGAACCAGTGACCAGCTTTCAATTTTTTTAAAAGGCGCATCCAAATGTCCATCCTTTTAATAGCTACGATGCCATATACAAACACATCGCGATCAAACTTATAACACCCCTCTTTTTGTAAATAGCTAGTCAAATAGAGTGTATTAATAAATAAATAAATCTTATATATATAAAAGAAAGTCGTGTTAGTTACTCCACTTATAACTCAAGAACGGCTGAACCGATTTAGCTGAAAACTGGCCGGGAGATAGTTTAGAGCCAGGAGAAGGACATAGGATAAACAAAAGCAAAAAATAAAAATAAAAAATACAATTTATTCCGGACATACAGCGCCATCTATTGTTCAAACCAAAAATCTGCCGGATGCCACTATTCCACGCGAACGAAGTCGCGGGCAAAAGCTAGTAATAAATAAATAAATGTCAGGACACCTTTCCACACACGGTCGGTTAGCTCCATGCTAAGTTATTAATTAACTTGTGTTATGGACGCTAACACAACTGATAAACTACATATAGCAACACATATATATATACATAATACATATTGTAACACCCAGACCACGGCCAACAAGCATGCTCATCACACAAATGTCGACCGAACCGGGAATCGAACCCGGGACCTCAGGTTCGGCAGTCCGGCATGGTGACCATTGCGCCATCGGGGTCGTCACCCCTCTTACTACAGCTTATTACACTCCCAAAACATTAATCCATCCTTACTCTTCTCCTGTCAATTATTAATATTTGTCCAGTCTCAATGTCCAATAATTTGATATGTCCCTTCTATTTGAAATTCTGTCTGAAGGACCAATATCGTCAGCAAACATGTCATAGTAAATATAGAAATTGTTGTGCAAACTATAGATTGCTTACTGCAGGGACTTATCTTAATATATCAATGTAATATAGTAGATATGGATCATATAAATGTAATTCGTGTAAATATTTAATTGAATAAAAGGTATAGTGGATTGGTGGAGGGTACAACTGTTTGACCGGTAGGCTTATTTGTAATCTTAGATATATACTACTATAATACTTAGACAAGTCTATCAGTGTTAAATGGCCTATTTATCGAACTTTCTCCCTACATTGATTTGAATTGTCAGTTTTGTATGCTTCTTATAATAATGTTCTAGAACTTCAATGAAAATTGTGAGCGGTCACCCATCAACAAAATGACCGCGTTAAGTTAAGTTAATTTAATTAACTCTTTCATCTGCATCGTTCATAAATCCTACTTAAGTCTACTCCATCCCTAAATAATTTCATAAATTTTATCCTCGCTGATTCATTTAAAACAAAGCCTGTTGGTACTTACGTGCTAACTTTGTTAATATTCCAAACTTCGTGGCGCTTGTTAAATCATTATTATATTCATTTATATGTGTGTGTGTGTGTGTGTTATTAGTTTCATAATTTTTATGTAAATTATGCTTGTCTGGAATATTATTTTAAGTGTTCTGTAAGTATGATGAAAGTTTCAAGTCATATTAAAATTCAAAAAAATAAGTAGGGTTTAACTTTTAAATGTTTTGTTTATTGTTTCAATCTGTAGGATATGTTTGTATATTTGTTATTGTTTATATTCTCAAAGCCCCGAAACTTTAGCTGTTGGGAAGGTATGACATTCGGGTGACATCGACTAGAATTATGTTTTTCAGAAATGGAAAGTAGTATTCACTGGACAAGGTTAAAACCGTGGGGAAAAAACAAGTATTAATACACTTTACTAATAGAACTTCTAGCAGAATAAATAATAATGTATTTTTTTAATTCTAATACTAAAGCAGAGTTACATCAAAGATTCAACTTATCTCCTTGATCAAAACTTTTCAAAGAGCACGCTGCGTTAATCCCAAAGGCTATGACCATTTCGCGACAAGTCAACACAAAAAACGCCGCCGGGTTCAAGTTAGACACCAAACGAAAGTTCACACTGAAAACATTCGCTACAAACGCGAGCTTAACTAGAGACGTGCCAATTAACCACACTAGCAGCATCTCTGCTAGTCTTAGTAGCTGCAGACTGCAGACTAAATAGTCGACCGACAGTTGACCCGGATAAAAAAAAAACCGGCCAAGTGCGAGTCGGACTCGCGCACGTAGGGTTCCGTACCATCCAAATTAATATTCTATATATATATTTATGGATATCGAGCAAAACTGAGCAAAAAAATCACGTTAGTTGTATGGGAGCCCCCCGAAATATTTATTTTATTCTAGTTTTCAGTATTTGTTGTTCTAGCGGCAACAGAAATACATCATCTGTGAGAAATTTCAACTCTCTAACTATCACGGTTCATGAGATACAGCCTGGTGACAGACGGACGGACGGACGGACAGAGGAGCGAAAACAATAGGGTCCCGTTTTACCCTTTGGGTACGGAACCCTAAAAAGGAAATCATCATCATCTGTCTAGCTTTTTTCTATCTATGTTGGGGTCGGCTTCCAGTCTAACAAGATGTTGGATTAGCGACTGCCTGTGTGATGTCCTCAACCCAGTTACCCGGGCTACTAAATACCGGTTGTCGTTGTCGGACTTACTGGCTTTTGACTACCTGTATCGACAGCCGAAGATGTTCAAATGACAGCCGAGATCTAGTGTTTATCGTGCCTTCCGAAACACGGAAGAACTCGTTATGACTAGATGATTACCCATCTTATGACGTTACTTAACCTTATGATCGATCGATCTGCGTGGCCTTCAAATAGCCACGAAGTTTTTTTAAAATAAATCTTGATTTAAATCAAAGTTTTCAGTCAGTCTAATACCGACTAAATATCTGATCTTTGTAATATGCGTATACTACCATTCATCTTCATACTGATTTTGGAGCTCAAATAAACTATCGGCCGACTAAAAGTTTGCAGTGTGCGGATTCTCTTAGAGTACATATCCGTGAAGATGCGATGACGTGTTTGCTGAATATGAGGTGTCTCACACTACCACGCGCTTAGAAGTACCTTAAGGTTCATTTTCCACGTCAATAGTTAGAGATTGCTAATGTGGGGCGCCGTTTTTAGGGTGGCGCGATAGACGAGCAGACAGTCTTAAGCACAATTATGTGGGTTCTATTCCAGGTCAGGCAAGCATGAATGCAACTTTAACTTTTCTTATTTATGTGTTATTGCTTAGTATATCTTCGACAGATAACAAGTGAAACATCTTAAAAAAATCTGGACTTAAAAGTCTGAAATCATCAATCTGCCTACCTTGACCAAGCGTGGTCATTACCCCATTCCTTATCTGTACGATAATTCTCATATGCGCTGCGCCAACAAAACTAAACGCCAAAAAAAACTATATAAATAACTAGCTTCTACCAGCCGTTTCACCCGCATCCCGTGGGAACTACTTCCCGTACCGGGATAAAAAGTAGCCTATACCCTTCCTCGATAAATGGGCTATCTAACACTGAAAGAAATTTTCAAATCGGACCAGTAGTTCCTGAGATTAGCGCGTTCAAACAAACAAACTCTTCAGCTTTATAATATTAGTATAGATTTTATTTAATTTGAAATTTTGATAAATTAATATTGACAGGATTTTTTAAGACGTTCATTTAAAATACCTACTTGTACAAGTACGTGATTACGTTCAGTGTGAGATGCTTCTAAAACGGCGTCATGTCTCTTCTGTTGTTTTGAACTCCCCTCTGTTGGCAGTGCGTAAATATTAACAGACATACACGTCTCATGCACGGGTGGCTGGGGAAAATTGTACGGCGATGATGTCAATGTTTGTTCTGCTAGTGAAACTTGGAGAACTATTTAGTTTCAAGGTTCGTCGTGTTTTAGAATGTCTGTGTAATTTAACCCTGGTGCAATTTTTTGATCATTTTTGTTAATACTTATGTCGAATATTCTGTCGAATATTTTGATTCTTCTTCGACTTAAGATAAGTCGCTTTCCTCGATGTTTCGGCCGAATTGCATCGACTGTGGGCACGGAATATGTATCGCGTTTAATTCCTGATAATTTATAATACGTGTACAAATTGCGAAACTTTAAAAACCTTAAAAAGAAACTTTACAGTCACTCTTTTGGGCATATTTATGTATTGATCCAAGAATATCAAGAACTGTGTGTAAAGATGTCACAACCTGTGTGAATATTTTATTTACTTTCTTTCTAAGATACACAGAGATTAAAAGTTATTACATTTATATTAAGTTATATAAGTAGTTATCCCCCATTTTACACACAAAGTACGTTTGCAATTTAAACAGAAAGCTATATGTCTTACCCCATCAACTGGTGGTGACCAATGACGGCAAAGTTTACGAAACTAATATCTTGAGTTGAACCCACTGGGCCATAGTTTGAATACCAAACTAAACAGCTATTATTCCCGTTCCGTTATTATTACCGTCTTGTTTAAATTTTCTAGCATTTAGAACTCAAAAACCAGACTAAATCTGACCTATCTGTCGGTTCCTCAGCACCCAATAGGTGCTAAATAGTCAAAAAACCAGGCCCTGGTTGCACCATTTAATTATACGATAGCCAAACAAAAGCCGATTGCTTGCCGCCCACTGGTCAAATGGCTGATTTGACAACCAAAAATGGTTTGGTTAAATGACTATAAGGAAGCCTCAAAAGAAGTAAGTTTATAAGACACCAGCCGATTTCTCGAGTCCTGTGGGAACTACTGCCCGTATCCGTATAAAATATAGGCTATGTTACTCGGGAAAAGTCCATCAGTAAAATTATTTTTCAAATCGGTTCTGTAGTTTCGGAGCCTTTAGGGTCCGTTCAGATAGAGCGGGTCGGAGAGCAGAGCAAATACTTAACACGTTGAAAATTGAGTACTTAGTATTTGAAGTAAGGTTTATTTTTGCATGCGCACTGCTTTTGTCATTGAGAACGCTCGAATGTGCTCGGTGTGAAATAATAAGAGGGCCGACCGGCTCCGATCGTGTATTTTTTCTTGACGTTTGGCTCCGTTTGCATGCTCTTTAATGCTCGCGCAGCCGATTGGCTCCGGTCTGTGTGAAAAGAAAAATGCGCGCCGATGCTCTCCGACCCGGTCTATCTGAACGGACCCTTAGGGTACAAAGAAACAAACAAAACACGTCTTTCTTATATTTGCATAGATAGAAAATTACGCTTTAATAACTCCTAAATCACATTACACACATACAACAAAGTAATATATAAACGTGAAGGTTATGTTAGTGTGTGTACCTGAATATTCTATCTTGTTTTGGGCTTAGTAGGGCAATTACAGAAGGTTAATAGGCTCGGGAAAATAGGTTGAATAGACGATGACCTCTGCGTCTTATACTGATACAAGACAAAGTGCGGATAATATATTTTTGTAGGCTTTTATATTGGCAATGTATTGTAGGAATCTTAGGCGTTTATACTAACTAAACAAAGAACTAAAAATATTCTCTAAGATAAAATTATAGTTGGAATAAAATACATATTTGCTCTTTTGGTAAATTCACAGTTTAGACATTATGTCTAAACGAATAATCGTGGAATTTGTTTCATCATTTAAAACAATTAAAAAAATCACTACCAGACTAAATAAAATAAGTCCAATTTAGAGCAAGATATAATTCATAATTCATAAGTAATATAACAAAAAAAACTTTAGAAAACTTGGAAAACCACCAAATACACGAACAGATATCGTAATTAGGTTAGTTACTGAACTCGGGCGATGTCACTCGACTGTCGCAGTTCCAATGCAGTTGGATGCATTAGTTTGTCCGTAATTACAATGTCTATCCGATGCACTAACTGCAGATTGCATTTTGGAGTTCGGGCAATTTTTAAAGTTGGCTTTTTTGGGCTGCTGTTTGAATACTGAAGAAGTGAAGAATTTGTGAAATTTTAGCTTTTATTTACCGTAGAGATAGGTAAACTTGTATTTACAGCTTTCATCAAATAATTTTGTCGTTTCAAAGTTAGTTAGTTAGTTATTATTTTAAACAAAAATACTCAAAATATACGAACAAAACTACAGCTTTCGTCATATAAGGTAGTCTGAGCTCGCGTAATACGTAAACATTCAGACATTTTGACTGTTGAGCATTCTTTCGCAGTTAACTTCAGAGCAGCAAAATTACTTGACAAGAGCCTTAAAAGATTTATATTAAGTCTGCATGTCTACACTTAAGGACTATTGCCAATAGTGGGTCAATGCAATGGTACAGTAGCTGATTATGATGAGTAATTAAGGTCCAATAGGTAGTAAGTAAGGTTGTGGTGGCCTAGTGGGGTCGTGGTGGCCTAGTGGGCAAAGAACCAACCTCTCGAGTATGTGGGCGCGGGTTCGATTCCAGGTCAGGCAAGTACCAATGCAACTTTTCTGAGTTTGTATGTACTTTCTTAGTATATCTTAGACACCAATGACTGTGTTTCGGATGGCACGTTAAACTGTAGGTCCCGGCTGTCATTGAACATCCTTGGCAGTCGTTACGGGTAGTCAGAAGCCAGTAAGTCTGACACCAGTCTAACCAAGGGGTATCGGGTTGCCCAGGTAACTGGGTTGAGGAGGTCAGATAGGCAGTCGCTTCTTGTAAAGCACTGGTACTCAGCTGAATCCTGTTAGACTGGAAGCCGACCCCAACATAGTTTGGGAAAAGGCTCGGAGGATGATGAATTAAGGTCCAATAGAGAACTCAAATTATATAATGATCAGGAAGGTGATAAATGTAGTCTGCACTAACTATTCTCTAATCTGAAACCTTCACAGTGTTTGTAACTGTAAAGCTGAAACTTAACTGTTTAGAACTATATCACTATCCATAACTTCATACTTAGTAAATTACAACCACAAGACCATACACAAAGTCCTCACCCTTTATTTAGGTCAACCATCCATCTTTTACTCCAAATTTTTTGTAAATCCTAATATCTACTACAAATTCTAAAGTAATTTTGTTTGTTTATACAATGCTTACATACAAATCAAAATGCCTGAAACGATAGATAAAAGATTTGTTGAAAAGATAGAATATATCCTGAAGACCGTTATATACTCATCAACTTTCTTAAATATGTATGAAAAATTGTATCTAAGTGCAATAAAGTGTATACTTCGACGCCTGATCGATGTTCTTTTATATATGTTTTATGTTTATATTTATTTTGTATATAGTATTTTATTTTATTTTTAGTTTTGTATAAAGATAAGTAGTTTAAGTTTATAAATATAGTGTGTACATTGTACAAAATAAATAAAATTCGTAATGAAAATAAAATATTTTAAGTGTTATCAATAAAATTAATAAAGTGTAAATAAAATAAAAACCATATGCTGCTTTTGAGCAGGGCGTGGAAAGCAGTACCTTCGAGACAAGGGTGAAAGTAAGTGCAAAATCTGAGCTTTGATAAATCCATCACATTAATAGATTCATCAATACTTGCTTAAAGCCTACATCAAATATCATTAGATATCGAAGGCCTACTTTCTGTAGTGCCAAAAATCTAATTTTTGCCTAAAAGAACACTCTAGATTATTACCTTCAGACCTGATTTCTGATTCCGAATTTCGGAACTAATGCTGTTTGCTTTCTGATTTAAAGCTAGATAAGTCTGTGTAGTGTTAACAGATTTATGTATTAAATGTAAGATATCATCTCCCGAGCCTTTTCTCAACTATGTTGAGGTCGGCTTCCAGTCTAACCGAATTCAGCTGAGTACCAGTATTTTACAAGGAGCGACTGCCTATCTGACCTCCTCAACCCAGTTACCCGGGCAACGCAATACCCCTAGATAAGACTGTTGTCAAGCTTCTGACTACTCATAATGACTGCCAAAGTCGTCGAAATGACAGACGAGATTGTTACGTTCAAATAATTTTTTTTGATTCTGTATTTCGAAAATCCTGTTTGCTATCTGAGGTTAAGCCAGATAAGGCTGTGTAGTCTATATACATTTATATTATATTTGATGTAAGATAACGTGAGGTAAATAGGTTATCTTGTATCTTAGCGTTTAGTCATAATTGATGCCGTATAATGTTATCTTCAAATTACATTAATGCTGGTTTGTTTGATATATTGTTTGTGAGTAAGGATTTGGCGTCCCTTGAGTGATGTATAGGTATTTTGATATTTGTTGAAATAGTTATGAATAGGATAAGTCTGATGGATTAGGTGAATCTTGTGTAGAAGTTAGACTTGTCTTTTTGGGGATACCAAAAATATATCTGCTAATTTGGAAAATACAGTCAATACAATGGTTTTATATATTTCTATAATCTTACCAAACTAATCATGCAGGTGTAGGTCAATTAATATCTGCCATCTACCACAAAAGAAATACGAACCATAGAGAAACTTTTTCAATGTTATCAAAAAGTTCGATAAAGGAGTCATAATAAGGTCAACTATTGGCAGGGTTTGTTGTATCAACTAATTCAAAGTAATGGTTTACTATGATAAATGGTTTCACTAACAACTTAGGTCCCACGTTGGGCGCCAATAGGCTTATTGGCACCCATGCTGGGACTGTAAACAATTTATGGCCCAGTTCAACCCTTCGTTTGAAGGTATAATTAATTACTAACTACATTATATCGTAAACTTCATTGTAAGGGAAAGGTTAATATGTCAATATCTAATTGTTACTAACACCTACGTTCTAGAATAAATTAATACCGCTTTTAGTTGATTAAATACCTAGTCCATTTCATAGCTAGACATGACCTTTATTAATCACATTGTAGCTAATTCATATTGATATTAATATATAATTTCCGATTCAAATACTTGTGACTGTACTAATGTTAATAAATATTTCAAGGAATCAAATAACATATCGACAAATAAATTAATCCACAGTCATATTAAATTCACTTTACGTCATTAACACTGAACAGAAAAACCACAACATTATGAAATGTCAAACCTTTATCGAGTTCCGTGTACACAACAATTAAGTCATAAAATATTGAAATCAGTTACCACAAATCAGTACATTATCATTTGATTATGAATTGTTCCACAATGATGTTAATTGTATGTACAAAATTGTATCAATATGGGTTATTAATGTTTTTCCTGGTAACGACTTAAATGGAGTTAAAATAATAACTTAACACGGAAAAATGAAAATATCAACTAATACCACTAATACCTACTACTTAATTGTCAATATCAGTATGCCAATACAAAACTTACTTTTTTTCAGTCACCGTTAAAAGGTCAACAACAACCAACGAAACAAAATTATTTCTGTTCTCATCCATAACCAGACAATATATTACTAATGCAACTAATAAGCAACAGATTTCATCTGAAAATCTAAACCTACATACAGACTAGTCTAGTCTGTCTAGGCGAAATAATCTATACTTACTAATATTCATCTTATGAAAAAAATATCTGGGAATTTCACTAAATATACGGAGAGTAACCTCATAGTTTTTGCTATTAATATCCTAGTCTGTCTAGGCGAAATAATCTATACTAATATTATAAAGCTGAAGAGTTTGTTTGTTTGTTTGTTTGAACGCGCTAATCTCAGGAACTACTGGTCCGATTTGAAAATTTCTTTCAGTGTTAGATAGCCCATTTATCGAGGAAGGCTATAGGCTACTTTTTATCCCGGTACGGAAAGTAGTTCCCACGGGATGCGGGTGAAACCGCTGGCAGAAGCTAGTGTGTAATAACTGTGATCACGCGTACAAATTTTTACGGTTCCATACCTAAAAGGTAAATTGATACCATAAAAAACTGAAAACTAGAAAACAATATTTTAAGGGGTCCCCATACAGCAAAATGGCGTGTTATTGCCCGTTCTATAGATAATAGTATGGAACCCTTAGTAAAGCCAGACTCGCACTTGAATACACATTGCTTAAATGCTTAAATACCCTCTGACTGTAGGTCTACATAGCTAACCTATCGTTTTCTTTAAAGGCATCTGTTACCACTAGTAGACAGAACGCCTAGTCTGTACATCATCATCATCATCTTCCGAGCCCTTTCCTAACCATGTTGGGCTTGGCTTCCAGTCTCACCGGATTTAGCTGAGTACCAGTGTTTTACAAGGAGTGACTGCCCTATCTGCCCTCCTCAATCCAGTTACCTGGGCAACCCAATACCCCTTATTAAGACTGGTTGTCAGACTTATTGGCTTCTGACTACCTGTAAGGACTGCCGAAAATGTCCACTGACAGCCGGGATCTACAGTTTAACGTGCCATTCGAAACACAGTCATTGATGTAGAAGAGAACGCCTAGTCTGGACACAGCCTAAGAATTCTAGAACAATCCTGCCAATCGACATTCGAAGTTTGACTGCAAACGGCAGTTTATCTTGCATTCGCTTTTCGGTTGCCAATTTGGTCTTGCCAGTCGAAATTAATTTGTTGTTCTAAAAGCTAAATTCGTACAATGTTGCTTGAAACGACATGGCGAATGGAAATGAAGTGTTTTGAAACTAGGTTGGAACTGATAGTTTTGGATTTGACAAAGTTTTTGATATAGTTATCGGCACGGATATTGAGCCCTGACCTTCACCTGCGCAGAAGCGATTTATTGGTTTATTGCCTTATGTGTACAGTGCGCAAAGCGATCCCCACTCTTCCGCCGAGAGCTCAATATCCGTGCCGATAACTGTATGATGTTAAATTTTAGAGTTCTGTAGCTCAAAAGGTAAAACGGAACACCTATATTACTGTCTGTCAAGATATTTTTTTCTGTGTTTTATAGGTGTTGGCAAGGGGTATAATTAAAGCTATGCTACGTAGTGACAAATGTCGATATTTTATTAATATTTAACTTTGTCTGCTGTCACATAATTGGGACATGTATTAATAGGAGGAGCAAAGTCTAAAATACCTTTATCTATTAACTCTCATACAGACAATACAAATCAATTATGATTTGAACCCACATACTCCATACTAAGAACTTCGTGCATAATACCGAAGACTGAACTATTATAACATAATAACTTCTGAATAGATCATAGAAATCAAAGTTCGAGATCAATAGAGCGGGGCTACAATAGTACTACTTGTATTCATGTAACAAGCTTCGTCAGTGGCCGTTCAATAGAGCATCGATAGAGCACGTCACTCATGGTTCTATCGATAGATTTTATGATAATTTTGTGGGAGGAAAAAAGAACAACACTACTATGATGAAATTGAAAGAAGGTAAAATTAGGTTGATTGACAAAAAACTTTATTTGTGTTTACTGAAAGTTTGTTTTTGACACTTTTATATAGTAAGTAGTTTGATTTAAAAAGTAACTTAAAATTATATGTTAAGTCTCTTTAGCAATACATATATTAATGAACTATGAACTCAAACTCAAACTCAAAATATTTATTTGCAATATTGATGTCTCTAATGTTTAGATTTTTTCTAATACGTTGCAATTTTTGAGTCACTATTAAATTAATAATAATAATTAATTCATCAACACCAACAATCAATTAAAACAATGAAATCGATATCATCACTAGCACATCACTAAAGAAGCCCTCCACTAATCGTCTCCTTATAATTATAGGTTATCGTCGCGCATGATTTCACTGGCTTCTTCCACTTCTTTCTTTCAAGCTAGACGGTCGTGATAATTAGTTGCCATCACCATACAAAAACCAACCCTATCGTGCACAGAATACAGTTCATTTTCGAATTAGATGGGCCTCATTCGCTCTCAATGACACTTCGGCAGCCTGAAGAACTATTCATACGGCAGAGCCTGATTTTTCCCTGATATTTCGTGTGACATTTTTTTTCTAGTTTTTTTTTTTCGTTTCATGCAAGGATTTTTCTGGAAATTCCCCTGTTAGTTCAGGATTGGTGGGTTTTTGACCGGTATGTTTGAAAAGTCACGTTCCATTTTACGCGGCAAGCAGTCATAGGCTTTAATAAATAGTGAATGGTCGAGGTGTTTCTTTTTTTAAGGCTTTTAGGGTGTGAGAGTTTGGCTGTGTTTGCTAAAAAAATATATAAAAATACATGTGTGTGCTTCTTGCTTTAGTTCCAATATCTATATTAAAGAAAAAAGTGGTCACACGCGAGCCTTTGCTGAATAAAATGAACATATCTAATCGGATTCTGAATTATAATATTCACATAAGGTCTTCAAAAGCAAAAAAAACAGATAGTATCAAAATAATTGAATGACATAAAACCTGAAAACATAATGTTGAATACAAACACACCTTCGTATTGTTGTGACATTTCCATTGAGTCCCATTTGGGCGCCAATAAAGTTAATTGGCGAATTAACGATATTGCCACTCAGAAAGTTATTAATAAAGTCTGCTTAAGATAAATTCTCACTAATTGGATTCCTACTTACTTCTGTATATTTCTGCTTCAATGATCTGAAACAAGACAAATGCATTCATGAATAAATGGTAAATATTTTGAACCTTATTTTGTAAGTAATACGATGGATTTTAAAATTACACTCGAAATCAAATTACGGACTTATTTATGTTACAATCATACAAATATAATCTAATTGCTAAGAGGCTTTTCCTCATGGAATCTAAAATTGACTTCTTAAATCTTTAATGTCAAGGCTAAACATTTCCTAACAAAGTCAGTATAAAAATAATTATACGGATACCTTAATCCTCTTACATTTATCGAACATTTGGTACACTCTATTTCACCCACGCATCTAAGGAACTAAGTCAAATGACTCTAATATTATAAATACACAATTTTGCGAGTGAATTGATTTTGATAGACTTCGGCAGTAATGTTATAGCTTCAAAGAACAATCCCTACTAATATTATAAATGCGAAAGTAACTCTGTCTGTCCGTCTGTCTGTTACGCTTTCACGTCTAAACCAATGAATTGATTTTAATAAAATTTGGTACAGAGATAGAGTTGAGAAAGAACATAGGATAGTTTTTATCCCAAACTTTTGAAGAATTCTCTTGGAAACGCGGTATAACCGAACTCTACGCGGGCGAAGCCGCGGGCGGAAGCTAGTAAAAACATATATGGGTTACTTTTTATCTATATGTAAAAATAGTTCCCTGTAGACGCGTTTCATCTCAGTCAAATCAGCACTTTTACTTTGAAAATTTATCAAACAAACAAACTCACATTTGCGTTTATAATATGTATTAGTTTGGATTAACTAAAACTCCAACGGACTGCCTTGAATGATAATTATGATGCATCTGTTTGAAAAAACTTTGTGCTTGGTGCATTAACTTCATAGGATAAATGTCAAAACTTGGCAACTATAAGCAAAATGAATCGTTTAGTTTACCTATCGGCATCAGACATGAAAAAAAAACCGAACATATTTGCCATTTGGTTATTCACTGTAATCTAAACCTACTATCGATACTAAAATAATAAAAACTAAACACAAACATAAATATTGACTGCTTCGTTGGTCTAGTGGTCGCAAGCGCGGCTGCTGTGCTCGTGGTCTCGGGTTCGATTCCCGGGTCGGGCCGAAATCGCTTTGTGGGTTTTCTTAAACTTTCACAAAGCAGCCCGTAGTCTGGAAGTTAGTGATTAATTCACCCGTGCATCGGAGAGCACGTAAATGTCGGTCCTGCGCCTGATCTCTTTCCGGTCGTGTCGGATTGCCATCCCATCGGGTTATGAGAGTGAAGGAATAGGGAGTGCACTTGTGTCTGCGCAAATGCTCGAGCACTATAATATGTCCTGCGCAGCTGGCTGATCTCCTTAAGTGAGAGCAGCCGCCGTGGCCGAAAACGGCCGTGGACGCCATTATTAATAAAAAGGAAACATTTTTTGTTTGTTTGTAAATAAACAGGTCAAAACATTCGATACTCCTCACTTTATCTCTGCTTTACACATGAAATTATGTAATATTAATACACAGTAACACATTAATACATAAAATAACACATGAATACACCGTAAACGAAAAATGACCCCTGTACCTAGATTAGGTATTTTTTTTTCAATTCGCCATAGAATATCATAAAGTATATGATGTGATAGGTTTTAATGTGATTAGGTACGACACACCCGATAAAAGTAGATTATACCTACATCACAGTTTGGCACAGACTAGTTTTAATCTATTTATGCGAAGTAGTCCCTCAGAAAGCAGGTAAAACAGCTGGCAGTAGCTAGTTGAACGTAAATGCAATACTTAATTACTATCGATAAATCGAATTGCAATTAATTACTTAATTCTGTTCCGGTAAATAAATTCGTTTTGCAAAGTTTGTGCACCGTGCATGTGTAAACTATTTTAACCGTTTTAATCTTCCGATTGATGGTGTAAACAATTTCACACGTGGATTACTTAATATGAAATATTTAATTTGATATTTCGGGTTTAATAATTAGTTTGGACCACGGTTTTAAAATAATCATTCTGTTTATAGTTCCCGGCACGTAACTTGGCAAGAATCGTGAGATGAAAACAGGTCCTATTTTTTTCAAGCAGACATAATCGCCAATAAATGATGTCAATAACCATAGAATAATGCACAAGCAATAACAGGGACCACTTTTTTGTATAATTTAGTGCACTATGTGCGAGCTCACACTTGTTAAAGGTCCCAAAACCTTGCCAAGTTATATGCCGGCTACTGTACGATTGCATTTACATCTTTTGTCATGTTAATTCCAACATAATTGTATTTTATTTTGATCATATTTGAAATTAAGCTTCTTCTGATTAGTTTGTCATTTGGTAAGACTGGTTGTTAGGCTTCATGGTATCATCATCATCATCATCATCATCATCATCGTCATCATCATCATCCTCCTGCCCTTATTCCAATTTTATTTGGGGTCGGCGCAGCATGTTTTCTTCTTCCACACTCTTCTATTTGCCGTCACCTCACAAGTAACATTCTTTCGTACCATATCTACTTTCACACAATCCATCCATCGTTTCTTTGGTCTTCCTCTTCCATTATATCCGTCCACGTTCATACTCATCATCTTCCTCACAACATGACTCTCATTCCTCCGCATCACATGCCCATACCATGACAGCCGGTTGCCACGCAGTTTTTCTGTTGTTAGGCTTCATGGTATATGATCTGTAATAATTGCCTAGATAAGTACCAGTCAGAACATACTTTAACTTGCCATCCGAACACACAGGAGAACTCATTATGACATTGATGACATCCATCAAATGCTTAACTCAACAAATGTAACCTTTTACAATGCTTATTATTTGAAATCCTTCAAATAACACTATATCTTTAGGTAATACTGACTTAAGTGTTATTTACGAACTTGAACCAATTCACCCTAAAAAGCAGTAACAGATGTATTAAAGAAACAATATAATCGTTCATGGCGGTTGATCCAGCCGAAATCGTCACTTCCTGTTTGGCCACAACCACTGCACAGCCAATTTCCGGCGGCCATATTGAGAAATCCGGTCTATGACTGGTGAAAGCTACTTCATCTATGGTTCTCAGAAATGTCGGCAGTGGTTCGTTTGTGGTAAGATTACATGGTAATATTACTTTGTATAAATAGTAGGATTAGGTTCGAGAGCTTGTTTTTTTTTGCATATCAAGATATTTGCAAGAATAAAAAAGTATTTTTCAATCACCTGGATTATGTGGGGCTTAGCACATAAGATGGCTACCTTTGATAATTTGCTAAGATTAATAAATAGCTAAGATAAATAAATAATAAATAACATATTTGAGCGTATCTTGAATTATATTATTCACTAGCTTCTGCCAGCGGTTTCACCCGCATCCCGTGGGAACCTCGGCACGGACCCAGATAAAAAGTAGCCTATAGCCTTCGTCGATAAATGGGCTATCTAACACTGAAAGAATTTTTCAAATCGGACCAGTAGTTCCTGAGATTAGCGCGTTCAAACAAACAAACAATCAAACAAACAAACAAACAAACTCTTTAGCTTTATAATATTAGTATAGATGATAAGAATCACTGATGTTAAAAAGGTAATAGAATGTACCTACTGAAAGTCACTTTCGATCTGTTTGATTCATTTTCTAGAGACATACTAATTTTGACATAAGCCCCTTACTAATGTCAAATTAATACTCCCTTACTAATGTAATGTCAAATTCCTGTCTCTAAATGTAGTATTGGGTATAAAAATCCCTCACACTGAAAAAAACAAAAAACATGGCTCATATTAAGAGAAAATCAATATTCAGTTTCTGATATCTACATTAAGTTTACTCGCAGACTACTCACACTTTCTAAGTAACTACAAGTAAGTTATAACTACGAGAAAGCAAGACAAAACTAACGAAGCATACTGAAATATAAAATGACTGATTCTCGATAAAGTTTCGCACTTTGTGATATGACCAGAGCTCGGAATTAGGTAGAGTTATTAATGTACTTACACTGATTTTATACAGCGAAATAATAAAGTGGATATGCCTCAAACCCCGAGATTAATTTTAAAAAGCAGAAAACATCCGGTGATTTTTTAAATGAAAAGTTATTTACTTTTAAGACTATTAATAATTTGTCTTGTGAATTAAAGAAAACTAATAAAAATTAAGACTATCAATAATTTGCATTGTGAATTAATGTGAACTAATAAGAATTGTATTTTAAATGTTTTATTTGTCTATCTCTGACGTTCTTGATATTATTTAGGTGTAATCTTGTTATCCACTCGGGATTGTCCATTAGAAATCCCGGGGAGGTCTTTATTAATATCAACATTTCGATGCAAGTACATAAATAACTCTACCTAATTCCGACCCTTGGATATGGCATTTTTAATTTTATGGTTTTTTGGTCCCTACCCGTCTAGGAACTTGTGGCTACATAAAAGCCGCACAGTGAATCGATCATAAGGTTAAGCAACGCTTGTCCTAGGATAGGTGACCATCTTCTCGTGACGAGTTCCTCCGTGTTTCGGAATACACGTTAATGTGGGTGGGTCCCGCTGTCCATTGAACATATTCGGCAGTCGTTATACGTATTCAGAAACCAGAAAATCTGTCAGACTTTTTTACCAGTCTTGCTTAGGGTTGTCCAAGTAAACAGGTTGAGGAGGTAACGAGTCACTCGGTGTAAAGTACTGGTAGCTGCATCCGATTAAACTGAAAACCAACCTACACATATGTAGTTGCGAAAAGCCTAGGCAGATGATTTAAAAATGATATTTCAGTTCAATGACCTCAATGTAACATTCCCATCATGTAAGTCAAAATTACACACATCTCTGCCAACCAACTAAAAATAGCGTGATGTAACAAAACCAATTTCTAACTGTCAGAGATTTTAAAAAAGAACTCGTATAATAGCTACGATTCGAATCTTAAAAGATTTTAACATTTAAAAACATTTTCTGAGCGGACATTTGCAGTTTTTCGCTGTGTCTGCAAAAATCTAGAGCTTTTTCAATAGAAAGCGGTTATGAATTTTGATTAAGTACCTATGGAACTTATGGCCTGAGAAGTACTTTTTGCTCTACAAAGAATTTTTAATGAAGCCTTTAATAGGTTTTTTATTTAGCAATATTATTTGAATAATTTATGTTAAGTTCCTTATCAGAGGAAGGAGGATTATAAATAGGTATTTAGATTATAAAGAGGAAAAAAATATATATAAAATGTAACTTGGCTAATGTTCGTAGACTGAAAGACTATTATTTATGGAATAATTTTAATTGTAGTTTTAGTATCGATCACCTCCGGATGATTGCGAATATGTATTTTAGTAAGATAAGTCCGAGTATAGTTAGTTAGTTTTAGTATGATGAGTGACAGGGAAAAATGGAAGCGGAAGACACATTCCGCCGACCCCAAATAAAATTGGGAACAGAGCAGGAGGAAGAAGAAGAAGAAGAAAAAGTCCAAATGCATTTTTATTCCATGTCAAACGTATTTTACACATTCAAACGGCAGAGAAACCGATTTCATATTAAAATAATACCAGTTTATCCATAAAATAAGTCAAATAGTTCTCAGAGAATGCGGTGAAAACCAGGACAAATACTTAACCTCGTATAAATATGAGTATCAATAAGACTCAAAGAAAGCAGTGTTAATACAAGATTACTCGTAAAACCAATAAATCTTTTCGGCCTTCTGTTAATAAATCCTTCATACATTCATGCGTATAATTGGAGAGCCTATCGACTTTCAGAAGTGTCTTATCTCGTAAGGAAATTATGATACTCTTAAGAAATAATGGTATATTTGAGCGGATCATCATTGAACAATATTTTAATATTTTCTTTGTTTATTTGGCTCGTATTGATATTCGAAATGTATGTAGGTAAGGAAATATGTGAATGTATTCAGAGTATGTATGACAGCAAATAGGTTTGTTGAAATATTTGGAGAAAAAAAGTGTTTATAATTAAAGGCATTTCACTTCGCATTTCACTTCGCTATTTACTCTCACTTCGCATTCGGTTCAAAACGTTCTAAAAGTCATCTTATACTTTATCTGTCAAAACGCGAGTTTAATTTAGTTCAACTCGCAAACACGCTCGCAAGAGTAGCGCTAGTGTAGTAACTCACGGCGGATTCAGATGCGAAATTTAGAGTGAAGTCTTATAGAATCACACTGCTGAACCCCATGAAACAATTTAATTTACACACCAGAATCGCAAAAAAATACAATCGCGGAAGCTACCTTCAAAACTTGGCGTATTTTTAGCTTCGTTTGAATTAATGACTTTTACAGCCTTACTACAAAAACTTAAACATCTGTTGAACAGTTGTCTAAAAAAAGTGTGGCTGCAAAACGGACCTTATCTCAACGTCATAATGTGCCATTTTTTAGACAAATGTTCAACAGATGTTTAAAAGTTTTTGTGGTACGACGGTTTATCTTTATCTTTTATCGTTTAAGTCTGTTAATAAACAACCCAGGGCACACACGTGCAAAGGAAAAGAAAATATACACTTTTAGAAACCAACAAGCGTTTCAAACACAAAAAGAATTAAGTAGGGGAACAACAAAAGCCCTGAATAATACATGACGACCAGCCTTGACACACGCACCGTTAAGAGCTGTGTCAGACTAGCGTTTTATATGCTCGAATAAACTCGTATTCGAAAGCACGTCGAGGCGCTTCATTTGCCAAACGAGGAATCCAAAAAAGTTATAGAAGTATATTTTCATAACATTTTGCCACTTTAGAACACAAAATTGTTGCCTTATTTATTAATATAATGACCTCATTAAAATAATAGAATGTTGCCATAAACAATAAATAGAACACATACTTACCTCCCCGGACTTGCTAGCGACAAAATTTTGAGCATAAGAACACTCATAAGACCTCCTCGCTCATCTCTGATGCTTTGTGAGCCGCCATAATGTTTTGCGATGTCAATACGTATTACTTCAAGCCTCTACAGCTCACCAATATCCTACTAATATTATAAACGCGAAAGTTTGTATGTATGGATGTTTGTTACTCTTTCACGCAAAAACTACTGAATGGATTTTAATGAAACTTTACAATAATATAGCTTATACATCAGAATAACACATAGGCTACAATTTGTAAACATATTGTTTGAAATACTAAACCTGCGCAGACGAAGTCGCGGGCACCAACTAGTCAGTTATAACAAAAAGTATGTATGCGCGCGTCATTTGTTTCGTACCATGAAATGAAATGTATATGCCAAGACATACCTACGTTTATGCAACTAGCCGTTTTCCCGCGGTTTTACCTGCGTCCCGTGTGAACTTCTGCCCGTACCTTAATAAAATATAGCCTATGTTACTTGGGAAGAGTGTAGCTTTCCAACAGTGAAAGAATTTTTAAAATCGGTTTTGTAGTTTTTGAGTTTATCCATTACAAACAAACATACCTAGATGAAAAAGAACGTTAGGGCGCTTTCACAGCAACGTTCGAACGTTTTAACACTAGCTTTCGAACGCTAGTGTGACAGCACCCCAAAATGCGAAATGTAGGTAGTTGAATATTTATCACTAAGCCACAGAACGCAATGCAATTACTGGGCCATTGGTTGACAGCGTCAGTGGTCGGTTTTATCTTCTTGTAACTTTCATATGTGTTATTGTGGTTTCATTTGTGTATTATTAAAGTACTAATTGTTACTCCATATATCGCCGTCCCCAACGAATAATATCGTAACCAAAAACTTAAAATTTTACAGGAAAAATAAAAAACCGCTTTTTGCTTATAACTTCTTAACAGATTTACATAGCAACATCGTTGGTATATCAAAAAATGGCTTTTTTTTTCTTATATATTTATTTGTCATATAAATAAATATTGGATTTATTCTCATTAAGTTATCGCTAAAAATGTATATTACCAGAAATGGAACAAAATTTTGAACCATAATGCACAAAACGATTTTATTCATGTAAATTGTTGACAATGACCAATGACACAGCAATAGTCCATTGCGATTGTCTTGACTGTAAAGTAGCGATGTTCATTATAATGGTAACTTATTATTGCCATAGTATTCACTGCTCAAAACAATCTATTGTGGTAACAGTAAACGCGAATAATATGGTAATATACTTTACTATTCGAAATCAGTTTTATTTTTTCTACTTGAATAAGTTTGTAATAACGGTTTACTGAAATATTTAGAGTAAATATTTAGAGTAGAATACTATGGGTAAATTCATTACAAAATGTCTAACTCAAAAAGTAATAGCACGAATCACGTGAAAAAAATTCACAGGGTGTAATCTCACCTCTAGAATAATAATTCCCCATAAAAGCACTTCTATCGTAATAATCGATTACGATATTATTCGGTGGGGATAGCGATATATGGCTTTTTGTGTCCCAATTTTGTCGGTAATTGTATTTGCGGATCGTTTTTTTTACTTCGAATTCTAAACTATACTTATCTTATCATTCACGTGTTCTTATGATTAGAGGATAACAGAAGCATTATCTATGTAATTTCTATACCTTTCTATCTTACATATTACATGTAACATTATTTTCAGTTACATCATCTTTCACATATACCATTAATCATTTCTTTGGTCGTTCTCAATATTCATCTCAACACCTTTCTCATAATAAGATGCGTATTGATTATAATCTACTCGTAAGTATGTGATTGCTTTACTGTACGTCGATTCTATAAAATTCGAACAACAACTCGCATTTCACTTCACATTTCACTTCGCTATTCACACTCACTTCACATTCGGTTCAAAACGTTCTAAAAGTCATCTCATACTTTATCTGTCAAAATCTCGAGTTTAATTTAGTTCAACTCGCAAACACAAGAGTAGCGCTAGTGTAGTAACTCACGGCGGATTCAGATGCGAAGTTTAGAGTGAAGTCTTATAGAATAGCACTACTGGTCTCCCCAGCCCTTGCAATTTGATACCGCTTGTCAGATTTTCTGATTGTCAGATGTCCAAAAAACAGCCGAAACCCACCAGTTTATTGTACATTTAGAAATACGGTAGAACTCGTCATGACAAGGTGGCTATGGTGACCCATCCCTGTTTACCTTGTTATCGATCGATGAGCCACGAGCCACGAGCCCCTCTTAAATATCAAGGCCAAAAAATTTCCACTTTCATAAACTTCCCTTAAACAAATCGGGAATATTTACTCTAGTTTGTTAGCATTTTCTCGACCTTGCGGGCAATTAGAAACACGACACCTCAACTTCACGTCTATCAGGGAACTGGGATTCGTTCGCTACATAATTACCATCGTTGACATTTGTTAATTTATTTCGGGAATTCTCTTTGGCTGGGTTAAAATGTGTTGAACGATGTGTGGGATTGTTTGAGTGTATGATATGTATGTGTTTCTACAATCTATACTCCTAATATAAAGAGGAAACAGTTTTTTGTCTGTGTGTTTGTACTGTAAAGGCTGCGAAATTACTGAACCGAAATTTTTTCACTGTTGGAAAGCTACACTCTTCCCAAATAACATATTTTATCTCGGTACGGGCAGTAGTTCTCTCGGAAAGCGGGTGAAACCGCTGGAAGTCGGCTATTCGTCTCTAAAGTTCAAGCTTTACATATACATACATAGCTACACATATCAAAATTTACGTCAAAATATTCTTATTTTCTCATTTTTTATATAACCTACGTAAGTATTGGGATACAAGGATATTTTTGTTCATTGTTACTAACAAAAAAAAACCTAAATTAGCAAAATGGATAAATGATTACAAGGTTCCTAAAAACTAACATTAGTTTGTAGATAGGCGACCACACGTTAACGAAATAAACTTATCCAGCTTCTGAGTTCATGTTTTCAGTAGGTAATAAGATCTTTACAAGTAGATAGTTCGTTAAAGTTTCCTTTACATCATAATTATTTCCTTGCAAACTTGCAATTCTGAGAACTGAAATGAAGTTTCCTTTGGAGCTCCCGAACACTGCAGACTAACCACTCGGCCCCATGGTAGGATTGCCCCCTTTTTATATTGTTAAGTTAAACGCCAAAGATTGATATAAACTCTAGTTAAATAAAACGGAGCATCGAACTGTTATTAACGCTGTTTATTTCATCACACTAACAATTTGGCGGTAACAATCAGAGTGCAGAATACTTAGACATTGACAATGTTAAAACAGTAGTCATAGACCAAACTAATATAAAACCTTACTAAAACTTTTTCGATTTCAATAAATTACATGAACAATAGAGATGATTTAAAAAAAAAATAGAAAATCAACCTGTCTCAAAAGACCAAATTCAAAAGGACCAGTGTTTTGAAAAGTATCTTTCCCAATACCAATGCATTATCCAAATGCAACACAGAGCTTTAATCCACTGCACTTTTTACTCGTACCAAAGCAATCGCTCTGCGGTTGTTTACAAGCATCGATTAATTTCTCGGTCCAGTCGTCCGGCATAAATTGTGGTTACCCCAGCTTTTGTTCGAAGGAACCCGATTTTAATTAGAGCAAATTTCGGGGTATTAATCTTAGCTCTGATTCCTTCGAGATAGTGCGTTTTGATAAATTGTCGAGGTTATCTTGTCTTACAAGGTAATGGATGGTTGGTGGTAATATTTTTAGGGGAAGGTGGTTTAGCATAATTTGTAATTCATGTATGCAAATGTGTATTGTTTATGTAATGTTGGATTTTATTGTATAGATCGTTTGACGCAATATGGTTGCTGCGCTGGGAGTCGGGGTTCAGTAACTGGAATTTGACCACACGTAGAATAGAAAAAAAAGTATGAATGTCTAACTATAATGTACCTAATATTAATTTGCTGATGAAATAAATCAGGTAAAATATTTTCTTAAGTATTAGTACCAGGTTAAAGATTAGTTTTCAAGCTATTGTTACGATTTATTGTTACGAAGAAATTATTTTCTTTTCATAACATTATTTAATTAATTAAACTCCCAAAGAAGTATTGGAATTTTTCTAACAAACCGTATTGTTATGTTTACAATGCAAGTTAATTGAAACGAGCACTTACATGAAATATTAATGATGCATGAATCATTAATCAGGCATTAACATGATTAAAAATATAACATAACAATACTTATAATTGTTTTAGTTTTATATATTTAATTTACAGATGGAATAAATGTTCAATAACACTGGGTTAGCAGACTTTTTAAGTCTTAATAGATTTTTTTTGTCTAAATTAACACTCTTAAGAGGATCAGTTTTACATTTTTGAATGAAGAAATAAAAACCATAAAGTCATTTCACGTCGGCTAGCATAAAAGTGCAAGTAATAAAATATACGTAAATGTATGTAAAAGACAAATCAAAGACATCGAGCTCAAAACAAACGTTGTACAAATAAAAATCATAAAAATACAAGTTCTTTAAATAAAGAGCTATAAAAGTAGCTTGTTTTCCGCTAACCGATTGAAAACTAAGATAAAATCTTCTGTTATAAAGTACTTGAAACTTTCAATGCAGACTTTACGATCTCAAACTTGTATTTCTTTCTCAATCAAATCAAACATTAACCATTAAATCTATACTAATATTATAAAGAGGAAAACTTTGTTTCTTTGTTTGTTTGGTTGTAATGGATAAACTCAAAAACTACTAGACCGATTTTAAATATTCTTTCACCATTAGAAAGCTATATTATCTGCGAGTAACATAGGCTATATTTATCCCGGTGCGGGCAGTAGCTCCCACGGGACGCGGGTGAAACCGCGAGAAAACGGCTAGTGATATATATTTGCAAACAAGTCCAAAGCAGCACTTTTACAAAATTTCTTGAGAAGTGATATGACGTTGGTATTTCCTATCTGTCTTGAGACGAAACACCGAAACAAACTAAAGGGTCACAGTCTCTTTTATAGTCCAAATACCTACGTATTAATGACTACACAATGGATAAGCAATGTTGGATCGAGTTTGAAATGATCGTGATGAAGAAAGTATCATAAGTACACCAGTCTTATCATCTGGCAAGCATACGTCAGTCTTCATTGAACTATAAAAACACAGGAGCTGAACAATCCAACGAACATACCATCAGAAAAGACATTGGAATTTCTTCGAACCAGATAAAATTTTCTACACATAAGAAGAAATTGGCTCAATATGTTCCCGAATAGACATATCTTCCTAAGCTATCGTTATTGAAGAACAAATCCCTAATAATAGCCATTTATGGGTACGAAGTGGCTAAAACATACCCGAATTGGCATGGTAATGGGAGAGAATGTTTTAAATTATTTTCTTGTGAGCCAGGATTGGGTAACATGAGAAAAATACATAAACGTTATTAGCCAAATTGCTTTGCATGTCGTAAAAGTTGTACAAGGAGTTTTTGGGGCCTTTATCATCATTATTTAAATGAGGGAATGTATTTTTCTTAGAATGTGGGTTAAAGATTTGCTAACTTAGTCGAGTTCTAAAGCCCACAACTCTTCCTCTAGCTAGGAATTGTAGAAATAATTTCTATCAAAGTAGAAATTATAATTGCAAGGAAAGATAGCTCAAAGCGAAGGCACTAACTACTTAGGTAGCTTGGTTTTGGACGTTTTTTGAAATTCTTCACAAAGTGATTTTAACCTAACTTGGGACCATCGAAGCTCTAAGACTTTTTGAACCCTCCTTTCGTCACAGTTGAGTAAATACCACAAAGTCTTATGAACCTTAGAAAATATCAAACATGATTTTCTATCACTGCGTACTTTCACATAATAACATTTTCTCTCACATAAAATACGTTTAGTTTCTACCGATATGAGACACGAAGAATTCCTTTATTACATGTTACGATACGTTTAATTGCCATACTTTTAGTACGAGGACAAAGTTAGTACACTACCTTGTAACTAGACTTCTCTATTGACGTCTTGTATCGATTTTTGATACACAACTTTCAATAGACACAATCGTTTTGTTCAGACTGCATACTATTTTTTTTATAAAATGTAAATATTAAAAATTCAGGAAAATGTATTCATGAGGTTTGGTTAATAAAGGTTACTTTTCAACTAGTGAAATATTCGATTCATTATCGGACAAAATTAGTGTTGACTAAAAAATATAAGTTTACATAGGTATGTTCTAGTTGAAACATATTACACATACATGATGTCCTCCTAGCCGATTATCGGCTACGGCGGCTGTTCTTATGTAAGGAGATTAGCCAACTGCGGAGGACATATTATTTTACACTATCATTTGCGCAGACACAGGTGCATTCACTATTCCTTCACTCTCATAGCCCGATGGGACGGCAATCCGACACGACCGGAGAGAGATCAGGCCTATAAACATACATACACTGTAGTTGAAACAACTTTCAACCACTTATATTCTTTTCCTGTTAATATCACTTTCAACCACTATAAACTTTTAAGTATAGAATAAACAACCACAAACTGACCTCCATTCAACACATTTAGATTCAATTCTTCTCGATTGCTCCAGAAACATAAAAGCATTTACAAAGAACGCTAAGGAGATCAGTCGACAGTTGTTTTTACTGCCGACGTAACATTAATTTTCTGGGCCGCCGATCCGTTTAAAATTGCGACCCTATAAGCTCTCTGCAGTATAATGGATTAACTGGTTTTTGGTCTGTTACAAATTATCGGTTTCAACAATCAAAATATTATGTTTAATTGTTTTGCCGTTTATACTCTCGGATTGAATGTAGGCTGAAAAAACGCTAACAGGATATTTTTTTTTTGATGACTCGTGCCGAGTATTTTTGTTGTTTTTTTTGTTAGCGAACTATCGCATTAATTTAGCCAACTGATGCTTTTTGAAAGGCTTAATACCTTTCCAATTCAATCAATCCACGCTAATAATTAAAATGAAAGATTTAGTGCGTTTATTTTTTACGCTGTCACGATGGATATATAGAAAAATGACGATGCAATAAGTTGCCGGTTAAAACTTCAAACCATCAAAAACATTCAAACACCAACTCACCAACATGTTCGAGATTGAAAACTGAATTAAAAATTCCCTAGTCTGTCCCACGTTGGGTGCCAATACGATGTCACTGGCGCCCAAACAGGGCCTAATGAAATGAAAGTAGTTTACGCACACAACAATTTTACTGCTTTGCTAAAGCTAATATCTAACGGTTTTAATTTTCAGACAAAATAGAGTCTAAAATAAACCATGTTGGAACAAAATTGTTTTGTAACAGTTAAAAAGTTACGCTGTGTGGTTTCGTTTGTTTTGCTACTGTTATTAATATCCCACCCAAAACAAAAATGTGAAAGGGTGCCAAGTTCGATAATATGGAAATCCTTCGCCTATAAAAGAAGTGAGATCTGAATAAGTACCAAGTTCCATACACATACCTCAGTTAAAAATAGTTACTTTTTAATAATGTTACTTGGCAAGTTTTCACACACCTTGTTATAAACCTACTAAACGCAATGAATCAAGTATTTAATTTTCTATTAAAACTTGCCAAGTAACATTATTAAAAAGTAACTATTTTTAACTGAGGTATGTGTATGGAACTTGGTACTTATTCAGATCTCACTTCTTTTATAGGCGAAGGATTTCCATATTATCGAACTTGGCACCCTTTCACATTTTTGTTTTGGGTGGGATTTCATTTATTTTTGTAAGGTTGTTTATTTTATTTTTTTCTTATGATTAAGTTAGTTAAGGAAATGTCTCATTTATACTATCTTTCAGATTTTTGAATATGCACTATGCTTCTTACAAAGAAATGAACTAGATTAACTAAATGGATTAGATTTACCAATTGACTGACATGACATGTTATCATATATTATGTTCGTGGATCAAAGTTACACATTCGTTATTTTCGAAAGTGACTCACACTTGGCCGTTTTCAGATTTTTACTTTGACTAAATACAAATCTTTGTAACAAATTCCAGATCGGTACGACCATTCGAAGATATATTATATAAATATAGATAAATTTAGTTCGTTTTAGTTCCTTAGGGGTATAAATTTACACTGAGTATTTTACACCTTCATTATTTTGAAACCGACTCACACTTGGCCATTTTCAGATTTTTTCCTTTACCTTGACATAAAGACCTACCTCCATGCCAAATTTCAAGTCAATACGACCATTGGAAGTGGTCTAGGTTTTTGATGAGTGAGTCAGTCAGTCAGTCAGTGAGTGTATAGTAAAAATAGCGATTTTCTGATGTCAATATCTCAAGACCTACAATAGGTATATTAATGAAATTTTGTATTTTAGATAAGTGAGGGGGTCTCAACAGATACTAGAAATTTGATATGCGTAAATAAAATAGATTTTGAGTTATAGGGGGGTCGAATTTGGCCCGAAATGGTTCGTGTAATATAACCCACGGCCGGTGTGTCGCTTTTTTGCTCGAACTTGGCGGACACACTGCCGTGTGTCTAGATGTTTATGAGAGAAGAATTTCAGTACCTACATATATACTGTAAAATACAAATGCGCGAGACTTGGCTGGGGCACTGCCGTGCCCCCAGATATAACTTAGATTTGTAAAATCAAGCGTGAAAATCATAATTAACAAAAATAAGAACGTGGAGAGAAGCTTGATTTTATCGAGGTAAGTACGGGACAGTGCAGGACAGGATTGACATATAATCGAAATAAATTACACTTATGATCGTAAAGTATGCTCAGTAAAAAGTTTTGGAAGAACAGCTTAGTTTCATAAATATTTTCTAAGAGTCTATAAAAAACCGGCCAAGTGCGAGTCGCACTCGCGCACGAAGGGTTCCGTACCATTTTTTTATAAAACGGACAAAAAATCATGTTTGTTGTATGGGAGCCCCCCAAAATATTTATTTAATTCTAGTTTTCAGTATTTGTTGTTATAGCGGCAACTAAAATACATCATCTGTGACAATTTAAGCTCTCTAACTATCACGGTTCATAAGATACAGTCTGGTGACAGACGGACGGACGGACGGACAGAGGAGCGAAAACAATAGGGTCCCGTTTTACCCTTTGGGCACGGAACCCTAAAAATGATGACCTAAAAAGCCAGAAGCTTATCTTTCGCTGATCTGAATTTTTATTTAAATACTTTTATGGAATCAATATTCAAATATGCAATACGATATTTGTTTTCATTATTTATTTGCATTTTTATATTTTGAGCTATACACAATGTTCCGTATTGCAGCATGATAACATTATTTCGGTATTAATATTTTTGCATTATAATGTATTCATGTTTTTTGTACACGTATATCGAAAATAATTCCTGTATATTTCATAAGCTTAATATTTTATTCCTATAAAAAATATTCAGAGATTATGGATCTACTTGCGACCCGCTCTGGCTTCGCACGAGTTAACAGTATTTCGGCACTATTTAATGTATGTTATTATACATATAAACCTTCCTCTTTAATCACTCTATCTATTAAAAAAACCGCATGAATTTCGGTTGCGTGGTTTTGAAGATTTAAGCGTACAAAGGGACATAGGGACAGAAGAACCGACTTTGTTTTATTATACTACATAATATGTTGTGATAAGCTAATAGTGTTTGATATCTGAATTCAATCCAGTATTTTCAAAGATCATCCATTTGTTTATGACTGTCATATTTTTGAATTATACCTCTTCTTATATTGATAGACAACTCTGTATGTTGAAATAGTCAAAACTGGAAATTGACATCTATTTATCAACTATCCATTACTGTTTATTTTTACTATCCTTATCTAATCCTTTACTGTTTATTTTTCAAAATACCTCATGATGTTGTCTTTAGGTGATAGAAGTGGAATTGCTAAAAAAAACTATAGATAAATACATGGCCCATGAGAATATGGTAGGAAATCATAACACCTAGCTAAACAAATAATAAATTCCTTTTCCCATCCAATAAATACTCATAATCCGGCTAAAATCAAATAAATTCCAGCTTCCAGCCAAGGTTCAATAGTTTGCAGCCGTTCTACAACCACTAAACTGCAACCACGCCACACTAGAGATGCTATTGTAACTTTTAATTACTATCCCAACTGTTCGTAACTAGTATCGTTGGAAATTGTGCTCGTCCCTATTGGGTTAATGCCTTTATTATCGTCATCACAATTGCCTGTTTGTTGCTTCATTTAATATGGCTTTTTATGAGGTACTAGCTTCTGCCAGCGGTTTCACCCGCATCCCGTGGGAACTTCTTCCCGTACCGGGATAAAAAGTAGCCTATAGCCTTCCTCGATAAATGGGCTATCTAACACTGAGAGAAATTTTCAAATCGGACCAGTAGTTCCTGAGATTAGCGCGTTCAAACAAACAAACAAACTCTTCAGCTTTATAATATTAGTATAGATTAGGATGTCTTGATACCTTTACTTTTACTTTCATCATCATCTGTGTAGTCTTTTCCCGACTATATTGGGGTCGGCTTCCAGTCTAATCGGATGCAGCTGAGTACCAGTGTTTTACAAGGAGCGACTGCCTGTCCCGGGCAACTGCATACTTCTTGGTAAGACAGGTTGACAGACTTAATGGCTTCTGACTACCCCTTACGAACGACTGCCAAAAATGTGATCTTGCACATATCCTAAGCAAAATTTTTAAAAAATCTCGGTGTTTAACTTACCTATTATCCAAAGCATTTTACTAGTGTGTAAAACTGTCACCACGACTTTAGTAGTTAAACATTAAATAATTCAGCAAATAAATCGCTTACAAAGTCAGCTCCATTTTTTAATTTCATCCAAGTTACAGCCCAGACATTGTCATACAAAGTCTTCATATAATAACTTAAGTTTCGAATAACGAGTGAGATCTTGACTTTCATATTTCAAGTTGAGCTACTTTGAAAGTAAAAGGTCTCTGAACAAAGTGTCTTATTACGTCTTTAAGACTTTATATCCTACTAATATCGTAAATGTTAAAGTTTGTAAGGATAGAATTTGTTGCTTTTACATGCAAACGTTGCTGAACGGATTTGCGTGCGTTTTAACCATGGAGAACAAAATGACTATCGGAGATGTCGTAATGCAAAATTTTCTAAGAAAGTAGCACGCCAAAATGTGGTGTTCAGAGGACGAGGAACGTTACTAGCTTCCCCCTTTACCCACCTTCCTTAGAATCTGCCCATTATTTTCAAAATAAAATCACCAATCAATCATTTGATAGGGAACCCGAACGCATGCATAGTTCTAGTAACTGACCACGCCTACCGTCCGTTACATTGAACTATAAAAAGGGGAATGACCTACCTTCCTTATGGCATCTCCGCTATCTTTCCTTCCTCTATGGTTTTAGTACTGATTTTCAATAGACATGAAAAACAATTTTTATTTCGGTAGCCAATCAAAATTCTACATTTCACTTTATCATTTATGCATCTACTTTTACAGACAAACTGAGTAACTTTTACAATAAGTATTTGTTAGGATTTACGCGCGTCAAGGCGTTTCATTCTTTCATCCATCTTTATAAGTTGTCATCGCAACATTCTCTCTTCGTAAAGCTATATTCCATTTTCTGAAAACACTGTTGTTCTGCTTCTTAACAGTATGGCGTTGTCTGGGTAGTTTATCTGTATTTTACATAGTGGTGGAAAAACTGTACAAAAATAAACCAAAACAGTATGTAGCCGGGGTTTGTCAACTGGTTTATTTTTAATAGATAAACCCAAAAACTGTGTTACTGTTACTGTTACAGCCTTTTTATCGTCCCACTGCTGGGCACAGGCCTCCTCTTGCTCAATGCGGGTTGGTGATTTCAGACTTTATAGTCCAGGTTTCCTCAAGATGTTTTCCTTCACCTTTTTATCAGCCATTGGTGTCTAAGATTTACCTAGAAAGTACATACAAACTTAGAAAAGTTGCATTGGTACTTGCCTGACCTGGAATCGAACCCGCGCCCTCATACTCGAGAGGTTGGTTCTTTGCCCACTAGGCCACCACGACTTACAACCCAAAAAGTAGTAACCCAAAAACTACTGGATAGATTTTAAAAATTCATTCACCATTAGAAAGCTACATTATCTGCGAGTAGCATAGGCTATATTTTATTCCGGTACGGGCAGTAGTTCTCACGGGAAGCGGGTGAAACTGCGGAACAAAGGCTAGTCATAAATATATTAAAAGCATTCTTGACAAATTATGTACCTATTACTTCAGTTAAAAAGAGAGCTGTTTGTTTTAAAACACCAACTGCAAAAGTCACTGGAACCCCAATTTCAATCAGATCGACTCTTAAAACGAAAACGTAGAAAAATAGAGGGCGACCGTTTAAAGTCGTTGATCACTTAATTGAAAGTCCGTGTAACAGTTGGCTAAGTTAATCAGTAAAAGAATGAAATAAAACTTCGATACGACTATCCAGATCTGGTCTAGTTGGAATTCAGACCAGATTAAAGGATAAGCTAGTTGGAGTTCGTGAAACGCCTTGTTAGTTTTAGTAACTGATCACGGCTATAGTACGTTACTTGACCTACAAGAAGGAGCCTGACCTACCTGCGTTATGGTATCTCCGCTATCTTTCCTTTCTCCGTGGGAAAGCTTCATTTGGACATCACTAACTGCGTCTACGGTTTCACTTCTAAGACGTCTTAGAGTTTTCCTCAAATACACCTGAGATGCAGAATTTGTAGTAGGTACAAGGAAGACTAGCCACATCATCATCATCATCATCAGCCTATCGCAGTCCACTGCTGGACATAGGCCTCTCCAAGTGCACGCCACTGAGATCGATTTTCGGCTTCTCGCATCCAGCTCCAGACTAGCCACGTTAACCACCAAACTAATCATTTGCAAAACCAACATCATTTCATAAAGCTGTCTATATATTTGCTGTTACTTCACTGTGTTCTCTTCAAAGCTAAAGACATAAGAACTAATTATCCATACAAAAAAAAAGACTATCATCGACTTCACAAAGGAGGATATTTTTTTTCGGTTATACAAAATATTCAGCATCGCTTATTAATTTTAAAATAACTCGATCTCAAATAAAACATGATCATAACATCTATATCGCTCCAGGGTCTATAACAACAAACTACAACGACCCAATTCCCTGTAAATTGATTCTTCCTAATTACCCCCGATAGGAAAACACTATCAATTTATTTAGGACCGTAGAATTTTAGCGTTAATTACTCTTTTAGTTACCCCGCCACATACTGCGGTATCCATTATTTCCTAAATTACAATGAGGATGCAGAGCATAGAGTAAATGGAGTGCTTAACTTAGTTTGGTAGTCATCAATTTTTGATTAGTGGCAGTTTGGCTCGTAAGGGCGCGTTCACACGACACGCGCACGCCCAGCGCACGCCCAGCCCACGCCACCCGCGTCCAACTCGCATTGAAATTTGTTAAATAAGTATTTGAGCCTTATAATGCATCAACAGATCTCAAAATGCATTTAACGAGGTCTACACGCGCACGCCATGCGCACGCCCCACGCCCGCCTCGCGCCAACCCTGCACTCGCCCTGCCCGCGCTCTGCACCCTCCCCGCGTATGCGTTGTGATACCTGGAAGCCACTATGCCTAGTGAACGAAGTAGTCCAGTCACTAGTAGTTTATGTGGACCCGAGGCGTGTGCGAGGCGGATGCAGCGCGTGTGCGGGTTTAAGGCGGGCACAACGCGTGCGCGGGTGCTGTGCGTGATCGGCGCGTGTCATCTGAATACGCCCTAACGGTAAACGCCTTACAAAGATTAGTTTGTGTTGGAGAGATACAAGCTGATATGACAGAGAGAGGTATATTGTGTTTTCTCATAGGTTTATTATTTATTAAAATTATTTATTTATTTATTTTCCAAAATAATTCATCAATTTAGAATTATATATCTCTATTTCAGTTCACAGTTTCTTGTATGGTTTGCCATTAATTATATAAAGCATTTTATAAAAATATTGCCGTTCTTCCAATAAGCTTCCAGACATTACACAAATCATAATAAGAAAGTGATACTCCATTTGCTTTATACTCTGTGGTATATAGATGCATTGTTCACCCACTACATTATATTAATATTCTGCAGCAAACAGCAACAATAGTTTCTACATCAGGTGTTTGAATTGAGACTATACAATCAAGCCTCTGGTTTCCGACTTCTGAAAAATATATTTATGGGTATTTAAAGTGGGCAAAGAACCAACCTCTTTACCAATGCAACTTTTCTATGTTTGTATGTGCTTTCTAAGTATATCTTAGACACCAATGACCGTGTTTCGGATGGCACGTTAAACTGTAGGTCCCGGCTGTCATTGAACATCCTTGGCAGTCGTTACGGGTAGTCAGAAGCCAGTAAGTCTGACACCAGTCTAACCAAGGGGTATCGGGTTGCCCGGGTAACTGGGTTGAGGAGGTCAGATAGGCGGTCGCTTCTTGTAAAGCACTGGTACTCAGCTGAATCCGGTTAGACTGGAAGCCGACCCCAACATAGTTGGGAAAAGGCTCGGAGGATGATTTAAAGTATGTTAAATGTGGTTGTGTGGTTATACGTATGTAATTAAATCAAAAATAAAATAGGTATGTTTGTTTCAAATTCATATTATCGCTTAAATGAAATATTTTTGTATTAAGATTATTTACTTGGATATTAAAGGGTTCTAAGTGCTCTAGAAAAAAGCTGTTTACTATGTTTATTAACCCGGTCATCATTTGATTACATAAATAAATACGTTTTTTCTTACAAGCAGCCAAACAATTTTCATTAATTTATTTTTACCATCATCCAAAATCACTTCATTTAATTAATTATATTAACCGACCTTAAAGGTCCGTTTCACGCACGGGTTGTGTGGCTAAATATAAATCGCACATGGCAACACCATAACTTAATTACTTACCGGCTCGGGTCTACAGCCTTCCTAATAATTAAATATTACCGTGTTAAATAAATTAAAACGAAAAATTCGCTTTATCAAAAAAAGTTGTTTTTTGTTTACTCGACTACCGCAATGCTGGAAAGAATGGTTATTGATTTTAAAGGATATATATTATTAAAAAGTCTACTTCTTTTATTCTTCAGTCATTTAAGGTCTCTCAACTTTCATTTTTATTATTATTTTTTGATAGATAGATAGAATAAGTATTCTTTATTCACCAAAACAAACATAGACAAGGACCTTACAAAAAAAAAAATACGTGTGTACAACAGGCGGTCTTATCGCTCAAAAGCAATCTCTTACAGACAACCTTTGGATGGAGTCGATTTTAAATAGATAGATTACGGGTAGTAGGCGTACAAATAATGATTAAATAGGTATATATACAAGTATAAGCAAATAAACAATACATACACATAGAGGTATATAAGGAAACTTGGATGGGAGAAAAAATATAAATATAAAGAAAGTAGAGAGAATGTTAAAGTGTTTTATTAGAAACTTAATCCTTAACAAGCCTATTTTGGTTCTTATTTGACCAAAACTTTATTATAACTTTAACAAAACTAACAGAATATTCCTACAACATTGGTACAACCGACCATTACAACGTTGTTCGTAAACCTTATGAAGCCTACAGAACAGCAAATTGCCTTCCATCCAAGCCCAAGTCTGCCCACGAAACTAATCTCACCACAAGTCGTAAAACTCGTACTACAGACCATATCACCATGGCAACGGAAAACATCCTCACTCAACTGAGCTTCAGGCAAAAACGGCAAATGAAAAAATAATAGTTTAAAAAAACTAAAAAACACGCTTTTTATAGAAAAACGAACTAAAAAATAGAAAATAAATTTTAATGAATTTAAATTAAGAAAACAGTGTTAAAAATTTCAATGAATATAAATTAATAATAGTGTGAATACAAAAAAATATATTAAAAAAAAAGCGTGGGGTGCATGGTATCAATAGTTATAAATATTTTATTGACAGATATGAGTACAGTGATTTTCATTTCGATAATATCTTAAAAAGCACCCCACGCTTTTTTTAAATATTTTTTTTTGTATTCACACTATTATTAATTTATATTCATTGAAATTTTTAACACTGTTTTCTTAATTTAAATTCATTAAAATTTATTTTCTATTTTTTAGTTCGTTTTTCTATAAAAAGCGTGTTTTTTAGTTTTTTTAAACTATTATTTATTTTCTACTTTTTAGTTTGTTTTAAAACTATTATTTGTTTTGTAGAATTAAAATTCTCTTTAGTATACAAAAAATTGTCAATATTAGAGAAAACGGCTAAAGATAATTATTGGAAATAAAAATTAACATCGAATCCTGCCTTATCGACTGTAGAGAAAAATTCTAGAAAATTGTAATTAATTTTCTTACCTTATCAACTATAGATGAAAATTATATAAATTAACAAAAATCATATTTTGCAAATTGAAAAACCTAGAAGTCGGTGTCTAATGGATGTTACTAAGTTAATTTTGCCACCGACTTCTAGGCCGATGCACCTAAAATTAGTTTCTTTTTTGCTTTTTAGTGTTTTGGGAAGTCGGTTTAATTTTTTTGTAAAAAGGTTATTTATTTAAACCTTTTCAGTGATACGAATAGTTGTCACTATCCATACAAGTGGGAAGTTCTCATCAATACAAAGAATATAAGTCCAAACGAGGTATTTTACATATTCAGTTGTCGAGTTCCCTCGACTTTCTCTGGTCTCCATCATCAGGTCAGCTCCAAACCTTCACTGTTGCAAAGGTCTTGTCAATACAAATAATTTAAGCCCAAACACGAGGTAGTTTACATATTCAGTTGTCGAGTTCCCTCGACCCTCTCTGGTCTCCATCATCAGGTCAGCTCCAAATCTTCACAGTTGAATACTGCTTTTAGGCGTACACCTGAGTGTCAAGTTTTTGCCCTATGTTTGCCTACAACTTTTGAAGGTTGCCCTCAATTTCTCAGGGTTTCCATCATGAGATCCTGACCTGATGACTATGGGACCAACTGGCAGCTATTCCGAGTCGAACAAAAAAAGAATCACGTAAATCGGTCTATAAACCTCGGAGTAATCGATGTGTATGTGTAACCTCCTCCTTTTTGGGAAGTCGGTTAAAAATGGAATAATTTTATCAAATTAGTGTATTGTCATCGGTCCTCAATAATTCTACAAAGTTTGAACGAAATCTGGCCGTTTAAAGTGGGTCAAAATCGCGCCCAAAGAAGTCGGTTACAAACCTACAAACATACAAACATACAAACATACAGGTGAAGCTAATAAAAAGCGTGTAAAAATAACAACAAACGCTGTGATAAAAAATGTATCTTTAGTGATTGATAAAACAAAGGGATATGTTACCTGTATAAATATTGCTTACTTGACAAAGGATGCATTTGAAACTAGCATAAATCTCAAATATGGACTCGGTATGTGTATGTTGCCCATTTTCATTAAAATTCATAATAATATATAGAAATGAAAATGAAAACAACTAACAAACATTATTCTGTCTCCAAAATATGTTGCTGAAAAAAAGTTAGAATGGTCTAAGGGCTAAGTACAGACACATCAACCAACCTCGATGTGTCAAATTTCTTCAATAGATTGTCAACCTTATCACAACAGTGGAAGGTTAATGTTCCATTGGCAAAATTTGACTAGATTCGGGTAGGTTTGGTGGCTGTACAAAACGAGACACTTAGCAATTTATTATTTTCCATAATGTGCCACATCTAAATTGAGCTTCAGAAAACATTTCTAGAAGGGAATTTTAACTTTTTGCCAAGCATCTTGTTGCCATCATCCGAGCCTTTTTCCCAACTATGTTGGGGTCGGCTTCCAGTCTAACCGGATTCAGCTGAGTACTAGTGCTTTACAAGAAGCGACTGCCTATCTGACCTCCTCAACCCAGTTACCCGGGCAACCCAATACCCCTTGGTTGGCCAAGCATCTTGTTGCCAACCAAATAAAATAATCAAAAATACTCCAAACATGTTTTCAATAACCTCTAGTAAAAAGGTGTACTGCCCTTAGGCAAGTTCTCATTTACTTACAAAAAACACAATATATCAGTAAACAATCCTTTTATTTTGACAAAAAATGTGTAAAAATTTTGGCAAACGAAAGGTCTTTTTCAAAGTACAATTTCACCTCCCAAAATAGCTAGCTACTTCAATTTACACGACAGCTCTGTAAAATTATTAAATTTAATATAAATTCTATGTTTTTGACATTATTTAACGGCTCACAGTGTCGGGTCATATGCAGAATTGTAACGGTAAATTACGAGTAATAACTTACACTCGCACTGTGTACGGAAAAACAGTCCAAGTTACAAAATAAGAGCGGATTTTGTAATAGGTGTTAATAGATATAATGTATATAAGTCCTAGTTTCTCATACAACCTTATCTATCTATACCGACTAATATGATAAAGTGGAATTTATTTTTTGTTTGTTCCTTAAAGACTCCGAAACTATTCAACCGATTTGAAAAATTATTTCACTACTGGAAAGTTACACTCTTCCCGAGTAACATAATAGACTATCTAGACACACGGCAGTGTGTCCGCCAAGTTCGAGCAAAAAAGCGACACACCGGCCGTGGGTTATATTACACGAACCATTTCGGGCCAAATTCGACCCCCCTGTAACTCAAAATCTATTTTATTTACGCATATCAAATTTCTAGTATCTGTTGAGACCCCCTCACTTATCTAAAATACAAAATTTCATTAAAATACCTATTGTAGGTCTTGAGATATTGACGTCAGAAAATCGCTATTTTTACTATACACTGATTCACTGATTCACTTATTCACTTATTCACTGACTCACTCATCAAAAACCTAGACCACTTCCAATGGTCGTATTGACTTGAAATTTGGCATGGAGGTAGGTCTTTATGTCAAGGTAAAGGAAAAAATCTGAAAATGGCCAAGTGTGAGTCGGTTTCAAAATAATGAAGGTGTTTTATACCAGGTGTAAATTTATACCCCTAAGGAACTAAAGCGACCTAAATTTATCTATATTTATATAATATATCTTCGAATGGTACAAAGGTTTGTATTTAGTCAAAGTAAAGTAAAAATCTGAAAACGGCCAAATGTGTCACTTTCGAAAATAACGAATGTGTAACTTTGATCCACGAACATAATATATGATAACATGTCATGTCAGTCAGTTGGTAAATCTAGTCCATTTAGTTAATCTAGTAAAAAAAAAAAAGTCATGGTGGCCTACTGGGTAAAGGACCAACCTCTCAAGTACAAGGGCGCGGGTTCGATCCCAGGTCAGGCAAGTACTAATGCAACTTTTCTAAGTTTGTATGTACTTTCTAAGTATATCTTAGACACCATTGGCTGTGTTTCGGATGGCACGTTAAACTGTAGGTCCCGGCTGTCATTGAACATCCTTGGCAGTCGTTACGGGTAGTTAGAAGCCAGTAAGTCTGACACCAGTCTAACCAAGGGGTATCGGGTTGCCCGGGTAACTGGGTTGAGGAGGTCAGATAGGCAGTCGCTTCTTGTAAAGCACTGGTACTCAGCTGAATCCGGTTAGACTGGAAGCCGACCCCAACATTGTTGGGAAAAAGGCTCGGAGGATGATTAGTTAATCTAGTTCATTTCTTTGTAAGAAACATAGTGCATATTAAAAAATCTAAAAGATAGTATAAATGAGACATTTCTTTAACTAACTTCATCATAAGAAAAAAAAAATAAACAACCTCACAAAAATAAATGAAATCCCACCCAAAACAAAAATGTGAAAGACTGCCAAGTTCGATAATATGGGAATGCTTCGCCTATAAAAGAAGTGAGATCTGAATAAGTACCAAGTTCCATACACATACCTCAGTTAAAAATAGTTACTTTTTAATGATGTTACTTGGCAAGTTTTAATAGAAAATTAAATACTTGATTCATTGCGTTTAGTAGGTTTATAACAAGGTGTATGAAAACTTGCCAAGTGACATCATTAAAAAGTAACTATTTTTAACTGAGGTATGTGTATGGAACTTGGTACTTATTCAGATCTCACTTCTTTTATAGGCGAAGCATTCCCATATTATCGAACTTGGCAGTCTTTCACATTTTTGTTTTGGGTGGGATATTTTTCACGGTACCGGCAGTGGTTCTCATGGGACGCGGGAAAACTTAAAACATATCCATTTTAACACAACACAAGATTATGTAGATAGGATTTTAGCCAATTTAGGTACAAAAGCATTTAAAATACATGCTTCACGTAATGAAAAGGAGATATCAATCAAAACACGTGAGATAAAAAACGTCGACAACAACAAAAATGCTGTCGACTTTAAATCGCTTCGTTTCCGTACATGGGCCAAACACCAAAGCAGGCATGCAAATTTCCGACTAAAACCCACTTTGGTATATTTTTTTATGAATAACGTTTGAATTTTAGTGGCGTCGAGTATATATGCTAATATTTCTCGCGGTTAATGAATTGTTCAAAGCGGCTACCGAGTTTCAAGGGAAGTTTTCTTTTCTTATCTTTTTTCAAAGATATACGCCGTTATAAATGTTTGGTTATCCTCTTTTTATCGAGTGCGAAGTTTTTTGCTTTTATGCTTTTGGTTTTTGGTAATGAATTTCGGTATTACTGTATTCAATACAAATTTTACGGTCGAGTATTCTTTAGTGATTTTAGGAGTAACAAAATTCTAGCCATAAACAAGATTTTGGAAATTCAAGACAATAAATGTTTTATCGTTCCAGTAATTGAAAACATTAAAGATAGCAGAGACTAAAAAAAACTGCTAAAATCTCCATGGAGTAACTCAAATGAGCTTAGGTTAAATTCAAACCGTAAACATGACAATTTAGCTGTCGGAAAACGGACCGTTACAAATACCCAAAACCTTAATTATACATATCATTAAGCAAAAGCTTTGATTTTAATAGGATTACTCCTTTGAGAGTAGCAGACACATTGCACTTAATTGCTAGTTCGTAGGTAACTAACATATGTACGAACATTCGGATTTTAATTGCGTCTGGGGTTGTTTTCCGACACTGTTTCAGACATGAAACTATGACTTCAAAATAGAAAATATGACTGCAAAAACGTTTGTTTTCTTATGAATTATTTTTTGCTTTCCTGTATGAAAAGAGGCCTGGTCAACAGTGGCAGTAGTAAGAATTATTTTGGGGGAGGTGCTTGCGTTAAAATACTAATTAATTATGTTATCGTGATCTTATGTTGGATTGCCGCCCCATCGAGCTAAGAGAGTTTACTATGACCTGGTCTCTTTAGAGAGAAAAGCCACCGTGGCTAACAATCGGCATGGACGCATGGATATTTGCGCAAATTATCAGCTACACACTTAATGTCAAATCTACCTCAAAGTGCTCCCACGAAAACAGTAAAATAACCCACACGATCTAACACATTAATATTTCAATTACGCTCAAACTAATAATTATGTAAAATGTGCCAAATCGCAAATCCGTTAACGACGTGAAAATGTAACAAATACTCCATCTGTTAAAACAAACTTTCACATTAGCATATTAGCAGCTCCAATTCAATTTATTCGAATTACAATTGTTGGACTATCCCTCTCGTCCCGCGGAAATGAAGCTCGAAGATAAGCAAATATCAGTTACATTTAACTAGAACAGTAATTTGCTCAACTTGCGTAGACAAACCATTTGTGTCAACAACTCATTTGCACATTTACACACTCACACACGGAAGTAAGACTCATACACATTCAATAGAGATCATGGAGAACAAAATGACTAGCGGAGATGTCATAACGTGGAAGAATCCACGAGCACTGGGTGTCGTCTAAGAAAGTAGCGCGCCAAATTGCGGGCATTTAGGGGAAGAGAAACGTTAATCGCTCTGTCCTTACACGCCTTCCTTAGAACCGCCTCATTTTTTTCATCAAGACCAAACTTGTTGTGCATTTATAACTTACTCTTCTCTATCGCTCTAAGGTTTACTGTTAGAGAAGCCAACTCTGGGTTAAGCTCGCGTTTGTACATAAACTCTCTGTCAAATGTTTTTGTGTAAAATAAAGAATAAACTTTGATAGATTGGTCATGATTTGACAAGGAAACCGAATGCCTCGTTAGTTCTTTTAACCAATCACGCCAAGCCTACGTTGCATTGGCCTACAAGAAGGCGCCTGACCTACCTTATAGCATCTCCACTATCTTTCCTGCCTCCGTGGCACAGACTCACTCAAACATGTAGTGTTGACTCAACCTATAGTTTGAAGACATTGTGTAGTTTATAATTGTGCTGAGATGTCTCCAAAGTTAAGGACTAAGTAAGGGGTATGCCCACATTTTGGGACTTGCAATCTGTTTGCAATGACATGATAATTTATTTCTATACTATGGCGTCATCAGTATTATATTTGGCCTTAAATGATACAGGCTTAACTTATCAAATACCAAAAAACGCTGTCTTTGTAGGGATGTAAGTCATCAAACTCTAATCAAATGTCTTTTAATGACTTTCACATTTGCTTAAAATTTATAGAGTCGATATTTTTGGGAGCATTACTTTTCACATGTACTACAAGAGTTTATTTTTATTTTTACAATACACACTTTCCACACGCCCCGGATTAAAACTGAACCCTTTTTCCACACTCACTTTATTTTCTCTCACCATTCCACCTTTTCTTTAGTATAAATAGTTAATCTTTAACGCACGCAATACTCAGCGTAACACAGAAAATAAACTACGAAAAAATCCCCTCACACACGTAAAGTGGGGTAAACACCGTATTCGTATTTACTATTCAACAAAGGGTTAACGTTTATTACCCCTCGACCGTTGAATACACCGCAAAACCGGATTTATCCAGATATCCGCGCCGGGCTAAACCAGTTCAAACCGCTTCATACCGGATAGAAGCGATAAACGGCTAGAAAATGGCGGAAATTATTGGGAATATAAGACGGAGTTTTCTGCTTATATTCAGATAGAGGGAATGAGTAAATGGCTTTATTTAGTTTTAACTTTTAGTATCATATATTATATAGTTTTCATGAAACATTGTTTATTGTGTTTTTGTTACCTGGCTGTTTCGTGATTCTCGTTTGAACTAATCTTTGTGGACGTCCATAAAATGTTATGTCACGTGATGGTTAAACGGTCATTGACCCAGCTTTGCTTTTGTTAGGGACTTAGTTCTACTATTTTCATAACTACGTGTCTAACAGCGCCATAATATTTTTGTCTTAAAAATAATTGGTTAATATTTTTTTGTTTTATATTAGAAACTTTGAAAACAAAGTGGGTTGGAAACATGGACCAGTGTCTAAAAACGTCCTGTTTTCTAGGGTTTTCTTGAAGAAAACAATGAATTGGGAATTTATAAAAAATATACTAAAATCTCGAATTCTTTTTGATCGTGTGGGCTTCAAAGGTCTTTTCTTATCTTTATGAGTGGCCTTTGACCTTTGGTAGAAGGATAGCTTTTATATTTAAAAATGGGTATGATTTAAGGAGGTATTCCACGAAGCGCACCCAAACGAAGCACACCCAGACGAAGCACACCTAAAGTATTCCACTTAGCACACCCGTAGGTGGGCTTCAAATAAAAAAAATAATTAATTAATTTCCTATTCCACGAAGCACACCTAAGAATATCACTCGCATAGTGCGGGGACTAAGGAATAACAATGTCGATAGAAGAAACTATTTATTGAAGCCAGATGCATTAGCAACTTATAATGTTCTAATAATGGTATTGAAATCGAATCATTGTTTGTCGCAAGTACTAGGGTAACAGAACTGTACAGAAGATATTCTATCTTCAATATTAATCGGATTGCTAAGTAATGCACATATCTGTTTTTCTACAATTTATCGACAGAAGTTGAAGAAAAAGTGCATTACTTAGTAATCCGATAGCGAATATCTTCTGTTAAGTTATGTCACCCTAGTACTTGTGACAAAAAATGATTCGATTTCAATACCATTATTTTAGTGTAGAAAATTATTACAAGTTGGTAATGCATCTGGCTTCAATGCACTTATGATTTCCTAGTACTTCTAGTAAGTAGTTTGGGAGACGCGTTTCAAGCGTTTACTAAGCTCAGTGGCCGATGATGTTTGTGACACAGAAAATGAATACATTCATTTGTTGACTGTACTTTTTGCTTGAAATCGGGTTCAATCCTAAAACGTGTCGACTTGGTGAAAACATAAAAGTGTATAATTTAAGTTTCACTAACTGGACACGCATCAAAATCTTAACATGTCGAGTTGACGACATGATACATGTTAAAATTTTGAGTTTCACCAAGTGGACACATTCGTGGTGAGTTAAGTGTGTCGAGATGACGAATGACCCGTTTTACATAGAGATCTATGTTGAAGTTTTCTTATAGCTACCGGTTTAGTGAATAATAAAAATACTCTACTTTAACATAAAAAAATCACAGATTTTTTGAAATAATAAATATTTTCTTCTATCGACATTTTTATTCCTTAGTCCCCGCACTATGCGAGTGATATTCTTAGGTGTGCTTCGTGGAATAGGAAACTAATTAATTATTTTTTTTTATTTGAAGCCCACCTACGGGTGTGCTAAGTGGAATACTTTAGGTGTGCTTCGTCTGGGTGTGCTTCGTTTGGGTGCGCTTCGTGGAATACCTCGATTTAAGCTGTCACCAATTTAATTCATTTTGTGTTTCTTAAATAGTAGGGTTTGCCCTCAAAATAGTAGATTTGTCACCAAAATGTAGTCGCCAAACAATATAAAATCAATTCCACAATAAATTACCGAAAATCATGGAGATATGGGGTCAAGTACCAAATAAATGGTTTTGTATGTATTATAATAGGTTTGTTCTGATAGTATTTAAGCAAACTAATTTAATGAGATCACCAATAAATCATATATTATATCACTAGAAAATTTCATGAAGGTCTAAAAATGTAGGGTGGTCGTCATTATCCTTTCAACCAAAAGAGTCTACTACTTAACTGGCCATGTGCCTCCCCCAAGGGTCTTAATTTCCACAGGTAGTATAAATATATTTAAATTAAATTTCTAGCTGAATAGTAAATAAAACACTTCATTAAAGTCAAAATAATCAATATTTATTGTTAAAAATAACAATTACTGAATAATCAGCGCTGGTTTGGATTTTGAAGGGCACCCTTTTCTTTTCTGGCCGATAAGTAATGAAGTAAACTTGCATCTCGCTGCCCGCGCCGCGCATCGTATGATCGTACCTACAACCAACCTACGGCTACAACCCATTCGTTGAGGCCCGAAAGCGCGCCAATTTGTCTCCCTTCCCTTCCTCTTCCCTTTGAACATATTTTCATTAAAATTATAAACTGATGTATTAAATTGGTAACGAATACATTATTTTAATAACTGAACGAAATAAAATGTAACTACTGTATTGGTGACAAAATAACAAATAAAAAGGAGTCGCAGTCAGGGATCGATTAATCGATTTATTTGGTGACAGATCTACCATTTTGAGCACCAAGCTATTATTTAAGTAATAAAACTATTATTATAAGAACGAAGTTTATATTCATGTAATGCACTACAATTTTATTGGTAATCCATCTCATATTTTACACACTATATTAACAATAATTTGGTAATTCATACCTGAGAACACTCTTTGTTTATCTGAGAACGAAAATATTTCGTGGCGATAGATCTATTTATTAGGTGATACAACTTGATGACAAATATAAATTTTGGTGACAAAAAATATAGTTCCCTTTAAAAATACACTTGAGAGTATCCTATGTAACATGAGCAGAAAACACATACAACAGAACAATATAACATAGGTCTTTATTACACTACGCGTTTTATTAAACTAGTAAATATTTATGATAGACTCTTAATAAACGAATAACAAATGAACATCAGTAAACCTTCTTAGACAATAGAAACAAAAAACAATCAAACTATTACAGTATAACTGACCCAGATTTATTACTAACCAGTGTAAACATATTAACATACAGATCCAATCATCAAGCATTATCATATTAAGAACCTAATGTACCAACTGCCTTGAACCGAACTCCCAAACCGTATACTGATCTAACAAGACAGGTAACAAACCCTAGAGAGATTGCCGTGTGACGTAACACATAAATGAATAAAATATTGTATTTAAGGTCATGGCACATATGAACGGCACAGCACTAATCTAGCGATTACCTGGTCATTTGAATTTGATTCTTAAATACTATTTACCAATACTACCTAATATTATGAACCTGAAGAGTTGGTTTATTTGCTTGAACACGCTAACCGCAGGAAACAATTTTCCGGATAAAAAAACTCTTCCAGTATTATATAACCCATAAATCCGGATTCGTGCAGAAGTTCCTACGGGATGCGGGTGAAACCGCTGACAGAAGTTAGTCTCTTTTTTTTATTAGCCCGTACTGTCCCACTGCTGGGCAAAGGCCTGCCTATTTTGCCTCCACACCTCTTGATCTTTTGAGTCCTCCCACCAATCAGGGTTGTAGGCATCCAGATCATCCCGCCATCTCTTTCGGGGCCTACCCCGCCTGCGATGGCCATCCTGTGGTAGCCACTGGGTGACGATGTTAGTCTCATATAAAAAATAAATAGGCAACAGCAGGGTGACAGCGAGTTTACAGGTACCTGCTCATTGGCGTTACGGCAAGACATATTTTCGACCACTAAACCTACAAGGGAGGTTTTTGTTTTTATACAAGTACATGTCAACATTGAAATTTCAACCTTATTACTATAGTTTTAAGTTGTAGTTTTAAAATGGTGTAACGTGAATAGACGGTGGTCCTTAAGTCGGCTAAGACCGTCACGGAATACGTGCCGCATTGACGGGTTAGATTTATGAACGGGAAATTGTGCTAGCTTGTTGGGCGACATTTAATTGATGTTTAAATGGTCCGCAAGTCTTTAAAGTTTAGGATTTGGTGGATTTCTGTGGAATAGGGGCTTAAATGTAGTTAAGTTTTTGACATATTGCCTGCCTAAACTACTCAAAGACAGTTTAGCAAATGAATACTGAAATATTGTAATAGTTGAAACGGTTTTGTTTTGGGCTTTACAGGGAAATCAAAACATGAACGTATTTAAAACTATCACACTCTTTCAACACTACTAGTTAAGTACTATAGATTCGATTAGAAAAAAATGAAACAGCACTTGTATCAGGGAAGGTAATATAATTACTATGAGGGCCCAAGAAGTGGGTTCCTACGAGACACAGGCGGAAACTAGTAGCTTTAAAAGCCATTAACATATTCTAGACTTCACAAACACATCCAAGCCAAAGATCATTTGTGAAAGTTACACTAAAGTGCAAAAAAAAAACCAACCCCTAACGAGCTCGTCGCCCAACTTAACCGTGGGTATTCACAACAAAAATGTCGGAAAGCATCATCTCAAACGTCCGTCATTTCTGGATGTCGTCTCATTTCGCGGCTCAACGACTCTATTCCTTTTGATTCCCTTCATTATAGCAAAGTGTGTTTCGCAGTAATGGAAACGGTTCGGATAAGATAGTGTATTTTAATACAGGGTGTTTAAAATAGGAATGGCTAATGTTTTGAATGGCGGTTGTACCTTTTTAATTAAAAAAAAATCCAAATGTACAATTAGATGTTCTATTCAAGTTTCAGTTCAACATATAAGTATTTTAATTACTTTAAAAAAATATTGCAAAGGTACAACTCATACTTGAAAATATTGTTCAATGGATCTGTCAGATAATGTATACCAATGTTTCATTTTGAATATGTCAAAGGTGACATTCATGAGTGCATGTAGGGAAACATTTTTGTAATAAAAAAAATAAAAAGCACCGACGTTATAATAAAAAAGTTCTAAGGCATGTGATTCCATGTAGTCACTTAGACCTTTTTACTCTTGAGCACCCCGTTTTACTCTTGAGCACCCTGTATTACTTTTGATGTCAACTCAAATATTTGTTCAGTGTTATTTGGCTATATTCTCTCATAATGACGAGGGTACAAAATACAAATAAATGTTTTTAATATTGAAGTAAAGAAAGCTATTTGCTTTAAAAATCTTTTTCGTGATTCTAAATGTAGATTTGATTCAAATGATCTTGACCCTTTGTAATGTTATTAGTAATTTGTGTTTCATTTTGAGAGGGTTCTGTTATCTTTCTTTTTTATAAACGCTATCCAAACTAATATTATAAATGCGAAAGTAACTCTGTCTGTCTGTCTGTCTGTCTTTCTGTCTGTCTGTCTGTCTTTTCTTCACGCCTAAACTACTGAACCGATTTGTGTGAAATTTGGTACAGACATAGTTTGAAACTTGAGAAAGGACATAGGATAGTTTTTATTACAAAAAATAAAAATAAAAAATAAAATTTATTCCGGACATACAGCGCCATCTATTGGTCAAACCAAAAACCTGGAGGAAGTCACTATTCCACGCGAACGAAGTCGCGGGCAAAAGCTAGTTTTAAATATACGTCGAATATAACAGTTTTTCATCGAGTGTAACATGGCTGGATTTATGAATAGATACAGGATCAGCCGTGAGAATACAATAGTATAAATTATCCGAATAAGCTTCGTGTTAATTCATTTAATTTATTAATAATTTTTATTCATTTTTATCAAAGTTAACACTAAAATTCAACATTATTTCTTAAAATCTAGACATATGTGCTAACATTATATTTGCTTGAACTAGATTAAACCTGTGTCTCAAGCGAAAAGAGACCTTATTTTGCTAATTTGACAGTATAAATTGACAATTTAATATATAAAAAATTAAATAGCTAACATCAATTAAATTAATGAATATTTACTGATTCTTTTTGCACGTTTATAATTTAGTATTATGATAAAAGCGGTGACGTAAAAACCGCAGGCAGTTAGCTTTTATACGATTATGCTATTGTATCATAACATAGTGTAATAAACTTATCTACCGGATTGTATAAATATCAGTCACAAAGAACTGTCAAAAACCAGGCGCTAAATTAAAAAAAAAAAAACTAAATGTAAAACAATAAACTACAAACAAGGTAGAACTTCAATAGCTATTCTCTCACAATATTTCACAACACTAAATATCAAACAATATTTTACAGGGATTTCGAAAATATATCAGGAAATACTATAATAAAATATCGTCGAGTAAATAATACTTCTTCCTTCCACCGTAAACTAGTTTAAGTGTACTTTAAAGCGAAAATTGAAAACAATATAACAGTGTCACAGTATAAAGATATTTCATTTCGGAACCGTTCCGAAAGAACTCACTCTATGAACTGTTCTTAGTTATTATTTACTTTAATTCAATACTTTCTCAGTAGTGTGACCGTATTTTCGAAAGGATAAGTCTCTACTTTATTTTATTTTTTGTACAAAAAACTGTTTTAATGAGACGAATACTAAATTGAGCGACTGGTCTTTTCATATCAAAAGCATTTTTTGTCTTCTTTCTTCATGTAAAATATCTTGGATTTCTATGTAACAAGGTTACTAATTAAAGCCGAGATTTTTCTATTTGAAAGTCACATTTCTTATTTATTCAAGTTTTTTAAGCTTTTGACAAATAAATAAAATATGTTCATATTTTTCTATTAGAGTTATAAGGCTAATTTCACGAAACCTGACGACTAACTAGTACTATTTAATTTGTCGTGTACAAAGGCCTTTAGTTTGTACACGCTCATTATTAAATTCTCTGTACTTAAGAACAGTTGAATATTCAACGTATAAAGAATCTCTAATTTTCCGTTTCTTTTTACAGAGAACTTTACTAAAACTACCATATTTTTATAAAAAGACAGCTACTTATAAATCTGTAATATAATAAACAGATTTTTTTGTTTCTTTGTACCCTTAACCCCGAATCTTTTGAACCGATTTGAAACTCCGGGTATTGGCATTAGTTTCCCTTGGACGCGAATAAAGTTGCGGGGAAATAGCTAGTACTTTAAAATTGAAAACCAACAGTATTATTTACTAAACAAAAAATCGATATTATTTTACTAAAATTTTGCAATATTTCTCGTCTGCAATTCTTGTTTAATAAGGCATTCGATACATTTTACGTAAGATCCGCTTACAATATTCTTGGAAAGAAAACGGCAATAGACAAAAGACAAGGAAAATATTTACTTTGTGTGTTAGTAATCGCCTCTGGCGAAAATATAATGCTAAGAAGAATAGACGACAATAATATTTTGTCTGTAAGCGTAATAATACGTTCTTGTGGCCGAAATATTCTTTTAATTAAACCGCACTATGTAACCGAAATAAGTATTTGTTTTTGATTTATAAGCAAATAGTTCATGAGTTTGTTATTATTTACCAGGTATTGAAATGATCAACATATGAGCATTTATTTACCTACTTGTACATAGGTTTAATTACACATCATAACAAAAAAATGCCTCATATAAATTCACAAGCTCCCACTTTTTAAAGTTGTAACAATTGACGACTGAAAACAAAATCATCGCACTTACTTTGGCCTAATAAAAACAAGGCTATAACATTTCCATTCCACTATAGTCTGTTACCATATTAAGTCAGTTAACAAAAGAAAAAACATCCCAAAAACTTCAATTTTCGACACACAAGCGAAAAAAATGGTCAGCACACTTTTACACAATACCCATACTCTGTGGTTCTTCATTTTGGCTACATATCCCTGTCCCGAGCAGGCCGTAAAATAAATTGAAATTTTGCTATGCAGGTGTCCGAGGAACTCGTAATGTATGGAGAGCGCCAGAGCAAGGAAAAATTATCAGAGATGCCATAATGCAGGTAGGTCAGGCGCATTCTTCTAGGTCAAATTCGTAAAGAGGGCTTGACCAAAACGATCAGTTACCAGTAAACTAACGACTTAGTAAGTAAATATAAATTATAATAACTTTATGTTTAAAATATAATAAATAGGAATAAGTATAGTATAAATCATCCCATTTACGTGGGCTGAAAAAGGCCGCTAAGCTGTACTTCAACATTATATTAACATCTGTAAAACACCATCTAAATATTTTGAGTTTGAGTTTCATTTTTGGTCTTAAAAAGATGGTCGGATCCAAAGACAGCGTGTAAGAGCTAAGACAGTAACATTCCTCGTCCCCCGCTCACCCGCATTTTGGCACGCTACTTTCTTAGGAGATTTTCCGTTATGGCACCTCCGCTAGTCATTTTGTTCTCCATGAACCCAACTTTTACGAACTCCTTTTGTCCACGGTTGGGACAATAGCTTGTACAACGTTCATCGATATAGCTAAAGAAGGCTTTGTACGTATATTTGTTTAGTTTTTGGCCGTTTTGTGGCTTTGCTTGTGGTTTTTAGGCCTTTTGTAGGGCCTAGAGAACTTTGTTTAGTGAGATTTTTTCAATTTTTGTACTGAAATTGTTTTACGCAGAAGTTATGTTATTTATGTTTGTTATTAATATGTCCGCAGAACCAACTTCCGAATATACAGCAATTATTCAGCAGAAATATAGCTTTCCTCATTTAAAATATTAGTTTTGCAAGAAATCCGAATGAAACGATGTTTTATGAAAGTAATTAATCCCTACTGAGAAATTATAACTTTTAATTATTTTTTTAGCATTTAATTACATACAATACCAGGTACAAACCTAGTAAATATTTCCCACGTACATAAAATACTTTTTAATTTACCCATCCACGAGACCTTTTGGTCAACAAACTGTCCCTCTTCCCGATCGTCACATGGTCACCCTACTTAATACTTGCTACAAACAATGATATTACGTCACCCTCTTTGCTATCTATTTCACGGTATTGCAGTCCCATTTCTCTCTTGTGTTGTATCTTTACTGTTCGCTACTTTAATTGTTTACACATAGTGTAAAAGGACTTGGAGAATATTGACTTTGAAAATAGTTTTTATTCAAACTAAATATAGATGTTATCGCCAAATTCATTGGCGGCTCGCGGCTAACTTCTGAGTACAGGTCCACCTCCGCGACCCGCTGATACTTAAAAATGGTTTATGCGACTCTCGCAATGTTCTGAGTGGTAATGAAGGTTGGTAGAAACTATACCTACTGCTTTTTTTTTTCTAAAATAAATCCTATCTGAAATAACGATTACGAAATGCGAGTTCTCCACAATCGTTTAAAAGTTTAGTTATGAACAGTTCAAGTTCATTATAATTTTAAACGCAACATGACCCTGTAAATTCTTACCGCAAAAACCCGTAAGCAAATTTCCAAAGAAAGTTTTAGTTTAGTTTATAAATTAATTGCACTAACAATCAGAGTAAATACCGTAAATAGTCATTTGGTAAAGCATTGAAAAAGGGTGTAATGAGTTTGTAGTATGTTTTGTTTCTAGTACTAAAACAAGTCGTAAAAACTCTGTAACTAGTGACTATTAAATAACATATGGTTAAACATGTTTTGCTGCCTAATGAAACATGTAATATTTCACATTATGTTTTTAATACCTAAATGTTTTCACGTGATTCAGTTCATTACTTAGATTTTTTCAGACACTTCTAAGAGACTAAAAAAACGTTATGTTCACAAAAATAAATTAACTATTTGATCTCTAAAAATTTCAATTATATAAAGGTTAAGAGTATCCGCACACTGCAAACTTTTAGTCGGCCGATAGTTTGTTTGGGCTCATATGTCAGTATGAAGATGAATGGTAGTACGCACATTACTAAGATCAGGTATTTAGCCGGTATCAGACCAACTGAAAACTGTGACTGCAGTCAAAAAACAAAATAACCGTCGGGTCCACTGTCGTCTAACTATTTAGTCTGCAGTGTACGGGCACTTTAAGACTTTGCCTCCATTGTTCAGAAACTACGATAAAAAATGAAACAAAAACCAAATTAAAATGCTAATTTTCTAGCTTTTGCTAAGGCAATAAATTCTAGATTATTTTTGAATGTCATGTGACACGCAATTAAAATAAGTTTGTAATAACCTTTAAGTGCCCTCATAAGTTACGTTCTTATTATTTTAAAAAGTTCATGATTATAAAAGGTATATATTTAATTTATTATAAGGTATTATACATATATATTATTGTTATTAGTATAAAGTTGCACATTTGCCCTACCCCATCAAATCACTCTTTTACTCTAAGGTTGGCTGTAAGAGAACCCAACACTGGGTTAAGCTCGCCGTTGTACATAATGTCTCCGTTTTCAGTGTGTCAAATGTATTTATGTGTGCAATAAAGAATAATAATATTTTTTTTTTTGGATAAACTATTTAAATTTTTACGGGTAGTTAGATGCCAGAACCAACCAGTCTTATCAAGAAATATCGTTTTGCCCAGGTAATCGAGTTGTCGGGGTCAAATAGGAATCCGACCTTAACAAAGTTGGGGAAAGGCTAGGCCTAGGCAGATGGTGCTTCTGATTTACTGAAGGGTAATTCTGCTAATAAATATAAACTTAAATCTTACTTCTACGGTACTTAGTAGTAAGTTGTTCTATATTATCGTCCTTTATAGTTATCCTCACATAGATTTATCAATACGAATGAGCGCTAATTTGTTACTGATTGAAGAACGAGCTGGATGGAACTTGTCCGTGTTTATAACTTAACAAGGCTATACGAGTAAAGAATAGACTACACGAATGTTGGATATATTTAAAAAATGCAGTACGTTAATATATTCCCCAAAAATCTTCCATCATATTTGACACACAACAAAAAACTCTAAAACACATAAATCCATATCCATCAAAACATTAATAAGCAAAAACATGTTCCCCATTGATTTCCATAAAAGAAAAGAAAATCCATCAGTGTTGTCAGCGAAGAAAAATATTACAACTTGTATTACTCGATTCGTGACTCGATGACATTAAGAGTCAGTGTACAGCGCAGTAATAAATAAAACGGGTGCACCCGGGTGAAAGAGGCTAACTTAACGTGCGGGCTTAGTATGACGAATCTAATTTATGGCCGTTCATTAGAAAATAAAAATATTTACAAGTAATTTTTCTTTAATTTTTTTAAATATTTTTTTGCACAATGTGAGCTAATCGCCTTACGTTCTATTTTTATAAAATAGTAGAACCATGTTTTAATTGAATATTTGCATTCATGAGAATTGTTTAGATTTAAATATTTGCAATTTTTGAATTGTGTAAATATAAATTGTTAGACAGATCTATTAAGATCAAGGGATTAAAGTCTAAGCAATTTATATTCAACAAGACTAAAATCTTAGAATTAATAATATATATTATGCGATATACGTCCAAATCTTAAATCAGTCTTGTTTGTTCGACTTTAATATATTTCATTTACCTAAATAAATAATGCCTACATTTTAGTTATTACACTACAAGTTTCACATTTGAAGTAAAATAACATAAAATATAGAAGTCGCTTTACCTTTGAGATTTCGTTCGTTCTATTCGCACAGTTGTACATGCTACATACATATTGCTGACTGCCAAAGTTCGCACGAACATACGTAAAGTTTCGAACGAACACAATTTGTTATTGTAAAACCGCACCTTACTTGCAACACTTTGTTATATTAAAACTAATATATAGGGCTGGAAGGCTTGTTTGTTTGTATGCGCTAATTTCTTGAATTTGTAGTCGGTTTACGTAAATAAATAGCCTACTAGCGACTTTCTTTGTGCAGGCATGAACCTTTCTCTCTAAATGATGAACTGAAATGTATTGTTAAAGGGCATATGAAAATACGTAAAGCATTTTTTGAGTTTATCAATAACAAACACATATAGAGGCAAACCTTGCAAAAAACTTGTGACTTCATGAAAAATCATAATGGTAATTTAACATGACTAGACATCGGATTATATGCATTTGCATGTTTGCATATGCAAATGCATATTATGCTATTATTTTAGCGTTAATGCATATTTTGGTACTTTTTCAATGATAGTGCTTATTTCAGTATTTATACGTGTTAGACGTGTTGTACTACGCCATCCCACACCACACGCCAACACATCTGCCTGGCACGCACTGCGAAAGCGCACTGACTGCACTGTATAAGGAGCGACTGCCAAACCTACCACTACCTCCAGAACCAATATTAACACGTTGGGGAACTTGTTTGAAATCTGTACTATTTTATGCTGAGAATTTAGAAGCCAAGCCAAGAAGTAGTTGCACAATTTGACAGTTCAGAAGCCATTGCAATTAATTCAAGCCAGCAGGCATTTGAGGATTCTTCAATTAAACAAAATATTGCTCTTATTGCAACACACTTCAGCAATATACCCGATGCCATTGAGAGACTAGAAACTAAAAACCTTCCTCTGTGTAAGTCCTTGGAAATATTAGACAAAATGATTGAACAGAGTAACGCCCTTCCGAATTCACTTTCAGAAAATGTTCGTGGCAAATTAAATGCTGTTTTGTATACAAATTTGCGGCAGAAAACCTTGAAAAATATGTAACTGTATATTGTCACAAGAATTACAACTAATAGTACCTATATGTATATTTAAATATATGTTGTGAAAATAAAAGTTAATTCTAATAGTGGTTTTTTAATTGTGCATATTTTGTGCATATTTCGCTCTTTTTTAGTGCATATTTGCATGCATATTTTGGCATTTTGATAGTGCATATAATCCGATGTCTAAACATGACCCTTTGACTCAAACAGTCGAGAAATAAAAAACAAACTACGATCGATACCATGTGGTCAGAAGTCAGGGGTGAGTAAAACCACCAGGCAAAGTGACTTCAAACTAATCATCATTAAATTAAGAGCCCAGCTCTTGTCGGTGCAGCTCCTTCCATTTACACCTATCTTGCGCCAACTCCTGAACTTCCTTATACGTCACAACCTTCATATCTTCTTTAATTTTCTTGATGAAGCTTATACCTTGGATCTCCCCTCTTTCCTTCGACCTTCCCTTCCACAATGTTCCTGTTCTTTGCAATAGTTGTCTCTTAGTTCCTATTATGTTTAGACTTCAAACTATAAAACCACTATGTGCAATGCTATAAAATGTTGCCACAGTCCTAACGAACGTTTACCCACTGATTAATAGTTAAAAATCCAGATTCAAATTAAGATAGGAACTCGAATTTTAATGGTTTAAATGCACTTCGTAAACAGTCGTAGTTCAAAAACCTTTGGGGAATTAAGAAATTATTTTTGGTTTTTTTGGTTGAGTCACGAATTGCTTTTGGAATTTCAAATAGTTGGTTTTAGTAGTAATTTAAATACTTTAGGTAGGGTTATTTGAGTCGGATAGTCTTAATAGTAGTTCAATGTTTATCGAATTTTTATAGAGAAACATTTATAAGATAGCCAAAATTCGTATTAAAGGATGCTTTTCGGGCTAGTGGTTTCACGCAATCATTGAATATTCATCGAAATTGGTTCAGCTGTTTTTTCCACAAAACTGACGAAACACCATAATTGAAGTGTCATGTTTAATCCGTTGACCAGTTTTTGTTATACCAATGATTTTTCCTCTTAATATATCTTGATCATAGCATTATGTCACAATCTTAGCCTGTTAATAGTTTTATCCAGTCTAGCCTACACATAATACTCAGACAATCTTGATCCTATTACAAGTAAATGCACTGTTCCCAATAACAGATTAGGGGATTAACTCGTTAACCGGCAGTTAATTGCAGTGTTATTTATACCGGTTAGGCGATTCAGAAACTATACCGTGTACCGCTGTGGTCAACGGTGGCGGTAAAATGGATTTTATAGGGCATCTACGCGCGGATAGACGCGTCGGCCGGCTGACCGCGCGGAGCACTGATGTACCAAACATATTGTGTGGTGCCAAACAATTGTAGCATTGTAATTTCCATACATTTTTTAATACCTCGTGATTGCATGATGTCCTGTGTGTCAAGCTTAGGGTTGCCAACTATACTGTTTTAAACAGTATTCTACTGTTTTTCACTAAATTATACTTTTTACTGTTTAACAAAAAAAAAGTATACAAAATACTGTTTTGTTTTGAGCATCAAAATGCAGACACATTATTATGTGTTACATTTAGACGCTCACAATTTTTTTTTATTTAGTCAGAGGGCGGACACTACACTGCTCAGTGCAGCGCAGCCACAAACATATCGAATAAAAAAATATGTATTTAAAAAAAATAAAAAAATACTGTTTGTTTTGCTAAAATACTGTTTAATAATCTTCATAGACCTGAATATACTTTATTTCTTGTAAAAAAAGTTGGCAACCCTAGTCAAGCTCCGCCTAACCGCGTGCAGAAGAGCGGTAGGAAGGTAGAACCCGTGGGTAGAACCCACTCAAACGGAAAAACGATGTTCGTGTAAGACGATTGAGATTCAATTGTTTTTATTTCGGAGATGCCGAGCGCTCCTCAAAGAAAGTTTGCAAACCCCAGCGGAGCCCACCAGGGCGGAAGCCTGCTGGGGCTGCGGGATTGTTCGAAAGAGTTACCACGGCCCTGGTACATAAAGGGGTTAAGAAGGAACATGGTGGGTTTTAGTCAATAAGAGTCCGATACCCGCTGTGGGTGCAGCGTGAGGAGTAATTTGATTATTTTATATAAAAGAAAAGATCCGCTACACCGCCTACCGCGGCGGTACAGTGTCGTGTGTGAATTACCCTAATAATGTATTCCTGTCCGTGATTTACTGTTTTATCGGCAAAATCTTCTATTGTCTGCAATATGGTTATAATTGGGTTTGGTAAAGTTTTAGGCGGAATATTATTATGATTTTATCGGTGCGATGTGGCCTTGTGACTAAATTGCAAAACGTGTAGCTTTTACACTTACCTATGTACATATGTAAAATCCCTCTATCCTACTTCCTACTTATATTATAAACGTGAAAGTTTGTGAGAATGTATGGATGTATGTTTGTTATTCAATCACGCAAAAACGGCTGGACCGATTTGGTTGAAATTTGGTATGTAGATAGGTGATACCTTGGATTAACACATAGGCTACTTTTTATCAACACACCACGCGGGCGAAGCCGCTGGCGGAAGCTAGTAAATAATATTATTAACGTGAACATTTGTGTGTGTGCATTTGTGTATGTCTAGAGGTACATAAAACTAACCCTACTCCCTTTACACGTTTGCAATACCGACATACGCCTAAAAAACCTTTAGATATTCAAAAAGATACGGGAGTTGGAACCCAAAACCTCCACACTTTGGCCATAGAGTGGCTCTATGATATAGAGGCGATATCCGACGCTTCCTTTCAAACTAGTACGGTCTGCATAAAACGAAGTGGTAAAAAAATGGTGTGCAGCTGTTAAAAATTGTTTCGGAATACGCTTAGCGGTGCGTTGTAAGGATAGCAAAAAAAAAGTTGAGTATTTTTTTTTTAATCTCAGTTTTAAATATCGGAGTACTGAATGATAAGGTTAAGCTACTCCTGTCAAGGTTATTGCTTAGATGGGTGACCGAATATTTCTAGAGGGCTCATAAAAAGCAGCTATTTTATTCATTGTTTTTTTTATTATAAACGAAACATTAACTATTCTGAGTGTGTAAGTAAATCTTTTAATGGAATATCTATGTTCCATGTATGTGTCGGATTGACAACTAGCTATACATAGACCGATGTACTATTTTAGTATTTTTGATAAATAATTAAAGGTATACTATAAATAAAATTGACCTATTGCTTATTACTTTTAAAATAGCAGGCGTTATGATATGTTATTTATTATGTAACATAAAAGTTACTGTATATTTATCTTTTCAATAGTAATTATGTGAATTTAGTAAGTTCTTCCAGACATGTTATAACCTACCTTAAGTTACAACCGAACCTTACAACCGAACAAACTTTTAATCGGTAACATTTATTCTGGGGCCATTTACGAAGGTTGTAGTCGCTTGTTTGACTAATATTATTGAGTTACACGTTTTATTGTTATTTTTGTCACATAAGTATCAATTGTTTAATTTTTGAAGAAGAGGTAAGAAGGAAAAAGCTTATTTTCTTCCTCCTGTTACCTTCTTCTTTTTTTTTGTGAAGAGAAAAGTGCTGTGGCTCTGTTGTCCTATTTTTGTTTACTTCTATCCAGATGAAACATCTTGGAACATTATTATTTTCTACTAGCTTCTGCCAGCGACTTCGTCCGCGTTAGATTCGGACTTTGTACAAAGAGAGGAAGTAATAATAATCACCAGCCTATCCAATTATCGATTTATTATAAGTAATAGATTTCAAGCTCATTTTGAATCCAAATCAAAATATTCTTTATTATTACTATTTTATGGGAGAATTTTTATTAAAAATAAAAACGGATTTATGATCAAATACATCATCAGTTTACCTAAGTTACTCTTTGTAACATTTTGGGACCCGGTTCAAAGTTTCGCGGTTTCCAATTCGACCCAATCGAACTATATTGTGGTTAACGAACCTAATATAGACCGATTAAGGTTAATTGACTAAAGGGACAAGTCCAATTTTTGTCAAATGAATAATGACTTTAATCAAAAATGCATAAAGCTGATATTGATTTGTACAAATCGTTTCATTCACACTGACCTATTTTTAATTTTAATTATACCTGGAAATGTGTGATGGAAAATACCCAAAACGCTGGCCAGTTTATGTTTGAATAAAATATAGTTCTCAGGCGTATTGTTTTAACTTAATAAAATACTAAGATTTAGCCTCCCCTCACACCACAGACTAAACAGTCAGCCATCTTTTTTTTAAGAAAATCTTGGATCCACATAATTTTTTTAGTTGGTCTAATACCGGTTAAATACCTGATCCTTGTAATGTGCGTGCTACCATTCATCTTCATACTGACTTCATCCTCATCCTCCGAGCCTTTTTCCCAACTATCGGGGTTGGCTTCCAGTCTAACCAGATGTAGCTGAGCACTGGTACTCAATTACATCTTCATACTGACTTATGAGCCCAAATAAACTATCGGCCGTCTAAAATTTTGCAGTGTGCTTTAAACTTAACTTAATAAAATACTAAGACTTAATATCAGGCCTCGAGCTAAAATTGTAAATACAAAAGCTCTCGGTTTTCGACCAAACACTTTTAAAGTGCCTACCTGACTTATCAAAGTAGGGCTCCTAAGTCCTATTTCGGAACATTGTAGTCTAAAAACTGCTAAAGAATTTTAGTCTACTCATTAAATACTGGATTACAAAGTAAATGAAGCCATTTTTATTCTAAGTAACTTGAGCCGGTATGGCTGGAAGTGATTTCAAAGTAATTAATCTGTTTCTGAGCCATTGAACGACTGTCTTTTGTTGATGAATTTTGCTTATGGAATTTAGCCGTGATAGCTATTTTGTGGAATAATTCCACTAGGTTTTCTTTTGTTTGTGAATTAAGTTTTAACATTTCCTTTTATTTGTCTAAAATTATCTGAATTTAAATACTCTACGTGATCGTGCATAATACAATGTGGTTACCACCGCGGTTAAATTACCAATTCAATATCAATAGGTTTTATAAACATGTGTTTAAGTGTAATTTTTATAATTTGTCTAATTAGTATAACAATATACTTAAGTGTACTTAGTACTTTAGTGTAAACTGACAGCTTATAGTATTCTTGTAGAAGGAGAATAATAAATAATATGTTATCCTTGAATGAATGCTGCATTGACTAGCTAACAACCCACTTTAAATCAATAAAAACTATCCTTAAACACTTCATGATCAAAGTAACTAATGCTCCTATGACTGTCTACCAACCAACCATACTTAACAATCAAAAAATGCTTTAAAAGACACTACAAGACCAATCCCACCCAAAAAAAAAAAAAAACAAAAAAAATATTACACGCATAACAATTTTTCTGCTGAAGCTACCGTCTGTCGCACGCCACAGATCGTCCGCTCGCCACATGTCATACTGTGCCGCACCATAATAATATCCACTGTATACTGTAACTGTAATATACTGTACCGTATGTGTACTGTATTCGATACCGTATCGAATCCTTGGAGAATAAGTCTGTCTAGATATGTTATGTTGGTAGCTGGAAAATTTTGCAGGAAGAGGTTTCTTTAAGTGTGGTATGGAATTTTAGCGGTAAAGTGTGTTTTGTTTCTGTGTATATCCGTACCTTCCAAAGCCACCGTCAATCACTTAATAGCAATCATTCATCTCATCATCATCATATCAGCCAATTGCCGTCCACTGTTGAAGGTAGGTCTCTCCCAACGACCACCAACCATGCCGGTCATGGCCACTACCCATCACAGATACAGACACAGATTTAACCTTATATAGGCCGAGTACCTACCAGTTTTTATGCTTTACATAGAAATAGTTACACTTGCAAACTATCAGCTTTTGTAAATTAACATAGTTCTCGAAGGTTCGTTAGAGATTTTTCTTTTCCAATTAATATATGGAACAGTTCTACAGCTGTAAGACCGACTCATAAAGAGTGATATTAGAGGTATTTGGTATGGTAACTATTTTTATACCAAGCATTCTTTATACATATTTCCTACCTGAAAATTCCAACCCAGTACCCAGAACAATGTTTAACCCACTTAAAATCTCAATACTCGTTTGGGTCACCCCAAAATGTTCTATCTACATGACTCAGAAAATTCCCCATTTCTACCCTAAAGTTTGGGGGTCAAAGGTTTGTTCCCACTAAATGTTATGTAGTGGAAAAAGAGAATTTATTTTGTGGTATTTCGAAAGTAATGTGATCACTTCGACTTTCCAAGTGGATTATTGGCTGAAAGAATTTTGCAATCTTTCTAAGTTTTACGATAGTACAGCTTTAAACTTTGTAATACTATTTGACCTTAAGCCGAATGTTAGCAATCTGACGAGACTTACCTATAGATTTGAAGAAATTCTTAAGCGATTAAGTATTACAAAAAAAATGCCCAGAGTTTTATAAGCCTAGCTGAACCCACACTGGGTTCAACATTACATTATTAATACACTTTTTACGTTTTCCAACTAAACATGGTTTTATTTTACTCGTCCTTAGCGGGAATCGAAATCACGACCATCACCAGGTAAATGCTTGATCTATTGGGCTATTCTTGACGCTTATTGTGCTAAGAAATGAACTGGCAACGTAGAAGAAACGAGAAGCTATGTATCAACATTTCATAATAAAATTGAAACTAGTAGTACCAAGACGACAGATAAAATGATAAGCAGATAATACATCAGCTGTCAATTTTGATGCTATACCTAATTAGATGCTATACGACTGTTTGTTATTAAGAAAAAAATATAGGACGACATACTATAGATATAAGAAATGTACCACAGCTAAGAAGCTTAACCGGATTAGGGCTGGTACTATAGACGTAAAAAGACCCGCACAATTTAGGCCTAAACAGCGGAAAATGAAACGAGGTGACATAACTGAAGATGAAGTGAGGACTTTAATTATATATTTTTTCCTTTTATTTGTGTAAGTTTTTGTGTTTAAATCCTCAAGAATTATTAAGAAGGTAGAATTTTGATGTCTGATCGCAAAAAAAAACAAACTCAAATTAAAAAGCCTCATAAAATGATATCTGTAATTAAAAGTAATAAGAAAAGTCAGAGGGTTGGCTACGGGGTTCAATGCCTGAAAACGAATGAAAAACGATTTTTGTCAGTTGTTCAACAATTGTTTAGTACACATAAGTTTAAGCTAATTAAGAACTAGATGACGTCATGTGAATGTACGAGGAATTAATAAATTATACTAAATCCCAAACAAACAAAGGCCTATTAATACAACTCCGGAACACAACAAAATCTATTTCAGCGCCATTTAATAAACTAAACTCTCATGATCAAATTCCTATTTCGATTAGAATACAAAGCAAAGTTATGGCAGAGAGAACGAAGATATTTCTCAAAGCAAATTAGCCTGAAAACAAGACAAAGGCATTGTTGATGTGGTTTGAATGACATACCAAATTAGATACGTAGACTACCGAAGTGAGGAGTGCTATGACCTGTGAGATGGGATCTAAGACCTCTAATGTTTGTAGGAAGATGGTATAGAATAGTACTCATCTACTCATATTACTTTGGTACTATTCTGGAGAAAATTTGATTAAAATATTGCTTGATATTATAACATATGATAACACAAGTACTATAAACAGAACATAATGGAGAGATACTCTGTTCAGAAATCATAGATGCTTAGTGGAGTCCACACGTGACCAAAGGGCTGGCCTATACATTGGTCAAAGAATTTGCATTGCAATCCAGCGTGGCAATGCGCCCAACTTTTTGGGCACGATTCCCGCTGACAGTGCGAATGAGTTTTTTGATGCATAGGTTTATTTAGTTTTTGTTTAGTGACTTAAGTTTGTAGGTAGTATATAATGTAAATAGCATTTTCTATACTAATATTATAAAGAGGAAAACTTTGTTTGTTTGGTTGTAATGGATAAACTCAAAAACTACTGGACCGATTTTAAATATTCTTTCACCATTAGAAAGCTATATTATCTGCAAGTAACATAGGCTATAAGGTATTTTATCCCGGTGCGGGCAGTAGCTCCCACGGGACGCGGGTGAAACCGCGGGAAAATGGCTAGTACTTTATAAATAGAACTTCAAAGCTGGCTGAAGATGCATGATACCACGTAAAAGCAAAAGATATAAGATAAGAGATTTCATGAAACTTGCATTAATATAGCTTCTAGACTGCTTTTTATCCAGTCGCTAGAAGTAGGTACTACCCTAAGTATAAGGGCATTTCCGATGGGCATAGCTGTAACACATTTTAAGACATTTTCGGAGATAGCCTTGGGTCTGCCTTACTAAGGTACGGTAACAGCTGTTTCACACCAAAACCCAATTACTGTACCTCTCACGGGAACTCGATTCCATGGTAACATGCTAAGTTTCGACTGTCATTTGTAAAGACGACAGCATATCAACCTATCAAATATCTTCCATAGATTTTTCACCTTATCGTAATAGTGGCAAGTTAATTTATTTATTTACTAGCTTTCGCCCGCGGTTTTACCCGCGTCCCGTAGCCGGATGGTGACAAAAACTATCCTAAAACCTCCTCCCGGGTCTAAGTTACCTCCCCTCTAATTTTCAGCCGTTTTCATGTTATGTCGTGACAACGGAAAGCGGATTTCATTTTTATATATATAGATTTGCATCAGGCATCTAAGGCCCATAGAAAATACAGTACTTAAATATAGTTAATGTTGGACTGGCAAAATTTGACAGATCCGGCTAACATTGACATGTTAGCGTTTGTTCATCATTCTGGGACAACATTGACATGTTAGCGTTTGTTCATCATTCTGGGTCGTCAGAAAATAGTTTTACAACTAGTCTTAACAAGGGATAGTCGTCGTATTGGTCTGTCAATCCGTGTAAAACTCTGAAACTCATCTGCCAGTTGAGTGGGGAAAGGCTATGATTACAAGCTTACCAGTCAAATAAGCAGCTATAATTTAAACGTTTAACAAAAAGCAAACAAGTAATTACATGAACAAATAAACGGACATCGCTTCACGTTCAAAGCTAAACTAACAGTTAAATATAGTCATTAATTTCATGTCTAAACAAACATTGAAAAAGGTTCAACCAAAACAAACTGAATTACGAAACTATTGACATAATCCGACTAAATTGGATTATAAGGTAACCTAACCTAACTCGATTGCTACCGGATCATTCCAGATAATTCTGGTTAAATCTAGTTCTGTCCGTTTTCTGGATTATCCGTTACATAAGCAAGTACATTGTGGATAAATAGGTAGCTAAATAAATTGTATTGCGATTCCATTAAAAGGAAAAAGATCCGTTGTCTCTTTGATACCTAGGTTGGGTTCTGTAGGTACGAGATAATTAAATTGTTTAACTTTTTTTTATTTCGTTAGCTACTAGCAACTTTGTAAGCTTAATTTGATTAGATCGATGTTTTAGAAATACACGAAAATTTAACTCGTTTAAAATAATTCATTACGTTTTTTAATGTTTCCTAGCTTCATTAATTCTATAGAACATAAACACCATTACAATGTTAAACTTACACCGTCTTACCACAAAAACTTTTAAACGTCAGTTTAAGACTTGTCTAAAAAAATGACAAATTATGACGTTGACATATGGTTCATTTTGCAGCCACAATTTTTTTAGACAAGTGTAAAACAGGTGGTTAATTTTTTGTAGTAAGGCCAACAATGTTTAAAATGATGGTGAATGCATGATGTGTTCTCCTAAAACTGAAGGAGCACAAATCTTCAAAGAACTTTACATAATAATACATGTAATGTGAATCCTTTGTTGGAGTTCCTTTACGAATAGAATAACAAAATTATAATATCCATATAATTGTTTTGAAAAAAAAAAAAAAAAACAAATTATGCAGTATTAGCTTTTCGTTACGGATCCCTAAAAACAATGAAATTTCAGGAACAGATGTGGCCTAAATCAAGTTTTCCCAGAGCTCACCTTGACTCAAAGTAATCCAACCCTTTTTACTTAGTCCATGTTATGCCAACGTTAGGTTTTTTTTTCATATACATTCTTTTATTAAGCTTGCTTCTGCCTGTGATCTAATCTGAGTGAGTTTCGGGATTATTCTAAAAACTAGGCTAGGAGTAATCCTATGTATTAATTTTGGAATGAATAATCTGTGGTTCCGAATTTTCGTCTTATGTATCAATCTTTCTATACCGTACGTATAAGTGCGTTTGCGGGATTGTTAGAAAGAGTAACCGCGGCCCTGGTACACAGAAGACTGTACATAAACATAATAAGGTAGGTTTTAGTCTATAATGGTCTTACTACAAAAACTTAAACATGCGTCAAACACTTGTCAACAAAAAAATTGTGACTGCAAAATGGACCTTATTTCAACGTCATAATCTGACAGTTTTTTAGACAAGTGTTAAACTGACGTTAAAAGTTTTTGTGGTAAGACGGTAAAAGTCTTACACTTTTTTCCCTTGTACCCACAGCGGGATCATCTTTACGAAAATTGACTTTTAGTAACTGAATTAATTTTTTTAGATATTCAGTATTTTAGAAATTAGTATATTTTTTCAGTAATACGAGTAGCTCAATGAAAACTTTTTGAATGTACAGAAAAATAAAATTACTTCAATTATATACCTTCCTAAATCTGACAATTACTATGCTCAAAACTGCATTTAAATCGATGAAATAATGTCGCACAAACATACATACAGGTAACATACAAACTGAGAACCTCCTTCTTGAAGTCGGTTAAAAAGTTTCCCATTACCAACATAACATCCTTTACCTTCCATGCCAAAATACAATTGTGACTAGCTTTACATTTTACGAGGTGAAAAATCGAGGTCACGTGACGCCAAACACCGATTTATTACGTAGGGTCACACCGTGTGTGCAGGGCCGAACGAGGCCGTTCTTGTCAAAGGAATAGCATGGGGGACGCAAGAATCGATTTCTCTGAGGCCATTCATTATGTGGAGATGTCATGAAAATGTATGTCTGATTTAAATCTGTTTGTACAGATTTTTTTTTTTATTTGGAAGATGTATGGGTAAGTACAATGGAGAAATGGATAACTGTATGATTATCTGCCATCTCAAATACAAATCTTCACTTCTAAAACTACGATTTGAAAGCGTTCTGTAGAACGACACAACATACTGTAAACATCACAGTTTTACATATGTAGAGTATTATAAAAAAATAGATTGAAAAAGAATTGTTAACATCTAATACGTATGTTAACAATTCTTTTTCAATCTATTTTTCAATCTCACTATTTTTATAGGGTTTACCTAAACAATAAAACGGTCAAAACACCCAGGTTTCATCAAATAAGTTACCGAAAATGCTAACTCGTTACTTACACCCTAAAACCTTTTGTTAATTTTCAAGTCGCTCATAATTTGAATAATCTTTCAGTTATTAAGTAGTCAAGAATTTTCAAAACTTATTATAAGAACAAAGAAACAAAATTACAAACTATAATGGTTAAATTTTATCATGCATCATAATCATAAACGACCTCACGAAATCAATTTAAAAATCCACAAACGATAATATTGCCCAAAAAAACTTTATTTTTCTTGTAGATTCGTGTGTAGACCAAATATTTAATATGCGTTGCGTGCATACAAACAATATTGTATAATGCGTCTCTGTCCCATTATTTTTCCAAACTATTTCGTCTGGGATTTTCGATAAACGAAAAATATTTTATTTCTCGCTGTTTCCCCTTGAGTACCTTGACCACAGGGCACGCCACCATCGTGGCGGTAAGTCCCCTCTTTGAGGAGTGGCTCGGGAGGAGTCACGGCGCCCTCACGTACCGCATGACGCAGGTCCTCACCGGACACGGTTGTTTCGGGAGGTACCTGCACCGCATCGGTCGTGAGGAGGCGCCCGGGTGTCACCATTGTGCGGACAGCCCCGAGGACACGGTGGACCACACAGTCCAGGTGTGCCCCGCATGGGAAGGGCACCGCCGGGTCCTCGTCGAGGCTTTGGGCGGCGGCGACCTCTCGCGTCCGGCCCTGGTTCAGGCCATGGTCCGGGGCGAGAGGGAATGGGATGCCGTCGCCTCCTTCTGCGAAGCGGTCATGCTCGAGAAGGAGGAGGCGGAACGCCAGAGAGTTCGCACCTCTCATCCCGGCCGCCGCGCTGGACCAGGTAGACACCATGGGCGCCGGGTGTCGCGAGATGACTCCCGGCCACCGTAGGCGTGGGTCTGTGGGCGGTGAGTTCGGGTGGCTCATCGTCCCTCTGTCTTTCTAGACGACAGACCCGTGTCGACGGCGCGCGTTGTTCCACGCGCTCCTCAAAGAGATGTCAGCAACCCCAGCGGGGCCCAGCAGGGCCAAGGCCTGCCGGGGCTGCGGGTTGTTCGAAAGAGATACCGCGGCCCTGGTACATAAAAGGCCTATGACGGAACACGACGATTTTAGTCAGTAAGAGTCTGACACTCCCTCACCGCTGCTAACCCACAGCGGGAGGGGTCATTTGATGATTTTACGTCGCTAAAAAAAAAAAAAAAAAAAAGTACCTTGACCACCGTAGACTGAACGGTCGGCCAACAATTGACTCGTTGGTTAGACATTTGTTTTAAAGAAAATCATGATTTCAATCAACATGTCCAGCCGGTCTCATTCCGGCTAAATACCTAATCTTTGTAATGTGCGTATTACTATTCATCTTCATACTAATTTCTGAGCCCTAACAAACTATCGGCCGACTAAAAGTTTACAGTGTGCATTCGAAGCCAAGAAAAAGATTTTCGGCTTCGAAAAACGCAAGGAGAATATTTAGTGGATGTAAATTTTAGGATGCTGATTTGTATTGAAAAGTAAAATATTGTCAATGAATGGAATTTGTTATTCTTAACCTTATTGAAGGTTGTGTTAGGACAAAAAGGATATTAACCTTTTGAACATTTGATTTTATTTGTAAAATAAAATGTTTACGCATCACAGGATTTTTACAAAAATAGAAATAACAAACTTTAAGTGAGATGTGAATCTTTTTACTTACAATCCATTATAACATTAGGAGTAACTTTCTTAGGAGATTTTGCGTTAGTACATCTCTGCTAGTAATTTTGACATCCATGGTTCAAACACATTTGAGATCTAAACAGTGAGACATAACTTACTATTTCAATAATACTTTTTCATACCATTTCCACGGTTTTATGACAAATGGAATTACCAAGATATTTCATGAAAATGGGATTGAGACATTTCGAAGGCTTTTCGATATCAGAAAAATGCATTTGGGTGTCTTTGATTCAATGACATTTTGATAAATTGACAAATGTGAACCTCCACAGACTTCAAACTTTAAGTCGCCTGATAGTTTGATTAGAGAAGGGTATTGTTCTGTACATGTAGAAGATGATGATGATGTCCTCCTAGACGATTATCGGCCACGGTGGCTGTTCTCATATAAGAAGGTAAGCGAATTGCGAAGTACATAATTTTAATGCACCTACAAGTATTCCGCAGACAAAGATGCACTCACTTTTCCTTTGCCGATGCTCTCCGATACTAGTCACCAGCTTCTTTTCCAAAAGTACTAGACCAGTGAACCTTAGTATAGTCAACAAAAATCAGGTATTAGAAAAAAAATGAACTATATAATTGCAAAATATTCTTCCGGGGCCTGTGAATTTTGGTCCTAAATCCGGCCCTGTGCTCGCGTAAATTTTGCACGCTTCAAGCCAAAACTAGCCATTTATCGTGGCTTGGCTACATGAATTTAGATTGGGTTTAGAAATGTATAAGTGTTCGTTTGTTTGTTTCAACAGTTTTGAGTGAGTTGCTGTTAGTTTTTTTTTTGGAGTTAATAGAGTTTATAGTTTTTTGTCTTTTTGGCAACTAAATTTTTATAATAACTTCGTAGCTTTTGAAATTAGCCATTTGACGCCTCTCTATAGCCTCGGTAGTCATTATTGTATTATTAAATCTGGTACATTCTTAAAAAAAGAAAACTACGCGTCCATAATTAGTTTTCACAGAACATTTAATTAGCATAAAATTTTAAATTCCACCTTGAATTTAAAACAATTAAAACAACTTGATACAAAATAATACAATTTAATTTGAAAGTGTAATTTAATCAAACTATAAATACACAATTTGTGAATAAATAATTGCATAAAAATGCTGAGTTGAATTTATTTTCGCCTGGTCTGCAGTTCAGAAAATTGGACATTTGACTGACGTTTAGCTCTGGGCCTCACCATTATTAAAGTTAGCCAGTGTAATTATAAATTACCTAAATAAACATTTATTCGTATATTTTAATAATTAAATTATAATAATTGAAAATAATTGCTTAGTTTTTAAATATCGTGTAATTTTGTGCTAATGAAGACTTCATTTTAATGAGATTTGAAAAAATACGCGTTTCCAAAATGGTTTGTTATAATTATATCAAAAACAAATGAGTGTTGATGTTTCACTCGAATAGGCAAAAAAGAACATCAATCTCGCATATTTGACAACTTCGGCACTAACTTGGTAACTGGCTAAGCATTTAACACAATTAAATGCATATTTTTTATGTTCGTCACTCTTAAAAAAACACGTTAAGTACATGTTTAAAACGCTCTATAGTTTTCTTATCTTTTTTTTAAATTTCGTGTTCAGATCCTCATTTGCCTAGCCATTTCCCAACTATGTTGGGGTCGGCTTCCAGTCTAACTGGATGCAGCTGAATAAAAGTGTTTTACAAGGAGCGACTGCCTATCTGACGTCCTCAACCTAGTTACCCGGGCACTCCAATATCCCTTGGTATAGTGTTACTTTAATCGTGTTAAGATAAATGAGTTTTTTTTTCTAAAATAATCCATAATAAGTAATCTACAAGGCTTATTACTCACGTATAACAAGTTAAATGAAAGCTTGTAAAATAAGTTCGCTAGCAAAACAGGCGTTATCATAAAAAAACATAACTCCATTGTTCTTACTTCAAGTTTAGTTAAGTCTATTATAAAGTCTAGCATTATTTAACAGACTTCGATGGTCGCAAGTTACCTTTGATAAGCTAAATAAGGGTAAGTTATTATTATCAAGTTGAAATATCTTTTGTAAAGTTATGAAGCATTTTTTTTATATCGGCTGTTTTGTGGTTGAGCCAGTTTTTGCGATATTTTTGTCACTTTTTCTGTTAATTGACTTATCTAGCTGATAGTCCCATTTTTTCTGTTAGGTGACTTATTTAGATATAATACTTTCCTCCCCACTCAGAGACATTTATGGCCTTACTACAAAAACTTAACCACCTGTTTTACACTTGTCTAAAAAAATTGTGGCTGCAAAATGAACCATATGTCAACGTCATAATTTGACATTTTTTTAGACAAGTCTTAAACTGACGTTTAAAAGTTTTTGTGGTAAGACGGATTATGGTTACAAGCCATTCCAGTGACTTAAGTAATCATTAAATGTCTCTGAGTGGGGAGGTTTGTGTAATTTTTGTGTAACAAATACGGACCCCATTTTTTTTGGGAAAGTGTTTCGATATAAGTATACCGCATTACAAACAAAACAACCGCTCAGGTGATTTTTAATTTAAAAAGTGTGCATAAAAATTTAAGTACACTTAATATCATAATTATCATCAGCGTCAATTTCCTTTCAGCGCAATCGCCTAAATAAATAACAGAATTAATGTAAAGACTGTATCAGATAAATCATACGAGTACCTCCGAGTACTAGCTTACAACTGAGCTCTTTAATACTTGATTAAGCTGGATATACCTTGAGATTCTACCTGAGCGAAGTTGAATGAAAATGGTTTGTTGAGATATGTCTTTATACTGGCTTCCGCCCGCGGCTTCGCCCGCATGGACGTGTTGACCGGGATAAAAGTACCTTATGTGTTAATCCAGGGTATCACCTATATACATACCAATTCATTCAAATTCACCTATCACCTACATATCAATTCAATCAAAACGGTCACTCAACGGTCGGTCAAAAATTCTGTCACTGCTGGGAATCAAAGAATAACTTATGCGATATTTTATCCTGGTACGGGACGTAGTCCCCCAGGGAAGCCGGTGAAACCGCTGGAAAACATACATAGTTACAGTAAAATTTCCATACTGACAGTATATAAATACATATACTTTATTCAAATAAACAATATCCATTAATAGACAAAAAATATTTAGATATCAAATTACATTTTTTTCCTTATTAAGAATACACGTGTATAATCATTTTAAACCGACTTCCCAAAAAGGAGGAGGTTCTCAATTCAGCCGGTATGTTTTTTTTTCTCGAAATGTTTTTTTGTGTGACGTCACTCGTTCATTTAACGACCTTGCTAGTGCTCAGACTGCCAGTGTACATCCAATAATAATCGGTGACCGATTTTTTGTAGGAGAAAAATAGAACACACTGATAGCAATAGAGCAACGCACTCCACCTACAAAAAGTCGGTTAGAAAATCCTTGTCAGATAGTCCTACAAAAAATCGGCCAGTATATCTGTCCTACATAAAATCTGACGTAAGCAGGCAGCCTTAACCTCGAAATTTTGACCTTTATTCTATCTAGTGAACTCATATTCTAGATAACAACAGCCATTATTCTAAAAATGAAACATGTATTAGAAATGAACTATGATGTCTAGAATTTCAGTACTAAAGTTCATAATATTTTCTGTGCTAAATTGAACAGGCAGAATATATTTGATTTGCACCAAAATTGGCTATTATTATAGAGTTACTCACGCCACTTGGACCAAATGGGTATCTCTGATACTTTGTCTGGTTAAGTGCCTAAATTCTAGTGTTTTAGTGTACTTCTGAAATCTAGATTAGGTTTGAGAAATATTCTCGAGCACACATTTCTGTGAAGACAGTGAAACATTTTTAAAGTGTTTTTTTTTTTAAATATATTTCAAGGGCAAATAAAAATTTGAGTTGTCAGATTGAAAGTGATTATTGCCGCCCATACCACATTTTCATTTTTTAAACATCTGATTTTGTTAAGTTTATTCTTAGCCAGAAAACTACTAAGAATTCAATTGACTTGCTACTTCACGTATAAATAGTAACTCTGAACTAAAGTAGGTATTTTGCTACATTAAATTCGTTAAAAAAATAATGAAACATGTCAATAAGCTAGTGTATGCCAGTAAATACATTCATGATAGCATTTCCCAATACTCGCTCGTATTGTGTACCAATCGATAGGTCTGAAACGTCTTTATCTGATGACGTCATTCTATTATAACATTTGGCAGGCATCGCGACGTCAAACTTACTGTTATGTACATGGAGAACAAAATGAATAGCGGAGATGTCATAACGCAAAATCTCTTAAGAATGTAACGCGCCAGAATACGGGTGTTCGGAGGACGTGGAACGTTACTATCTCCGTTACACGCCTTCTTTGGAACCCGCCGTTTATTTTCAAAATAAAATCACCAATCAATCAAGACCAATCTTTGACAAGTTTTGATTTGACAAGGAACCCGAACGCTTCGTTCGTCATAACGTAAAATCTCCTTAGAAAGTAGCGCGTCAAAATACGGATGTTCGGGGGACGAGGAACGTTACTAGCTTCGCCGTTACACACCTTTGTAGTCCACCATTTATTTTCAAAATAAAATCACCAATCAATCAAGACCAATCTTTGATAGGTTTTGATTTGATAAGGAACCCGAACGCCTCGTTAGTTCATGTAACAGATTACGCTCACCACACGTTACTTGACCTACAAGTAGATACCTGACCTATCTTCCTTATGGCATCTCCGCTCATATTTCCTTCCTCCGTGGTTATGTACGAATCTTAAATTATTTTGCGAACCTTTGTTTGACGATTTCAATGAACCGAAGTTATTCTGTTCGGAATTTCTGCTTCGGAAACCGCGTTTGTTGAATAATTTTAGGTACTGTTGCTTATATTTGTTGAAAGGTTGTTGAACTACATTTGATGGTAGTAAATGGTCTAATTCACGCCCTTTGATGTATGATATTGAAAATAGGACGTAGAAATAATGTCCATATTCTATTATTTGTACTATCATGGCGAAATGGAAAGCAGATCATTTGAATAGGTGAGTGATGATCATCGTAAGTTGCTTGTAATATTGAACGACTAAGGTTTTGCTATTGCCGTACACTTCGGGCCAAAAAATTTGAGCTAGTGCCATCTTTTTGTCTCTTAATACATGTTTATCTTTATGACGTTTTTTTATAGTTTTCATATCGAGTAACAAAGTAATTTTATAGTGGAATGTCAATAAACAAGCTATATAACATCTAAACCATAGTTTTAACCTCGTACGTGTAAATTAAACTTATCACTCACCTTACCTAACCCATCAGTAATTAGTGAATGAAAAAAACCCGTTAATTAAGACTACTGATCAACAAAGGCGCGCCGCTTTTACTTTAAACCAATTATTTTGGTAACCTTCTATCGTTAACTAGTTTAATTTCGCGGTTTTGTCCACAGTTTAGCTTCCAATAAGATCACTTTGTAGATAGTATGTAGTAAATCTTATGTAGGTATGTGTAAGAACTACAAATAATATATGGCAATTTACTTACTATTTCCAGCATTCACGGGGGTTATCTGAAACAGAAGAAATCAATCAATTAAATCTTTATTTTCTTCTATATTTTAACTTACGTTAATACTTTAATTTTTGTTAATATTTTCATTTTCCTCAATATTTTTCATTTTAATTATTATTTTCACATACATTAAAAATGTATTTTATTTATACAACAACATCAACACTATCATTACAGGGTTCCCTAATTCAATATTGTGGTAAAATTAAATTTTAATATATTTTTCATTAACATTAAAAATAAATTTCATTGAATTGTTAACTTTCATTAAATAATTTTCCGCTGTACGCTTTCAAACGCACAGCGTCTTACTTATCTATACTAATATTATAAAGAGGAAAACTTTGTTTGTTTGTTTGTTTGGTTGTCATGGATAAACTCAAAAACTACTAGACCGATTTTAAATATTCTTTCACCATTAGAAAGCTATATTATCTGCGAGTAACATAGGCTATATTTTATCCCGGTACTGGCAGTAGCTCCCATGGGGCGCGGGTGAAACCGCGGGAAAAAGGGCTAGTATTTATATATGTATATAAAGAGGAACATTTACATCGGTCGAGGGATTAATAAAATATGATGGTGAGTCTGTTCTCACTTAAGATAAAGTGTTTCCTTTACAAATACAATTTAGCTTGTTCACGCAAACACTCCCTTTGGGTAAGTAACACTGTATATGCTTTGATTGCATTTAATATTTATTAAGTAATCTCGGAAATCTCGGATTATCTGCGAGATAATTAATCTTGTGGAATTAAGGGTGATATTTTTCTTCTCATTTATTATAAGACTGATCTTTTTTAGGCTTTCAAGATAAGTATACTAATGATATAATTTTATATTAAGATTCTTACCGTCTTACCACAAAAACTTTTAAACGTCAGTTTAAAACTTGTCTAAAAAAATGTCAAATTATGACGTTGACACATGGTTCATTTTGCAGCCACAATTTTTTTAGACAAGTGTAAAACAGGTGGTTAAGTTTTTGTAATAAGGTCATTAAAATCTAACAGACAGACATGTGTTGCTGGGAAGTTTGTTGCGCCATTTCATTAAAAAAAAACACATAGGAAGTAGTGAAGTGCTGTTTCATATAATTTTGACGCTCGAAAAGTGCCGTTTTTCAATTTATTTTGAATAAATGGTTTTTGATTTAATTTCTTTTGGGTACCTATTACATTTGAAAAAGTTGAAAGTCTCCCTTACAATGAGTCAAGTTGGAGGCAGATAAGAGTTACTTTCTAGATACAAACGGACATTCTCAAATACATAGTTAAGGCCTAGTTGTACCGCTGAATAAATTTGCATTCCAAGGGATCTAGTGACCTGTAACAGATGTTTCGAAGCCAGTCAAAGGTACACATTCGTGAAATTCGTTCTAGTGTTCAAGACATGTATGTACCTAGGCATAGTAATCATGCCCTTTTTTTATAAGGTAGTATGAAAATATTTGCTGTCGTGCAGTTTTTGTTTCAAGAGAGATTGCAAACAAAAGAAAAAAAACTACTTTTTTTGCATAATTTATCTACTTGTCTTCATAGCTTGTGGTAATTTCTCTATTTCAGCAATTAACTGAAATGAAAAAAAAAAATACAAAAATAAAAAGTATTTTTCTCTAGACTACAAAAACAAACTCCGCTAACTTCAGCTAAAGTCCCAAAATCAGTGTTTCAGTATTAAACAGTTTCCTATTAACTTAACTCTGGATTAAGTTAACAAATTGTGTGCTAGTCCCTTAATGCGATCATTAAAGTAAATCAAAGAGAATAATTTGACGTGTAATGAGTTTATTCCGAAAACCATTGAATAAATCCGCTAACTTAATCAACTTGCTTAAGAATTCGATCGTAAATAGCGTTATCTCTTGCTTAGAAACCAACTTAAGTAATGTCGTCTTTCATCATCGTCTTGCTATTAATAGCTTAGGTATCTTTTATAGCTTCGAATTCTTGAATTTAAGATAAGCAGCCGCTCCTTGTAAAACACTGGTACTCAGCTGTACCCAGTTAGACTGAAAGCTGCATCCAATATAGTTGGGAAAAAGGGTGAGCATATGATATTCAAGTCAAAAAAGTGATTCGATCACTTTTAGCTAGAAATTACAATAGGTATCCTGTAAGAAAGTCGTATTAGTAAAACAAATCACTCAAATATTTAACTTACAAATAAGGTAAAGAACACACCAAGAACAAATTAAACTGCTACTGCAACTACAAGCAACAAAATTAAGTTGAAAAACATACAAAATCATTTTATACGAAAAAAAGTAAAGTTTAAAGTATAAAATGTAAAAGTTTTCTTGACTGAGTGTACGTTTGTTAATCTTTTTTAACATAAAAATTACTTAGAGCCCAAGAGCTTAGTAAAAATATACACGAGAATAAAAAAATAAATTTAGAAAGAACATATCCGGCCCACTTGGGCCGTGAGTTGAATAACCGCTTAAGCCAAGATTTTGCAGCATTACAACACTTTATCCTACAAAATTATAATGTTAACAGCGCGCAGTTTATTTTGGCCTGACGTGTAATTTGCCGTGTTGGTGAATGAATTTGGTAAACATATTTTTGTTGGTGTGTTTTTTTGATTATATGTATAGATATGTTGTGTATGAATATTAATTATTATAGTGTGACCAATATTGATTGTACATTCCAACATATTACGCCTTCATGTAAACATATTTTACTTTCTTGTACTTACTGTCTTCTCGCTCCTTTCAAGAGTAAAAAAATCTTATTAGGCGCTTTCAATGTCCAAGTCAAGTAAGTAGGTGTTTTACCCGAATTTTAGATTTCATTTTAAACATCTCTTCTAGATTTCTTAAAGTAATTCAATTTTATCCAATCAACATTATATTGCCTATTTCAGTTTTTATCTATAGGATGAAAAAATATTTCAGAATTCATATTAAATGGTGTAAAAACTGTTTTATTTTATACTGTAAAGATCATCTCAAAAAATTTACCAAACTTCCTTGGTAATAAATTTTCAAGTTTGTAAACAAACCCGTGAATTTCTTACTATTGAAGTGTGTCTACTACCCCTTCTCAAAAAACCCCCGTACATTCAAAGTAACTTTGGGGATGCTTCACAGTTTGGGCCCCACTTATCCTTGAAAGGGTTACCTTTATACCTACAGCATAAATTATTTCACGAAGATGCCACAGGTTTAATATAAAATCGGGAATTTTTGATAATCACTGATTGTGTTGGATATTTTCTTAACATTTTGGATTTTTTTATATATTTTTTTTCAATATAACTCCTTCTCTACAGTTATTTAAAAAATGTACAAATTAGCACTAATGTCTTTTTGTACTTAAAGCAGATAACTGACTAGAATAAACAAATCATCCAAGTATATCAAATCAAGTGATTTTATTTTTTAGTAAATTTTTAAATCCGATATAAAATGAGTATAACAAAAGGAAGAAAATCCTGACCAAAATACTCATAGAATTTAATTCAACAGCCAAATATCAATTTACTCTGCTAGAACTTAGAATCAAACTAAGCCTAACAGCAAAGCAAGTACCATACATACCTATTCCCCAATTCATTGGTGACAGACAATACATACCATAGTTTCTCACTGTGTCACCTTCCAAATGAAATACTCTAATCACAGACCCCTTAGGCGTCGAGTTCCCAGTAATTTAGATAGAGGGAAGTATTCTGTTACAGCACGTACCTAGTTTCATTATTATGTCAGCTGGCAACACTTTATAAATACAACTCGCGTTCTAAGAGGATTATTTCTAAGAAACAAGATATTTTACTTTGGTGACACAAGTAGGAAGTAAATATTAAATGTATAAAAGTTTCGTGTCCAGACTTATTTTCCTCATGGTTACTTATATTTGATAAAAATGTTTTTATTACACTTTTGTAAATACTTGGACATTTATCTAGCTGTCAAAACTAATACGTGTTTGACGTCGATTCGATGTGTTCTTGTTTTCTTTTCATGTTAACATAAACTTCCGTGATCTGAAAATAGAGGATTACAGTAATAGTATCTATGGTTGAATTAAATGATTTTATTTGTGTGAAATATTTATGATCAGCATAAAAATAAAAAAACATTATTGCATCAAAATAAATAAATATTAAGCAGAATTATACTTAATCATAAAAAAAATATTGAACATAGATAGACAGAATCTTTTTTATGTAGGTACATTAAATTACAAAATAAAATTGGTCTTCCATGTTCCTCTGATTTTACTGACGCTTTACTTTGTAATTTTTTAAGTATAACAAATTTTCAAGTTCCTTTCCTCAATTTATCACGGCACTTATTCCAACCTCACATCAGCAGACTCCACATCAAACTCAGCTTTAATCAAAGATTAATAACGTGCGTTAAACAGTTGATTAATTAATCACTCCCCAAACTTCGTGCTAGAAAGTTTGCGAAATCACTTAAAAACATAATCTAACTGCTACGGCGCGTGGGTGGTTTTCCAAATAGTTGGGACTTGTGGTACACCTTAACCGATGCAGGGTGTACCTGTACGGTATGTTGGACGTTTATACGGCATGGGCGTTTAACTGGTTAAAATTAATTGTTAGAGCATGCCGCCGATTCATTTTGGAGTCCGTTTTTGATGGGTTGAGGTATTTTCTTTGTAAGCTTCATGTTAAGAAGAATATAGAGAGCATAGGTACATTGTATCCAATCATATACTGCATTCATCTCATCTCATCCATCTATACAATCTAATGAATACTTTAGAATGTATGGTATTGCCACTTTTGTCAATGCAACATTACTAAATAAAGTAATCAAAAAATACTTTTGAAATACATTCGATACGGATACCTACAAAATATCTCAAATAGTTTGGCATAGAAAGGTTCAAAACCAACAGTACAAAAATTTATTTATAGAAGTTATTTCAGAAACAAAATATTAATACAAAGGCAATACCAAAGTAACTTATAAAATATTATCGTTAGATAGCCAAGTCGTAAAGTTAGTTGTTTTACTTAAAACTTCAATTGGTACAAAACTTTGTAAAAGCAGATATCTAAATCACAGGTAAAATTGTTCAAATATTGTTTCTCAAACATTATTTAAAGTTCTAGAAGCTGTTTATAAATTGATATTTTCTTTGCAGGTATAAAATAAAGTTATGAAGGTTATTGTCAAATAGCATGATCAATCACTTAGTAAAGTTAATTCGAGCTTTCCCATGCCATTAGAAAAGCTATTTATAATCTATATAAATAAAAATGAATTGTTGTTCGTTAGTCTGATTAAAACTCGAGAACGGCTGGGCCGATTGAGCTGATTTTGGTTTTGAAATGTTTGTAGAGGTCCAGGGAAGGTTTAAACCAGTGATTCCCAAAGTGGTCCAGGTGGACCCCCAGGGGTCCACGGGAGACTTGCTGGGGGTATACGTAGGCGTGAACAAAAAGTGGGGGTCCATAAGATGTTAATGGGGGTCCACGAAAATTTATCTGCTTTTGATAGTAAAGAGCAAAAATGTAAGCATAGTTTTTATAAGGGCCTACGTACATTGTTTTAAGTACCTATCTAAGCAGATAATATTTTAATGAGGCAAGCGACTGTTACTTGTCCAGACATGAACTTGATAACCACTATAAATACTTGATGCTAAAGGCAAACGCATTCATTTGTTTCCGGAATTTCGAAAAAAAGGCGGAATTTGGAAAAAAAGTTGTGAGAAAATTTATATCTGTGTTTGCTAGTGCCGGAGAAAAGTAAGTAACCTACCTTGTTTTTTGTTATAGTACTTAAGTATTTTGTTTACGTGTACTAGTCGGTTGATCACAACGGCCTGTATAGATAGGTAACTTAGTAACTTACAGATATTTTAATTGTCCTCTTTCGATTTGAAGACAAACACAGCACGTTTTATTCAATTGTTTTTTCACGAGAGAAGCACTGCCTCTCTAGAAATACCCGAAAAATATCCTGGACTGTGGGAAATCGCAAGGAAATTTTTAATAGCTTTTCCCTCGGCATACCTTGTCGAAAGGAGTTTTAGTGCCGTTACAAACCTCTTAACAAAAAAAACCGGCCAAGTGCGAGTCGGGCTCGCGCACCGAGGGTTCCGTACAAATCCTGTATAGATAAAAATAATTAATTTTGTAAATATTTGCATGCCATGGCAAATGGCAAACATGTTTTTAAGATCATATTTAATTTTACCATCTTACATACATGCACCTGCGTGTGTATGTATGTATACACATGTTTATGGCAAATAAATGATTCTATTCTATTCTATTCTATAAAAAGTGACTCTCGCGCAAACCGTTCAGTTTAGAACAATCATAGTTATGGTAATTTCGTGAGAGTCAAAATAGTTAATATTTTTTATTTTATAATATAACTAAAATAGTAGGCCAGTACCTTGTAAAAGTTCTTTTATTAAAGTTATTTATTTACAACATTTTATAGTCATCATTCAGAAATCTGTTTGAAAATAACTAATTATGTCTTAAAGGTCATTGGGCATTGGGCATATCTGACCCGCTTTGCAAAAAGTGGCGGACACGAATGAAAGTAGTTTTAAATTATGGGGAAACAGTGAAGTTTTGGAGCTGATTTGATTATGGAGACCAAAGAGAATCGAGGGAACTCCTGAACAGTATGCTGCAACTACCACGTGTTTGGGCTTATTTTATTCGTATTGACGAGGACTTTGGATAGGTTTGATTGGCATTGCGGGATCTATTATAAAGATAAGATATAGTTCAGGGAACTCCTTTACTATTTATATCAATTACCTTGTGTTAGAGCTTATTTTATGGGAGGTGATGCGAATTCCCTTCTAACTTGGGTTATAGCAGCCATTGCGGGAATGAGATTTTTTCTTATTGAGTGGTTTAATCATCTCACAAGCCCTAATTTCAGGTTTTTTTCCACTCGCCAAATCCAGTCGCCAGTCGTATTGATGTTTAGAGAGAATTGAGGTTTGGGAAGTTGTTTTTTTTTTGTTGTAAAAAGTCTTAATTTTTAACTTTTCAGTGAAAATTACTTGTCAATACGAATAATATAAGCCCAAACACGACGTAGCTAAAACATACCGTTAAGGAGTTCCCTCGACATTATCTCGTCTCCACCAGCAGGTCAGCTCTAAACCATCACTGTTTGATAGTGTAATCAGACATAAATCTGAGAATCAAGTTTTAACCCTATGCGTGCCTACAATTTCAGAAAGTTGCCCTCGATTTCTTAAGGTTTCCATCATCAGATCCTGACCTGATGACTATGGGCATAAACGGCGAGTATACTCTTTTACTATAAAGAAATAATTACTTGAATCCATCCCATTTGGTCGTTTAAATTCACCATTGAAGTGGTGAAAATTTTTGATGTTTAAACCTGATTTTCTCTAGATTCCCATGGCTCACGTTGATGGGACTAACGCCATAGTAAATCAGAGCCTTATATCATTATACTATGCCATATTTCGTTCGTGGGTATGGTTTCCATACTAAGGTGCCCAATGACCTTTGAATGATTTAATTTTTTTCACATTTTAGAGGCAATTAGATTTAAGAAGTGTTTGATATGAATTTCAACTTTAATATCTCTACGCGTTCATGTGAAAAAGGGTAGGAAGTAAGTTTATAATTATTAAAAAAATATTTTATGTCATGTAAGCAAAAATAATATTTTAATATTTTATGTAACTTCAAATTTATCATTTTCGCAATTTTTCCTTTATCTGTACTATACCTCTATAACGTTGCTTCGTCCCGAATTTCAAGATTCTGAGTTCACGGGAAGTACCTTGTAGGTTTTGATTCCCTAGCGTGTGACGGAAATTCCACTAAGGTGTCGGTATAAACTGCTGTATCTTTTGATCGTGTTAACTTAGAAGTTTTATTTTTTCACCGCTTAAAGGAACAATAGACCTAGGTATTTGGTATAAATTTCAATTTGATACCTTTATTCGTTCGTGAGAAATAAGGTAGTAAGTTTCATTTTATTAAAATATTTTTATTATAATATATAACTAAAAAAATGTAATTTTCGTAATTTTTCCTATATTTGCATTATATGACAATGTTTCATGCCAAATTTCAAGATTCTAAGTTTACGGGAAGTATCCGTTAGGTTTTGATTCCTTTGCGAGTGTCGAAAATTGGTTGAAAATATCGACATAATCGGCTGTATCTTTTGATTGGCTTGGCTTAGAAGTTTGATATTTTCCCAGCTTAAAGGGACAATAGACCTGAGTATTTCATATGAATTTCAGCTTGATACGTCCATGCGTTCTTGAGATAAAGGGTCTTGACAGACAGACAGACAGACGGACAACAAAGTGATCCTATAAGGGTTCCGTTTTTTCCTTTTGAGGTACGGAACCCTAAAAAGGAGCAAATTAAACATCACAGAGCGGGGGGATATGCGGTTATTGCTCACAAAAATAAAGCCAAACATTGATCGTTTGCTGACACTCCATCAGATGCATCCTTCCCATTAATTAAAATTATGACCTGAACCTATATTACCTTAATATTTTTTTCTTGTAATTCTATTCTTTTAATAAATAAAGTGATATAAAATGTACCATTTTTCGTTTTTATTTTACACTAGCTTCTGCCAGCGGTTTCACCCGCATCCCGTGGGAACTACTTCCCGTACCGGGATAAAAAGTAGCCTATAGCCTTCCTCGATAAATGGGCTATCTAACACTGAAAGAAATTTTCAAATCGGACTAGTAGTTCCTGAGATTAGCGCGTTTAAACAAACAAACAAACTCTTCAGCTTTATAATATTAGTATAGATATCGGAATATAGGGACAGAACTCGGAAGTAACACAATTTTTATTTTTTGTCGACTTTAAGAATGTGGTAGAAATGTAGGTAGCAGCAGGGGGTCCACCGAAACCAGTAAAATTTTGAAAGTGGTCCACGAGAAAAATAAGTTTGGGAACTACTGGTTTAAACGATACGAAGTTCGCGGGATCAGCTGGTTTAAAATAAATATAGATATATTTTCCTTTATTACTCTTGTAAACGATACTGATGACACATATCATAGATACTTTGTTATGTTGTCAGCACTTTTGTCATGGAAACCTATTCTGTATTAATTTAAACTTAAAGATTCTATGTTGATCTGTAAAAATATTATCTCGAAAAAAATCTTATTGCTAATATGTAGATTAGAAGAGAAAATAAAGTTTTGTTTTTAATAACTCTAAAAGTTCCGAAACTAGGAACTAAACCAATATAGAATACCGAAGAAATAATTCACTGTTGGGAATACATAATAAATTAAGTAGTTTCCACGAGATACGAATGAAACCGCGTTAAACAGCTAGTATCAAATATAGTCCTATCAAAATCGCACTATTTTACAAATTCAAATATCAATACCCTAACTAGGCATAAGACCATCAATTTGTACAAAAGACGACAAGATAACGCCATACATATTTGAAAACCTACTCAAAGGGAGACATTTCAAAAAACACGTTATTCCATACACGATCAAAAGTTTAAGCCTACTCACTCACTGGAGACTAAACAGTCGGCCGACAGTTGACCCGATAGTTGCTATTTTTTTTAGAACTGCCTCGTTGGTCTAGCTGTCGCAAGCGCGGCTGCTGAGCACGAGGTCTCGGGTTCGATTCCCGGGTCGGGCCGAAATCGCTTTGTGGGTTTTCGAAGCTTACAATGCTCAACGCTCTTTCCAGGAAATTGGTGATTGATACACCCGTGCAACGGAGAGCACGTAAATGTCGGTTCTGCGCCTGATCTCTCTCCGGTCGTATCGGATTGCCGTCCCATCGGGTTATGAGAGTGACGTAATAATGACTGTACCTGTGTCTGCACAAATACTTGTGCACTATAATATGTCCTGCGCAGTTGGCTAATCTCCTTATATGAGAACAGCCGCCGTAGCCGATAATCGGCTAGGAAGACATTTTTTTTTTAAATCTTGAATCCAATAACAGTCTTCGGTCGGTCTGATACCTGCTAAATACCTGATCTTTATATGTTCGTATTATCATTCATCTTCATGCAGATTTATGAGCTCAAAAAAACTAACGGCCGACTAAAAGTTTGCAGTATGCGGGTACTCTAACCGTCGCTATTTCAACCGAAACGGCCGATGACGGGAATGTATCAATTTTTACGAGTTCACATCGAGTTCACGTTTGTCGTATATACAGAAATCGAATTGAAAAATAATGAGGGTACGCGTAAAAAGACGCACATTTCGTTAAAAGATGGCGGATCGTTCAGTTGATAACATTTGGTATTCAAAAGATTACGAGAGTAATGTCGGTTTTTGGTGGAATGTTCATGGGGTCAAATGGAATTAAGAATTTAACAGCATAATTATACAAAAGAAAAATAGTGGAATATAAAGAAACACTTCCTTAGGCTTTAAAATTAGTTACGCGGTTACGCCAGATAGGCTAACCCATCCGTGAAAGAATGTTACTGATTGGACCAGCAGTTCCAGAGATTATCGCATTCAAGCAAAGAAACTCTTCAGCTTCATAACATTAATATCGATTTCAGCATTGATAATAATTTACTAACAGATGTGAGTCATTTAACATTTAGTTCCTATCGCTAAAACAATACATATTTATCCCATATAAGAACATCAACAATAAAAACATACTTACTCAAAATATAGGCCACAAAATTACAAAACTCCCCCAAATTGCTTCCCAAGATTTTCCGTGGAAGCAATAAGTATCCCGCCAAGGAAGTCCCTTAGCAATTTAAACCAGAATCAATGATGAATAATTTCAAAATCCTAAGACCTAGTTAAGGCAAGGCTTGGATGTGAGCCAAAACATTCCAACTCGCTCCGAGCATCTATAAATTTTCAGCTACACGAATTATTAAGAGTCGTTGAAGTTTACGTTAAGTTTTTTAATGTTTTTGATGAAGATGGAATATTTTGAGGTAGGATATATTTACAAAAAATGAACAACTAAATATCATTATGTCGTTTCGTGAGAAGTCAGCATATGGTCGGCTATGGAAAATCCCAGAATTGTGTTTACCTTTACCTATTAAAATGATAGGAAATCTTGTTATCTTCTTAAATAACTAATTAAGGTAATGTATTAGTTCGTTGGGGTACACCCCCTTCATATATGTGTTTGCTCATATTTCATACATAGAACGGCATGATCTTCTGGCACTGTCGGGTAAAAGTCAGTGACTACTGCCTTGTTGATGTTACAGGAAGGCTGTGTTTTTCAGTTTGTTTATAGTTTTTCAATGAGAGAGAGTTTGTTTGTAATCTCAAGACTGTAAAATACTGGTATTCACCTGTATAAAATATGAGTAGGTATGTACATTGAAGCGCTATAATGTAAGGGAAGACATTGTAAATTACAGTCTTCGCGTTCTTCCCCACCAAGGAGGAAGGGAAGATGGATATGCCATAAGAAAGGTTGGCCAGGCGCCTTCTTGTAGGTCGTAGGCGTTGGTAGTCGTGATCAGATACTAGAACTAACGAGGCATTCAAGTTCTTTAAAAAATCTGCTAAATCTGTCAAAGATTGGACTTGATTCATTCGCTCCATAGAAGGCGTTACTTATTCCCCGAACACCCGCATTTTGGCCTGCTACTTTCTTAAGAGATTTTGCAATATGACATCTCCGCTAGTCATTTTGTTCTCCTAGTCATGGTTCCTAACAATCTCACGGGTAAAACCTTGTCACAGTAATTTCATTTCAAATCTTACTGATTGTTAATTAATTTTGTATTAAGTCTCCTTTGAGATAATTATGGCCTCACAAAGCGGTAACTATGAATAATAATGAGTAAGGTGTGGTTTTTGACCTGATAATGATTTATGGGAATTATATTTTCTGTATTAATAATATACCTGAAGTATGTACAATAGTTTATTTTGTAAATGTTAATATCATGGCTAAGAGCTTCTTTGTAAGTTTTCGTTCAAAGAAATCGATTAAATGATCAAATAGCGATTCAAAGTTTCACCATAACGAAGTTTTGAGCAATAAAACATTAATTTTAAATGATGGTTCGAAAATTCTTCTAAAGCAAAAAACTTTTCCAGACCCTTTAGAAGTTTAATGATATCGTTTAAGTCCAATTCTTTGGTACAAAAAACCTGCAAAAAAAAAGTTAAATAAATCCCTTTTAGTAATTTTCGTTAGTGATCACTTTGATAAAAACACCCCGAAATAATTGCTAAAGTCCTTATTTACATAATAAAGTGAATCGTTATTGAGTTCCCGAAGGTTGTCAAAAAATTGTCGTCAATTTGGACATCAAAGGGAACGTAAATTGCAGGCGACGAGACCTAAAGGTACGCTAAACTGGCCCGTGCACGCCAAATTTGCCATTACTCTATTTGTACGAATGAAGGCTTTGTTCTGTGGTACAAGATATAAGAAATAACGAGTGATAAATAACTCCAATATCGGAGTTAATTTTAATGTAAATTAAATCTGCGGTTATTTTAAAAAAAGGACAACACACTGAAAACTAAACTGTCAGCCAGTATTTAGCTCGTTTGTGAAGGTGTAGCGGTACCACAACTGTCAACACCGCCATCTACACAGTCGCCGACGCAACTCTCAAACAACTATCCTGCATCGCACATGCAGTGTTCGCGCGCACATTAATACGCATAGATCACCCCGACAACAACTGTCGGGCAGTAGCCCACCGGACAAAACCACCTGTCCGGTCGGAGGATCCTCCCTTTAGTGCGAGGTATGATGAGCTTTACTCTCTGCTCTCATACCTCCACAGTGGTGACCCCGACGTGATATGAACACGCAACTTTCGAGCTACGTGACGTCATCAGCAAGACCTTCCTCAAGCTTTCGAGCGACGAGTTCTTCAGCCAGCCAGCTTCAAATGGGTATCCTGACCACCAGCATGTTGCGGACGCACATACCTGGTCAGCACCCTCAGCCACATCCAGCGACCTTGGCTCCAGCTCACTGCACTTCGGCCGGTCGAGTATCTCCCTCGCCGAAGCAGTCGCTAGCCTCTAGCGCGGCGCTGTGCAACTCTCGCAGCGCCAGTCCCGACTCACTGGGATTCGCAGCACCGCCGTAGCAGCCAGTTCCGACTCACCGAGAACCTCGCGGCAACGCATTGGCAACAAGACTAGCTAGCACTTCAAGAACTTGTACCATCGACCTCCGGTCTCCGGAGGGGAGTGATGTAGCGGTACTACAACTGACAACACCGCCATCTACACATTCGGAGACGCAACTATCCTGCATCACACATGCAGTGTTCGCGCGCACAGTGAATACAGATAGATCACCCCGACAACAACTGTCGGGCAGTAGCCCACCGGACAAAACCACCTGTCCGGTCGGAGGATCCTCCCTTTAGTGCGAGGTATGATGAGCTTTACTCTCTGCTCTCATACCTCCACAGTGGTGACCCCGACGTGATATGGACACGCAACTTTCGAGCTACGTGACGTCATCAGCAAGACCTTCCTCAAGCTTTCGAGCGACGAGTTCTTCAGCCAGCCAGCTTCAAATGGGTATCCCTGACCAACAGCATGTTGCGGACGCCCATACCTGGTCAGCACCCTCAGCCACATCCAGCGACCTTGGCTCCAGCTCACTGCACTTCGGCCGGTCGAGTATCTCCCTCGCCGAAGCAGTCGCTAGCCTCTAGCGCGGCGCTGTGCAACTCTCGCAGCGCCGGTCCCGACTCACTGGGATTCGCAGCACCGCCGTAGCAGCCAGTTCCGACTCACCGAGAACCTCGCGGCAACGCATTGGCAACAAGACTAGCTAGCACTTCAAGAACTTGTACCATCGACCTCCGGTCTCCGGAGGGGAGTGATGTAGCGGTACCACAACTGTCAACACCGCCATCTACACAGTCGCCGACGCAACTCTCAAACAACTATCCTGCATCGCACATGCAGTGTTCGCGCGCACATTAATACGCATAGATCACCCCGACAACAACTGTCGGGCAGTAGCCCACCGGACAAAAACACCTGTCCGGTCGGAGGATCCTCCCTTTAGTGCGAGGTATGATGAGCTTTACTCTCTGCTCTCATACCTCCACAAAGGTAATACGTCGAAATCCAATTAAACATTTTTAGTGGGTCTGATATAAACCCAATTTATAAACCAGAATAAACTATTCATTTATGACACTCCAACTACTTATTCACTAACTAGCTTCCACCCGCGGCTTCGCCCGCATAGAGTTCGGTTATATCGCGTTTCCAAGAGAATTCTTCAAAAGTTCCAGATAAAAACTATCCTATGTTCTTTCTCAAGATCAACTCTATCTCTGTACCAAATTTTATTAAAATCAGTTCAGTGGTTTAGACGTGAAAGCGTAACAGACAGACAGACAGACAGACATACAGAGCTACTTTCGCATTTATAATATTAGTAGGGATAGATTTAAGAGAAATTCAATCTATAGTGAACATGTCACTATCGTCTGACTAAAATGTTTCTGTGTGCCTAACTGGCCTCTTATAACTTATTCCGTAATCCAAATTCAGTCGGGTTTAACTAAAGAAAAAGGTACCGATAACCTTTCATCACACAGTGATTCCCTTTCACCTTTGTCATTTCTAGACATCGGATTATATGCACTATCAAAATGCCAAAATATGCATGCAAATATGCACTAAAAAAGAGCGAAATATGCACAAAATATGCACAATTAAAAAACCACTATTAGAATTAACTTTTATTTTCACAACATATATTTAAATATACATATAGGTACTATTAGTTGTAATTCTTGTGACAATATACAGTTACATATTTTTCAAGGTTTTCTGCCGCAAATTTGTATACAAAACAGCATTTAATTTGCCACGAACATTTTCTGAAAGTGAATTCGGAAGGGCGTTACTCTGTTCAATCATTTTGTCTAATATTTCCAAGGACTTACACAGAGGAAGGTTTTTAGTTTCTAGTCTCTCAATGGCATCGGGTATATTGCTGAAGTGTGTTGCAATAAGAGCAATATTTTGTTTAATTGAAGAATCCTCAAATGCCTGCTGGCTTGAATTAATTGCAATGGCTTCTGAACTGTCAAATTGTGCAACTACTTCTTTTATGGCTTCTAAATTCTCAGCATAAAATAGTACAGATTTCAAACAAGTTCCCCAACGTGTTAATATTGGTTCTGGAGGTAGTGGTAGGTTTGGCAGTCGCTCCTTATACAGTGCAGTCAGTGCGCTTTCGCAGTGCGTGCCAGGCAGATGTGTTGACGTGTGGTGTGGGATGGCGTAGTACAACACGTCTAACACGTATAAATACTGAAATAAGCACTATCATTGAAAAAGTACCAAAATATGCAATAACGCTAAAATAATAGCATAATATGCATTTGCATATGCAAACATGCAAATGCATATAATCCGATGTCTAGTCATTTCATTATCCTTTCATACACGTGTCAGGTTACTTTGGGTAAACTAGTTGTAGCTCGTGGAATTACTCTAAAACAACATTATTAGTAGAAGAATAACATCTAAATAAATAACTAGCGTACCTAGAACTAGATAAGAGAGTTAAAAAGGCCTACCCACACAAACAAAAGTGTAGGTGGTACATTACATTTAGTTTCCAAAAAATGATATATGAATCCAGTATTTTGGTAACAAATAAAATATTAATAACTTATATTACTTACCTCAAGGAGAATCTTTTACATCGAATTTGTATTAGAATAGACCTCCGAATAACGTGGGAGGTCCACTATTAAATAATTCCATTTCATTGTTAGATATACCACTTCGTATTTGTAAATTTAATTAACATAGGTCTGATATTATTATCTGCTAGCAACGAATAGTATTTTACGTAAGTCTATAATCTGCTTAGCCTTTTTCGGGTCATAATCAGCCTAGCATTTTACCTAACTATTTTGGGGGCATCTTCTGGTCTTACTATACAAGCTGTTGATTTGCATCCGTGCCATATTCATGGACGTAATTATGCTAATGATTCTGGACCTGGAAAAATTGGTACGTAATTTTTTAAATTTTTTTTTTTCGGAATTCCGTCAATGTCATCTAGCCGTATTTAAACTTGGCGCGTGTGTTACTGGCCTTAAAACCGTGCTGCGCCCTCACACAAACGTAAACACAAAGCATACTTCTGAAATACTATGACATTACAATGACAAAAAAAGCAGTGCATATTAGCGATTTCCCGTCTACTGTAATTCCAATCGATTATTTACGTATTTTATGTCCTCCTCCTGAAGTATGGCACAAATGCAAATCAACACCTTGTATGCAGCTGAACACACCAGTGTGCTGTGGGGTGACTGCCTATCTGAGCTCTTCAAACTAGTAACCAGGGCAACCCGATACTCTTAGGTAAGATTGGATGTCAGACTTTCTGACTTCTGATTACCCGCATCGATTGCCAAAGATGTTGAAAGACAGCCAGGACCTAAAGATTAAACGTGCCTTCTGAACCACGAATTAAGTCTTTATCCATTCCTGACCGCGCTAAGCGTTGCTTCGAGCTCCTGATAATAATTCAAGTAGGTGGTATACATGATGTTTTCTCGGAAACGAATTTACCGTAATTGTGCGTGTAAATACAACCTATATGCACCTATACCTATCTACCTACCTATACGCACCTATAACTATACAGGGTTACTTGTAAGTAGTCCGCATCCTTTCATGAGGTGATAGTATAGGTCAATACGGACAAATTTGACCCTGGGATACACTGAGCAAAAGTTAACCCGTTTCAAGATAATCGAATTTCAAGATCTTTTCTTAACAAGTCGTCTAGGTACAGAAGTAAATTTATTTGTTAAAAGTCTGATTTTTGTGTGTTTTGTGCCTTTTTGGATAGCTAGGTACATGTAGATGTTTTTTAAGTATTCTGCATAAAAAAATGAAGAGTAATATTTTTGAGAAAATAGCTACTAAAAAAGTAATTGCTGTTCGCTATAATTTCCTCTGTGATTTGTACAGTTTTATGGTTTGTTATTATGAAGTGATTCATCTTCTATCCAAAAACACACAAAAATCCACAAAAACGACACTTTTGACTAATAAAAAAATTTATACGTGTACCTAGACGACTTTTTAAGAAAAGATCTTGAAATTCGATTATCTTGAAACGGATTAACTTTTGCCCAGTGTATCCCATGGTCTTTGTCCGTATTGACCTATACTATCACCTCATGAAAGGATGCGGTCTACTTACAAGTAACCCTGTATACCTACCTACATGCACGTTTTCTTTGTATTCTTGAGCTTAAGCGCCCTCGATAGTCGTCGAGTCATTGAAAGACAATGTGCATAAGTACATTTACGCACACAAGTACAGCTCACCCGCTTTCGTAAGATAGAACATCTGTAACAAATATAGCTATCGGCACGGATATTGAGCTCTCGGCGGAAGAGTGGGGATCGCTTTGCGCACTGTACACATAAGGCAATAAACCAATAAATCGCTTCTGCGCAGGTGAAGGTCAGGGCTCAATATCCGTGCCGATAACTGTACCCTCATATAATTGCTATTTTCACATACCACAATAACGGTTTAACCCACCAGAGGCTTGTGGGACGAGCAATTGGGATGTGTCAATACTATCCGTTAGGCTTACTCGAGCGTCAGTCAGAGGGTTGAATGATTAAACCTTTTAATCTAAGGGTCTTTGTTGTGCCACGATACAGGTATATGCAGAAGGTTAAATGTGTATTCAAATAATTTTCCACACAAAAATTAAACATACAACGTTGCAATGCAGTCAGTCTTCTGGGCACGTTTCCGGAGGACAGTGATGCGGAGGAATACTTCGACGCCTAATCAATGTTCTTTAACATATGTTTTGTATAGGTATAGTATTTTATTTTTAGGAATAATTTAAAATATGTATTTTTGGTGATGCGCAATTGAAAGAATTAAAATATATTGGATTTTATAATATGATCAACTAGATCATATTTTTATAAATAAATTAAATTATTATTAATTAATATGGACCTCGCATTCCATTGCACTATTTGACGGTACCTCTATAAGATATCTACATATTATAATTTTTCGATAAATAAAGCGTAAAAGTGAGATGAGCATATTTCTTTCAAAATTGAATTGAAAATTCTGAATCCCCAATGGAAAGGTAAAAATGATGTTCCAATTTTACAATGACATATACAATTCTGTACATTTCACATTTCTTTTACTTTTTAAAGTTTATTACACTATTTTATAAAGGATATGCTAACAGACGGCAATACCAAACAAACATCGAATAGTGATATCCTTTCCGATGCATTTTCTTTTTAAAGAAGCTAAAGTCTTTTGTAAGATTGGTTTTAATAAATGTTTTATTGAATTTAAAGTCAAGAGTATTGTGGTCCTTCTAGTATTTTCGTCAATGTGGCAGTGGAAGGGATTATGTTTTTATACGAGTTTCGTAAAATGTTGTGTTTTTGCGAGCGGCGATTGGAAAAGTCGAGTCCATTGCGGTTTCCGATTGATCGGTATTAATTATTGCTTTTTTTTTGTATTTTATTAATTTATTAGAGAATTCCCATTATTTCAATCGCGTCTCTAAGGAAATAATATCTCTCGTATAAAAATAATCTTAAACCGTATCCAGATTTAAGCCTGTTAAAAAAGACTCGATCTGTTAAGGCATGTTAAGTTAAGGCTTTACTATAAAGTTATAAATAATACCTACTATAGAATCTATATCTACAATAATATTTTTTAGCTTGAGTTTTTTTGCTCGTTTTTTTGTTTTAAGTTATAACGCGTTAATCTCAGGGACTACTGCTCCGATTTGAAACTTCCTTCTTCTAGCAGTAGTATACCTATTTGTTAAGATATCAACCCGATACTTCAGACACATGTTACCGATGTCAGACCTCAGACAATTTCATACTAAGATTAAAATTGTAATGAAGTTACCTTAAAGTTAACTTTTCCAAAAGTTTTTGCCTAAGAGGCCATTTGGGACACAATCTAGTTCACCAATCAGGAATTCGTCAGAAGTTATCCGCTTTCTGTATTTTAAGGTCGATACCAATAGGATCGATAGAATCCACGTGGGACTTAGCCATAATTTACGACTCGTGTTTACGTAAGTGAGTTTAACCACCGGTTACACCAATTTAATATTATTTAATTGTAAAAAGTAACATGAATGAAAGAAGAAAGAAAGAAAGGAAATAAATTATGGGATGGGATATTTTATCCGGTTATGGGATGTTGTTCCCTTAGGACGCGAGTAAAGTCGCGGGAAAACCGCCAGTTAATGATAAAAGATAGTTTAACTACATAATGTGTGTAAATAACTGCAATTTTCAGTATCACACAAAGTAAAAAAAAATTAGTTATTATTTAATCACTACAAAATCTAAAAATGTTAATGTTTTAACAGTCGTATCATATTTTTGTACCTATATATTTTATACCTATATACTATATATGCATAAAATATATGTACTTTGTAGAAAATCGATAAGTCTCTCATTCAACAGAGATTTATGACGTCACGTTCGAAAACATGAAAAAATACTCAAAAAATTCTAAAGGTATGCACATAAAATAGATTAAAAAGGCACCCATATCGAATAGCGATACAAATTGCGTTAACGTACAATGTGCGCCTCAAAGCAACTCATGAAATTTAAATCAGTCGTTACGTTTGTGCGGATCACGGGAGGTAGGTATAATATGTGCGCGATTGTACCTGAATGCGAATGATTCTCTGCACACTGCATAATCTTTGTACATGTGTTATCCCTCTAGTTGTTATGAGTCATCATCATCTTCCGAGCCTTTTCCCAACTATGTTGAAGTCTTCCAGTCTAACCGGATGCGGCTGAGTTCCAGTATTTTTACAAGGAGCGCTTGCCTATGTGACCTCCTCAACCCAGTTACCCGGGCAACCCAGTACCCGTTGGTTAGACTGGTGTCAGACTTATTGGCTTCTGACTACCCGTAACGACTGACCGAGCCGGGACCTATAGTTTAACGTGCCCTCATGAAACACAGTCATTGGTGTCCAAGATGTACTTCAAACTCTGCACCCTTAAAAAAATGTCCAGATTTGATTTGATCCGTTCAGGGACCTTATATATCAAGCAAGTCATCAGTAACTGGTGGGCAGGGCTCCAAGCCTCAATGTTGGCGCTCCTCAAGACAACGTGTACCTATCAATGTTTAAGGACTATAACAAAGCTGTTACATGATGGTATTACTTTATAATAGACTGCAAACTATTTAGCCGGCCCTTGGTAGGATTTCTTTTATTTTTATTAAACTTTTAAGTCACTCTGATATCGAACGAATACTTAATCATTGTAACGTGTGTATTTCTATTGATCTTCATACTGATTTATGAGCAAAAATCAACTATCGGCCGAATAAATATTTGTAGTGTGCGCGCGCTCTTAGAATACCAGACCATTATATTATGATGGTGAATATAAAGAGGATTTACAAGATAATGTTCGTTTTCTAGGAGGAAATTATCTTCAATGCGTAGTTTAACCAGCTTTCCGAGGGAACATCTTCGCGCACTGGGAAATAGGTAAGTAAGGCATTTAAATGTTTTAAATCAAAATGTTTTAAAGTTTCATCAAATCGAAATCGACGAACATCTAGGCACCCAATTTCACGATATAAGTGTGATAAACCCTTTTGATTTTATCATATACGAAATCGTCTTTCATTCCTACAAATAAAATGTAATTATCAATTAACAAGAATCACTCTGCTTAGCCTACATTGCAATGAAGGTCTATTTAAAAAAAGAAATAATCACTTAGAGGTTGCTTATCAACAACAAACAACAAAAACTGTTTCTTATTCCAAAATACAAAAAAAAAACAGTCAATTAATTTTCTCATTCATTATTCCATTCAACACACCTTAATTGACAAGCGACAAAACCACGACAAAACACACCAAAACCATCCCCCTCCATCTGAAAAAGTAATAAATCACACGAAAATTAACAAAAAAAAAACTCGGTCCAAAAGAAAAAAAAAAAAAAACGAATTCCTTGTCACCCTACTTAAAATTTCACCCATGTCCTCAAAGGAAATGACCGTGGAGACACACAGGAATTCTTGTGACGTAATTTGTAATCTTCTCGGGCCACCCATTGTCTCTGGTCCTTACATTATGAATTCAAGAGGAGGCGGTCAGTGTGGAATGATTACGGTCCTATTTTATGGACCCGAATAAATAAAAACATATTTTCTTTTCGGTCTTTGAAGCTTGTTCAATGTTACGTACCTCAAACGCCTGAGGGTGTAATTTTTTTTCCTACAATTTTATACGTAATTATTTTTGCTTTTAAGGACGGCGAGTACGTCTCATTTTTCAATGTTCTTACATATTTCTTCAGACTTTGGACTGAATACCTATATATAAAAAAATGTGGGTGTGGTATCTCTCTGTGGCTTTTAGAAAAATATTTATGATATACCACATACTTCATAATTTAGCCCACTACTTACACCACCCACATTGCTCCGCAATCATGTAAGTCGGGTACAAAAAAATAATATTTATAAAAAATCATATTGAAAGTAATTATCGATACCATGGAGAACAAAATGACTAGCGGAGATGTCATAACGCAAAATCTCCTAAGAAAGAAGCGCGCCATGCAGGTGTTCGGGGGACAAAGAACGTTAATAGCGACCTTACACACCTTCTACGGAACCCGCACATTAGGTTCAAATAAAATCAAGACTACTCTTTGACAGATTCGTTTTTATTTGATTAGGAACCCGAACGTCTCGTTAGATCTAGTAACTGATCACGCCTACCGTACGTTGCTTTGACCTACAAGAAGGCGCCTGACCTACCTTCTTTATGGCATCTCCGTTATCTTCCCTTCGTCCGTTATTGATACCTATCCACAAATATTATTCGACAGGGAAAATGATATCAAAAAAGCTATCGAGAATAAAAACCAGGCGCTTAGACACATTTTTTATTAATAAAAACCGACATTTTAATACGCCGCGTAAAATGTTTTTGTGCAAATAAAATGATACCTTCACAAAACGTGTTGGTATTTTTTTTCTAATTTGAGTTCCGTTACAATGTACCCGCGGGTTTTGGGTAAACATTGAGCGTACAAAATATATGTATTTTAGGGTTCTGCGGGTCATTTGTGGGTGTTTTTTGGCGTTGTTTACCGGGTTGGGTTCTAAGGGTTTTCTAGGGGTTATTTGTATTAACTTGTATGGTTGTTTGGTTAGTGAGAAAACACATACATATTGCACCTATTCTTGCATGGAAAAAAAACTATAATTATGACCCACTTACAAGTAAAAAGAAATGTATTTCTTCTGTTTGCAAATGTATTTTTTATTATTCAGGAACTGCGACGCTCATCTAGTAAAAAAATGAAGTAAGGAAAAATAACATGTTTAATTTAAAAACTTGTATTTTACATCACCACTCAATTCACTACAGCAACATAATCAAAAGACTTTAATAACAACACAACAAAGGGTGACAAGGCATCTCAAGAAAACAGGACACAAAGAACAATAGTCCCGAACTCGCAGAAATATCTCCGCGAAGTCACAACTAACTTAAAGTACCAACGAAAATACTAGAAATACTAAGAACTTATCTCTTGCAAAGCATTGTTACCCTATTGTTCGTGAATGTCTCCAAAATGATATATGGAGGAGCTGAAATAATATTTGGAGAGGTATAAGTGGTTCCACTAGCTAGTTTGCATAGAACTTTTAGTTTTTCGAGTTCTTTGGGAGACAGTTTCGAAAAGTCGTTTCTTATTCATGGGATGGTGAAGGCATTGCTGGAGTCCATTATATGAGGCATATTGACAGAACATCTATTGGTTATACTATTTCTTACAAAATCATGTACATTTGATAAATCTATCTTGCATCTTTAATTTTATTCATGTTCATCACAAATAGATAACAACTCATACTGTAATATTATACACTTGAAAGTTTTAATGTTTGCAGCGTGTATGTAAGATTATATGTATCTGCAGAACAGATTTTAATGAAACTTTCCGATGATATAGCTTGTATATCAAAAAAGTTATAGTCTCCTTTTTCTGGGCGTAAGTATTAGTTAATTTGGGACCGCGGGCAGATTCTAGTTAGTAGAAGCTAGACTGGTAGAGAACGCCTAAGGCGTTAAGTCCGCCATTGTGTTTTGTGTGCAAGAAGTATAATATTAAATAAGTAAAATAAGTAGTACAGTGATGTGTCCCAAAAAATACGACGAAGTCGTAACATACAGTATAATATATTTTACTATACTCAAGATATTGGCAGACATCTGTAAACTTTATATCTACTAAATTTTACTTAGTCATACGAACTTGTGCCAAGTGTACTATGTTAACATCTCGAAGTTTTCTGCAAGTTTTTAGTATGCAATGTATGGTGCCAACCCTTTCAGGATTGAAATATGATGTAATTTTAAAGAAATTGCTAGTTTCGGGCTTTTATTATATAATATATAATATAATGAAAAAGTGCACTGTTCAACTATTGTGATAATGTGAACTGAGAAAAATTCTTATCTCGGCGAGGGAGACCAGGAATCCATAGCACAGGGTATCCTAGTTTGGATTCCTGACTCCCACAAATCCTTGTAATTTGATAAATATTATATAAAAATGTACCTTGTGGGAGGAAAATAAAATCTATTAAATCTATTATATAGAATAGGGTTGTCGCCTTACTGTAGAGTGTATTGTATTGAGAAGAATTGTATTAATAATAAAGGAACCGATTTCTGTTATGTGTGCTCATGGATGCTGATCGAGGCCGGGATGGTTAGCGGAGGGTTCAGAGAACGTCGACAGGCTAATATTTGCATAACTATTGAAGCCTAGTTCATAGGAAATATAAAACTAACTCCACTAAAAATTAAGTCCCTACCATAATTTCAATCATAAACAAAAACTGCTTCAATAGCAAAATCTACCTTCAATAGCCAGGTAAAAACAATCTAACATGAGAAAATACAACATACATTCCCTACGCAAATCCCCTTGATATACAGCTCTGGATGAGACACAAAAAACTCTATAAAAACCCAAAATGTACGTTCCCCCCACAATGTTCTCGAGACGAAATGACGTCACGAATGATAGGTAGTAGGTAATAACCCATGAATGTTTTATTATTACAAGCCTATTAAGCCACAGACTAACCGTGAAATTGATACAGAGGAGACAGTCTTTTGTTTTCAACAGCACTCTTTAAAAATAGTAAAAAAGATGGCTTTGCGAATTAATAACGTGTGCTGGTACCATTTCAGATTTTTTATAAAGCTGTAATGCCGTGAAACCGGTTGTGTATTCTATGAAATGAAAATTACCTAAATAGTAAATTTTTGACAACAAAGAAGAAATAAGCCTTTTGTTAAAAGAAAACTTATTTATTTTTAGCACTTTTAGCAAAGTCTCTTCTTTTTTGACCTCATTGTTGATTCAGTGTAATTTTACTATGTGATATTACACAGGATTTTTAGGTTCAACCTGATCTCAAAAGCGAATAGGGTAAATATATGTAACAACAGCAATTTTCATCACGCTAAATCTCACTTGCGACCAAAAACCCGAAATAAAAAAAACGCATTTGCGGTTTTGGCGAACTCATAGCCCTCTCCACTTGTCCGACGCTTACTTCCTAAAAAACAAAAGGATTTCATTCATCCCTCTTACTTTACATAATCCCTATTCTCTGTGTCCCTTCTGCATAAATAATCTTTGGCAGAAACCTTTTTATTCCTGAGGCTGTCTTTCTTGGTAACTTAAGACTGCTCTTAGCGAGGCGTAAGTCTTAATTTTACTTCATGGATTAATCAAGCTTTATTTTAAACCGCATTTTCCTATTTTTTTGTCTACTGAAGCTTCTAGAAGTTATTTCAGTGTTAATAAGGTAAGGTTTTTGAATAATTTATGCATAACTACTATTTCTAGGCCGTGAGATGTCGATTCCAGGTCAGGCAAGTACCAATGCAACTTTTCTAAGTTTCTATGTACTTTCTAGGTAAATCTTAGACACCAATGGCTGATAAAAAGGTGAAGGAAAACATCTTGAGGAAACCTGGACTATAAAGTCTGAAATCACCAACCCGCATTGAGCAAGCGTGGTGATTAACGTTTAATCCTTCTCCGTGTGAGAGGAGGCCTGTGCCCAGCAGTTGGACGATAAAAAAGGCTGTAACAGAGATGTCGCGACAGTTCTTTGTGGCTTTGTGTTAAAAGTTAATCAAGGTGTTACAGGTCATAGTTTATTAAAAATCATTATTCCAGTGATCTCATTATCAATTCTTTTCCTCTTATTCCAATTTCATATTTGGGGCTGGCGAAGCATGTCTTCTTCCACTTCTATCTGACGTTATCTCACAAGTAACACTCTTTGCAGCCATATCGACTTTCACATAATCTAATCATCGTTCTTTCTATCTATTCTTTTAATAGTTTAAGTACCTGGGTACCTCCAATTTTCTTAATATTCATTAGCTACAGACTAATTCCATCGCTCTCCTCACTATTATTCTCCCAATCAGGCTGGGCCTTGACTTGCAATAACAGTTTCAATATTTTGACATGAAGCAACTGCATCTGACATCCGTTACTGACTGTCTAACTTTCGGGGTTCGGGTTTCGGGGGGTTCCCGGTATCTCGGTACTTTGGGATACAGGTATCGATTTTATTACCATACCTTCTACACTGTAATATTATAAAGACGGAGCGTTGTTTTAAACGCCCCAATCTTAGGAACTACTAAATAGATTGTTACTTCGATATTTGTATTGAACGAAGCTTTCGAATTAGCCTGTTTACCAAGAAAAAACTACATACTTAAGTTTCTTTTTATTCGGATTCTTGAAGTTATGATTGATTAGAAAGTCCAGCAGTTCTTAATATCACTCTAAAACTGGCGATGACGAACGCTATTTTTACAAGTCCGTAGGAATCCGATCGATTGTTCAAAACAAACTTTTTAACAGTACTGACATTTGTCAACGAAGAAATATTGTAGAATTCTACCTACGTTCCTAAGTTATGACGAGAAAACAAAGCCATTTTTCTTGACTTTAAAACAAATAGCGATACATTAAGTTTAGTTTTCGTCCCAACAGGATTGGCGCGAAAGAGAATTCAGTTTATCGATATTCGTTTTAGTGCGGATATAAGAAGCTTAGATAACATAACCAACGGAAGACGCCATGCTTTCTCCTTCGCCAAAGGTACGGGAGAACAAGGCTCATACATTTACCTATGTGTACGTCAAGTTTATGCTTGTTTGTTTGTCAATTTTGTCCTATGCATGCGTTACACGCTCCCTGGACAGTCACTTAAATTGCGCAATATAACGATAATGTGTAAATTGATTGTTGTTTAGGATTGATATTGAAGATTGCGCAATAGTTTATTGTAATATTGCCTAATAATGTGATCGAATATGCATAAGAGAGCTATCACCATTTGTTGCTTTACCTCACCACTGAGCGAAGATTCTCTTTTTTTCAAAGATATTTGTGCTCGTGACGGTTCCAGATAGTTAAATGGTCTAAGGTTGAAAGTGCAGAGAAAATGCATTTACAGTCCACAGAGATTTCATTTCGGTTTGCAACAGTTTGAGGTGATGTTCCCTTGATGCATTTTTATTGAATCACGTTTAAGTTTAAGAGGGAAAAGCAATGACTCCTTGTCGTAAAAATGTGGGTCTTGGAGTGATCTGTAAAACCAATTCAATTCAGTTGAAGAACTAAGCTTAAAGAATAATGTTAGTCGTATTTAAGGAAAATAAGAAAGAGGAAGAATTGTGAAGTTCAGAAAAACGTCGTCAGAAGCTTATACGTCTACAAAAGTTCCTAAAAAATCTTCTAAAGGCCCAAGTTACAAAACACCGAACTAATTAGTGTATTTAATTTATTTCAAATAATTGTAAATTACAAAGAAATAAATTCGTGGCGAATTTTCAATTCGTGGTGGGAAAAAAAGTCGTGGTGGCCTAGTGGGCAAAGGACCAACCTCTCAAGTATGAGGGCGTGGGTTCGATTCCAGGTCAGGCAAGTACCAATGCAACTTTTCTAAGTTTGTATGTACTTTCTAAGCATCTCTTAGACACCAATGGCTGTGTTTCGGATGGCACGTTAAACTGTAGGTCCCGGATGTCATTGAACATCCTTGGCAGTCGTTACGGGTAGTCAGAAGCCAGTAAGTCTGACACCAGTCTAACCAAAGGGTATTGCCCGGGGTTATTGCCCGGGTAACTGGGTTGAGGAGGTCAGATAGGCAGTCGCTTCTTGTAAAGCACTGGTACTCAGCTGAATCCGGTTAGATTGGAAGCCGACCCCAACATAGTTGGGAAAAAGGCTCGGAGGATGATTACAAAGAAATAAATTGTTTTCGCAAAGTCACTTACAAGGGAAGAAAAAAGCAAGTCGCTTCCTAAGCCTGCTTTTTAAGAAAATAATAACTTTAGATATCTAATCAACCTTTATCTTACTCACTTCAAAACCAACAAACATAAAATTGAGAGCAAATAAAACGTAATTTTCTTTAAAATCAACTCAATTCTAGAGTAGCACACTGTAGACTAAATAGTCGCCCGACAGTCGTCGATTCATAGGTTCCAAAAAACATCTAAAGAAAATCTAGGTAAGAAAATCTTGAATCCAATTAAAGTTTTCAGTCGGTCTAAATACCTGATCTTGTAATGTGCTGTACCATCAATTATTATATTATTATTCTTTATTGTACACTTAACAATTAATACACAAGGAACACAGACAGTTTATGTACTACGGCGAGCTGGACCCAGAATTGGGTTCTCTTACAGCCAACCTAAAAGAGATAGAGAGAATTGATCCACCTCGATACTGATTTATGAACTTGCTACATTACTTCATTTTTGACAACTAGTGTGACGTTTCATAGGAGCCCGCAGAGACCTAATCGGAATAAAAACATTTGTCTTTGACTTTGAGCCCAAACAAACTATCGGCCGACTAAAAGTTAGCAGTGTGTACTCTAATTTCTTTGTAATCCTACAGTAGAAGAGGTTCCTTGAGAACTCCTAGATGGTTCACTAAGGCGTGTTTACATAATGAGTGCTTCCTTTGAAACTTTCAGAGATCTAAATAAAAATATTTATATAGCAACTCGCTGCTGCAAACTTCGATGTTAGCTGTGTTTCTTTTTTTGTTTGTTTGTTTGTTAAGTCTGGAAATGGGGTGAATAGAACACAGTTTTTTTATCGTAGTAGTCGTGTATTACTGAGAGTGAGTAGGTTACCAATGTAGGTACTGACACATGAAATGTAAAAAAATCGGGTATGATTAAAAACATAAACCATACATGTAATGACTATCATATTACACTGTATAGATAACCATACATATAATGACTATCATATTACACAGTATAGATAACCATACATATAATGACTATCATATTACACAGTATAGATAACCATACATAAATTGAACAACTCTACTGTATATTTCCCTGTGTTTTGTTACAACAAATACACGTGGAAAACCGTGGAAATGATAAGATCACCTATTTTGAAGTCGTCCTTGCCTTCGGGGCTATTATAAATAGGTTTATATAAAGCCTACTATTTCGTAGTATATCAGAAAGTAAGAACATGTTTCTTATCTCACAAAGAGCTTTGTTAGATTTCGTTATACATTTTCAGCTAAAAAATTGATATTAAGAATACGAATTTCATTTCAATGAAATTATCTTTTATCGACTTTTGCCGGCCACTGCCTTTTTACGCGAGGTTCCTACCTCGCGTATTTGGATATGCAAATAAAGAATAAGCAAAAAAATCCTATATAAAGGACAAGCAAACAAACAGCATGTGACTTCACATTGAAATAGTTTTTTCGTAATACTTGACAGACCAGTATTTCTTGAGATACTTAAGCGTGTTCAAACAAACTCTTTAGCTTTATAATACTAGTTAAAAAAGTAAGTAGCTATTTGTTACTTTTAGGATTTATTAACCGACTTCCCAAAAAAGAGGCAGAGAGGCGGTTATCAATGCCATCTGTTTTTAGTTCAACGAAAACAAATAGCTGCACAAACAAAGCCATTTAAATAAAACCTTGTTAAACATCAAAGTAAAAATAACTTCGCAAGTCTAACGATGTCAGCGGTGTACAGAAATAGTGACAGAATCGAATTCCACGATTCGATGCAACATACAAATCGATTTGTTTCAATTCCGATATGTCTCGATTATTTAAAGCTTGAAACAAGTTTGTTTACTGCGAACCTTTTAGCTGCTAATGTGTTGATAAATATTAACCGTCTTACCACAAAAACTTTTAAACGTCAGTTTAAGACCTGTTTAAAAAAATGTCAAATTATGACGTTGACATATGGTTCATTTTGCAGCCACAATTTTTTTAGACAAGTGTAAAACAGGTGGTTAAGTTTTTGTAGTAAGACCATAAGGGTTTTTTAACTAAGTCAAGCTCATATATGCGAGTTTTTCATCTACCTAGCCTTTTTTCACATATTTTGGGGCATCTCTCCAAGAAATACCTACACTTAATTTTGGGCCAAGGACAGATAGGCAGTTTCTGTTAGTTAGTTTTGTGAAACACTGATACTGAGCTCACACCTGAATTTGGTAATACCACGGAGGACAAAATACTAGTCTTTTCTCCTCCGTGGGTAATACTGAAAGCCGACCTAACATGGTTAAGAACCACTAAACAGCAGAATTTCGTAAAAAATTTAATATCTTTTCGATTCAAGAAAACGATTACCTAACTTTTTCATTTACCTCAAAATGTGTACATTATAATTTAAAATAAACTAAATCTATATTTATATAACAAAAAGAAAACTTAAAACTAATAAAGGTCGTAACCCTAACTTTCATATTTACCCTCAGCCCTCACTGGCCTCATTTAGGTCCAGTGAAAAATCTCGCCTTTATAAAAAGACAACCACCAATCCGTATACCAAATTGAAAACAATTTTAAGTATAAAATAATAAAAAATCGTAATAAGATTACCCACAAAGAAAAATGAACAACAATAAATACTTAAAATGACAATCATAAAATAAGATTAACAAAATTATACCAGGCCAGTGGTATACTAATAAGAAATATTCTAGAAAAAAATCTTAGAATTAGAATCCGTCGAAGTAGCTGTGGCGTGAAATGTACAAATTACAGAGGAATAAAAAAAGACAAGGTAGAGCTTTTTATTTTGCCACGAGGGGGATTACAGAAAGCCTCTGTGGATGATAACGCACTGGCGGTTTAAACTGCTACGTTTTTTGGGAGTTTTTTTTTTCGTAGAAAATATTTTTTTTTTGCCGAACTCGTAAATATAGCCACGATTGGAAAATATTTTTGAATTAATCTTTACAATTAACTTAGCACAAACTTAGGTATAACTTACATTGTTGTTTATCTAGATGTTCGTTACTACACTAGGATAGTACCAATTCCAGGCTTGTAACATTACTCGTAATTAAAACGCCATAAAATTAAAATGCAAATCTAATTTTTAAAACTCTACAATAACGAGCTGCAATTCATCCTTGAATTCAAAAAGCAAAATTGTCACGATATGGCTCATAAAATATTCAGTTAAGTTTAGTAAACCCGTACTTTTAATATCCATGTCACGTTGTTTGAAAGTTATAAAAACCAAAACTATAACAACTACCGTAAAACGGAGTAAAACCAAGTCACGCGATTGTCAAGCCATAAACGGTTACATTGCTAACATCTTAGAGTTTAAATTTGTACTACAACTTTTATGGTTTGCAATGCAGTTCCTTTTCAGACAAATTCCTTCAGTACTGGCATAAATACGATTTTATGTTGTTTTTATTAGTTCTCCGGTTTGAACAAGACATACTATACTAAAATTGTATTAAGGAAACCACATTTTGCGAATTTACTCCAATGTGAACTTGAGTAGTTACCCTGGGAACTACTTCGCAAATTTGCTCGATAAATAGGCTTTCTAATACTGAAAGTTCTTTGAATCGAATCAGTAGTTCCGGAGATAAGTGATCTTATATTTTCTATATTTGCAAGATTTTTATTAATTATCATGCTACCTTCACTCAAAATCTGCACATCAAACCTTCAATCGCTAAATCCCACGTTAAAAACCTAGTGCGCAGCGTTTTAAAAACCTAGTGCGTTACCAGGAAAATCAGAGTCGCGATACATGCATACAAAGAGCTCGCGATTATTTCTTGGTCACTCGACTGAATATCAAAAGCTTTATAACGGATTTTTAGATAAATTTCAAATTCATTCGGCGTCGAGCCAAAGCGGGGCATTAATATTTCAATGTACTGTCAAAATCCGTCTGTGTTCCTCGTCAATCGAATTATTTTTATAAGCGAGACGTTTTTGTACTGGTTTAAAAGATTATCGCGGTATTTTTTAAGGATAAATTTGTTCTGGATTCTGATTGATTTGTTTTGTCTGGTACTGTTACTGTTACTGTTAGGCTGATGATGATGATGTTACTGTTACAGCGTTTTTATCGTCCCACTGCTGAGCATAGGCCTCCTCTCACACGGAAAAAGTTTGTCTGGTACAATACTGTAAAAAACCCGATGGATTGAGAACCTCCTCCTTTTTGGTTACTGTTACTGTTACAGCCTTTGTATCGTCCCACTGCTGGGCACAGGCCTCCTCTCACACGGAGAAGGTTTGAGCATTAATCACCACGCTTGCTCATTGCGGGTTGGTGATTTCAAACTATATAGTCCAGGTTTCCTCAAGATATTTTCCTTCACCTTTTAATCAGCCATTGGTGTCCAAGATATACTTAGAAAGTACATACAAACTTAGAAAAGTTGCATTGGTACTTGCCTGACCTGGATTCGAACCCACGCCCTCATACTTGAGAGGTTGGCTCTTTACCCACTAGGCCACCACGACACTCCTTTTTGGTAACATAGGTTAATGAAGAGGTAAGGAGTTTTCAAAGATGTATTTTCAGTACGACCTTTCTCTAAAGTAATTTAATTAACGAATGCTTGTTTCATATTTATAACTGTTTATGTAATGTCGTTAACAAAAACTAAGTAAAATATTTCCAAGACTGAATGAATTCCATAGCAATTTTCAACAGACTTGAAATAAAATGACATAACACTCCCTCTGGCTAAGTCGGGTAAAAATGAAATTCAAAATTGCTTCTAACTTTAAAGATGTCCCTTTAACCCCTATTTTTAATAAAAATACTCCAAAACTGAAGCTGAAAGAGAAAATATTTATGTTCAGTAAAAATATTTTTAACAAAAAGATATTATAAATCTCAGTGCTATTTTACATTTTACTGCTTTAGAACTGCAAAGACACGAGTTTTCAGCAATAAACTTTATGATAGTAGTCTAGGTTTTTGAATGTACAGTCACTGACATTAATGATAGAACCATTTGCCACTGTTCTTGTGTCTATTCCACACGTACAATGTAATTGGTTGAAAAATAATCTTTTTTTGTTTGTTTGTACCGTAAAGGCTCCGAAACCACTGAATCGATATAAAAATTCTTTCACTGTTTCGAAGCGACACTTTTCACGGGTGAAGTCGGCTGTATTTTATTCAGATACGGGTCGCGGTTAAAACAGATTCAAACAGCTATTTCGAAGAAACGTACGAATTTGTAATAAAAAAGGATTTTTAGGATCAAACCTTTGAAAATTAATACATCTATTTTATCCGATGGAGTTTTCAATTGATTTAAACCAGAAAATGCGAAACTGAAAATAGCTCAACCAGTTGTGTCCGTAACTGTGCATAGTTTTGAAATCACATAGCTTTAAACATAAAACTAAAACCTATTTGATGTATGTTTATAATAACTTAACGATGCTTGTCTTCAGAAATGTGTTTATCACAAGATATTAATTTATATGTAACATTTTGATAGCGTTGTGAATTTTAAAATGTATAACTTTATGAATTATAAAAGGTCGTTTACTTAATTATTATTTTGTTTATGACATTGACATACGTTTGTAGTATTTTTTGCTAATTCAAAAACCACTAAAATCCTTCAGATTTTCGATCAACCTTAGTTTTGAAACGCCTACATCATAAAGGAGGAGTTAGTGTGTCTATTTGTAATCTCCCGGTTATATCGAGAACTCCTGGGCCGATTTGTATAATTCTTACAGAGTAAGAAAACCTATTTATGTAGGAAGGCGTATAGGATATTTTTGTACTTGTGTGTAAAGAATTACCCACGCGTGGAAAGACCGATGGCTAAAATTAGTATGTAAATTTATAAGGCACCTAACATGCAACCAAGACTCAAAATATTAATTTTATTCCACCTCCAAGTTTCACCGAAAATTCTTTACCTAGACAAGCGCTAGAAATTTCCTAACAATAAACTTTGTCACGACGCTGGTAACATATTTGTATGAAAGCGTAACAAAACGAAGTCAGTTTTGCAATACTAAGTAGGAACTATGACTGAGGTGGGACAGAAAGTCAACTCTTTATGAGAATATATCGAGTTTGAACTTTTGCGAACATTATTTGGCTAGCAAATATATGGGACAGAATTTATTTGGACCAGCTTAGACTTTTGCAAGATATATGAGGGACATAAAAAGGGGATAATGTCAGTAATAAATATCAAATAACTATTGTTTTTGCTGATTTTGAATTTAGGTCTTTCTAGTTTTCTAGTTTCTGTGTATGCCACACATGGAAAGAGAAAAAGAGAATTGTTCGATTAGGTATATTATCTTACATTCCATAACTTAGTCAATCAGGATTATAATAGGCTATTTTAGCCAGTTTTCTCCGGTTTCGTCCTCAGGGAACAAAGTGAGATTTTAGCCTCGACTTCCTAAATAAATGAGGAAACTCGGAAAGCAAGCAAACAAGCTTTATAAATAAGGATAAGAGACAGAATAGGTATTGAAGACATGACTTTTTTGACCAAAAGAACTACAATTTGACTTACACAGCATGTCTAGAGGCATTACTTGAAAAATATCTTTACATAAAATTTTACATACCTACACATTTTTTCAATTAAAAATCTCCTTCCACACTTCTCATTATCCTGCAGAAGGGTGCTCAAAAACCACCCTTCAATTACATGACCATTTAAACACCGAATCTCTTTTATTATATTTCTTTTGCAGCCTCGTGAAGAGTGATAGAGAACAAAATAGCCAGCGGAGGTGCCATAACGGAAAATCTCATAAGAAAGTATCACGCCAAAATGCGGGTGTGCGGGCGGACGAGGAACGTTACAATTCTTCGCCCTTATACGCCTTCTTTGAACCCGATTTTTTGTAATACCAAAAATTGTTGACAGATGTCTCGAAGAACTGAACTTCACTCGTAATCGTTTCGGTCAGGCCGCCGTACGTATTTGACCTAGAAGAAAGCGCCTGACCTACCTGCATTATGGCATCTCCACTCATCTTTTCTTTCTCCGTAAAGAGTGCGGATATCAGATTGTTCTCAAAGCTATGGAGACGCCCTTATACTGTACAAGTGGGTGTTCTCATCCTCCTTACAAAATCGCTTAGTCAGCTTTGTCATATTTCAATGGTCATCAAGTCATTCGTTTTGTATTGCATTTTTTGGACTTTTTGAAAATCACGATGAGACAAAATGTAGAAGCGGAAAAATATTTTTTCTGAAAATGAAGTACATTGACCATATAGGAAAATACATTCAACATTTTTTTTGTTTATGTGTGCTGATCTCGGGAACTACTAGACTGACTTGAAAAAATCTTTCTTTGTTAGATAACCTATTTCTTGAATAAGATATGTTTATTTTTAGGCCTTCGCGGGTAAAACTGCAGAAGCCAGGCAATTTAATTGGGTAATAAATTAAATCCACCAGGACGCGGGTAAAAAAAACGCAGACAAAAACTAGTAACCTACAAAAAACAAATGTTTACATCAACACGTTCCACTTCTACAATTTTACCTCAAAAAAGGCACACCTATACTTCTGAAAAGTTATCTTTCAGTCGACAATCACATCACGTGCACGGAATGACAAATATGCGTTGTGAGTAGTATAATATGTAAATATAAACAAATATACCTATGTATTTATAGTTCACCTTGATCTAGGAACGAGTGTTACGTATCTATGCGTTCCGGAACTGATATTTACTTGTTTTGGTGAAATATAAATGTGATACGGAATATGGTTATACGGAATAAAGTATTTATGATTAAAGCCAAGGATTTTAAACCGCCTAACGGCTTAACATTAGAGTGACATGTGAAATATTACGAACAGTTTTTCCTTAAAAACTTAATCCTCTTTCTGACGAAGTCGGCTAAATACAACCTGTGTATCGACCTACACATTATCATAGTGTTACGACCACTCAAAACATCAATACGCATTATTTTTATACAGCAAACGTTTTCCGCCATATTTTCCGCGGTTACCTGTTATATTTTTATCAGGCCTGTTGAAATTCCACTTACCTCCCAGTAAACACTTTAATATTCGGGACGCGTCATTGAGCATTCTGATTTTGGCGTCGTAACTGCTGGTCCCTTTGTACTTCAGTATCCATTAAACAGTAGGCTATTCGCCCACGTCAGACTTTTTGTAGGACCGATAATAATCGGACCGATGTTTTGTAGGACCACCTACGAAAAATCGATCACCGATCATCTAACTATCCGACGTTAGCGGGCAGTTTTAAACAGTATGAAGGTTTGGATACAAATTTTATGAAATATGCTTGTTGATTACTAGACTACTCGCTCGCGGCCGATAATCGGTAACCGACTTTTTGTAGGAGACAAATGGAACACTGATAGCAATAGTACAACGCACACGTCCTACAAAAAGCCAGTCAGAAAATCCTAGTCAGAACCACCTACAAAAAATCGGTCAATTTATCCATCCTACAAAAAGATTTAAGTGTGCGGGCAGCCTTAACCTCGTAACTGTTGGTCCCTTTGTACTCCAGTATCCATTAAACAGTATGGAGGTTTTGATGCAAATGTTATGAAATATGCTGCTTATTAAAGGCAGCTTGTATATGTAAAGCATTGTATTACGTTATTGAAGGCTGAGAAAAACAGTGACTGTGTATTTCAGCCGATTTTTAAAACGAAGGTATTATCTTAATTCTGATATTTTTATTTTTGCAAATAAATAAATATAAGCGTAATTAAAAACGACATTTTATGTATAAATCCAAATGACTGACGGACACATTTATAAAAGAAATTACCTGTAAATTCATAAAATGTTTATATAGTCAAAGTCAAAAGTCTTTATATAGAACGTACGTGGAAGTACAGAGTAGCTCTGAAACCAACTCCACTAGAATTATTATAACTTATAATATCTATTACATACACAACTTGGCAGCCGAACAATCCGCCAAACCACTTTGTAAATTTATTTGCCCGAACATGTACTTACACTTCGTGACAAAAAAAATGGGGCGCTCACTTAACTCGCAGCATGAAAATATAAACTCCATGAATACGTAAATAGGAATTCCATCCCCTCCCTTGGTTCAGCAACATTTATTTTACCCCCAGAAATAGGTCAGACATCTAGGCTGAAAATTATTCGCTTCCTGCAAAACGAAAGTGCTGTGCCTAGCAATTTACGTTCAACCCTTACTTTACACTGTTAACCCGTAAATAGCTGTGTTTGTTGGTATTTCTTTCGGGTTAACGGACTCACGGAGAATTTCACCATTTAAATATAACGATAACCGAACCATTTTAAGAGATCTATCAGACAGGGAGCGGTCACGCGGTCAAGCGTTCAAGCGGTCAGTTTTGCGTTCTTTGTGTCATATTATGTTTCATAGATATACCGCGTCGGTCAAGTATTAGTAGTAGAGCTCGAACGCAGAACGCGAACGCAGAACGCTCGACCGTGTGACCGCTCTCTGTCTGATAGATCCCGGGTCAATTCCCACTGAAAGAGCAGCGGCCGGCAGCGACCGGCAGCGGCCGTAAATGCAAGTGACTGAGCGCGAGCGCGGCGGGCCGCGCGGCTCCGCGCCGCGCCGCGCTCTTACGGTGTACGTGCTCTTACGGCCGCTGCCGGCCGCTGCTCTTTCAGTGGGGATTGACCCTTTAGTTGTCAAATTGCGGGTTTGACCAATGGACGACAATCATACAGATGTTGTAATTAAATGGTGCAACTAATCGTCAATATGTTAGCACTTTCGATGTAAAAACTATAGGTAGGTACATTTATTTAAGAATCAATGCATGTTTCTTATAATTGAACCAATAATAATGTCATTAAGCAAACGAACTTGTTTGATTGAACGACCTTAACTTTGAAACTACTGATCCGATTTGAAAAATTATTTCAGCATTAAATACCTCATTTATCGTGGAAGATCTGAGGAGACAGACTTGAGGAGATGCGGGTGAAACCGCTGGCAGAAGCTAGTCCTCATATAAAATCGCTAGCATATGGGTATCTATTCACTAATATTAGGTAAGCTGTTTGGGTTGCTTTCATATCCAAAACCCTCATACGTGCAATATCAAGTGGAGCTTTTGAACTAATTGCGTTTGTAATTAAACCGTCCGTAGGGGTCATAGCAAGAATGAAGCTGTGTATGCATTAAAGGAATGATAATTATAATAAGGTTTTATGGCAACAACTATTTTTTATTTTTACTATCTTCAAGTGCTTTTTTTTTGGGAGCAATTTATGCAATTCTTGGTAAACTTATATGTAGTTGGTATTGGTGCGCCGTTATTAATTCCTAAACTTAATCGTCACATTTCTGTATTCTTAATCATCTGTCTAGCCTTTTCCCAACTTTTTTTGGAGCAAACTTTTACGTTGGAGTTGGCTTTCAGTCTAATAGGGTGCAGCATAGTACTAGTTTTTCTACACGGATTTTTGACCTGTAAGAGAATGTCACAGAAGCTGTCGCTCCTTTGATTATACATATAGTTGTACTTCTGCCTAATACAAATTGTATACCTTGAGGAAACTTCGGTTAAGTAGCAAACACACAAAACAATAAAACTAATCTCGACTTTCAATTTACTTTTATTTCCAAAACTTATCGCGGGTTCAGTATGAAAGCTAATAAAAATAAAATAAAATATATAAGTAAAGTAAGAAAATAAAGCCTGCATTTTACGATAAGAGCATGAAAACCTCGGTTATACCTTTAGATGGCGATAAGACTCACGATTCGTTTATCGACATACTCGATATGCGTAGTATTAAGTCATTATGGGCACCACTAATGACCCATTGTTGTAGTAAAAAACCTCGACTAGGTAAATTAAAAGGTTGTTAAAATTTAAGTATGGTTTGAGCTTTGTTTGAAAGTGATTACAGATTATCTTGATTTTTCACAAATGATTCAAGTACAAAGGTAAGCAAATTACATCCACATTTTGTGATAACGCACAGCCAAAACTCTCAATATTATTATATAGATAATATCCGTGGTTTAACCCGCGTCTTAAAAAAGGACTTACGCAGTCATATCAAAAATAACCATGTCCTTACTCTGACTCTTGATTATGTGTGTACCAGACATATAATCGGTTCAGACAGTCTTGGCGTGAAACACAGACAGAGAAAGTTATTTTTTAATGAATCTTGATAATAAGGACAGTGACTTTTTGAATGTTAGCGATGCCAAGTTTATGCCACATTGCTGATCTGAAATTGCCAACACACCTTGATCATTAACTCATGCTTTCTGTCAAAAATGAGGCAATGTGCCTTCTATAATAATAGTGACGACAATGACGAATAAAAGAATAGACCTACTATTCATACAGAATTGACAATATTCTCGCACATAATGTAATAACAGGAACCCCCAAAACATTACAAAAGGGGATTTTTTAATTAATTCTCGGCACGCGTGTCAAATTTTCAAGCGTCCTTCGCTTTGTGATAACCACTCTACAATTATAAAACACAAGTATGTTACTGTTGGAATTAAAACCGTAGCCTCTCTTTTGTTTTCGTAATTATTCATTTTTAGGTAACCTCTAGACTTGATACTTTAGATTACCCGCATAGTAAACAGTTGGCTGACAGTTTGCCTGAAGGTTCTTTTTTTATAGAAAAACGTGAATTCGATCATTTTTGGTAGGTCTGTCACCGGTCAAATACATGATCGTTGTTATGTGCGTAATCCCATAGATCTCGTAGATCAAACTGTCGGCCGATTAAAATATCTGGAGTGAGTTTGTAAGGACGTGCTTAACTCATGAACTACTGGTAACGATTTCGAAAACTCTGTCAGTGTTAGATATAACAAAAATCGAAGAAGGTCGTGTCTTGATTCCGAAGTTGAAACTTATAAACTAGTTTTTGGCTGACTGTATATCATCTGCATCGCCTTTTCCCAACTATGATGGGGTCAGCTTCCAGCCTAACACCTGAGTATCAATGTTTTACAAGCAGCGCCCCTGTTTTGGCCGACCGTACATTTCAAAATTATTTGTTCAGACTTTTATTGATACAATTCGGTTAAAACATAAAATAATACATAAGAAACAGCATTAAAAACCGGTTAAAAATGACAGCCTTATTTATTTTATTTACAATTTATTGCCAACTACTCTTAATTGAACTGTCACAAACGAAAACATGAAACTTTTAATTTTGATCAAAGGATTTATTGTACAGACAAATTTTTAACTACATTTCAATATAATATCTAAAGTTGACATTTTGTTTGTTTGAACGCGCTAATTTCTTCACTAATCATAATAGATAATTTAATAATTCCATAAGAAAATTAAGGGATATTAAAATAATTTTCTTTGCTTACAAAGTTGTCTCAAGTAATAAAAAGCAATTGAACATAAACGTTGTAATGAGGAAATGACATGTTCCATCAACATTGTCCCATGTCTGCCTTGTTATACTCCATTAACAGTCCATAACCCCCACTTACACGGGGAAAATTCCCCCTATTATAGGGTAACTTACTAATAAATCAAGGAGTGTCTGCATTGTCAACTTTCTATCACGCGAGTCACTAATAGTAGCGGACTTTTATGTGTTTTTCATGGGGTATTAAAGGTCACACCATAAAAAATAAGTACCCGTAACTTCGCACTTTGAAGGTTAGGCATTTTAAGGTTGACTTAGATAAGAAATATTAGAGGCGAGAAAATGGCGCGCTTTGTAATATTAGTACTCAAATGTTTAAGGCTGTTAACTTAAAAAAAAATCTTGAAGCTGAAGGGAAATAATATTATGTAAATGTAAGCATTGTGAAATGATTGTTTCACCATGAGGGCAAAACATCCATAATTATCACTGATAGATATACCCACCCATAGATTGTACCATTAAACTGTCGACATGAAGAGTTTCGTATCGTAATTGAAAGGTATTGAAATTAGGGCGTTGGTCACACCCACCCACTGAATCAAATACACAAAATAGATCAAAGAAAACGAAAAAGTAATTCCTAGGCTGTCCCCAAAACCTCAGCTATGATATATTAAAAACGCCAGCACGATCATAAAACGCACTTACAAACAAAAAACATGATAGGATCTAGAAAAACCGTATTCATCACGAGCCCACATTTTGAGATCCCAACAAAAAGCTGCTGAAATGGAATCGTTCCGACAAAATTCCAGGATTCCTTTATTCGTGTGTCATATCTTTATCTTTTCTTTTTTTTTTAAATAAAAGACAAAAGGGGTTTTATATTCACGACCGCATTATTGTCATAAAAGAGTTGGGATCTTGTAGTCAATGTTTGGGTCACCGCTTTATGCTTTGTAAGTGTCAGGATCCGCTGTCCAGCAAACGATATGGATATGACAATACATCAAAAACACGCTAAATCCTTGGCCTGGTTCGAAAAAAGTTTTTCAGTCCCTGTGCAAAACGACCTTGTCATATTTAGGAAGCGTTTTTTTATCGACATTTTATCCCAAACACTTTTTGCTGGCATGCGAAATAAGAATAACTTTTAATCATGCAAGCTTTATTGAATAATAAAGAGTTTCAATAGAATTTACATTTGTTTCATTTTTTCGTTTTACTTCGCTTTCATTCGAGGTTACATCCAATCTATTTACGGGATTCACGCAGCTTATAATATCAATCTTTTTATCTTTGAAATAGTAATCTTCACGAGGATTCACCGTCATCTGCCGGGTAAGCCTCAGGGACTGCAGATTTCACAGATATCAATATACAAATGGACACCGTTCTTACGACACCCATGAGAGTTTTCTTAGTCGAGAACGGAGCGTGAATCAATATCCTGACCCGGGAAGCCGTCACTTAACTTCCAGACAAGCGGTAGCAATAAGGCCCCACTAGTTCCTTATAAACTTGATGAAGAATAAACTCCACCCATACCTCCACATTTATAAGACAGAAGTTAAAGCGTAAAAGGAAAACCTGGCCATAAATCTTAATTTTCCCCGAAAAGGGCTCACGGCGGGAATGAAAAAACGTAAGTATGACTTAACTAAGAATCTCTTAGCTGAAATCCACTTCTGGCCACAATGAATGTTAAAAAAAGGTGTTATTCAGCAGAATTAATTGTATCATTAAGTTGAACTCGAGAAATGTACGCCTCATTATATTTTTAGAGCAATTATACGCGAAAGTATCTCTTATTTGAATTAATTTCTATATCTTGGTTTGTAATTGTTCCCTCCCCATCTCCGTCCCTTAAGGGTAGAATATCTAAGGTCATGTCGTATGAGGCTTTTGTAAGTACAGCCCGGATTCGGTCCTACCCTAGAGATACGCAGGATCCACCCCAAGATTGTAATTATAATGAAAGGAATTATTCGAGTGAAAAAAATCCCTAAAGTACCGACGCGACGTGTGTCGATGAGATTTTACGAATTTTGTTTTGTTGCAAAACTTTTCTCGTTGTTTGGATGATCTCCATTTTTTAAAAGTTCTCCGGCCTCATTTGGGCGCGTGTGTCATTAGACAAAGCAGTGATTATTTGACGAGGGTAGTCCTTTGAGTCTCTCGCTTTTAATCCTTGTATAAAAGCGTTTATAATGTGTGTGTTTGTGTCAGCTGACGACTTATTGGGAGCTGTTAACACACATTTTATTGTTTTAGATCAAACGTGACTGAAAGGCTTTTATGACGAACAATAAGAGACTTACACTGAGAGTAAGCTGTCGGTGGTTAGCTGATCCGATGACTGGGTGACAGTTTACTTTGAAGATGATCATGGTGGATGGTAATGTGTGCGCTCCCATTCATCTCTACCTATATCGATTACTGACCCCTATTATAATATCTGCCGCCTAAAAGTGTGGAGTGAGCGTGGGCTCTAGATTTTTGATAATTAGTACATTATTTTGATTAGGTTATTAACCCAAAAATTGTTCATAATTGTTTTAAAAATATTATTCTTGGAAATCTCTGTAGTTTTAATGACTTAAAGCTATTAAAATAATCGTAGGTACATCAAGTTAAAAAGACGTGAGTTCAGTCCAAGGGTAAATGGTCAAGATATCGTGTCATTCTAATGTTCCACCATTTTTTTATATGCCTCAATTTTGACATTATTTACTCTAGATTTTTGTTATTTGATTTATTTGAATATTTTACATACATTATTACGAAAGGATCGAGACCTTAGTTGACCTTAAAAAGGGTAGCATAGCTGACATAACAAGAGATACGCAGTTATTTTGTCTTATAACGAACAGATTTCGTTGACAACGCTATTTTTTGCTCAGACAGACACCTAGTACTTAAAAATAATGACTGTAGTCCTATCATTTTATAAGTGTGTTATTTCGTGTATTCAGATATTAATATTTGTTATTTTAGTCGTAGATATAATAAATATGGGTTTTCCATTAACAAAGATAAAATAAACAAAGTTATATTATAAAGTTATAAGCTCAACTAAATAATGATCAGATGACAAAATGATGGTTCTAATTAAAACTTTATTATAATTAAGTTACCATAATTTATCGTAAAATAATTTATTTATTTTGTTAGTCGTTTTATCGAGTCAATATCCAGAATGACACTAATCGTCTCAACTTGTCAATATATAAAGTTATTCAATTGAAGATAAATTGTTAGCTGTCAAACACAATTACTTGGAATAGATTGTTTTATTTATAGCACAAATAAGCGTACTGCGACGAATACAAGATATATTATAAAAGTAGAAAAAACGTTTATTGGAACCGTTTATAGTTCAGGATAAAGTGTAGGTGGCATGTTTTTTATATATCTATTTTGATATACAATAACTAGCATCATATGTTTCAACGAAATAATACATTCTAAAAAATATTGTTTTAATTCGAGTAGTTTAAAGTTGTCATATCAAAGGGAATTTATAACTGGATATTTAATTGAGTAACCAGTTTCTGCCAGCGGTTAAAGTAACCTTTCTTCCCCACGCTGAAGGAATTCAAATTGACGCAGTAGATCCTGAGATTATTGAACAAACAAACAAACTTTTCAGATAGATACTCATTCTTCGCTCAATTATAAAAATGAAAAAACCGGCCAAGTGCGAGTCGGACTCGCGCACGAAGGGTTCCGTACCAGAGCAAAAATGAGCAAAAAAATCACGTTTTTTGTATGGAAGTTACCCAATATATTTATTTTATTCTAGTTTTCAGTATTTGTTGTTATAGCGGCAACAGAAATACATCATCCGTGAAAATTTCACTCTCTGACTATCATGGTTCATGAGATACAGCCTGGTGACAGACGGACGGACGGACGGACGGACAGAGGAGCGAAAACAATAGGGTCCCGTTTTACTCTTTGGGTACGGAACCCTAAAAATGAAAAAAACACGTTTCACTCATTCCACTACCATACATATGTACATACACAAAATATACTTCCAGAGTCCCAAAGTCACTTCATCAAGCTCATAGTCCAAGTTCTTTTGTTTATTGATCTGGCTTACTTAAGGCACACCTATTGTTCTTCACATACTGAAACGCTTTCAGCAACCCTTACAGTACCCGCACATTGCAAACTTAGTCGGCCGATAGTTTGTTTGGGCTCATAAATCAGTATGAAGATGAATGGTAGTACGCCCATTACAAAGATCAGGTATTTAGCCGGAGTCGGGACTAATGAAAACTTTGATTGAATTCAAGATTTTCTGTAACAAAAAATATATTTTCTACTGTTGGCTGACTGTTTAGAAAAGGTTCATATCTGACGGACAATGCGTCGACCTTATTGTAATTGTATGATCGACGCACTAGGAGTGAATGATTGAATGATTTATCGTATACTAACTTCCGCTCATGGCTTCGCCCACATGGTGTATTGATACAAAGTAGCCTATGTCTTAATCAAGGTTATCACCTATCTTCATATTAAAATTCTGTATTTTCTGTAATTAATGTCTGTTTTGGCGTTATGGCCGATAGATAATACGGGACGCATATTCCGTTAGATATCAATCTTACCTTAGTTTACAGTGTGCGGATACTCTTAAGTGAGGGTCCTTATAACTCCCAAACCATATTTCATTTACCCCAGTTTTCGGGTACACGAACCCTACTGAATATGTAAGTTGCGGCTTCTATATTGTTTTGAGTCTAAGAGCTATTTGAATTAGGAACGGTTTTTTTAAGAAGATTTTAAATTGTTGATGGCAGATTATTTGTTACTAGACTGTCTCAGTCTGGGAAAATTTTCTCAGTCTATTTAAATCTTTTCATAATCCAATTAATGGTTTCTATATATACAAGACGAATAAAGTCTTTATATGTATGCTTTCTGCCGAAATTATCCTTTTCAAAAATTTCAGAGAAACCTAAGCTTTATATACGATACATGGATGGCGTAAAAGACAAAAAAATCTATTATTTTAGAAGCATAGCATTATACAACGCGAATGTTGACCTAATAACATGTATAAGTATTTCAAAGAAAATCTCAAATGAATAAAGTATGATCTACAAATAAACAAAAAACAAAAGAGTTTATAAATACTACTTAACCACTAACACCTCTATCGATAAAAACCAACATACTGATTACAAATTCCTACTAAATTTCTAATCCGCACCGTCCGTAATCGAAGGCCATTACTATCAGCATATAAGGATCGGCGATTAACGACATAACATCGGCCTTGCCCTCATTATTACAATTAATTAGGTTTGAATTGACGATCCTTTGGTTAATTATATTGAGGTTCAATAGAGTCCATTTGGTCCAACTCACGGAGGATAGAAAGATAGCAGAGATGCCATAAGGAATGTAGGTCAGGCGCCTTCTTGTAGGTCAAGTAACGTACGGTAGGCGTGATCGGTTACTAGGACTAACGAGACGTTCGGGTTTCTTTTCAAATCAAAACTAGCTTAGTTTTGATTAACTGGTGATATTATTTTGAAAATAATGTGCAGGTTCCATAGATGACGTATAAGAGCGGAGCCAGTAACGTTCTTCGTCCCCCAAACAGCCGCATTTTGGCGCGCTACTTTCTTAGGAGATTTTGCGTTATGACATCTCCGCTGGTTATTTAGTTCTCCATGGTGCTACTACTATAGATTTTCGGTGGCAATTGATTGTAGTCACCTCATTAGTCACTTGATGTAGGTTCAATGGGACGTTTCTTTCACTTCGTAGGCTCTGATCTACTTATGATTTCTTTGTTTTGCTCATTTTTAACCGACTTCAAAATAAGGTGGTTCTCAATTTGACCTGTGTATGTATGTTTGTGGGAGATCATCTCACGTCTGGCTGAATCGATTTTCTTAATTCTTAATCTTAGGCAAAGACTTTAGGTATATTATTGAAGTTGTTTTTTTTTCTTTTGTAAATAAGTTATTTATGTAAAAATATCGTATGCTTATGGTATAAGAATGGTGGGATTTTTGCAAAATAACGTCAAAATTTCAGGGACCAAAATAAAAATATCAAAACTTTTTGTGCATCTAGACACGTGTAAAATCATGTGGTTTCACTAGTTGTTTCAATAAATTATTTCCAAACGAAACCTTTCCTCTATTAATGCCCTTTTATTCCGTTGATTACAATCTAAATTGGTCTTTCCCCCCATTATACAGGGTGAATACATGTTCCAAGTTACTGTGGCGAGCTAAATCAATACTATTTATGAAGGAACAGCTAAAAATAACAGATAATTGGAACGTCTAGAGGTTTTTATAAACAATAAAAAGACATAATTATATCTGAGAAATTACTATTACGAATACAAAAAAAAGTCGTGGTGGCCGAGTGGATAAAGAACCAACCTCTCGAGTATGAAGGTGTGGGTTCGATTCCAGTTCAGGCAAGTACCAATGCAACTTTTCTAAGTCTGTATGTACTTTCTAAGTATATCTTGGACGCCAAAGGCTGATAAAAAAGGTGAAGGAAAACATCTTGAGGAAACCTGGACTTATACAGTCTGAAATCACCAACCCGCATTGAGCAAGCGTGGTGATTAATGCTCAATCCTTCTCCGTGTGAGAGGAGGCCTGTGCCCAGCAGTGGAACTATAAAAAAGCTGAAACAGAATACAAACAAATCATATTATGACTTCCTGTTTTATTGATTGCCGCAAAACATTTATTTTGATCTGCCTTATATTAAACAGGTATACAAAGGCCAAAGCAAAGACAATCGGTCCAGGTGGGGTTTCACGGGCGGGGCGGGCATTGGGTGCGAGTGCGGGGCTGCTATGCAGACCATGTCCCACCTCATCGCATGTCCACTGTGCCCTGAAACTTGCTCGCGGCAGGACCTCATGAGTGCATCCGGCCGTGCTCTCGCTGTGGCGGCATATTGGGCTGACAAAGTGTAGTCTCACTATAAGACATGTCATCGACACAAAAGAAGAAGAACAAAGACAGGTTAGCATACATATAAGAAGTTAGCTCTTACGGGACATAAAACCAAAAATGATTCATCTAGCTGACGGGTAGGTAATAACTTTGTGTTTTTGAGACTTAAAAAAAAACCTGCAATTATTTTGTGCCTTGCTTACATCTAAAGTTAAATTCAAGCCACTTAAGATCGGTTAAACTAAATCCAACTATGATTCCGCATTTACCCAGCTAAACCTATAAATAAGATTCCCGGAGTTTCTACCAGTAAATCTAGTAGAATTCACGAAGGGTTTACACTCCACGGTTTCAATAGAAAATGTATTCGTGGCTGAAACGGAGTGTTACAGGGTCACTGCGCCATTCAAAGATGGATGCCATTAATTTTGCGGTCACCTAAATAAGTAAATAAGCAATGCTGTGGGTTTTGTGAAATTTTCTTAGGGGTCAATGTCTGTTATTGAGGGCGTGTATTTTAAGTTTTTTTTTTATATATATATTTTACTCTATTATTTATCTACAACTGTACTTACATTATAAAAAGGATTCGTTTTTACTTTGTTTGTACCCTAAAGGCTCCGAAACTACTGAACCGATTCAAAGCGATTCGACCGATTCGAATTTAGAAAGTGCTTAAATAAATTGTTATTAATTGTTTAGACATGTATTACCTTCTTAATACTAAGTACTTCAACTTTACTGTCTCTAACGAAGCATATAGAGGTAATATAATGTACAGGAATAAATGGACTTCAGATTTATGTACTGTATGCTAACTGTTGTTTTTTCTTAAGCTGTAGTCTGTCACTGTACTTATTAAATAAATAAATAAATAAAGTATTCCTTCACTGTTGGAAAGCTACACGAGTTCCGAGTAACATAGGCTATATACTTTATCTGGGTATCTGGGAAAAAGTTCCTTCGGCACGCGGGCGAAACCGTAGTAAAGCAAATACATAGTTTATGTGAAAACAAAAAAAAACCACCAATAAAAGAAAATTTTAACATTTTTTTCGTACAAAAATATTTTTCGGAAGTACCTTTGTACATAGGTATATGGAAAAAGTTAATTAATAGGTAACTGCCCAATATCACTTGTTTAAGTTTATTGTTTGTTGTGTCCCACTAGCAATTATTGTTAGACTCCGTGGGAGCGTTTACATGCGTACATTTGCTTTCAAGACACTCTATGTACGATTACGAGTTATTTTTACGCCAATTGCCTGCGGTATCACCCGGGGGAATTACACCCGGAATAAAAAGTAACCTATCTGGTATTGGTATGGGTCTTATATTCGTTGGTATAATAGTCGCTGTGCACGAGGTCTGGTTTGAGAAACTTTCGTTAAGCAGCCGTAGTCTAGAAGTTGGTAATTGATACACCCGGGCATCGAAGAGCACGTTCTCCGGTCGTGTCGGATTGCCGTCCCATCGGGCTATGAGAGGGAAGGAATAGTGAGTGCACTTGTATCTGCGCAAATGCTTGTGCACTAGCGTCCTGCGCAACTGGCTTATCTCCTTACACGGTAACAGTCGCCGTGGCTAAAATCGACTTTTGACGCCATTATTATATCTGTACCACGCTTCTTCTCAATCGGTTTGGCCGCTTTAGTTTGAGTACTAAATAGTATACATAATACACACGAGCTACTTTCTCGTTTATAATATTAATAAAGACTTTGTTTCAAAAACATATCTAAAGTTTGACGTGACCAAATTTAAACACAATTTCTACTTTAATTGCGCGTCACGTTTGAATCTCGTTGTAAAAGGATCAAACAAAAATAGTTATTTGAAGAGGTTAGTGTGTCAGTTATTTTAAACGCGTTTGCGTTAGAATATTAATTAATATTTTCATTTATGAAAAGCTTAGACTGGAACACATGTTGTATGCGTGAGTTGTTTTTCAAAGGTTTTAGTTGCCTACTTTACATAGTATTATGATGCTTGTTTTGTAGAGAAAAAAATTAAAAGGTAAATAATTAGAACATTGTTTTTTCTCGAAATTGAAGGCAGAAAGATACAACAAGTTACTGAAAATATTTCAGTATTGAATGGCTCATTTACCGAGGAAGGCCTTTTATCCAGGTGCACGAACTGACTCCCACAAACCAGTTATATCTAGAAGAAAATATTCTATTCAATGCATCTCAAAGCAAAAAATCTACATCTCTATGTAAAGCAAGATCTCTGAACTCAATGCATCTAGATTCTAGAACTTTCCAAGAAACAGAACAGCCTTTATGTCTTATTGCTATATTTGAAACCGCGTTCTCTTAGACACGTTTTTGCACTCCATTTAACCAACTGTTTACTACAGTGAACCTAAACCTTAGATCATATTAGTATCTGGAGCCGCTACTAGCACAAATCTCTATGCGAAATAGTCTACCAATTTGCATCGTAACACAATAATAATGAGAGCTCACTCATGCATTTTCGATCACATCGTTACACACACGCGCGACATAATTAGCAAACACAAGCATAAATTTGACACGAGTACATACAAATACAACCAGCGATTTGATACTGGCACGACGATGGCGTCTCCAGTTGGTTGAATGCTCCAAGCTCAAAATAATGTTTTAATTAATTATCTCGTATTGTTTTAGTGCTGAATAAACTTACATTCTGAGGTGTTTTAGGGTTCTTTTGAGTACCTACTTACTGCGGTGTTTTTGAGTGCGTCAGCAAAATTAGTAGGGGTGCGACGGATTCCCACTGGCACTAAATTAAATAATGAATTATTTTAACAAACTTGTTTCTCTGTATTTTTGGAGTGGCTTGAAAATATTATACTAAATTTTACCTGCGACTTTGACCATTTCAGGGAACTATGTACCTTCTATAAAAATAAGATTAAAATATAAGACTTGGCCCACAGTTTCACTTACATTTCGTCAGCACAACCTTAGAAAACCTGAATAAAAAACCTTAGATAGATAGCCAATCAATCAATGAGTTAACACTGAAAGAATTTTCCCAGTAGACCAGTAGTTCAAACAAACAAACCACACCACCCTTTTTTTAATATTAATACCAATAGATTAGCAAGGATATCGCAACTAAGAATCGATAGTCCAGAATTAGTTCAAACGGATTACTCAAGGCTTTGAATCCGTGTCGCTCCTGTCTACAAGTTAGCTCGCTTTTCAGGCACGAGTTTGTGGTTACGAAACCTGACTAGAACCTATTTCAAACTTATATAGTTCATTACTTACACTCTGTAAGTTTAGTTTAGACGGTAGCTAAAGATTAAAGAAAATATGGTAAGAAGATTTAACTAATATTATAAATAATAATAATAAACTTTATTTATTCAGATAACTGAGATCCATACATTAGTTAGGTACACAAACAATATAATTAATACACAATAGTAAGCAGGGACTTAGTCCTCTGCACTAATTTCCACGTAAGCGGGCAGTCATGTCTATTGGCTATAGCACTCAAGATGCTGTGGCGACTTCCACGCAACCGACTGATGAATGATGCGGTCTTCTTACGCCATATTGCTGCAAAGCCATCTGTGTGTGCATCAGCAAACATGGCTGATGCGCTACAGAAACGTGGAAGCCGCAACAGCGCCCTGAACGCGTTATTAAATTGGACCCGCAGAGCATTGTATGTTCTCTGAGTATAGTTAGCCCACAGAGCTCCCGTGTACAGTGAGGTACAGTACGCTTTGAATAATGTGATTTTAACTGCGTCTGTACAACGGGAGAATCTGCGCGCCAACATATTCGCCCGAACTGACAATGCTCTGCGTTCCCTCTCCATATCGACATCATCTTTTAAATCATCGGTGACCCAATGTCCAAGGTATTTAAATTGGTACACTCTTGTCAAGGCTTCACCATTTAGGTAAAGTGGCTGTACTGGTGGACATTTGGGACCCGACTTAAAAGCCATGTACACAGTCTTTTTTACATTATATGTAAGACCGTGTGAAGTGACAAAAGACTCACAAACAGCGAGCAACTTCCGGAGAGCTCCGATTGAGGGGGCCAGCAGCACCATGTCGTCCGCGTAGCTGAAGTTGTTACAACAAACACCATCAACATAGCAGCCGACATGCATGCCGCTGAGCTCCTCAACCAGGGCGTTTACGTACAGGTTAAAGAGTAAGGGTGAGCTCAAACCCCCCTGCCGCACCCCACACTCCAACCTACTCGCATCCGAAAGTTCACCCGCCCACTTCACACGATTCTCCTGGTGGAGATACCAGTACCTCAGGATTGATGCCAACTCTGGTGGCACTCCAGTCCCAGCAAGCTTCTCCCACAACACATCATACGCGACTAGATCGAATGCCTTACTCAGATCCAGGAAACAGGCATAGACGGGTGTTCGTCTATCCGTATAATACTTGACAGTGTGCTTCAAACTAAATACAGCTGCCTCAGTGGACAACCCAGGTCGGAACCCGAACTGAGCGTCGTGCAACTGAATATATTTGGTGAAATGAGAGTTGAGCACACTGTCAAGTACCTTGGCAACAATGGTCGCCAAAGAAATTGGCCTATAATTGGTCTTGTCTGCCATGTCTCCTGTCCTGTTCTTAGCTATTGGTACCACCAGCGTCTGCATCAATCCGTGAGGAAGGTATCCGTGACTTATGCATAGATTATAAAACATGGCAAGCACTCGAGGTAGATGGGTTCCAGCGTGTCTCAGATGTTCAACACTGAGCCCGTCATGACCGGGGGATTTACCTCCTGTCATTTTTCTTATGGCCTTATTAACATCTTTCGCAAGTATGATTGTTGAAATGGCAGAATGACAGGCATCAATCTCCCGGCATGGCGGCCCCAGCGGAGACTTAATGGAATAATAGGTTTTGAACATGTTGGCTATTTCCTTGGGACTAGAAACTCCATCAATACTTACAGGAATACTAGGCTTAGTATTGCTATTCTTGGTACATTTCCAAAAATTTTTAAAATCTGACTTAGAATGGTGCTTAGCTAAGATATCCATCTTAATTTGTTCCTGGTGGTTCTGACACCACTTTAATTTACTTTTAAATTCTTTACGTGCCTGGTTAATGTCAATAAATGTTACTGAGTTAATTGGTTTACCACTGGATGCCCAACTGTTGAACTTTAGCCTAGCATTCCTGTAAGCCTCGCTTACATATTTATTCCAACCTGCCAGCAGCTTTTTACGTCTACCCTTATTCACTACGTAAGAGGAACATGCAGCACCACATAAAATATCTACTATATTGCTATACATTTTATCAATAAGTTGCTTATGACTATATATTTTACAATGCTTACCACTACAATACTGAAACTCTATCGGAAAATCAATATACTTTAACTTAGAATTACATAAATTTTGATACATATTAATTTGAGATCCATCTCTATTACCCCAGTGTATTTTATTACACGGTGATGTTTTAAATTGCGTTTTATGCAACACTACATTAAAATTACACTTAACAACTAGTGGATAGTGATCAGACCAATATATATCATGTTTCACATAAATATCTGTTATGCAAACGGCAGCTGCCTGAGTAACAATACAATGGTCTAACCATCTTTTACTATTATGTGCTTCACTAATGAAAGTAAAAGTACCTTGTAAATTGTGATGATTAAGATCAGCACAAATCCACTTTTCCTCGCGTGAAAAACTTAGGAGCTCATCACAAAAGCGTTCACCGGGATGCGCATTAAAATCCCCTAATATAAATACTGACTCTACATTGCTATCCTGTATGATTGCACTAATTGCGCCTAAACAGTCCGTGAACTCGGGTAAGTTCTCACTGCAGTCGACGGGCATATATACACTTAACACTAACACAGAGCAATCATTCAACGAAATACGGATTGCTGCGATTCGCGGATTTACACAGGGTATCACTGACACATTCTGAAACACTGATTTGCGCCATAACAACGCAACCCCTCCGTACGGCCTGCCTCTCACGATGCCAGCTGTTGTATCTACCGCCGATGTACCGGTACTCCCATAGTCTGCATGAATGGTATCAAGGAAAGGTAAATCATATGGCATGAGCCATGTTTCCTGTAAGGCTATAATATCAGCAAAATCACACAGTTCCTTGACCCCTTCAACTGACCGTTTTACATTTTTACAATTGAACGAAATTAAATGTGTGTCGTATATATCCATTATTACAATTAAATCTGTTCTCCGTTCTGCACGGTAGGTCTGTAAGGTCTGAAACGCCGACAGATGACACCGTCGGGCCAGATTTCATTATTCAAAAATATATCTAATGCATTTCTATTTACAATTATTTTGTAGGCATTATATGGTTTTACTGTTTTCATATTAATTTTTTGTAGAGAAATCTTTTGTTTAGTTTTGGACATTATGTACTCGGCAACATCATTCTCAGAAGTATCTTTATGCACATTAGTCAAAAATAAAGATATTTTTATTTCAGCCGGCTTAAATTTATCGTCTGGCCCAATGGCTGCCTTGCCCTTAACACCGTCTTGTCTATTACGAAGTTTGCGCCGCTGGAACTCGTTCCATTCCTGGTTAGATTCTTCCACCTTCCAGGCACCTCCTTGACGGACTACATCCGCCATAGATAATTTATTTTTATTATTATCATCAATACGTACGTTCGATGTTATATTATCATTTATATTTTGTGTAATAAAATTTTGCTCTTCCGAAATAATTTTGGTTGTCTTTAAAATATCAACATCTGCACGTGCATGCGCAGTAGAGATATTTTGTCCTTCTGCGCAAACACCTGCGCTTGGGGGCGGGACCTCCTGGCTCGCGCGCCGCGCTTCTTCGTTCAAGGTCACGCCGTTGTCACTCAAAGCGCGCTCGACGCATAATTCTTGCGTAAATATTACATTCTGTAATTGTTGTGACGACGACTCGGATTTTTTGTTTGCGGACCGATAACCACCAACATCGATATTGGTCTTTAATTCATTGACGTACTCGATCGTAGCATAGGTTTCTTTCATATTCTTGATTTCTGATTGCATTAGAATTATATCTTTTAATAATCTCGTTACGTCAACATGGTCGAACGTAACTGGCGGTAATTTCTGCAACTCCCTAGCTACGAAGATGGGAGTTTTATCTGGATCAGTGCTCTTAAATAAGCATATAATATCTTCGATATCCTTTTGCTCCTTGTTCTTACGCCTCGAGATATTGCGGGTAGTAGTAGAAACCGAATTGAACAACAGGTTTTTGGCCTCATTTATTTCTGCGGCAGAAAACGCACTCACTAATATTCTAATTAAACTCTCTTCATCCATAACGTCTATTTTGTTTTGTGTAAAACATAATAACTCATTAATTACTATATTGCACTGTGTACACTTTATTATTTGCGCAGCCATTATTTCTGCGCCCGATCGCTTACGCGGTCGCGCGTAGACTGAATGTATAAAGAAAAGTGAAGTGAAATATAGTTTTTTGCATTCAACACAATTTCATACAACGCTGGACTCGAGATGGTTAAACATTATCTAAAAAGTAGAAATCTACTTTGAGATGAATGATCTTTTTCCTTTCACTCGTCTACTAGTTTCTTATGTAAGTTTGTACCATAAGCTACTTAATAACTAAGAACAGAGTAAACAAAAGATTTTTTCCATAATTCACTTTCCGACATTTACATTCATAATAAAAGCTTCCGAATCACCATCAATCATAAAAAGACGTATCTCAAATTAATAGCACAAAAGAAAACTAAGGAGTCATCCCTTGAATTGTCCCTTTTAAAACTTGACAAAACTTCCCTTCAAAGTTGATAAAGCACCTTAATCTCAACAGGATTAGTATCCGCAGATTGCCGACTAACCAGTCGGCCGACAGTTGCCCCGATGCCGATGGTTTTTTTAAAAGAATATCTTGATTGCAGTCAAAATTTTCAGTCGGTCTTATACCTAAATATTGAAAGACCTGGGGCCCGATTCTGCTAAGTTAATAATGTCAAAATTGAATCGCAATAGCAGTTTTAACCTTAGCGGGCATTCTGCTACTAATGTCAGACCAATCCTATTTCAATGACATTCGATTGGTTTGCGATTGGTCTGCCATTTCGTCTATACGGTAGTTTGCTCTACAATCATATTGCAATCGGTAATAATTTGCAGACAATATAATTAATTATTAAATCACAGAAACGGATAAAAATGTTTATTTAAAAGAAAAAATAGCGGAATGCCAATTACGCTTCAATCGTAATTGAATCGTGATTGGATCTCAGTCGGATGTGAATCGTATGTCGCTTAAGTAAAATTAGTAGAATCGCGCCCCTGATCATTGTTATGTGAGCACTTATTGTTATGCCTGACAACAAGTCTTACCACGGGGTATTGGATTGCCAACGCTGGAGGAGCTCAGATAGGCAGTCGCTCCTTGTAGCACACTGGTACTCAGCTGCATCCGGTTTGATAGGTAGCCGAACTCAACATAGTTGGGAAAAAGGCTCGGAGGATGATGATGTAATGTGCACATGTTACATCTCCGAACTTATCAAGTGCCTGATCAAACTGTCGGCCGACGGAAAAGTCTGCAGTCTACAGGTTACTCTTAAGGTACCTAATCTAATTCACTTTTCTGTTTGGACGGAAATAAATAGCGATTATTTATAAAACATTTCTTTGAAGAAACGGCCTTAAGCATGGCTTAGTAATAGAGTTTATTTTTACTACCTTTGAACGAGTTGAAGGAAATAAGTAATTATAGGTATGTGAATGAAACAAAGGTGGTTTGTATGAGTAAGTAGTTATTTCTGTCTACTAACTACAGTATTTATGATAGTAGTAAAACTTCGTATTATCCTATTTTAAGCACGTATTACACAACAAAGAATCTTATTCAGAAGCTGAAGGAAAAAATCTTCTGCCAATTCATAAAACCAATTTTAATCAACAAAACAATTATTCTTATTTAGTTTGTTTGTTTACACAAAGCCTTTGAAACTACAGAACAAATTTGACAAATTATTTCACTTTTATATACTCAATGGCTACATTTTATACGGGTACAGAAAAAAAATATCCGGAACGCGGGTGGAACCAGAAACAGCTACTTCTATATCAACCAAGCAACACAAAAACAAACATATGAAACAAGAAAATACTACAATGACAAAACCATTCCATAAATCGATAGAACTACACAATAACAATAAAGAACTATACGCTAAACCATAAGCTATCTGAAACAACGCAAAACGCGTCCTTGTACTAAATATAGGACAAATGGTAACGTTTAACGCATGGAGAACAAAATGACTAGCGGAGATGTCATAACGCAAAATCGCCTAAGAAAATAGCGCGCCAAAATGCAAGTGTTCGGGGGCCGAGGAACGTTACTAGCTTCTCACACACCTTGTATGGGGCCCGCTCAGTAATCAATCAACGCCAATCTTCAAGAGATTGGTTTTGATTGGACAAGAAATTCGAACGTCTCGTTAGTTCTAGTAACTGATCATGGCTACAGTACGTTGCTTGACCTACAAGACATCTACTGACATGCCTTCCTCAGACATCTCCGCTATCTTTCCTTCCTCCGTGGTTTAACGTGACTGGAGGGTCCCGGCTGTCATTTGAACATCTTTGGCCGTCGTTACGAGTCCGTCAGAAGCCAGAAAGTCTAACATCCAATTTTGCCAAGGGGTATCAGGTTGCCCGGGCAACAAGGTTGAGAAGGTCAGATAGGCAGTCTCGATTTAAAATACAATATTCAGCTGAGGTTAGACTGGAAGCCGACGCCAACATAGTTGGCAAAAGTCTTGGCAGATAATGGCAACGTTTAACTTAATACAAAAAATCCCTACAAAAGTTTTTTCTGAGCCATAATTTCATGTCCTTCACAAAGGACGGATCTGCATAAATATGTATGTATAGTAAAAAAGGAACATATGGCTAAACATATGGAGACCAGTAATCTTCGTATGGGATAAGTCAGGAGAAACTTGCTTTTCTATATATTTTTTTGCAAAATGAATTTATGAATAAAATGTGCAGGCTTTGATAGGATGTTAAGGTTTCTATGTAAATACGCATTTATCCCAAACATAATATATATCGCCCATATCGAAATATGGGCATTTTACTATTTTGCGTGTTTTGATTATTTCCACGAAGGTTAGGAGGATTGTTTGATTTCTGTAACAATAAAAAAAGACTGTAGTTTTATGTGAAATATTTAAAACATGTAATCTTAAGTGACAAAAAATATGTAAAGAAACAAATATAAACAGTTAAAGAGATGAACCGATTATAATGATTTTATAAACGTGATGACATCCGGATCTCTGCAGTAGTTTATTTAGGATACGAGGAAACCCAAAGGAAACAGCTATTGCTGCATAAAATATTTACCAGACTAGCAATATCGAAATACATTTTATCCTTTCCGGAAACCGAACCCCTATAAGCCATGTTGACTATGGCAAGATGCCAACTTATCCGCAGAAGGAAGACAAAAGCAATCCTTATTAATATTACAAAGGATTTATATATATCTGTCCGTCTGTCTGTCTGCTGTTCTCTGATATGATAGGGGTAATGTATTAAAGCTATGAGAAGAAATAGGGTGCTAGATTATAATGTACGTTAAGTAGTTAAGGGTACCAGAACAACCGTAAAAAATCACTAGTGCGTAGTAAATACCAACAAGAATTTGATAAAAATCACTATAATTTAAAAATTTATGAAAAACCATTTTTGAAGAGCTAGAGGTAAGAACAGAACCCCATAGAGGTAGACCCATCACAGGTTAAGCAGTTAGTCCTTGTGGCACTCATTGAGATCCAGTAAAGCTTGAAGCCTACACCACGTAAGCGGGAAAATGCTAGGCAAATAAAGTAGACAATTGTACTTTCTGAATCGGTAAGAAGTGATAAGAAGTGATTTATTAGCAAAGAACCAATCCCGAGTGACGGCTATGACGTGATGCGCTGCGGGCCAATCACCGCTTTAGCCCGCCCCCGCGCCTCACTTCATACCACAAAATGTTTTCCATACCCAATAAATTACTTCTGCGCAGGTGAAGGTCAGCGCTCAAGATTCGTGCCGATGATTATATCACCTAGACGGTCTGTTAGTTGCCCATTATTTTTTTTACTTTGTGTCAAAAGTCCAAAATATTTTTGCAATTTATTTTAAAGCCAGCGATGGCTTAACCAAGCATCTGCCTTCACAGCTAATTGTTTTGCTGCCATTGCAAACAGTAGTTAGTTTAGTTTCAGCTTCAGAATGTGAAGTAATTATATTAGTGCTGGAGCGCTCTTCATCTTGCAAATAACGTTTGAAGAATAATAGTTTAGTACTGTTTTTTTTGGCCTTTTCTCTGAATTAAAAAATAATAATTTTGGAATGGTTTACATACTTCTAAAATTATTTTGTTGATCAATGAAAGAGTGGCTTCTTACCTGTCTTATCTAAAGATGTTTAAGGGAGCAGTTTAATTGAAAAGACAAATCAATCAGTATTTTACCAGGAGTTACTTAAAACTTAGTTGTCGGATCAGATATCGGATAATTTGGTACCTGTTCGTAAAATATCAGACTTTCTAGCTTATGACCAAAATATCATATTTCAAACTAATCTATCTGACTAACTTTCCTCAAATTTTGCTATTTACAATGTGTAACATCTAGATTAATATGCTAATGTTAAACAATAAAACATATTCTAGTTTAAAGTCAACAGTTTTCATCAGCTGCTTTTGTGGAAACGTCACCGCAATTACACATAATTCCACTAAAAGTTAATTGTTTATTTAAGTTTGTTTGCGTCAATGTAGGTGTAATGTTTATCAAAAGTCTAACTATTTCTGAAATAGTGTTGTTGATAAAACATTTTAATCTTTCAAAAATCACATGAGTTAAAAGTAAATAGACACCTAAATGGCACTTGCGGCTAGTCTTTACGGGTAGTCTGAAGACAGTAAGTCAGACAAACCGTCTCATCATCATCATCATCATCATCTCAGCCATAGGACGTCCACTGCTGAACATAGGCCTCCCCCTTAGATCTCCACAGATACCTGCTGGAGGCGAAACAGTCTCATCTATTGGTATTTAGTAACTGGGTTGAAGAGGTCAGATAGCCAGTCACTCCTTGGGAAACACTGCTACTCAGCTGTATCGGGTAAGATTGGAAGCCGACCCCAACAACACAGTTAGGAATAGCCTAGGCAGATGATGATGATAGTACTTGCTGAAAAAAATATTTCTTTCAAAAATGTCAACTAAAATGTTTACATAGACTTTTTTATACAACAAAAACCTTTTATACAAAAAGTTCTTTAAACGTAATTCTTTATAGACTTAAATACATATTATTTCGGACTTCTGTCCCACATTTGAACATTGCGAACTACATCACGTTTCACACGAAAGGTACAGATAAGGACTAAGTCTAGACGATACTCATTATTTATTCATTTGTTACTCCTTGACACACAACCTCACTTCAATAGAACAAGGTATTGAGGTACATTCAAATAGCTTTCAGTATTGCTGATACTGAAATTTATATCTAAAGCCTTTAAGAGTACCCGCGCACTGCAAAGTTTTAGTCAGCCGATAGTTTGTTTGGGCTCATAAATCAGTATGGAGATGAATGGTAGTACGCACATTACAATGATCAGGAATATAGCCGGTATCAGACCAACTGGAAATCTTGACTGGAATCAAGATTTTCTTAAAAAATAAATGGCGGACCATCGGGTCATCTGGTGGCAAACTGTTTAGTCTACAGTGTGCGGGTTTTTTTAAGGCTGACTGAACAGTGTCCCACTTCAATGCCGACTGGTCAATATTTTTTATATTTTACACCAATGTAAAAAAGAAAAGCTGTATTTCCCAACGTTATGTAGAAACTTTATTTGCCACATTTTACGAGTGTGCCAATAGCATATATTAGTTTTCTTGGACCCTTAAGACCTTCGGAAAAGCATTGAAATACGTTTTTGTTTTAATTTTGCTATTGAATGTAAGAACGTTTGAAATTGACAAATGATAAAATTATTTTAAGGCTTAATGTCTTACGGCCAGTTTCTTCATCAAAAGTTAAAGTTAAAGTTATGGCTAAAGTAATGTCTAAAGTAAAAGTAACGGTTAAATTCAATTTTTCTATGAATTTTGCTGTCAGTTTAGCCTTGAAAAAACGAATTTGACCGTTACTTTTACTTTAGACATTACTTTAACTTTAACTTTTGATGAAGAAACTGGCCGTTAGTGACGTATCGCAATTAGGCTATTTTCTATTTTAATTCATGAAAACTGCAATACACGATTAGTTTAAAAAATATATTTTGAATGTAGGTACTAATATGATAAACAGACGTAATGTCGTAGTTTGTATGCTCGAATATACTTAAACTATTAGACCGGTTCCAAAAATATTGTACTAATAGAATGCTAAATTACCCTTTAGTACTACAGGCTATGTTTTATACGCACAGAATAAAAGCCAAGCCATAGTCAGACTATATTATGAAGGCACATTTCATCATCCTCCGAGCCTTTTTCCCAACCATATTGGGGTCGGCTTCCAGTCTAACCGGATTCAGCTGAGTACCAGTGCTTTACAAAAAGCGACTGATCTCACCTCCTCAACCCAGTTACCCGGGCATCCCGCACAGGCACATTTACTGTCCTTTATTTAGGAAATCCTAAAAAATAAAAAATATTCGACGGCCTTAGTAAAACCAGTTATGTATTACAGTTCATCTGCCGAGCGTTTTCCAAGCTATGTCGGGGTCGGCTTCCAGTCTAACTGGATGCAGCTGAGTACCAGGGTTTTACATGGAGCGATTGCCTATCTGAACTCCAGAATCCAATTACCCGTTCAAGACAATACCACTTGGTAAGACCGTTTGTCAGACTTTCTGGCTTTTGACCACCCGTAACGACTGCCAAAGATGTTTAAATACATTTCGAAACACGGGATTCAACACACATTAAAACGACTTATTTACTCGTTTTTATTAGCTCGACCTGTAAGTAACAATGTAGTAGCATCTAAGGTAAATAATTTAACCATTTTCCAAGGACCGTAACGTCATGACAATTGGAAGCTGTATGTAGTTCTGATGACAAAACAATAATATGGTACTGTCAAACTGATCTGATGATGGATCCGGAAGATATGAACTGGAATTTCAGTATGAAAAATTGTATTATAGCTGTATATTATACTTTGTAAAAGCGTGTTTATTAATATTTTAACTCTTCATTTTTTATTACACTTGCAGCCACAAAAAACTGCACCACAGATTTTCATAATGCTTACAGTTTTACACTATACCTCAAACAATGTAAGCCAAGTGGATGTCAGACAGACTGCTAGACAGATTACAGTGTCAAGGGAACTTGGACACTGGTGTCAGTCGGGCCCAGCTTAAGGTGTTTCGGGCATAATCCTCGGTTGTGCCAGCCACTAGACTTTGGTCCGATACATTTGAATAACGGCTGTAATAAATCATGCTAATGTTTTATCAGATTTAGCTTTGATACGGTGTTTTTGGAGTGCTAGTTTTTGCACGCGATTTCTTTTGTGTTCCTTTTTTTCAAATTGTTGATATGAAATAAAATGTTTTCTAGATATATCATTATTCACGCGCGTGTGCCATCCAATTATATAAGACAAAGACATACGTGTCTGTTTGATTGTCTTAAACTTTTTTCTGTGAAACCGCTCAACCGATTTTGATGAAATTGGGTAATGTGATATTTTACAACCTAGGAAAGGCATAAGTCAGTTTTCGTAAAGATATTTTGAGGATGTGAACGGAACTGTACGAGCAAAGCCGTACATTATAGTAGTATTAGTTTTATGCTGACATCGACGCGCAGCGAAATACATAAAAACGTGTAATACGGTAATCGAGTAGTAGTTGCATTTCGTTGGTTCTATTGGGCATTTTTTCCGGCCCTTTTCGCCGCGGGTCGATCATTTTTATCATTATTAATTGTGTAATTGAGTGTAAGTGAACAGACAATATAAGACTTTATCATTTCTATCAGTTTATCATTTCTAAATGTACCTTACCCGTACATTTTTGGTCCTTCGATCGTAAAGGACACCTCGCGAGTGGGCATTACAGTTGTAGCATTTAAAGACTGTAAAGTGTTTCATGACTGAGGTGTTGTGGACTAGCAGTGAAGGTGTTTGTACTGCAGTACAGAGGAGCAGCAATCAGCGGGGATCAACAACGATCCTCATTTGGTGAGCAACACGGCTCCCACTTGGACAATCAAGTAAGATCGTTCCACTTATTATTTTATCAATTCTATCATGTCGTCAATGGAAGACCTACTCGCCCTCCAACAGCAACTACTCAATCAGATAGAGCAAACTTACACTAACTTCAAGAAAGATGGCTCCGATCGCAAAAACGTGGACTATATCCGCAGAAGGTTGGAAACTTTGGATGCATGCTGGAAAGAGTATGAATCAAATCATGTCAAATTGTGCAACATCGAATATGCAAAATCGCATAGTTATTTCACTTCTAAGCAGTTCGAATGTGCCAAAGAGAGATATGAGAACATTAGAGCTTTCATTCAAAATTATAAGCCTACAGATGAGAGACCATCAACTCCGCTTCTAAAGCCTGCTACTCCGTTGGCCGGCTCAAGCACTGTACAACAGCCTACAGGTCAACTATCAAGATCTCAGGGATCAAACAGCAAGACGGATGAGATGATGAGAAAACAAATAAGCAACTTTAAGGCCTTTGAACATACAGTATCAAGTATCAACCTGGAATCAGTAGAGGAAAAATGGGAATTTGATCATTTATTAAGCACGATAAGAGCTCGCTGGTCGAAGATTGACACACAACATTGGGAGTTAGACAGTGAAGTGGGAGACCGTAATCAAGAATATCATTCCATGTATCTCAAATATGAACGTGCATACAACGACGCTATCAAGGCTATCAATAAGAAGATGTGGTCTATTTCACACCGGGAGCATACTACGCCGAAAATAGACATACCTGCTTTCAGCGGTAGCTATCATCAATGGACATCTTTTAAGGACCTCTTCACAGAATCAATTCATAGCAACCCGTCTTTATCTGGAGCACAGAAGATGCAGTTCCTAAAGTCAAAAGTAAAAGGCGAAGCAGAACGATTAATACAGCATCTTCCTATTAGTTCCGATAATTACATCATTAGCTGGAATATTTTGAGCAATCGCTATGATAACAAGCGTATGATATTCACATCTCATATTAACATTTTATTGAATCTACCAGTTTCTCAACAAGCATCGATCAATCATATCAAGCGTATTCATGACACGGCACTTGAAACTATGAATGCCATACAGAACCTTGGAGTAGACGTGAAATCGTGGGACCCGTTGATCGTGCACATTTTGGGTCAGAAGTTGGACTCAGATACATTTAGCGAGTACAACGCAGCAATTAAACATCCCCGAGAACTTCTCGAGTTGAATGAATTTCTAGCCTTTTTAGAGGGGAAGTTCACAAGCATGGAAGCAAGCAGAAGAAAACAAGAAGATAGGAGAGATCAGAAGCAATTTTCTCCAAATAACAATTATAAATCATCAGAATCAAAACCATATCATTTCAAGCAAACATATTCTAGCAACAAGGCTATTTCACAATTTCCAAGCTACAGGAAATTGCAAGTATTTCGACAAAACTGTCCAGTCTGCAATGACGCACATGCATTATTTTATTGCAAACAATTCGCAGAAATGACACCAATAAAGAGAAAACAATGCGTTACTAACTTGAATTATTGTAAAAATTGCTTATACGATCACAAAGGTAAAGCATGTTTATCAAAAAAGCGTTGCGTCGAATGCAATGAATTTCACAACACATTATTGCATGAATCATATTCTAATGAGTTATCAAAACAAGGAGGTAATCCAATGCCTTCGACATCCGCCCAAAAAAGCAACGTGATTTCTAACCAAGAACGTGTTGCTAACAAAGGCAATACGCACGTGACACAGCAAAGCATGATGCAAGAAACCTTGCTCTCTACTGCACTACTGAAAGTTCAGAAAGCTGACGGCACATTTCTAATCATGAGAGCTCTTATTGACCAGGGCTCACAAATGTCTCTCATCACCGAAAACGGTGCCCAACAATTAGGATTACCGCGTTACAGGTGTGACGGCGTAATCACGGGTATTGGACAAACAGAAAATAATTGCAAAGGCATGGTCAGCGTAAACTGCATGTCAAGAATCAATCAGTATCATTTCAACATCGATGTTTACATCATGAAAAATCTTACGAAGTATTTACCATCATATTCATTTCCTAAATTAGAATGCCCTTTCCTGGAGAATATAGAATTAGCAGATCCTGAGTACAATATCAGTCGTCCCGTTGATATGTTACTGGGCGCGGACGTTTATTCCAATATTCTTTTAACAGGAATGTGCAGACTAAGCGAATCACTTCCAATAGTACAAGAAACTCGTCTTGGCTGGATATTATGCGGAAGTCTGAAAACCAACTTTGTCTGCAACGTCGTACAGGTTGACTTAGACAGATTTCAGCAATTTTGGGAAATAGAAGAGGTCACAGAACAGAAATCATTATCATCAGAAGAACAAGAGTGTATGCAATACTACAAAGCTACCACAAAGCGTTTGAGCGACGGAAGATATGAAGTAAGACTTCCACTTAAGCCGCACTTTGAAGAAAATTTGGGACAGTCTAAAAACAAGGCTATCGCGCAATTCATTAACTTAGAAAAGAAATTACACAAAAATAATTCTATTTTTAACGCATATAAATCATTCATTACGGAATACTTAGAATTAGGTCACATGAAACCTTCAACTTGCAATCAGACACCGGAATGTTTCCTACCGCACCATTGCGTCATGCGCGACGACAGTTCTACTACAGCATTACGAGTTGTTTACAATGCGTCGGCAAAAACATCATCGAATAAAAGTTTAAATGACTTTATGTACACGGGGCCAAATTTACAGCAAGACCTTCAGTCTCTTATCATTAAATGGAGACAATATCAGTACGCCTTTACGGCGGATATAGAGAAGATGTTTAGGCAGATTTGGGTACATTCTGATGACCAAGCTTTACAAAAAATCATATGGCGAGATAACCCGTCTCAAAAACTCCAAGAATATCAATTAACAACCGTAACATACGGCACAAAGGCAGCGCCCTTTCTTGCTATGATGACATTGAGGCAGCTAGCAGCAGATGAACGGGATAAATTTCCAGAAGCAGCCAAGGTCATCGAAGAATCGTTCTACATGGATGACCTGGTCCATGGAGCCAGCTCGTTATCAACCGCACAAAGGTTGCAACAAGATTTAATCGATCTACTAAAGCTAGGAGGCTTTAACTTAAGAAAATGGGCGTCTAATGATAGCCGTCTATTACAATCGCGAGATTCAGACTACCATGATCAAGAAAGCAAGAGCTTTCAACAAACAGAGTCAACAAAAACCTTAGGTCTTCGCTGGAACCCGAAACACGATAATTTTACATTTGTATCGAAAATTGAATCATCAAACACCAACATCACTAAAAGGAAGATATTATCAGATATGTCCAAAATATTCGATCCATTAGGATGGATTGTTCCTGTCACAACAAAAATGAAGATTTTATTCCAAGAAGTGTGGTTAACTAATTTTGACTGGGATGAGCAAGTTTCAGAGAAATTGAGCAAAGAATGGATCAAGATCAAAGAAGAGTTGGAAAGTATCAATCAATTTAAAATACCAAGGTGGTATGGTACAGTAACAGCATGTGGCGTCGAGTTACACGGCTTTTGTGACGCTTCAACAAAAGCATACGCATGCGTAATTTATTGCAGGCTGAAATATAACAAACAGTCTATTATATTAGTGGCTGCTAAATCCAAATTAGTGCCTTTGAAAAAGCATATATCTCTCCCACGATTAGAGTTATGTGGAGCACTATTACTCGCCAAACTTATGGCCAAGGTCAAAAAATGCTTGGAAGGGCAAGAACTTCACGTGTTCGGCTGGAGCGATTCCACTGCAGTGTTAGGATGGCTTCAAGGAAATCCAAGTCGTTGGAAAACGTTCGTATCAAATAGAACAACACAGATAACTGATATCATTCCACCACAATCTTGGCGATATGTAAAATCAAGTGAAAATCCTGCTGACTGCGGGAGCAGAGGGCTTACAGCATCTCAATTACAAGATTATCATATGTGGTGGCAAGGACCTACATGGCTAAAATCATTTGAAGAGAAAATTGAAAATCAAGCAATCTATAAAACAGAAGAAGAAGTAAAGGAGAAAAAAGAAGTTAATGTTGCTACGAAGCAGGAACCAAGCATTATTACAAGTTTGTTGAATAAGCATAATTCTATTAGCAAGATCTTTCGAATTTTAGCATTAGTGATGAAGTTTACTACCTATAAAAGAAAAGCAAAAAAGCATTATTTATCATTATCAGACATCAGCAAAGCAAAAAATAAAATTATCCAACATGTACAACAAGAGGAGTTTGCCAGAGAAATCAATGATCTGAAGCAAGAAGGCAAATTAAGTTCAAAAAGCAAATTGTTAAAACTAAATCCTTACCTGGATGAGAACGACATTCTCAGGGTAGGAGGGAGACTAAAAAAGGCACATATCAGCCAAGAGATGCAGCATCCCGTTATTTTGCCGCACAGTGGACGTTTCACAGAATTAATTATACAAGATGCGCATCTAACCATGTTACACGCCGGTTCTCGGCTGACATTGAGCTTTATTAGACAAAAGTACTGGATTCTGGGCGGGAACGTTGTTACTAAAAGGTTGCTGCGTCGTTGTGTAACCTGTAAGAAACAAAATCCAGACTGCCAGCAGCAAATCATGGGGCACTTGCCGGAGGCCCGATGTAATCCATCTCGTCCATTTACGCATACAGGCGTAGATTTCACCGGTCACATCTATGTCAAAGCAAGTAAAGGAAGAGGTATAAAAAGCACAAAAGGTTATGTAGCCGTCTTCGTGTGTATGGTCACGAAAGCAGTACATTTGGAACTAGTTTGTGATTTAAGCACATCATCATTTATTGCAGCATTGAGAAGAATGGCGGCTCGTAGAGGAACGCCGACTCACATGTATAGCGATAACGGTCGTAACTTTGTAGGTGCCAACAAGGTAATAAATCAAGAATATCAATCATTAATCAATATCATGGAACACAAGGAAATAAAAGCTGAATTGTTGGATATGGAGATCGAGTGGAGTTTTAATGCGCCATCATGGCCTTCCGCAGGAGGTTTATGGGAAGCAGCTGTCCGAAGTTTTAAATATCATTTTAAGAGGGTGATTGGAGATCAGATTCTTACATATGAAGAATTATACACGGTGTTAACGCAAATAGAAGCGTGTCTTAATACGAGACCATTGTGTCCTATATCGGAAGATCCTGACGACGTGGATTTTTTAACACCTGCACATTTCTTAACAGGCGGATCAAAGGTTACTCTGAATGAAACCGAGACAGATTTAAGAACTCGGTGGCAGTTGACACAGAAAATCGTACAAGACCTCTGGAAGAGATGGAGAAACGAGTACTTAGTGCAGTTAACAGAAAGAAGCAAATGGAGACAAGCTAGACGAAATCTCCAAGAAAATGATATTGTCATGATCCATGACGACAATCTCCCACCGGGGAAATGGTTAATGGGAAGAGTCATTGATCTACATCCCGGTTCTGACGGTCATGTTCGCGTGGTTACAGTCAAAACCAAGAACGGAACATTGAAGCGTCCCGTCACAAAATTATCATTACTTCCAATCAACAATGAATCACCGCAAATCAATCCAAAACATACTGCGGACTCGGAAAATTCTACCACTAATCCTCGAACAATGAAAACAAATACCCGTTTCAACATAGCGTCGGTATTTGCTGCAATTATGTTATTTTTCAGTATCATTACAACTTCCCAATGTGCACTGAACGTCACTAAGTTTAGAGATAATCAACATATTTACTTTGACAAGCTATCAAACATGCAAATCATCAGAGACGAATGGAAATTAATCATATACTACGACTTAGATCCCTATTGGGAAGGTATTACCACTCTTAATAAAAGTATACAATCACTGGAACAATCATGCAGACCGATAAGAGACCAAACAAACTGTGACCTAATAATATTACAATTACGTCACGGGTACCATGAACTTGAATACAATAATCATATTTTACTCGGTCAGCATTTTAACAATCAAGCGAACAGGTGGAGGCGCGGCCTTATCGACGGTGTCGGTTACGTAGCAAACGGCTTGTTCGGAGTATTAGACGCTCGATTCGCGGAACAATACGCAAGGGATATCACTCTTCTACGTAATAATCAAAAGCATATCGTCTCATTTTGGCAAAATCAAACATCCGTCATAGAAGCGGAATTTAGTCTTCTAAAGAGGACAGAAACTACTATGCATAAACAACATAAAATTATACATCAGCAGTTTTCCAAGATCGAAAATGCTGTAGAAACCTTGAAGACTGAAACGCAAAATATTTTAAGAGCAACTGAAGTGTCTATGGGTGCTGTAGTTGCGAACAATTTATTACGTCATTTGAAAGATTTACAAAATGCCTTAGTAGACACAATGACAGACATTTATCATGGCCGATTTAATCCACATTTAATAACAGCTGAGCAATTGCAGGATCAGCTTAGCACTATAGCGAGTCATTTGTCGAATGACGTCATCTTACCTATAGACAACATATATACCGGCCTAGCACAACTTTTTAAACTTCTACAAGTGAAAGCTAGAATGTTAAAAAATTACGCCATCTTTGAAGTTCAAATACCTTTAATAAGCAGGGATTCTTACGAAATATTCAAGCTTATACCCATTCCTGCGGAGAGATCCAACAACACTATGATGTCAGTAAAACCCATTTCAGACTTCATAGCGGTGAACTTAAAGAAAGACGCTTACATCATTCTCACAGAAACTATGTTAGATTCGTGTCTTCTTACAAATGTACACCTGTGTTCTATACATTCTCCTGTCTACAAACTGAGTAAAGACAAAGACTTCTGTCAATCAAAGACCTCAGTGTTGTGTGAAGTCAGCATCGATCCCTGCAAAAATCTGTGGGTAGAAAGCAATACAATCAATAATTATATTTATTTTTGCTGCGGAAAATGTAAACTACGAACAGTATGTGGAAACCAAGTAAACGCACATCAATTGATGCACTCCGGATTTATTACGGTAGACTTTGGCTGCATAATCAAATCTGATAATTTTGAGGTGATTGCACATCAACAAAGAACAAGCGATGTGAGTATCAGCGCAAAAGTATTTTCACCAGTCATTGCATCCATAAACCACGTTATAAATGTAACTATTCCTCAAGATGTATTAAACGAATCAAGCAAGGAAAGCGATCAGGAGCTGGAAAGTATTCAGGATAGAATCAAAACAATGAAAGAAAATGGAGTGATCGAAGAAAGCATGTCATACCATGACATTCATCATTACACCGTGATCTACGGTGTGATCAGTGTGGTAGCAGCAGGTCTCGGAGTGTACGCGTGCAGGCGCGCTCGCTGCGCCCGCGCCCCCGCGCCGGCGGCGCCTGCGCCGGGCGGCGCAACCAGCAGCAATGTGCCAGCCTCGCAGCATGTTGCGAGTGTTGGTGATAGTGTAGTGTATCAGTGTGTTAGTGAAAGGGCGAAGGTGGCGAGTGCGCGAGTGTTAGATAAAGCCACCTCCCCTGTTTTAGGTTCCTATACGAGCATTTCTAATCTATAAACAAAGTGTGTGTGTGTCTAGATCTGTGCATAGAGACATTAGCAATTAGGTTATCACTTTATCAATCATGTTTGCTCTACGTTGTATGTTTACCTTCCTCTTCCTAGGGGAGCATGTACGAGCAAAGCCGTACATTATAGTAGTATTAGTTTTATGCTGACATCGACGCGCAGCGAAATACATAAAAACGTGTAATACGGTAATCGAGTAGTAGTTGCATTTCGTTGGTTCTATTGGGCATTTTTTCCGGCCCTTTTCGCCGCGGGTCGATCATTTTTATCATTATTAATTGTGTAATTGAGTGTAAGTGAACAGACAATATAAGACTTTATCATTTCTATCAGTTTATCATTTCTAAATGTACCTTACCCGTACAGGAACAATGTATTAACTTTTCATATATTTTTTCAAAGTTTTTATTTTCTACAAAGACAAAAAAAAGTTTAATTTTGTATTTATAATCTAGCAATATTCATAGTTTCGCTAGCCTCGCTTACCATAGCACGTTTCTTGTGAAAAACTTTAGCCTGAGGCTCGAAACCGCAGCTGCGTTCAACTTTTGTATGAAATACGATACAGAGGCTATATTTTTACAAAAAAAGCAGCTTTGTTAGATATTATCGTGTTGTTGTACCCATTTTTATAATAATCGACTCAGCGATAAAGTTTTTGATTAACACTTTTGATTAATGCTACCATATCATTGAATAAGGTTAAACAAAAACACAATAAAGTACTATGAAAAACACTATAATTTTATAAAAACTTCTTCTTTTGTTGCCGACTATAGGTACTTGGCAACCGCTTAGCGTGCCGACGCAAACATTTCAGATATGCGTTGTAATACATATTTTTTCAAAGACGAAGGAGTTATGAAAACAAAGCCATATACGTTTTTAGTGAGAACCGCGCATTTTAATATCCTAGCAAAATAATTTTAGGATGCAGAGTTTTATTATTTTAGTAGGTAAGGAAAAACAGTTCTTCACAAGAAATAGGAGGCTATTGTAAGTGCACATTTATTTAAAAACGAAAATATGAATTATATTTGCGCTCGTGCTTATATGACACTATCGCCATTTTGGCGGTACAATAAGTGGCATTATTACACTACTAATATTATTTTATAAAGGCGAAAGCTTGTCCATATTTCTAACTACCCATAGGTCCAGTTGCAAAGCAGCCTCAGGCACTAGCTGTCTGGCATAATGCTGAACTGGGCCCATTTGACGCAACCTTTTGTTTTCTGTATTTTTTATGCTGTTTTTTTGTGTTTTGTTTCAATAAATATTTTTTCTTTCTTTCTTTCAAATTTTTTCTTTCACACAATCTAGTAAAAATGACCATCCAATAACTAATATTCAGATCACTAATCCTTCTCTTATCACCAGATGACATTGAAGGTCAAGTTTTCCGAAGAAACATGTCTGTCTATATCTAAAATATTCGGCCTATAAATCAGTCTAGAAATAGCAAAGTGACTTTCCAATAATGACCCCGGTTTTTCATTACGACAAGTCATTAATACTAATTCTAAGAGCCTTAAGAATCACACTTATATTATTAACTGTGGATTGCTATTTCAAATCTATCTATTGATTTTCCTACTAGAGATTAAATTTTGATATTAGACTTCATAAAATTATAATTAAAATTGCAAAATTATAGAAGAAAGCGAAAGTGTGTAATTTTGTGGGTGTTTGTTGCTTCAGCACGCGCAAACGACTGAACGAATTTTGATGATTGTTAGCAAAATTAGCTCATACATCAGAATAACATAGGTATAGGTAACTTTATATTTAGGGAAGTTTCCCGAAAGGAGGGTGAAATACAGCTTCATACAGTTAGACTGGAAGCCGACTTCAATATAGTTGGGAACGGGCTAGGCAGATGATGTAAACTAATGATTAAGAAAGCGAGCATAAAATAAGAATAGAAGAAAAACTAGTTTTTCTAACAAAACCATGAATTCCCAAATTATCCTAAAATGCTTTGTTACCCAAATAATACATGTTCTGGCAAATTAGTGAGGGTATAACAGTAATTTAGAATTTCTGTCGGCCATTACATAGAAGGTACCTACATAAGAGATTTACTTAGGATACTCAACACGGACAGCGAAGCTTTTAAATATTTTGAACATAAATTGTTCTCATTAAATTACATTGTTTTAATGCTGGAATTTTATTTTCATTGTTATGTTTTTAGTTTGTTATTCTGTAAAAAGATAGCGATTTAGCTAAACATAGAATTAAAATTATTATACAGACTAGCTTCTGCCAGCGGTTTCTCCCGTATCTCGTAGGAGCTTTTGCGCCAACTAACTTTCAAATCGGACCAGTAGTTTCTGAGATAAGCGCGTTCAAGCAAACAAACTAACAATTTCTTCAGCTTTATAATTTTAGTATTATAGTATATAGAGCTTTACTGTATTTTATAAGTACTTTAGGTAATCAGACTTCCATACCGTTGGATTTTTCGCTCAGTTTTTTTCAAAACGACAAAAAACCTCCTCAAATAGTGGCTAGGGTGAAAACGCTATAAAGGTTAAGAAATTCCGCGATACCGTTAATGTATTCCAAAAATCCCTTTTAATACCTTCATCGCAAGCGCACTTAGTACCGCAACGCGTTGAAATTTTCTCAAAAATAAAGTTTACACAAAGCTTAGAGTGATTATCTTAAGAACCTCTCGGTTGCAGGCTTTGTAAAGAAACTCGTAATATAAGTGAAATCTGCTAATGGTTGCCCGTTTACGAGTTTGGCCACGAAAACACAAGTTTTGTGGCTGTTCGTGGCAGACAAAGTGTGTATAATATTGTGGAAAATTTTGATGATGTGTGTGTGAAATGATTAATAGCGAAATATTCTATACACATAAAAAAGGTAGACCTCCTTGATTATAAATAATTATTTTTCATTTATATTATTAATTAACACCTATAGAAATTATAATGTTAATATGTCACCTATGTACAGGGCACTTAATATGTGCAAAAATATTGATTAAGATATTGATGAACAAATGCTACTAATCTTACAAATATTAAATAAACTCTGAAATATAACTCTATGTATCAAGAAAACTACAAATATTAAAAATTATTAACTTACCTTTCCTTTAGCAAGAACTTCGTTTCATCCAATCTGAAATGACAGAAAATATTCATGAATAAACATAATTTATTTATTCAGTCCTCTAATATTACTTAAAACTAGTCCTTCTACAGTTTAACTGTTCTATAAAAGACATCTAATTCAGTTCTTTGAAATCCACAATATTATTGATATTAGTAGATTTGTTCTAATACTCGTAGATGCAACAAACCCTAAAAAAATTCTAAAAGGCATACAACCCTATTACCATTAACCAGACAATTTAATCCCCAGACTAGATAAAAATAAAACTCAACAAAAAACCTCATTGAAACCTTGCCAAATTCGGGAATCGAACACACGACTTTCAGCTCAGCATTCGTTTCAACTAGAGTACTAAGGCAATCCTATTGAACATTTTTACTCAAAGCAGAATCAATACAGACTTATCTATCTTACCCGACAGCCTTAGATTTACTACCGAAAGCAGATGAATAGCTTATACATATGTACGATAATTTATACAATTTCCTTAGAAGGAAATCAGTAAGGCTGGAGGAAATAAAATGCCAAGTTATTCCCATGGTACTGTCAATAGACAGTCTAACCTACTGGACACGCCTCATTGCTATTCCTTTCTAACTCAAAGTCGAAGTATAATTTTTTAAAAGACTTAATACAAGTTCTTATGAAAAGTCAAGCTAGTTGCACAGTTCCAAAGAATTGTTTTCTGGTTGGTCTCTGCTAGACATACGACAGTGCTGCTGCTTGCTGCTTCAAGTTTATGCTCGTATTTGTCAATTTTGTCTTATGTGAGAAGCCTTATTGTAGCGTTGCCCCGCCCTTCGCTCAGAAGTTAGAAGACTTTTTCGCATTTGTCATGGCGGTTCCAGCTAGTAAAATGGTCTAAGGAGGTAAAGAATGAAACAGTCCATGATATATGTATGTTAGGAGTTGCGACAGAAATGCCACAAGTTAATGATATGTGTTGTTTTAGTTTCTTTGCTCCATTTAAATGATGCTCTGAAAGACAACATACATAGAAAACTTTCATAATAAATGTCTGCTTCAGGGTTGAAATGTGGGGATAGGGTATAAGTTTACTATATAAAAATGCAAGTGATAGCGACTAGAATCACATCACACGAATATTATCACACTAATAATATATTTATAATCGTGACAGTTTAGATTTTTGATGCTCTTTCATGCACAATGCTGTAAAATATGCGCATATACGATCGGTTTTTCTACGCGCGATATAATTCCGCGCGGCAAAAAATCGGTTGCGTGATTTCACATGTCATCTTTTGGACCTTTACTTGTCTATTATTTGCCACCTATTCGGAAAATCTGTTAGTGTAAAAGCACTGAAATTTTTCACTGACAAGTAAAATTCTTCCAACCATATCGTATTTCACACAATCCATCCATCTTTCTTCTAATCTATCTAAAAGAACATTCTCCGCTGATTTCATAGCCCGAAGCGGCAAAACTACCATTTCGGGGATCCCAGACTTATATCCCATGCACACTGAGAGTACCGCACACTGCAGACTAAACAGTTGGCCGACAGTTGACACGAGTTGTCAAAAAATCCTAATTCCCAATTTGAAAAGCAGTCGGTTTGATACCGGCGAAATACCTGTTAATTTTAATGTGCGTATTACATTAATCTTAATATTTGAATTTGAAGATGTTTGGCAGACAACCAGTCTAACCTAGGAATATTGGGTTGCCCGGGTACCTGGGTTGAGGAGGTCAGATAGGCAGTCGCTCCTTATAAAACACCAACATATTTGGCTAAAGTCTAAAGTAAAAGGGTATGCAGATCATGACCAATCATCTTCACACCAATTTATAAGCCCAAACAAACTATCGGCCGACTAAAAGTTTGCAGTGTGCCTGAACTCTGAAATGTGCAATCTAGATTTTTCACTGTACCCACGTACTTATGGAGCTCAAATTTTCTCGTACAAAGTGAATGGAATTCTTTATGAGCAAATAGAATTTTAGCACTGGCCCGGTAACCGCATAAAAACCTAGTTACCAAGTTTGTGTGTTTGTCATTTTGGGTCAGGTATTTTTACTTAGTTGCCACGGCGACTGGGTTTTATGAAAGGCTTTTCAGTCTGGAAGAATTCGAAGCTTTTGTGGTTTGTAGTTTCGATCAAGTTTAGGTTTTTGGTGTGCGCTATTTTATTTTTAATTTAAATTACTGTGAGCTTTCTGTTATCGATTTATAAATATCAAAATAAAATTCTATTATACCTCTAGTTTAGCTATACGAACTTGCAGCAAAGATTTTGGAAGTAATCAAATCACAATTGCTACTGTTAACCTAAAAATCCTTTAAACAAAACTTTCGTTTGTTTTTTGAAATGATTGATTAAAGCGTGTGTGTTATGCACAATAAGTGAATTAATAAACATAATTACATATAAAATGACAGCACCATGTATAGCTTACATGGTACTTCTCTACATAACCTTACAAAAAAGGACAAACATAACATCCGCCATTACACAACACTCGAACAACCCGTCACAAAAAAACCAAACGAGTAAAAACCGTCAACACAGACCCAGAATATGAAAGCAGAGTCACTCACTTCCTTAATCCAGTATTATAATTAAAAACTGAATAATTTCCAGGCAAGTTTGCTTGTAATTAAGGCGCGAAAACAGCCGCGTTAATACTAAATGGGGTTTACATTCGCCGACAGTACAAACGGGAATATGCGTTTAATTAGAATAGAAACACTGCACTGAATTACGTAAGCATTTAATGGGATTGCGTTGCTCATGTACTGGGAATTGGTGTTGAAGAAACTGTGTGTGAATTTCTATGTGTTAGCGGCCAAGGATTTGCTCAACTGTGTTGGTGTCCGGTTTAACCGGTTGCAGCTGAGTACCAGAGTTTTACATGGCGAAAACTTATCTGACCTCCTCAACCTCACCGAGCCATCATCAGACTTTCTGACTTACCACTGCCAAAGGTGACAGCCGGGATTCACAAATAACTTGCCTAACTTGATAACCCTTTGATGATTTTTAGTTTTAGTGTAAATACATGTTTTTTTTTTTTCTTAAATCGTGTTAATAACTCTGCACATATTCTTGCTACAAATAAAAGAAATATTGTTTATCCAAATTATTATCACCAACCTACGAACTGGCTCGGCCAAGCGTTGCTTAACTTATGATCAATCGACCCATATGGCTGATACTTAGCCACTAATTCCTCCTTAACTACTAGCCCCTTTAGGTAACAGGCTCCAAAATTCAATGATTGTTTAACAGAATTACACAGAGCGCTCTCAGACACAATATACGTCTGATGTTCCTTAGTGTGTAAATGACTTGATGGCCGACGCATAGCAAATTGGTCGTGTGCTACGTCGTAGCCCATTGTCCGATTTACTACGACGTAGCGCGTAGCCGTTTTGCTACGAAGCAATTTATTGCTTTTGATTGCGTTTAATTTCTATTGCAGTAAACCTTCGGATATATGTTCGAGTATTGTAGGCCTAACGTCTCCAAGTTCCCACTTATTTCTGTACTAAAACTGATCCCTATCTGTTCAGCCGTTTTACCTCCTACTACTAATATTTTATACGTGTGAGTTTGTTGGTTTGGATTTTAAGATCTTTTTTCAGTCATCAAATGAGCTATTTGGAAAACATATAGATTAAGATCGAGCTAAATAAATAGAATAGGTACTTTGTATTCGGGTGCTGGAATTATTTCCCACGGAAGCGGGTGAAACCGCAGGCGAAAGTAACTGTATCATCAGCTAACAAGTCCATTTCTTATCTAAACCTAATATTAAAGGATTTTAAAAAACATCAATTATGGCACGTTAAACTGTAGGTCCCGGCTGTCATTGCGCACCCTTGACAGTCGTTACAAGTAGGCAGTAAGTCTGACACCAGTCAAACCAAGGGGTATCGGGTTGCCCGGGTAACTGGGTTGAGGAGGTCAGATAGGCAGTCGCTACTTGTAAAACACTGGTACTTAGCTGAATCCGGTTAGACTGGAAGATGATGATGATGTGAAAATATCATTTAGTACACGGATATACTATTAGGTGAAATGTCGAATTGGCGTTCGAGTCGAATGGACAGTTTAATTTTACTTCCTAATTACGTCATTAGTAGGAAATTCAGCTAATAACGCAATAAATTAATTAATAGCTGAATGGACTCCGCTTTGTTTAAACCAGCAATTGTTACTTTGAACAATGATTTTAATATGAGCTAGAATTATTATAACTTTTATATTACAGCAGTATGAATTTATGATTGTTTTGCTTAGAGTAATTATCTATACTAATATTATAAAAAGGAAAACTTTGTTTGTTTGTTTGTTTGGTTGGTTGTAATGGATAAACTCAAAAACTACTGGACCGATTTTAAATATTCTGTCACCATTAGAAAGCTATATTATCTGCGAGTAACATAGGCTATATTTTATCTCCCACGGGACGCGGGTGAAACCGCGGGAAAATGGCTAGTAATTAATAATCTGAAATAGCTGAGTTGTAACACGCTCTAAATACTTTAATAATTTTTTTACTCTAAAAATACGTCTATATATGTATGTATAATTCAAGAAAGTATAAAAAATATTTATTTCAAAACTTATTACAGGTTACTATTACATTGTTACATTTATCGCCAAATAATTTCTTAAATTTATGCAGTCTGCATACAAAAACACAATACTTAATCTTTTTTTATTTTATACAAGCCGTTTTCCCACGGTTTCAAATACTGAAATCAATCAATGTATAAGTACATGATAATGCACTGAAATCGGGCCAGTCATTTTTGAGTTTATCCATTACAAACAAACAAATTACTCTATAAGTAATTTCCACATTCTTACTTTAACTAATTCGGTAATATCACTAACAACCGCTAATTTTACGAACACACAATTATCACATTTACAATTAAGATCCTGTGAGTTCTGCAGAAACTTCGAGAGAACATTATGTAATATCTTCACGTAAAACCGGGGCTTGTGATTAGTTAGCTGAACCATCCGCGATTTCTGGTTTTGCTTGAATTTGGCGACTGGATTTAAAATGGAAAATGTTTACCTACATTTTGTTAAGAATGTTAAGAATAATATTTTGGTAATGTGTTAAAATTATGTATAACTAGCTTCTGCCCGCGGTTTCACCCGCGTCCCGGATGGTGACAAAAACTATCCTATGTCCTTCTCCCGGGTCTAAGCTCTCTCCTCTTTAATTTTCAGCTTAAACGGTTCAGCCATTCTTGAGTTATAAAATGTGTAACTAACAAGACTTTCTTTTATATATACAATATAGATGTTTATTAAGTTGAATCTATATACTAGAGATAATACAAATCTGAGTTTGTATGTTTGCTTGCTACGAGTTGATTTCAGGAACTATTGGACGGATAAGCTTCTTTTTATAGTAACGAGTGCGTGGAGTAGTGCCCATGGGACGCAAGTGAAAAAAAAGATGAGATGAGATGCATTTTTTAGTTTTTGTTTTCAGCCTGGAATAAAACAATGCAAGTGATTTATATTTGAGGATCCAATGACAGCTCTTCAAAAATTAAATCAAAATTCTAACACAGTCGTGACCTACTCCCAGAAAATCAAACCAAATATTCAGTTTAATCGTTAATAATTTACTTTAAAGGCGCTCCTCCGATCCTTTGACAAACAATAGGTTTCCCCATTAACTTTATTCTACCACCAATTAATGGACCCTTTACTTGATTCCGTTAATTGAAGAGTCACTTTAAAAACAAAAGATCTATTATTGGATCAGGCTCATGTTCCGGAAGAATGGGTCTCAATGGACCTTTGTATTTACAGCAAGGTAGAAAATTGTTCGCAGCTAAAGATTTAATGCTTCTGTTATTATATTTTGAGATCTCTCGATGTTGAGACGGATTTACTTGAAAGTCGTGTTTGAGTGAGCACCTTTTAATCAAAATTCTATCATCTATGCTGATATTGTAAAGAGGGATATTTTTTTTAGGGTTCCGTACCCAAAGGACATTTGCAAAGTCCTTAACGAAGTAAACTGGAATAAAATATTTGAGGGCGTTTCTGATGTGAATGAAATGCTTCGTATTTTTTATGATGAAATTATGAATGTTATACAATTGCATGGACCTTCTAAGCCTTCATCTAGACGTAAAAAATATCCCCCTTGGTTTGATAAAAATCTGATAAGAGCCTTAAGAGAAAAAGAAAAGATAAGAAATCGTCACAAAATATATAAAAATCCAATGGACAAAATTGAATTCAATTTGTTGAGCAAGAGGTGCGCTAATATGGCAACTTGTTGTTATAATAATTATATAAAAAATATCGAAAATGAAATCTCTAGGAATCCGAATCGCTTCTGGGCATACATTAAGGATAAAAGAGGTGGTTCTAGTTCATTCCCCGTCACAATGACTAACGGTACTACGGTGTCATCAGATGGTTTTAAAATTTGCGAAATGTTTGCCTCTTATTTTTCATCGGTTTTTAGCGATGCAAAAACGACCAATTGCACTCCTGTCTCAGAGTATCTACATAATATGAAGAACAACAGTCTACCTCTGACGGCACCCGTGATTGATCAAGAGAGCCTTTTAAATAAGCTGAAGTCACTGGATATTCGAAAAGGCGCTGGTCCTGATGGCATACCCCCTATATTTATTTCCACATGCGCGTCCGCCTTAGTACCCCCATTACTAATAATTTTTAACAAATCTCTCTCCACTGGCGTTTTTCCAGACTCTTGGAAAAGAGCAAAGGTCGTGCCGATCTATAAAAGTGATGATAATGATAACATAGTTAACTATAGACCCATCTCTATCTTATCTACTCTCGCAAAGGTTTTTGAATCCATGATTTGTCCCTACATCCAGTCTCACTTTAAACTTTATTTAAACGCTTCTCAACATGGGTTTGTAGGTTCAAGATCAACTTGTACAAATTTGGTTACTTTTACGGAAATGTTAGTGGATGCCGTTGACAGCGGCAAACAATTTGACGTAATATACACAGATTTTAGTAAAGCTTTCGATCGTGTACCCCACAGCATACTTTTGTACAAGTTATCGGCATATGGAATTACCGGCACCCTTTATAATTGGTTAAAATCTTATCTGGAAAACCGTCTTTTCTTTGTCGCTGTTAATGGTTACCAATCTGAGACTTACAAGACCACCTCAGGGGTTCCACAAGGCTCTCACATCGGTCCGGTTCTATTTAATATGTTCGTTAACGATATCCCTAACTACCTTCAGTTCTCTGAATGTTACATGTATGCAGACGATCTAAAATTTTGCAGATTAATCGAATCAAATGATGATACTGCATTACTTCAGAGAGATATCGACTCGTTAGCTCAATGGTGTACGGATAATGACATGGAATTAAACGTAAAAAAGTGCTACCATATGAAATACACTAGGAAAAAGAAATTCGTACCATCTGAGTATCGCGTGGGTCCTGTTGTTATCCAGGAAGTTAACCAAATTAGAGACTTAGGAGTCACCTTTGATAAAGAACTCACATTTGTACCTCATATTGAGAATATCATAAAAAAAGCTTCAAGGATGTTGGGATTTGTTATTAGGAACGTTGCTGGATTCAGGCGCAGTAGCACAAAGATTCTGCTATACAATTGCATTGTACGTAACGTTCTAGAATACTGCAGCACAGTCTGGAGACCTCACTATGCCACACATAACCTAAGGCTGGAACGAATACAAAAAAGATTCCTTTGGCATCTGGCGTTTTCATCCGGAGTTGCAAAAAAGAAACGCTCATATGAAGCCAGACTTGCTCATTTTAAGATAATTTCATTGGAGAGACGTAGGAAAATCACAGATGCAGTTTTCTTATACAAACTACTCCGGTGCAAAATAGACTGTCCACAGTTACTTAGCAAGTTTAAATTCAGAGTTCCCGCTAGATACCCTCGTGCTCCTATCACTCCCTTGCATCCCCCACTCCGTAGAACAGTTCTTGGCGCAAGCTCCATCATTCCCCGGCTGTGTAAGCTATTGAATAGCTACAGTGATCTTGTTGATGTGCATTCTGACTCACTTGGCAAGTTCCATAAAATAACCTTCAACACTGTATAAATTTTTCAATTGTCTTTCTTTTTTCTTCATTTCTTTAGTGTTAAATTACTAACTTTAAAACATGCAAATATTTATAATTATTTGGCATTTGATCCATTTTTAGCCCACATTAAGGACCACAATTTAGTGCATGTGGCAAAATAAATTATTGTAATACATCGCATGCTGTGCTTACCTGTAAGAAATTGTTACACTTAGTTTATTTATAGTATAATTAATTTTGTAATATTATTAGTGTACACAATTGTTGGCGAGCCAATAAAGAAAAAAAAAAAAAAAAAAAAAAAAAAAGGGTAAAACGGGACTATTGGACTATTGTTTTCGCTCCTCTGTCCGTCCGTCCGTCCGTCCGTCTGTCACCAGGCTGTATCTCATGAACCGTGATAGTTAGAGAGCTGAAATTTTCACAGATGATGTATTTCTGTTGCCGCTATAACAACAAATACTGAAAACTATAATAAAATAAATATTTTGGGGGGCTCCCATACAGAAAACGTGATTTTTTTTGCTCATTTTCGCTCTGGTACGGAACCCTTCGTGCGCGAGTCCGACTCGCACTTGGCCAGTTTTTTTGGTATTTTTTTCACCGTTTAGGTGCTGTACTATATAGTCTGTACTGTAATAAATAGTGTGGGTGATGCAAAAGACACTGAATGAATACAAAGACGTATGCATACTTATACTTAAAAACATGCTCTAATAGGCTGACTGTATTCAAGGCAATTTCTATATGAAGTGTTACTCGATACTTTTTTCAATACGTCATTTTTCTTACACGTGACATAAATATCATCGATTCACATATTATTTTGACAGGATAAAGCTGTAAGCATTCATCGAGGGTATCATAAAATATTTCTAAGCAGATTCCACTCGAATGAGCCGTAGTCAAGCAATACGCTTACTGAATTTCTGTATCGATACTCGCTTGAAGCATCGACAATCGATTAAGTGTGTGCTCTTCGTCACAAAGGAAGGATACGAGATATTTATGAGCCTTGAAAGCTCTAATATTCTTGATTGATTTGAAGTGATTTTTGGGAGCCTAGTCAATTTTTTTTGGATGAGAGTTTTTGAGACTAATTAGATACATCATTAGTTTTCAGTATTAATTTTAACCACCGTCATATTTTTTTACCTACCTTATACCTATGTAACATAGTGAGAAGATGTACCCTGAAGATGCGGGTGAAACCGCGGTAAAGAAGCAGTGAATAAAAAAATATTTTTCCTTCAAACTCGCGATACACTATCAAAGGTTTTTAACAATCGATGTCCTTGGGGACTCGTATCTTGTCACAACACTGTTCTCGCAGCCCAAAGTACCCTTTTAAGAGATGTTTGTTCTCGACATGAAACATTAAATAATGTATCGGCTTCTGAAAGAGCTTATATCATTTATTATTTAAACGTTTTTTGGAGCTATTGTTGTGTATTGATATACTGTTTTGTAACTTCGTCTTTGGGGAAGGCTATCATATTTGCGATAAGAGAATTTTTCCTTATTTTATAACTGGCCGTTTTCCCGCGGTTTCACCCGTGTTGGTTTGTTCAGAAACTGCCGGTCCAATTTCGATAATCTTTTAAGTATTGCATAAATAATTTATTGAGCAATAATAAAGCCTCCGAAAAACTTACTTATTCTCACGAGAGTGATTCCGGGGGTATAGTATAAATAACATTACTAGTAATAACATAAGATTCCATTTGAGAAAAAAAATACCACATTACCAAGACTTCAAATAAAGTCGGTCAGAAACTTTCGTGCAATCGTTCGCAAAATTCTCAGACTGCTGCTACTGCTAAAATACGGGAAAATGAAATTCAAAATGGCCGATGCCTTGTAACCGTTTATTCAATACAGTATGATATATTATTATTTTCTCTTAAAGCCTGGGTTTTGACAAATGAGGTGTTACTCAATTTGTATGAGCCGCGGTTCGAAAAGATATATTTTATGATATAAATCGTTCAGTATGCTGACTATTGAAATGTAAGGTTTATTGGGTTATTAGGTTTTGACATAGAAATATATTTTATCAAAATACGGAATAAATGTTTGTTTTTTTTTCACAATTTGATTTAATATTTCACAATTTAAAAGTGCTTTTTTTACCTGTGATCATACCGCACGCTTAATCATATACTGACATAACTAAAAAAAGACGTTTTTCAAGAAATCGCTAAAAACGATTTAGCAAACCTGACTTACCTTACAAAATGGCTTATTACTCAAAGAAAATAACTTTATATAATGAAATAATGTATTGTAGGGATAGTTGATAAAGTGAGTTATTGTAATTGAATATAATTTTAAAGAAATATAGATTTTTTTACTATAAATTAATCGGTTAAAAAAATTGTTCCTCAAGATGCGTCAGTTTAATAGAAAATATATAGTTAGATTGATTTAATACTGGTGACACATTTTGAAATGAGTCCGTGTTTTATTTAATACATAACTAAAGAATATTAATTATTAAGGTATGGGTCCTTATACTATGAAGTATGATTTTGATGCTGGTGAGATATTTTGAAATGAGTCCGTGTTTTGTTCAATGTATGTTCTTATTATTATGATAATGAGTCATAAACTGATATCAGTCTCTGTCTCGTAAAAAAGTTTGCCGAAACGATTGAGTGTGGAAGGGACAGATATGGGTTAAACTCCGCCTAGAAAAAAGATATCGAAAAAAATCCGAGATCGGCTGAAAGAGGGTGTTAAAATTAACTTCTTGGTACACTTATTTAAACTTTGACCGAAACACTAATCGGTCAGTATATGATTAAGCGTGCGATACGTATATTGGGAGATAATTGCACTTTTCTACATGTAATATTACACTGTGTAGTGTTAAAATCACAAAAAAAAAAAACAATTAATTGCGACACTAATTTTACTTGACAGTGAGTCTGTTTTATTATACCTTCAAACTTAAACGGCTGAGCCGAAACAGATGAAAATTGTCATAGATTGTCATAGAGGGTGCCTGTACCTGTAACAGCTTTTTTTTTTTTTTATCGTCCCACTGCTGGGCTCAGGCCTCCTCTCACATGGAGAAAGATTGAGCGTTAATCACCACGCTTGCTCAATGCGGGTTGGTGATTTCGGACTGTATAGTCCAGGTTTCCTCAAGATGTTTTCCTTCACCTTTTTTATCAGCCATTGGCGTCCAAGTAAATACTTAGAAAGTACATACAAACTTAGAAAAGTTGCATTGGTACTTGCCTGACCTGGAATCGAACCCACGCCCTCATACTCGAGAGGTTGGTTCTTTACCCACTAGGCCACCACGACAAAGTGCGCTTAAAGATAAAAAGGTCTAGGAGGACAGGAGGTTCCTTTGAGACGAAGAGAAAGTCGCGGGCAAAATCTATCTTACCTAAAGTAATTTTGTAAAAGATTTATAAACTAAAGGGAATATTCCTTAAATACCCCAAGGAAGAGTAAGGAAGGAATTTCTAAAATTCCCCGAGGGCTTAGAAAAAAGGAAATTCACGTGAACCAAAAAACTGGCTGAAAGCTTTCAATAAAATAGTTAGCATGAATAAAATAGAAGCTACCGGCCTTGATATAGAATCTAAATCAATTTATTTTCACTATTATGAAGTGTTTGTTTGTTTGTTCATTCATCGCATTGATACTGGGAATGATGATGTCCTCCTAGCCGATTATCGGCTGCGGCGGCTGTTCTCATATAAGGAGACCAGCCAACTGCGCAAGACATATTATAGTGCACAAGCATTTGCGCAGACACAGGTGCAGGACCGACATTTACATGCTCTCCGATGCACGGGATATTGGGAATAGAAAGACAAAAACTCGTTATGCAATTGATCACAAGAACACTGTTTTGCAATTGATTACTCACTGGAACCTTTAATATAACAAATAGTTTAAAAAACTAAAAACACGCTTTTTATAATGTTTCTTATGTATTGTCATCAGAACTCAGAGCGTGTGCAAAATTTCCTCCTTATCGAAGACCAGGAAGTGGGTCTAGAGATTCCAAGACAAGTGGAGCTAATACAAGAGTGTTAAAAAAGTTAATCATAGGTAAACATTTAAATTAACTAATAAATTATTTTTACATAGTTTGGGTGAGTGAAACTGCGGGCAAATACTAGTTTTCAATAAAGTGTGTATCGAATGAATGCTTAATTTATTTTAAGTATACCTTGAATTACTTGTTACACGCGTTTAGGTAATCGTTCAAATCAGAATATTAGGGCTTTCAATGAATTGTGGTCTTTCGAGGCCTTTTTATTTATAATCCTCAGCTTTGATTGTTAATATCATAAAACTTTAGTTTTTGTAGTTAAGCGTGCTAATCTCAGGAATCCGTGGTTCAATTTGAAATAATCTTTCAGTAATACATAGTCTAGCTACATACTCACGGACTACTTTGCCCATCCGGACAAACTAAAAGATTCTTTATAATCTCCTTACCTAACATGAAAACATTAAGCAGACACACGTAGGTACCTATATTATTTGTTAGAATCTAGGCAAAGGCGGATCACACACTTTTATAAAAACTTATAACCTTTCATCACTTTATAATAGAAAATAGAGATAACACTTTACAACCCAATAAATAACCATTAACCGGACGAAAGTTTTAAAGTCTCATAAATAACACAAATAAATAATGTAAAAAGTTCATACTTCGACCCATTTGCTTAATAATAAAGAAATTACTCCTTGAATTTTAGTATACAAAATAGCTAATTTTCCTTGGCCCACGAATATGATAACTATTTGAATACTAAAATAACGGTTATTTGTAACGTAACTAGTTTTGTTTGTGCTAAAAGAAACTGGTTAGGAGTACACGCACACTGCAAACTTTTAGTCGGCCGAGTTTTGGTTTAGGCTCATAAATTAGTATGAAGATGTATGTAGTACGCACATTACAAGGATCAGGTGTTTAGTCGGTGTCAGACCGACTGAAAACTTTGATTGAATCCACAATTTTCAACAGTCGGCCGACTGTTTAGTCTTCAGTGTGCGCGTAGGCTTAGCCAGGTCTACGAATATGATAACAATTTGAATACTAAAATAACGGTTATTTGTAACGTAACTAGTTTTGTTTATGCTAAAAGAAACTGATTAAATGTTAATTTATGTCGTTTTTCATCACACGCAACGTTCCTTCGCAAAGTGCTTTGTCTTTGGTTATATATAAACTACAGCGAAACTATTACTATTATTATTTGAAGCGACCGTTATTTTATATTATAATGTTGGCAATTTATTAGAGAAACTTTATGAGTTAGTAGAAAATATGCTGCAAGAAAATATTAAATGGTGCCTTTTTTTCATCGACCTGTATTGGCCTTTTGGAGGAGAAAAGCATCATTACATATAATTATAGGCTAGGTAGTTCCACCAAGAAGCCGGGTGAAACCGCTGGCATCAGCTAGCATTAAATACTTTTATATTTTAAAACAGTTTTGCAGAATATGAAACAATGTCCAACATTATTGATAAGTGAGGTGGCTTAATTCGTTCAATGCATAATACATAGCCTACTTGAAATTTGCATGCTAACTATGCGTAACGACTGAATTTAATCATCTCATTTCTGAATATATTGCCATGATTTGCGCAATAATTAAAGGATTGATTTCTATATCGCAGTAGTGCTTAAATTATTCGAACTAGATTTTCGCCGCGGTTCCGTCCGTGTCCCAAGGGAACTACTTTTCGTGTCCGGATATTCTAATTCGGTAATCGAAATTAAATGAGTACACATACAATCAAAAATAATTTATTCAAACTGGCTGCAAGACAGCATTTTTTGAACATCAGAAATTTACAAAAGACAGCCCCCAAAACGCCCACCGTTAATCACTTCCTATGTGTTTTTCTGTGAAGAAGAAGTGGCGCAACAAACTCCCCAGCAAAGTAGCTCACCATAGGCAAACTATGAGTGTGCTAAATTTCATTTGAGTCAGTCCAGTAGCTTTGGTGTGACATCCAAACCCTACATAGTTTGGGAAAAGGCTAGGCCGTTGTGGATGTTTCCGGAAATCCCAATTTATTTAAATTCTGGCTATTTAGAAGATTATATGCACATGAACACTCAGTTGTAATTCAGATTACTTTATAACCTAATACTGAACTAAGCAGATAAATTCAAATATTCTCTAACAATGGCCAACAATTTGCACGCTCAAAAACACTACATCAACACCGTTACGCAATTAGCGGCTTTTATAACTTCCGCTTATAATAAATTGCTAATGTAGGCGAAATTTTATTTATAAACACACTGTTAAAAAAACTTGACTAATTAATTTAAAGGCTAAGGTTGGCATTGATCAACTAGTCAGTAGTAAATCATGAGGGTAACTTGAGAAAATTTCCTCTTTTATATCTAAGCATTCTGATAATAGCAAGACCATTTCAACTAAATCAGTACAGCCAATTTCTGTATAAATAACACCAGATAATCACATAAAGTTTTCATGAAGTTAGCTTGACAAAATTACCTCTTGCAACTCTGTCAATATATAAGTATTATATATGAGTAAGACTAGCTTCTGCCAGCAGTTTCACCCGCATCCCGTGGGAACTACTTCCCGTATCGGGATAAAAAGTATAAGCCTATAACCTTCCTCGATAAATGGGCTATCTAACACTGAAAGAAATTTTCAAATCAGACCAGTAGCTCCTGAGATTAGCGCGTTCAAACAAGCAAACAAACTCTTCAGCTTTATAATATTAGTATAGATTCAGTCATATCTATTTACATAATTTCATCTACATCTGTACAACCAATTTATCCAGTTACCTGCGTAAATGAATGAAACATACCGTAGCACATAGTCGTATTTTCATAGTACATGTCATCATCATCATCTCCCGAGCCTTTTCCCAACTATGTTAGGGTCGGCTTCCAGTCTTTCATGTATTTTCATAATACATGTGGTAAGTGTAAATAAAACAGGATTATTAAAGCCAGCTAGTATTCCACAAAAAACTCTTAAACAATAAACCGCTGAAATGCAATAAAACTACTAAAATACCATTCCCACCCTTTCCCATTTAGATAACAACAAAAATTTACCTTTTGCATTAGACGAAACTCATTAACGCTTTGTAAGTAGGCTAGCTAGTATGAGGGAAGTTTTTGCCTGTAATAGGCTCCGGTCACGACATTCCCATTATAGCTTGTTTATATTATTATGTAAATCATCTGTTATTATTATTGTTTTCAGTAATTGGATAGGAATTCAATTGGCGCATTCTATCTTGTTGGTCATCGAGCGTTTCAATTTTAGGGCAATTTTTGTTGATCAAGATTAGGATTTGTTTATTTTGTGTTTTTAGTGGCTTGTTTGAGGTTGTTAAAATAAGGAGTATTTGGTTTAACTTAAAGCCTCCTTCTTGTTCTAATGGTAGCAAGCATGCCGCTAAGCGCATGGTCCGCAAATCCTAGTAAAAGTCTGGATCCATTAAAAAAAATATATATAGACACAAGAACTTTTTAAGTTAAAAAAAATGATACTAGAGGTAATATTATAATTCGCCTATGACCGGTTTCTGAGTACGTTTCTCCGGCAACTGCAGACAAAATTATTCAGATACCAGCCTCTTGACAGTCTTTCTTTATTACACTCATTACCAGACATAAACAAATACAGAAGAAAAACAGTCTACTTCTAAAACCAATGTATCCCTTCGTTCACAAACAATAAAAATTCGCTACATCAAGCAGCACACAGCCAGAAACACAATATTTCACAAGTTCAATCCTCGTGAACAATTGCGTGTCGACGCACTCAAGTCCTTCTATATTGATAGCTCACCTTAAGATGGCTGCATGTGTAAAATTTATTCATTCCACTTAGAGGAATACGTTTGTAGGGTTACCAAGTAATCGAGAGGTTGTAACTGAGATTATAAAGGTTCCGCACACATTATAGTAACGTACATGTTCATCATCTCCCGAGCCTTTTTTAACCCCCGACGCAAAAACGACGGGGTGTTATAAGTTTGACGTGTGTGTGTGTGTGTGTGTGTGTGTGTGTGTGTGTGGGTGTATGTGGCATCGTAGCTCCCAAACGGATGATCCAATTGTAATGCGGTTTTTTTTGTTTGAAAGGAATGTCATTCGGGAGTGTTCTTAGCTATGTTTGGTGGAAATCGGTTCAGGTCTTCAAGGTCATCAGCTCGTTTGTAAGGTTTGATAGGAATGTTACACGTTTGGTTTACTTGCAAGCATATGTGGGATCTGAAATTTGAAACACTAATGTCTTCTGGAACCACTGAGCTGGTCTGCTGTAAGGGCACGAAGATAGGAGACGTAACCCTGAACTGCCTTTTAGTAAACCCATCGAGTTTGGGCTCGTTGAATTTGTCTTGACGAGTTCTCTTCATGTTTCTAATTGACGAGAACCTGATGCTGGAAATGGGATGTGGCGGATGAAACCCTGGAATGCCGGAATGAAACGGATAAACCGATTTATATTTTTGCTGAAAATCTAGAATGACCAAAGGTTAATCTTTATTGTTTCTCAATCTGTGCAATTCTCCCACAGCCAGTTTTTGTCATGAGGATTATTAAACAGCTTCCTTTGGCCGAGATCGCCTATAGCGACCCCATCTTAAAATAAAATAAATTAAATGAAGGAAAAATTAAGCTCCTTCAAAAAGCATGAAATAAAATTAAATTATAAATTAAAAAAAACCCCCGACCCAAAAAAAGTACGCAATTATTATGACAAAAGGTTAAAAACGCTAAACCCTATAAAAAGCAGAAAATTACTTTTAACACTTCGTAAGTACCAACTAAAGCATGTCAGACTAAACTAAATTTTGACGTGTCGGGGGACCGCGTTTTACCTTCAAAAATACTTACATAAATCAAATGATAGGTACCTACCTAATTACAACATTTGTATATAAAAAGAACACGAATCTTAATTAGATAATTAGAGCGGTCCCCCGACACGTCAAAATTTAGTTTAGTCTGACATGCTTTAGTTGGTACTTACGAAGTGTTAAAAGTAATTTTCTGCTTTTTATAGGGTTTAGCGTTTTTAACCTTTTGTCATAATAATTGCGTACTTTTTTTGGGTCGGGGGTTTTCTCAACTATGTTTTGGTCGGCTTCCAGTCTAACTGGATGCGGCTGCCCTATCTGACCTGTTACTGTTACAGCCTTTTTATCGTCCCACTGCTGGGCACAGGCCTCCTCTCACACGGAGAAGGATTGAGCATTAATCACCACGCTTGCTCAATGCGGGTTGGTGATTTCAGACTATAGTCCAGGTTTCCTCAAGATGTTTTCCCTCACCTTTTTATCAGCCATTGGTGTCTAAGATATACTTAGAAAGTACATACAAACTTAGAAACGTTGATTGGTACTTGCCTGACCTGGAATCGAACCCACACCCATATACTCGAGAGGTTGGTTCTTTACCCACTAGGCCACCACGACTTTCTATCTGACCTCCTCAACCCAGCTACCCCAGTAACGTCTATGTTAGGAGGCAAATGTTCATACATCTGAAACACCAAGGAGGAAACTTACTTCGACGCCTAATCAATGTTCTATTGTATATGATTTTATTTTTGAATATAGTATTTTATTTAAAGGATAAGTAGTTTAAGTTTGTATATATAGTGTGTACATATATTTATTTGTAAATAAAACTAATGTATTCGATTTACAATCAGTAATCAAATTCAAACCTCGGTTTTAGATTGAACAATGCTTTGTGTGAGATAGTTAATATAATAGCATTATCATGCTCAGAAAGTGCAAAACCGATTCGTTAAATTTGTTCGCTTTTGAAAAGCTACACTTTCCCCAAGTTACATAGGCTATTATTTGTCCGGGTACGGGAAGAACTTCGAATGAACAACAAAACCCGCAAAATCTATATCTACGAATTATGTTAATAACTACTTGCTGCAAAAATATAATATCACTAGCTTCTGCCAGCGGTTTCACCCGCATCCCGTGGGAACTACTTCCCGTACCGGGATAAAAAGTAGCCTATAGCCTTCCTCGATAAATGGGCTATCTAAAACTGAAAGAAATTTTCAAATCGGACCAGTAGTTCCTGAGATTAGCGCGTTCAAACAAACAAACAAACAAACTCTACAGCTTTATAATATTAGTATAGATGAAAAATAAATAAAATTAATGTTTCAGTACAGTGTGTAATGTAAAAATACTACGTTACTATTGTTTCCTAAATCATTTTCAAAAGGCTTAAAATTGTTTCACTTCCACACCAGTATCAATATTTCGCTTCAAAAAAAAACCAACCAACTTACCCGCAAGCCCCGTAACAAAATTATAATTTGCTTCAATAACTCCGCCGTTCGAAATTACAATATTTTGTCCATTACCCGCATTCGATTTGGCAACCCTACGTCTATGCCATTTAAGCCTACCCTACTGCTGCTAAATGGTCCGTGGCTGGCGAAATAATACCTTCGAAAACCTATTACTTGTAAGGGTGTTTTTTTTTTCATACGTTGACAGGTCTTATACAGGGTGATTTGGAATTAGAGTTTGTGAGGGGTTGAATCACTGGTCCATAGTTAATTCAAAGAATACAAAAACACATAGAGAGTTAAATTACCACAAATCACTCCATCATCTACCGAGCCTTCTTTCACCTATGTTGGAGTCGGCTGCCTGTCAAATTGGATCAGCTGAGAACTAATATTTTACATGGAGCGACTGCCTATCTGAGCTCCTCAACCAGAAATCACTTAAAATAATCAAAAGTTAAATTCTTATTTTTGTGTATGACCTCTGACTCCTTAAAAGATGAATCTCTACCAACAAATCAAACTCAACCTGTACAACCTCACCTTTCAACCTAAGTGAATTACAATGAGTCTAGAACGTATAGGTATTTGGAAAAACCTTTCTAATAATACTGGAAACCAGAAACAGTGATGTATTAGTTTAATTTGCGAATAAAAGGATTTTTGTGTATTTTTTTGACGTGGATAGGTGACCTCTGAGCGTGGGTGCCGAGAGCAAAGGTCAAAAGTCAATAGGATGGTCATTGAGCCTTTATAATGTGGCGTTACATTGCACCTTGTTGCTCAGGTGCTGAAAAGGTTGACAGGGGCCTCTCTATAAGTATAGCCTATAAGTATGGCCTCAACTGTTATTTTTAACGTAATTTACTAAATTAACTACGTATTACCGAAAGAGTTTCATAAAAAAATATGTTCCTAAATCAATTCAACTTTTAAATTATCGATAAATCATATTAATTATAGCTGTTAATAGTTTTCTGTTCTGTATATGTACTCGATCTCAAAGTCTCAGAATTTGTGACCGCATTTATGACCTATATTTATTTCATTGTACCTAAAACACAATAATAATTACAATTACAGATTTTACTAAAATAAATCTTTCATTCAATTCCATCCAAGGTTTTCAATCCTCATTGGCCGGCCGTATTTCACGGTAATCCTTATATTTAATTAAATACGAAGCTCGGAGTTAAAGAAGGAAATTCGCTAATGAGCACGCATCGGTAACTGAGTTACTAACTAGTTAGCAGGATTACTCAATGTACGATTCAATCCACTTCGCACTTTTAACGTGCGTAGATATACACACGGTTATGAAAATTAAATAGCAATATGCAAGCAAGGATATTTTCGTAAAACACCCGTTTCGATAATATATGTATAGTTTTTATGAATGCATGCGAAAATGAAGTTAATAGTATGATCAATGTCAAAAGTAGCTGTATAAAACACAATTTTCAAAAGTGTCTAACAACGTAGAGTTACAATTTTTTAGCAACACCAACGCCAAAATATTGACTGACTGTATATAAAGCCGACTGTACAAATATTTTTTTTCTATTAATTTTTTACAATTAAATTGTCATGTGTCTTTAACATTGGATTGTTAAAGTTAAGTTTTAAGCACCATATAATTAAGAAATTCTGATTTTACGTATATTCGGTTTAATAGTTACCCAAAATGTAGTAAGTAGGTATAATAACTTAGTAAAACGATTGGTACCAAAAAGCGAAGTTCATTTGGAAATGTAAGATATTTACGTACTGCAAATTTGCCTTATTTCGTGAATAAATTCTAGTTTAGCTAGAATTTACATTTGCGACTGAGCTGCAAAATAGATATCGTATGGATTTTAATTCCAGGAATTCCTTAGTCGCGGTCTCAGAGCTGCAACTTAGGAAGAGATGCACTACTTTATTAAGTGCTAGCTGTATTCCCGCGGTTTCACCTGTACCCCGTGGGAACTACTGCCTGAACCGGGACAAAATATAGCCTATACCTACTCGGGAAGAGTGTAGATTTCCAACAGTGAAAGAATATTTCAAATCGGTTCGGCAACCTTTAGGGTACAAACACACAAAAATATGTTTCCTCATTATTATAGACTAGCCGTCTTCCCGCGGTTTCACCCGCGTCCCGTGGGAGCTACTGCCCGCACTGGGATAAAATATAGCCTATGTTACTCGCAGATAATATAGCTTTCTAATGGTGAAAGAATATTTAAAAACGGTCCAGTAGGTTTTGAGTTTATCCATTACAACCAAACAAACAAACAAAGTTTTCCTCTTTATAATATTAAGCATATAAGTATAGATATTAGTATAGTTATCGGCACGGATATTGAGCCCTGACCTTCACCTGCGCAGAAGCGATTTATTGGTTTATTGCCTTATGTGTACAGTGCGGAAAGCGATCCCCACTCTTCCGCCGAGAGCTCAATATCCGTGCCGATAACTATATGTATCACTACCTTGTAAAATCAAGGAATCACTATAACGTTAGTACAGATGTCGTATGGGTAACTGGTGAAGTCAGTTCTGTACCCGGATCAAGCGACATTTTACCGTGATTTCCCAATGGGTTTTGGATTTTCTCACTGGTATCTCTATACCTGGATACTGCAGCGTTTAATGACAGTAACGAAATACTTCTGTATTTCGTTACTGTCATTACGTTCGTTTCTTTTTTGTAGAGTAATTTTTTTGCCCTCAATTTCAGCCTAAGAAAACACCCATTATAATAATAACATACATTTTCACAAAAAGTGCCTATAAAGAACACGCTACATATAATAAATTATTTTTATTATCACACTTTAGTCTGCTAACCATTTTCTTGTGTCAGTAAGAATATCTAGCATAAGCTGTGCGCTCTTAAGGACCATGTGTCACTTATTACTAAAATATTAAAGTGGCTTGCCGCAATGCGGGGCCAGCCAAGGACAAGGAATTGGACATTGTAATGTGTGCTGCAAATATAACAGGGTCACAGGAAAATAACCAAGTATAATAACCTGCTCCTTTGATAAGAACCCACTATGATTGCACCAAAAATAATTTTATTCGTGAATTATTTTAAAAGAGTTCATTTGCTTTGCGATTATGAACCTTATTTGCTATTCACATAGCGCAGTTTTTGGCTGTGTCAGCATTTGAGTTATGACCTTTTCAATGGTAATAGAAATCGTTGACTTTTCTACAGACTTCGCAGTCTGTTTTACTTATGTAAGGAAACAATTATGTATAGAGTATAGTACAAACAATAAAACAACTTTCCAATAACACAAATGTACGAAAGACATAACTTTTCATTTCTACAGTCGGATACGAGCCCATCTTGTGTACCAGACAATACTGGATTTCTCTTCATGCAAGTTTTGGTGCCTCGAAAATGATCACCTGAGTTAAACAAATACCGACTTTATGTCTTAGAAGAAAAGGTTGAAATGAACTGCATATATAAATTTGTGAGGAAATAAATAAAATTCTTTCGTTGGACGAAAACTTAAATGCGATTTTGGATTGGCTGTTCGATTTTAGGCGCATATATTGTAGTGTGCTATTGTCATGATGGTGTTTTGTTTGCTTTTGACTCCGACCTATTTGTAACTATGACTTCATTCCGAATTGGTCTTTAAATGGAAAGTCTATTTAAACAGTTCTTGGAAAAAGAAACTTAGTTTACGATAAGTTTAGTACTAAATTATAGTGCCATGTCATGGTACGTAGTTGTCACTTCTTGTACAAAGTGAAATATAATTTGTACTTAAGAAAATTGTAGCTTACGTGATAATTGAAAGGTAGACTGGGAGAAAACGCCTAAAGCGTTAAGTCCGCCATTGTACGAAATGTGCATGAAGTATAAATAAATAAATAATTCGCATCGTCATTGGTCATTACTATTCGGTGAATTTATCAGGCTTATCGCCTTAAAACCGTTAAACAATTGTGCCAATTAATCCACGTAAAGCAATTTTAGACCAACAACTTCAGAAAATGTCATTGTTTTTTACAAATAAAGCATTCAGTTGGTTTTATTCACCCAAAAATTTTACAAATCCCCTAAAAGACCATGAAGCCTGATCGAACGAACGGTTGAATGAACGAATGAAAAACCAAATAAACGTAATTCAAACGCCAGGTTCAGGATATTTCAGGCACGGAATCGAATCCCGTACCCTAGGGACACAATCATTGATTTCACCGCGGAGCTGCACAAACGAGAAAAAAAATATATAGGTAGTTGGTAAATAACTTGCCCTGTTTCCTTCATATTTTATTTAAATGAGAACCGGAATTGGGTTAAACTTATTATGTGAAGCTGATTGCTTGTGGGTTTAGTGGTCGAGAGCACTTGTAAGTTTGAGATTTTGATCGAAAGAATACATTTACCTACATCTATAATATAAAAATGAATCGCAAAATGTGTTGGTAAGCGCATAACTCAACAACGCCTGGACCAATTTGGCTAATTCTTTTTTGTTGTGTTTGTTATTGTCAGGAGAAGGTTCTTATGAAAAAAAAAATAGGGTAAAGTAGAGAAGTCAGTTGAAGGGAGCGAAGCCGCGGGCAAAAGCTAGTACACATATAATATACTCCTTGGTAAACTATGGTGAGTTCCACTGAATGTATGCAGTAATTGTAAGTGAACGATTGTTAATAATTTGGCAGTTATGTTTTAGAAGCCATGTGTACATCTTTGGCAGTCGTTACGGGTAGTAAGAAGTTAGAAAGTCAGACAACCAGTCCTATTAAAGGGTAGAATATTGCACCCAGGTAACAGAATCTAGGATATCAGACAGACATTTTGGTCGGTCCCTGTAAAACACTGGTACTATATGGTATGGTGGTCAAGAAAAGTTTACGCAGATGATAATGGAATAGAAATTCAATAAAGATCCTGAGTAAGTAAAAACCAACCATTTATAAGAGTATACTTTCATTTTATGCATCCTTAAAATCAAATCAATGAAAAGGAAATAGCCTGAAGTTATTCTAACTTGACGGCTAATAAACACGTGTTAAGTAAGAAAAATAAAAAATATACAGCTAAAAATATAAAAGCATTGAGGCGCGTTTTTATTTTATAACCAAGTATATTTGTGTCTTCCGGGAGCACCCATTCGAGTTGGTTTTTTTCGTCAGATTAGTTCGGGCTCATTCGACTTTTCCAATAGTGAAGAGCGTAATAGACCGATTAAAGTCTCATGACAATTACGGTTTTTAGTACTGAAATGAAAATGTAACATCGATTTAGTGGAAATTTTCGTTTTGATTTATAGAAATTTTGTTTTCAGGTTTTTGAATGTGTGAAAATAAAATATATTTTCCTACATATTCAGTATTTTTTTATACAATCATCTTCTGAGTCTTTTTCCCAACTATGTTGGGGTCAGCTTCCAGTCTAATCGGATGTAGCTGAGTACGAGAGTTTTACAAGTGGTGACATTTTTTTAATATAAATTGGAGATATTTGTTTTTTTTTTTTTTTTTTGCAGTATTTTTACACATATATTAATAACACATAGGGTATGTTTTGTAAACTCACATGCACACAAAACCAAGTCCGCTATATAAGCTATACTATTGAATTAAATCTTTCTTTTATTTGTGTTTTTTCTTGTCTTAGCAGAACTTGTGTAAATAAAATAAATTAACAAAAACTTATGCGGTATTGCCCATCACTAGTAACACGGCCATTGGTTTCAAACTTTCTCTTTTTGCTATCGAATGGCAGATTTTTTGCGGCAACATATTAATGTCAGACCGGTTAAAAAATAACAGCATCGGAACTCAGTTAAATACCAAATGATAACCGCATAAACTACGTACATTTGAGAGCGTTTCGAAGTTAATTCAAAAGTCTTAATAAAACGTGATTAGTGTTTGGTTTGTCACACTTTGATGATTAAATAGGTAATCTTATTTACCTCTATGTATCAATTTGATATGGAGAATTTGAGAGAGAGAGAATTATTATAAGCCCATTATCATACTTTTTGTTTCTTCTCATTTTTCATATTTTCTCAGGAAGAGACACTTATGACCAGTTCTCTTCTATACTAATATTATAAAGCTGAAGAGTTTGTTTGTTTGTTTGAACGCGCTAATCTCAAGAACTACTGGACCGATTTGAAAAATTCTTTCAGTGTTAGATAGCCCATTTATCGAGGAAGGCTATAGACTTTTTATCCGGGTTCGTGCCGTGGTTCCTACGGGATGCGGGTGAAACCGCTGACAGAAGACTAGTTAAAATAAACTTATTTTGTGTTTGGTGATGGTTTTTTTAAATAAGGTTTCATCATATTCTTCTCCATGGATAAGCCTAATAAATACGTAATTTACCATCCATAAACAAATTGATCGTTTTCATTCATTAACATAGCATAAAAAATTTCTTCGAATGTTTTCGAACCTACACATCTACAATCAAGTTACAACATACAAGACATCCATCGATCATAACGTAAAATCGATAAAAACCCATTATGACATTCAATTGAAAAATATGATGAATGGCGAGCGAACCCGAGGGCAAGTTGTTGTATATTGTGTGTGACGTTTAACATGGGTCGGATGGGGGCCGAAAAAATGGACCCCTGAAAGGTCCATCGAAGGTCAAGTTTAGATATTTTGGTATTTCACCCTATAAGGGTTGTTAGTTATTTTTTTCGTGTTGTAAGTGCTATTATGGAAAAATTATGTTCCTCCAAGATATAATCTGAAATGTCATCATGTCAGTACAATGATTTGCCTATTAAGATAAAGGAGCGCACTTAATTTCCATAAATAAGCTATCGACTAAAGAACTGTTTCAATACAGACCAGTTTTTCCTATGATAAGCTAATTCAAGCATTCAAGATTTCAGCTATTCAAATGAATCTCATTTAAATATCTAAAAATAAGATTATTATTTATACAAAAGGGAAAATAAACTAAGCTTTAGAAAATGCCGGGAAAGAGGCGATTATTATTTCAAACGGAACTCGGAAATAATTTCTTAAACAAATACACGAATATTATCAATATCTGGTCAAGGCTGTCATATTTGTGAGGCTAATTATAATAATCTTGAACAAAAACTGTCGCGTGTCAAACTTATTTTGTAAGAAACCAAGGTTCCACTGTGACCCTATTTTTGTGCACGTCAGTTTACGATATGAATCTGTAACCTTATTTTGAAGTATATTTCCTAATTGACGAAGTAATGTGTAAATAGTTGTAACGGTTTTACATGACTGACATGAAAATTGCCTTTAATTTGGCAGTTTTAATAAAGGTTGAAAAGTAGAACTTTACGCAGTCGTAGAATATTTACTCGTGTAGTTTTTTTTTTGGCAAAAATGTTCAATGACAGCCCAAATCTACAGTTCATCGAAACCGTCTCTGGTTTCCAAGATAAACTTAGAAAATACATACAAAGTTAGAAATGTTGCATTGGTATTTGCCTGACCTGGAGTCGAATCCACACTCATACTTGAAAGGTTGGTTCTTTACCCCGTAGGCTACCACGACTTTTATACAAGTAATACACGTAAATATAGTCTACAAATTCAAAAGCAAGTCTGATTTAAAAACAAATGAATCACATTAACAGTGACTGTCAAACCAGTAAGGCTGTGTAATCCCCCCACACAAGAGGTATCTTCCAACCGTTTTGGGATTAACCAAACGAGAATTTGGCTGTACTTCATTCGGGATTTAGGACGATAATCCTGTTGTGTGAAACCATTGTTTTGGTGTGACATCGGGATGATTTCACTGCATTATGCAATCATGACTCGTTTTTATTTACGACTGTTTAATGCCGTTGACTCCAGGCTCGCTTAATTTTCTCTGTTTTGTATAAATCCTTCATTGTAAAAGAAATCTGTTGAGTGACATCAGTTAAGACATTTCAAATAACTTAGTATTAAGATTATGGTACAGCTAGATAATTAGACCAATGTAAGTTTGATAAGAAATGTCTCTCAGATGCCCATATTGCAAATCTGTCTGAGATTGTATAAAAGCTGGAGTGAATGAGTGACATCCAAGTTAAACTTTCTACTTTCTTTTTCGACTTCGTACGCAATTTCACCTACTTTTACTACCCAAAATCTCGTTGCAAAGTTAGCACTGACTTGCGAATAAGTTCGATATAAAACTGCCTATTCATCGACCTTAGTAAAAAAACTGTATCGCTGAAGTGGCAATATGTATACATAACGAACTTACTGAAAGTTTTTTCATCAGAGGCTGCTCGTCAGAATCTCGTCATTCACGTGAAAGAGCTTTGAATGCAGGTGAAGTCGACTTTAAAAGAAACGAGATGTTGTTCCCCCCTCCCCTCCCCCCACTCGTTATCAAAATGCGCTCGCCGATTGCAGATGGGGAGGGCAAAATTTATAGTATCGCCCTCTTGCCAACATTTGAAAATAAAACATGGAAACTTTTTCCTCCTAAATGTTTGTTCGAAATTTCAACTGTGTAGGAAGTACATAACATATATTATGTATATTACTAGCAAGTCTCCATTCCCAGAGGTGTAGATAGAGGTATACTGCCGAACGTGTACTTTATTTCAGTACATTTTGTACGAAGAAAATCTTTAATACACTTGAAAACTTTTGCAAATAAACACTAGAATGTTTCTAGTGCCCCGATTCTCTGCAGTTTAAAAATATAGAAAAGTAAAATAAAAATACATCACCGGCCTTCGAACGCTACGGCGTAGCCACGAGAGTGCTACGCCGTAGCGTCGTAGCGTGCACGTAGCCGGTAAATCTTTGGCGCGGCATACGTCCGGTAGTGGGCAAATAACTCCCTATTATATACTTGTATTGCTCTCCGACTTTGTCTGAGAAAGTATTTATTTTAGAAAATTGCTATAGAAAGCGAACTAGAAAATGAATATAACACTGGACATAGAAATACGAGGTTTAAAGGTGCTTTTCTAAAAATGTTTTGAAATAACGAGGAAAGAATTTATTTTATTGTTACTATTGTGTGGAAACTTAGTTTCCATTCTACTAAAAGAATCGTTTTCTATCCACAATGCGGCTATAAAACTGGTACCACCATTGATACTAATGGATTTAGATATTTAATTAAAAACTGATTCTGAAAAAAATAATATTAATTTATTAATGACATTTCAGTCCGTTTTATTCATGAAACTACCATTGAACAAAAAAGGTGGAGTGGAGATTTTTATGACTCATGTTGAGTAAAAAATGGATTACACAGCCAGAATGATGCCTTCTGACCTTGACAAATAAAATCAGGCCAATGACCTTGACATTTGTATTACGGCAAGTAATCAAATATAATCGTTCCTATTTCAATACGTGAAGTTAGTATTTATTCTCTTATAATTAAGCTTTTACACATTTGGGCTAAGTCGATGATGTCGCCACAAATTAATTTGAACTTAATAACTTGGGAGATAAAAGTCAAAATGCGATGGCAGATTTTGCTTCAGTAATGCGTAATACTAACGATCAGTCCTTTAAACCAGAAAAAAATCATTTTGCCTAAGAACAGTAACTTGACGGTTATTCTTTGAAGCTCACTTCAAAAAGCTACCTACGAATGATACGTGAATCGTAACTGTGTATTTCAATTACCAGTCTATCGCTTGTTTTTTGATTAGAGAGCTTGAAAATCATAATTTATAATTATGAAGTTAATGTCAAACTTCAATCTCTTATCGCAAAACATCGATTATTCTAATCCACTGTAAATCGTTTTGTTCAAGTCGTGGTGGCCTAGTGGGTAAAGGACCAGCCTCTCAAGTATGAGGGTGCGGGTTCGATCCCAGGTCAGGCAAGTACCAATGCAACTTTTCTAAGTCTGTATGTACTTTCTAAGTATATCTTAGACACCATTGACTGTGTTTCGGATGGCACGTTAAACTGTAGGTCCCGGCTGTCATTGAACATCCTTGGCAGTCGTTACGGGTAGTCAGAAGCCAATAAGTCTGACACCAGTCTAACCAAGGGGTCTCGGGTTGCCCGGGTAACTAGGTTGAGGAGGTCAGATAGGCAGTCGCTTCTTGTAAAGCACTGGTACTCAGCTGAATCCGGTTAGACTGGAAGCCGACCCCAACATAGTTGGGAAAAAGGCTCGGAGGATGATGTAAATCGTTTTGTTCCTTCTAAGATACTCAACATATAAGCCGACTACTTACAAAAAGGCTAGGCGTATAATCTTAACAAAATTTTGTCCATTAGGCCCCAAAGTTATTACGGACCCACTTTTGTAGCCGCACGCACTTTTTATTACCGTACCCTACTTTTGCTGGCATACCTATACCTTTTACCTGTTTTAAATACATTAATACCTCCCATGTATCATCAGCTGATCTCTTTGGATAATCGGCTTAACTGCTTTTGATAGAAATTGTGCACAAAACCACAACAGTTTTAAAATTAATTAATTTTCATATTTTTTTATTTAAAACTCTTTGTGAATGGGCTTGCGTCCTGGGTTTTTATCCTCTTCATAAATATAAGTAGGTATAGTAGGAATTTTTGAACATATATTAATATTTTATGTTACAGTTACAGCCTTTTTTTATCGTACCTCTGCTAGGCTGCGGCCTCCTCTCATACGAAGAAGGATTGAGCGTTAATCACCACGCTTACTCAATGCGGGTTGGTGATTTCAGATTTAATAGTCCAGGTTTCCTCAAGATGTTTTCCTTCACCTTTTTATCAGCCATTGGTGTCCAAGACATACTTAGAAAGTACATACAAACTTAGAAAAGTTGCATTGGTACTTGCCTGACCTGGAATCGAACCCACACCCTCATACTCGAGAGGTTAGATCTTTACCCACTAGGCCACCACGACTATTTTATGTATCAACATGGAATTTGAAGTCTCTCTATGGAGTTTCTTGCCGGTTCTTCTCCATGAGACGCACTGTTTGGAACCGTGCAAAATCCACTCTTTGGTACCGTGCAATTAGCTTAACGCATTAAAAAGATCTAATAGGTCTATTTGAAAAAAAAAAATACTTTGACTATGGATTGTTATTGTTAAGAGTGACGATCAAGGAAGCGATGGATGGATTGTGTGAAAGTCGACATGGCTATTAAAGAATGTTACTTGTGATATGATGGCAAACAGAAGAGTACGAAGAAGAAATAAAAGATAAGGAGTGCCCTGGTCTGCCCTATCCTAATTCAATTTAGTGACGATGATTATTATTTTGGGTAATATTACGTATTTTTCTTATACAACTTCATGCCTTAGACTTCAGTTATTAAAATGTAACATTGAAATAACTTTCAAAATACATAATTCAAACACAACAAAATAGAACAACGTAATAAATAAACTTAAGGACAAACAAAAGAGTTTCTCCCATTATTCACAACAGTTTATATAGCACTTATCGCACACAAAAAATACTAAAAAGTCCAATTAAATAACTCAAGCATTTAAAATATTCTAAAAGGATTGTTCCCAATAACATTTTTTCAACGCAAAATAAATCTTTAAGCAAAACTGGGCCAAAAACATTGTTATCTTTTACCAACAAGCAAGGCAGAAAGACTCGAACTTCCTCAAAACCCGTCTCAAAACGGAAAATCGACCTCTAAATACACTCGCCTTCATAAATAACGGACCAACTTCCAATTTTTCATAACATTATTTTTAATGGCGGCCCTAATATCGGCATCTGTTTTGAATCCTACTTTTTATATACATATACCTACTAGCTAACTAGCATGTACCAGCGATTTCACCCGCGTCCCGTGGAAACTTCTTCAAGAACCCGAATAAAAAGTAACCTAAGTCTCTCTCAATAAATGGGCCATCTAACATTATTTTTCAAATCGGACGGGTAGTTCCTGAGATTGGCACATTCAAGCAAGTAAACACACAAACTCTTCAGCTTTACAATATTGGTCCCAGCTTCCTCAAACATTTGTTTGTCTGGACAATATGGAACAAATATCTTTTAAGAAATATGGTTACATCACCTGCACCGCCTTGGCTTTTAGCCAGTTTCGAAGAAAACTATTCAAAATACGCCCCTTTATGATTCTTCTGGTCGAGTGGAATGTCACGTAATGGACATTTTATTCATTGTATTGTATGCAGACGATAATGCGCCTCTTGAAACTGTCTGGAATATGTAATGTAAAGGCTTGGATGCCATGATAACTTTTAAAAAGAAAATAACGCTTTATTTGGTGACAAATTAAATCAATTTTGCAAATGGTTTTAGGGCTAGGCTGGGTTCAATATCGGGTCAAGCTGTGTATTGTTGAGGGTGTAATAAATGATTTGTGAAATATATATAACTTATATGTAAATGCTCATTCTTAATTTAGATAGCACTTTAATAAATCTGGCAAAAAAATGAACTTGTGTACTGTCTATGTCACCAAAAAATACGAAACTATACAATATTTTCCAAATTACAAAAAAAAAAAAAACATTTAAATACTGCACTAAAAGAAACTTCAAAAATCATTTTCTGTGTACTGTACGCTACTGTACCAGGATCCTTGGGAATTCACTTAAATAAAAATCTTCATGGACTTTCAACTTTTATTTATTTTTTGGACTCGTTAGCAGAATTGACAAACCAATATCAACAAAACGAATGTACTTTAATTCCAAAGAACAATATTTAAATTGTTATCCGATGAGTGTTAATTACTATCGGTATAAAACCTTTACAGTAACAACCAGTCACAGACTAATATACACCAGTAGACCAAAAAAGACTACATGTAATGAGCCTCAAATGTCCGTCGTCACACTGCTTTTTCATACAACATTTTTTACTCTGTAACCGCTAAATGATCGAGGTAAAAAAAGTCGAGTACCTACTTGTATAGTGTATCTCCAGTGAAGGTAGAAATGGCTTTGGAAACTTTTAATGAGCAGTATGTGTCAGTGTTTACAAAGTAGGCAAGTTCTACTAAAAGTTTCAGTATGTTTTTTCCTTGTTTTACCTGTGGACGTTTTCAGACGATGGGTAAGCTAATGAGAGGAATTATTGTGGTCTGTGAAGTGTGAGGTGATTTTTAAACTAGGATTTTAGTATACTAATATTGCTAATAAGCTGTAGTTTTTTTTTGTTTTGACGCGGTAAGTCTATGTATTACTGAACCGATCAAACATAATATTTTAGGTTTGATAGCACACTTATCGAGGAAGGCTATATGCTATACAGACATACAAACTCCTCAGCTTTTTACCTCCACATCAAGGTTAAGATTTACAATCTATAAATATAATTTCACCGGTTATAACCGACATACGCTTAACTTAAAGTCGCTCAGTAGTTTTGGAGGTTCTCCCAATTTAAACAACCCACAAGCCGTAGGTGAGAAAACCCATGAAAGTTTAACCGTTTGCCGAAACTTTTACAAAGCGTCATTCATTATACGGCCGGTCAGAAGCAGGAGTGTAGGTATATCTTTAGTTTTAATAGTTTTCACCCTGGCTGGATAAATAGAGGATTAAAACTTTTTGGTGGAGATTTTTTTTCTGTAATTAAATGTTTGGTTGATTTAGATGGATGACGTCATGGTTCGGTACGCAAGGACGCGTTGAAAGTGTGTATGTAATACACAATGTCTATACGTTGATACAAGAGTGAAGCGCGTGGTAGTGAGTGATCGCCAACGGGATTTAAGTTTCAGTTACAAATTAATTACTGGTAAAATTATTAGTCTACAAATATGCAGAAGCTATAATCATCGGCACGAATCTTGAGCGCTGATCTTCACCTGCGCAGAAGTCATTTATTGGGTCCCTTTTGTGGTACGAAGTGAGGCGCGGGGGCGGGTTAAAGCGGTGATTGGCCCGCAGCGCATCGCGTCATAGCCGTTACTCGGGATTGGTGCTTTGCTAATAAATCACTTCTGTGCAGATGAAGGTCAGCGCTCAAGATTCGTGCCGAAATCTATATCAAAACTATATCTTAGTTTAGTCATATTTATCTCTCTTTTCACTTTTCAGTAACCCAAATTATACAATAACATAATATCAATAGTTGGACGACATAATAAACGATATTTTGGCAATATTTTTGTACTGTCTATCCACTATTTGTATTAGAAATGTTTTTACGTACAAATGTTTTATTAAGCAATTTAATACACGTGTTGTTTCACCTAGCCTTGGTTGTAATTCGACAGCAGTTATCGCGAGGAACTCACATTAGGGCGACATGATGGAAATATGGCAGGGCTCGTTAATTTGAATAAACCATATGGGTCTTTCGCGAAGGACAAACAAAGTAACGAAAACTATGTGTGTTATTATGAAAAAGTGGTGTTTCCGTGTGTTGCTAAACAGTTTTTAACCGACCTCAAAAAATTAGGTTCTCAGTTTGACCTGTATGTATATTCGTGTGAAATTATCGCGTTCGGCTGAACCGATTTTGAACCAGTACAGCATTTATCAAATTTAGGAGAGGGTTTTAAGAATACCTTTGAATGCGTTTTTTTTATATAAGGTGTATTACATAAAAACAGATATTTGACGCATGTTTAAGATTGCAAACATATGTGTATCAGTTTTATTTTGTTTATTCCACTTTTTGTTTCAGATTTTTCGACCGTACTCTAATTAAACACTAATTAAAATATATCGGGTGCATCGTTCACAATCACATTAAATGAAATGCGTTAATATACTGGTTATGTATGTCGATTAACACAAAGAAAAAAGAAAAATACGTAAAAATGAAAAAAAAATATTTTTCAAACAAAGTAAATAGAATAAAATTGTGCGAAAATTAGAACACCATATAAAAGTCAGTCATTACAAACAACTGAAATTCTCTTTTGAAAACTGACAGCTGTCAACTGATCAAAACATTCTATACTCCTAACTTTATCTCTGCTTTACACATGATGTTGTAAATCATAAAAACGAAAAATGACTTCTGTGGTTAAACCACTGAATGGATTCGGTTATTTTTTTTACAATTCGCCATAGAATATCATAAAGTATATGCGATAGGATTTAATGTGATTGTGAACGACACACCCTGTATAAGTAAAGGACTTTAAATAAACAATATTCCTTGCTCCAACTGACAGTTAATAAATCTACCTGAAAAACAAATTAATAATAAAGGTCCGCCATTATTCTCCCATGTTTATTTTTATCAAATTCGTTTAACACATATTGTTAACTTGTCTAAGGAGCATTAATGACCAAAGTGATTAATTGGAAGGTTCAACACTGATGAATACAATGTTATCTACAGGTTGGGTACGAGGTACGGGGAATGGGGTAATTAGTACCCACAGTACCCCAATTAACGGTAATAGGGAAATATGTGGGTATTAGATACCTATAGTGATGGAAGTATGTAAGGCTAATTAGACTATCGATTGATTGATTAGGTTAAACTGTGTTTGGTGGGGTCAGTTTACAGGTGACCGTCTCATCCTACGAATAAACGTGAAAGTTTGTAAGAATGTATGTGATTACTCTGTCAAGCTAAAACTACTGAATTAATTTTGATAAAACTTGACATTAATACGGAACGCGTAAAACTGTTGGCAGAAGGAATTTATTCAAATGAGGCTCAATTTTGTATGTTTTGTGGCATGTAGTTCTCGATAGAACTACCGAATTGATTACAAAAAAAAATAATTCTTTCTGTATTGAATGTCACATACTTTCCCAGTTCACCATCATGCTCCTGTCATTGTCTCAATTTCTATGACTTCCTTACTCTTCTATCTGCCGTCATCTCACAAGTAATATTCTTTCTAAACATATCCGAGTACCAAATTCAAGAAATGCAATAGGAAAAGGATAGTTTAATCAATAGCAATTTTTGACCGCACTTAGTACCTGTCCCAAATATGGTGAAAGTCGTATATTTTTATGCGTACACTTTCAGTTTCAAGGCGGCTCACGTTTCCCATCACATTCTAATATTTCCGAATCGCTCGTATTACACTTTTGCCCTTTGAATGGTTTGTGCTATTTACAAGAAAGTAATGTGTATGTGTTTCTACATAGGTATTAAAAATTATTCTACGTCCTCGTTGAAAGTTCTAGCATTTCTTATTTTGTGGTGAATTGAAGATCTCTGTCACAAATTAGTAATGAAAGTGTTGTAAAACATTTTTTTAGGCAATTAGACTGAATTATGTAAAATGGTTAATATATCTAAGTCTTGTTAGTCACGCTTCACGAAAATACCATTTATTTATTAGTCCATAAGACGAATACTAACTGTGGTTATTCAATTTTAAAAAAATTAAAACTTGCATGTTATTATTTCTGGTAACGATTTCCCCAACAAGACTTCTTTCTAAACACGTTTGTTGTTATTAAAAGCACCTTACGGAGTCTGCCAAATAACGAGAACAAACAAACACAAATATCAAGAACTCTTAACAACAATCAAGTTGATGGTCTTTGAGCTTCAAGACGAATCGAAAGCTTTCCCGATAATGTACCGTCACATATTATTATCTTTTGTCCGTATATCGGCTAAGATTTTGACCCCCTGTCCAGTCTAGACGGGGTCTGGGGTGGGGTAGGGGGTCATTATTTCTTTACTCGGCGACAGATATGAGTGTGCTTATTGTATTTGATGTAACGATTCGGTATGAAGACCAGTTGATTGGATGTGTCGCTTTACGTATTATTTTTTTTGTACCTCTAATATTGGCTCGTTGTTATGTACATAACTTGGTAAGAGATGGTAAGAGTGTTTTATTTTGCTCTTAAACGCATAGTTCGAAAATTGGTCAGTTGGAAACCTAAATAAAAAAGGAATTTGACTTAATTTATACATGGATATAAATACATATACCTACTCATTGGCTTTAGTTTTCGATTGGATGCATATTGCATAAGATTTGGATGAGATATTGTATACGAAATACAAAAAAATTTAATGTAACTATTGCAACGATCTTTGTCACAGAAGACATGTGCGACAGTGGGACTATAAAAAGGCTGAACATGAATGATAATATCTACACATACTTATCCAATAATCCATACCATAAAAAGTACTCAATAAAAACTTAGCAAAAACGGTTTCCATCTGTCCCGAATACATTGTCTTCGAGAAGTAAACCCACGCACTTTCTCACAAAGTTGAGTCCGTATAAAAAAGGAATTGCCTACTTACCTTAGGGTTCCTCAAATTAAATTGGACGACAGTTTCCTATCGATTTACGAGGATCCCTCCCAAAGTAGTTAATTAAACGAAGATTGATTTTCCAAGGAGTTTATTGGACCTTGTTTGTGACGCGCCGATTAGACGAGCAATTGACTAATCGGTTTTCAGAATAAAGAATCGATTCTCGAGAAAAAAATGTCTACAAACTTCACTCGAAACTTTGGAGACTTAATTGATTTGAAGAGTTTTTATAATCGTTTTTCCTGTCTGCTGATATCGTGTTTTTCGCAAAATTCTTGTCTGACAATATATTTTCTTAATTTCACTCATCAAATCTCAAGATATCTTTATCGTAATTCATATTTTTGTGTTGTCAAAATTCTACGAGATCATCATGAAAAAAAGCTTTCTAAAGACATATTTTTTGAAAATCATATTCCGGAACAGTATCTCAAAAAGTCGATTACATATTCATCTAAAATTGAATCGAGTAAATTCTCGTCTCGATTATCATCGGCCTCATCCCTTTCGTAAAGAAAGTTAATTTAATACGTAGTTCGCTCCGTAAGATAGGCGGATGAAAGCAATGACTGATTACTTACAATATGGCTTATAAAATTGGAAGTCTTATCGCGGTCGCCATACTGTTTTCGTTAAAATTAGAAGGCTTCCTCATACTTTAGTTCGTGATATAAATTTCAAACGATATTATGGTTTTATGTTTGATCATAATCAAGAAAATGAGATTTTTGGGGAATCATATTTTCTTCCTTAGTTATCGAGTGCAATTTTGTCAAGATACGTGTTACATATAGATAGATATTTTGGCAGAAAATCATCGTATAATACACCATTTTCGAATACATAGGTTCAAAGCATAGGTCTAGTGGTCGCACAGTGTTACTACTGAGCACGGGTCTCGGGTTCGATTCCCGGGTTGCGCCGACGTTGCTTTGATGGTTTTAACTGACTTTCGAAATGCAGCCCAGAGTCTAGAAGTTGGAAGTTAATGTCAGTCCTGCGCCTGATCTGTCTCCGGTCGTGTCAGCTTACCGTCCCATCAGACTATGAGAGTGAAGGAATAGTGAGGGCACCTGTGTCTGCGCAAATTTGCGTGCCTTTGCGTGTTACATCATGTGTATCTCCTGAAACCGCCGTGGCCGATAAATTGGTATTCAGAATTATAAATACCTACATAAAGACATCTACATTTCTAAAATTAGCAATCCACATCTCGACTTCTACTATAATGACTTGTTTTACTTCAATTTGCGCTTTCAATTAATTTATACTAGTATCATTAATTAAGAGTCTAAGTTACAATTTCATTATCAAGTTTTAATTAAGATTAATTCACTGATGCGTTGACGGATTTAATTAAATTGTAATTCAATGACTGACGTTATACTTATTCTTTCTTATATGTAAAAAATCGAAAGTAACTCCGTCTGTCTGTCTATTGCGCTTTTACACCTAAACCGTTAAACTGATTTCAATAAAATTTGGGAAAGTGTAGAGGCTGAGTAAGGAAATGGGCTTTTTTTTACTCGATAGTAAGGTAGTGGTTCTTCCGGGACTTAGATGCAACTACAGGGGAAAGTAAGTTTGATGAATTGAGAGTTGTCCTTGAGAGACATCCGTATTATACATACATATGTTTCTTAGTTATATGTTTTCACAGTCCTTACGAATAAAAAAGGCTCTCGCTAAAGTTAATGTTAAAAGTGATTTGGCTACATTGAAATTGGTATACAATAGAAAACTGCATTTTTTTCGACTTCATATAATTTCCATTCCTGAGTAAAACATGTAGCAATAGGAAGCATTGAACATGAATAAAACTGGAGACATAATTCATTCATCACTACTCGACCAATGATATTTAAAAAAAGGACGCATTCATATTATTTGACAAGTTATCAGAAACTGTCAGTCATACAGCAGGGAGTTCCGAAAACTTTTTTCAATATTGATATGTCAATCTTTTGACAGAATCTGCCTATGAGAAACGTAAAACAAAAAACGATCCGAATTTCGATTTTGAAAAAAGAACGTTTAGCTTCCAATCCTTTATATAAATTGAGAATGAATTATTATAAAACCCAAAGAGTTTCAATAGCGCCGAAGCAAAAAAAAAACAATAAAGGAACGAGAGAAAAAGCTTTTTTTTAACTCAAATCAAACAGTACTAACACCGCTAGAGGGGTAAAACGGGAAGCGATAAATAAAAATCCGGTATAGTTTCGATAGAGATCGGTTCGGTTTACCGGTTTTTGTAGCGAATCGGAAAAGTTTGTTTTCACAACTTTTTTCCGCGGCCTCCGGGGTGTTGTCAAACACAATATTTTTTTGAGGGTAGTCGTAAGTAAACTAATATACTATTACTTAAGTTCTCAAGAATGTCACCTTCCGACTATATTTAGTTCTGAAAAATTGGTCTGGGTCAAAAGTTATGTATAAAAGTTTTTTATTCGGAGTTGTTACTAAACACACAGGTGTGCGTTAACCGTAAGTCACAAACTTCACCTTCTCGTTGATTTCATACATCATCATCATCCTCCCAACCTTTTTCCCAACCATGTTAGGGTCGGCTTCCAGTCTAACCAGATTCAGCTGAGTACCAGTGCTTTACAAGAAGCGACTTCCTATCTGACCTCCTCAACCCAGTTACCCAAGCACCCCAATACCCCTTGGTTAGACTGGTGTCGACTGGTGTGATAGCCGGGACCTACAGTTTAACGTGCCATCCGAAACACAGTCAATGGTGTCTAAGATATACTTAGAAAGTACATACAAACTTAGAACAGTTGCATTGGTACTTGCCTGACCTTGGATCGAACCCGCGCCCTCATACTTGAGAGGCTGGTCCTTTACCCACTAGTCCACCACGACTTCTTCACATCAAATGAAAAATTATTAAACATTCATTTTTATCCAGGAAGTAGCTAGTTAACAATTCATTTAATTACTCTCATAGTATCTACCTTGGTAACCGCAAAACCAAGAAATGAACCTGTTTCCGACTTCCATATTATTATTATTTATCTAACTTATAATTCTAAGTTACAGTAACACTTCATACCGTTACCTACACCTACAATGCGTTGTGGTTTACCTTGAAAGGTATTATTACTGCAGACCTAGAAACCTACAATCTTTACTTATATCATGTACGAGCCGTTTTACCGCGGTTTCACCCGCGTCCCGTGGGAACTACTGACCGTACTGGGATAAAATATAGTACTATATGTTACTCGGGAAGAGTGAAGATTTGTGGAAGAATCGGTTAAATCGGTTATGTAGTTTTTGAGTTTATCCATTACAAAGAAACAATTTTTTTCTGTTTATAACATTAGGATAGAAAATTAATAGTAAAGATGTCTATATTTCTGTCGCATTTTCAGGCTAGACTACGGCTTAACTACTGAATATGATGAAACTTGGCAGTTATATAGCTCATAATAATATCAGAATAACACAAAGGCTGCTTTTTATCTATGTACGGAAAGAAGTTATCTTTGAACACGGGTGAAATCGTGGGCGGAGGCGAGTTCTTTTTAAAAGTATGCATACTTCAAAAATTTACGCGTATAAATGTAAATAATTTACTGAAACTTAATATTAAAAAGCGACGCTGCATTTATTAAATTCTCAAAACTAGGTAGGTGTTATTAGGTTTTCCTTTCGGTCATTTTTTTCATTAACTACTATGAGTACATATTATACTATATTAACGCATTTAATAATTAACATGGTGCTTAAAACGTAACTTCAAAACAATTGCATGAGTAAGTCTATTTCTAGACATTACTTTAGGCCAAGTGCAAGTCGGATTCGCGCATGAATCTTTTCATACAATTTATCTATGGGAATGTCCTAAAATACCTAAAACAGTTTTCAATACACGTTGTTATAGCGATATTATCAATGCATTTTCTATGAAAATGCCAGTGGTTTAGTTATCACGGTTAATGAAATACAGCTTGGTGACAGACTGACCGACAGACACAGATCACACAGACGTCTTAGTAATAGATTCCAGTTTTTACCTTTAGGAACGAAACACTAAAAACTAATATGATATTTTCAAAAAAATAAATAGAATAACATTTCCTTTAAGGCCAGCCTACAACACGTCTCCTTTGTTACCTTAAAGGCCTCAAATGTTCCCTAGACGCCTGTCACAACATGTCCATACATGATAAGAAGATCGTGGGAAGAATAACTTTGAAAACACTTTTGTCTAAGGAATTAAGACATTATGGAACTCTGTTTCTTGTCAAATCTGTGTCAATATTACAAACTAGCTTTGGCTAGCGGTTTCAGAAGGAACTTCTTCCCGCACCCGGATAACCGCAAGTAGCCTATATGTCAATCTGATATATAAGCTATACAGCTGCCAAGTTTCATCTAAATCCATCAAGTAGTTTTTGCGTGAGAGTGGAAAAAAATGATACTTTCGCATTTGTAACGTCACGTAAGTGACCCTTCCAAATATTCATATGCTTTCAACACAGAATGTCTAGGTTTTTGTCATGTTTTAAAATAAGTTCTCCGCCATGCTGGTTATTCTATTTGTACCCAAGAATTACTAAGCTACTCTTCATGTAATTCAACCTATCCTTCACGAAGAGAGTCTTGTTACAAAAGTAACTTATAACTGAATGAATATGTATCTTATTATCAGGGTGAAACAGCAGGAAAAGCTAGTTTTGCAATAAAATCTTATATCAAAACAACACATTTTCAGAATTATATAAAGAACTAGGCTACACAATGAAAATAAACAGCCTGTAAAAACAAAAACCCTAAAAAAGACGACCCGAAACCAATTACAAACTTACCTCATTATTCGGCCAAAAAATCGATTCTTCAGTTCGCAAGCAAAACTCGATCATTAGCAACACATCGACTCGTTTCACACAAGGTGTTAAATTTCGGAAACTCGAAAACTTTAGATACAAAACATTTTCGTACGTTGCCAACAAATAACATGGGCCTGTAATGTTCGAATCGCGTGACGTACCAACGGATTTATTCAACAAAGTTTGTTATAACTTGGAAAGTTTTCACCTTGTGTGTTCAGGCCTGGAATGTATATTTTACTATCTGTTCTTTGAAGCTTGATTAGCTAGCTTTTGTTATTTTTAATGTTAGATATGGTTATAAAATTGCAAATAGTACGCTTCAGGCCAAATAGTCATTAATAGTCTGACACTCCCTCACCGCTGCTAACCCACAGCGGGAGGGGTCATTTGATAAAAAAATGGCAAAAAATTGGGTACTTACAAGTAATTTCAAAATTAAAATCTTTAGTAAAAACTGTATCGCTAGGTATGATAATTTCTTGTTTTTATTGCTCCAAGGTGTATAAGATTCCCCGTGTAAAATGCCATGATAACTTAATATTTCCATTAATTACAACTAAATATGTTCGGAACAATCAGTATTTCGCGCCATTGCATAAATCGACTAAATAGACAATTCGAAATGAAGTGTTGAATCGCTGATAATTATAATCGAATCACGGCACACTGATTTCGAAACAAGTTATTAATGTATATGTACATGTTAATATTAAAGATAATTACAGGACTATTCATAGTAACATGTGTATCAGTGTGAACTCCGCACGAGAATAACTTTCCTCGATAAGTATCTACATTCTACTCAATGGTAATATAAATTATTCTGTTTCCAATTTTCGTCATGTACCTATACAAAAAAATGGGTTTTGTGCTACTTCCTTATTTATTTAAAATTGATCTTCATTTTTCATAAAAAGTGAGCTATGATGATAAAACGTATTAAATTAATATAAGTACTTAAAACAAAAAATATTTATTTACATAGTTATATACACAGATATTTACAACACAAAAAAAAACTATCCTAGTAAAAAAAAAAATAATAAATAAAAAAAAATAATTGTAAAATCAATGTAAAGTTCAAATCATTATTTTTGAACCTTTTTTTGCATTTGAAAAATAAATGAATGGCTATAAAAAAAACGTACTTTACAATTGGCCAAGTTGTGTGCTTTGCACTGTATTATAAATCTGACAATATGTGGCACTTTTCCTTCTTTCACGGTGCAACGGAAAAACGGACTAACATGTTTTTTTTTGCATACGGATGGTTTATGAACCAGAGTGACATGGGACGTTTTTTTAATCCCGAAAAGTGTAGCGTCCCTGTGGGCAAAACCAAGGAAAAAGTACAGTTTATTTTATATGCACATACAAAACAGCATCCAGCATTTTTTAGCTCTTATGTGTACTTAATAGATTTTTTATTTCTTTATTTTACAGTTTATGAGACAATAAAACAATAAAGTGCAAAGGCACATTCTTTAAGAAATCACTCCAAGCAGACCCGTTATGGGAGAGTTAGAATAAAAAGAAATGAAGATAGACTGTGTAAAAAGAAAAGAAGATTCTTATTTGAACTCAAATATTATAATATTTTGCGTTATAACACAAACCATAAAATCAAACATGATTTGTAAACCAAAGTTTTCATATTTTCTGAACTATTGAACCTGATAAAATTATTTTCACATAAAACAGGTAATAATACAAAGTTCATTAATATTCTAAACCTTTTAGCAAGGTATCCTATTATCTTTTCATCATGGGAATCCTTTAGTTTTAATAAAACATTATACATACAGATACCTACCTAGTTCCAATACCTCAACAAAGTCGGGTCGATAGACAGTAAGATCTAGCACTTAGCACTTTATATCTATTTACGTGACCTACAGAAACATTCGTTTTTCTAAATCTATTCTTATTTAATTTTTCGGTCCTTAAGCTTCTTACAGATTATGACAAAGTCAAAGTCAAATGGTTTTTTTAAACTAGGCTAATTAGATTGGCACTGTTTTACGTCAATATTTACAAAAGTACAGCGTTTCCAAAAACGCCTTTCACCACTTCCTAGTGTTATGGCTGGAAAGAAGTGGTGAACAAAACACATCTATTTACTACAATTTAACTAATAATGTTAAACCTACCGACACATTATTATTTTAAGAGAAATGATTTGTAACAAATTAACTCCGAAACTAATGAACATATTTCAAAAAATCTTTCTCTTTTGCAATTCTTCATTATCCCTGAATAAGTTAGGCTCTATTTTGTCCTGATTTGTGAAGTAATTACTCTGGTACACGGGTGAAATTGTGAGAATGTATGTTTGTTATTTTTTCACGCAAAAAACAGCTGGACCGATTTAGTTGAAATTTGGTATGTAGATAGGTGATACCCTGGATTAATACATAGACTACTTTTTATCAACACACCACGCTAGAATCTAGTGGATTATATTTTAGTAACAAAAATATTACTGGCCGTGAAACAATGGACATACGGGTTGATAGACATCAACACTATGACTACTCAGAACTGATATACCAACACATTCAGATCGAATGCGGGCTGCTATGTATTTCAATATAATATTTTCTAAAAATAGCTTCAAAACTTTCTAAAAAGGAAGTTTCCCTTAATAGAAATTTCTATAAAGACGGTTCTTAGCTATAGGAAATTTCCGAAGGCACAGGTGCACTATCATAAAACCTTTTCACGAGATACATTTAACAACTATTCAATATGTTCACCTATTGCGACTGGCTGGGTATTTGTCATACACCTATAAAAAGAACTGAACTTTTACTTCTGCCAAGAGTCAGTCAGACATTTGTCAGACTGTCTGGCTTCTGACTACCCGCAACGACTGCCAAAGATGTTCACGCAACAGCCGGAGTCCACCAATTTAACGTGCTTTCCAAAAGTTGGAGATAGATGTAATGATACACTGGTCACATCGGTCGATCCACGGGCCGACCGTGTTAAGCGTTGATTAATCTTACTTAGTAACACGTAGTTTGTCATATGCGATAATCTCAGGAAGTAGGGTCTAATTTGAAAAATTCTTCAGGTTTAGACAACCCACTTCACGTGAAACACCATTTATTACAAACATTTTATCCATGTGCACAAAGTTTCCACGTGACGCACGGTAATGGCAAAATGATAAACTTTATACGCAAAAATGTTTTACCTAAAAAATCTAAACATAGAGTTTTTTAAAAGAAAATTATTTGAGTTTTTGATAAATAAATGTTTTTTATAGCACTAAAGATTTTCTAGATGATAAGAACATTAGCAGATATTAAGCCACACGTACATTGTTTGTACACCAATTCGGTAGAATGTGTGAGATTCCATTTAATATAAAACATATAATATTTAATATAAAAGTTTTAATATTTCCCTATAATAAGATCATTTTGTAAAACTAATATTGTATATATATGTTACCAAGGAATATTTGTTCTACTTTTGTTATTAAAGTTTATATAAAACATATATTTGTACTAGATTCTGACAAATATTTTTTTCTTTCTAACAAAAATTGGCACCAAAAGAATTCGAAGGGAAAATAATTATTGTTATATACCTGCATAGTATAATGTTGCATGCTAATTATTGCCACTGTCGTGCGATCACGCGACGGTAACAAAAATAACGTTATGCTAGCGTTTTTTCCACTGGCAATCGTTATGGGTTTGATAAATAATTTATTTGCAGCATTAATTCGTTTATGTTGCGTTTCATTGTTTATTTTGTGCTACATGTTATTTTGGAAAACCCTTCTGGAATTACTTCAAATATTTAGGTGTATTTTTTGTATCTATGGGTAGTCAGAAGCCAGTAAGTCTGACACCAGTCTAACCAAGGGGTATCGGGTTGCCCGGGTAACTGGGTTGAGGAGGTCAGATAGGCAGTCGCTTCTTGTAAAGCACTGGTACTTAGCTGAACCCGGTTAGACTGGAAGCCGACCCCAACATAGTTGGGAAAAAGGCTCGGAGGATGATGACATGCTTCCTTGAACAGTTTTGTACCGTCAAAATTTTTCTTTCTCTTCACACATCGACGACGCAAGGGATGTCTTATTAAACCTCCTTTCTAGTCTTTATTGTGTTTTCTCAGTATATAATGAAACTAGCTTCCGCTCACGGCTTCGCCCACGTGGTGTGTTGATAAAAAGTAGCCTAGGTGTTAATCCAGGGCATCACCTTTCTACATACCAAATTTCAACCAAATTGGCCAAGTCGTTTTCGCGTGAAAGAATAACAAACATACATCCAAACATTCTCACAAATTTTACACTTTCACATTTATAATGTTAGTTGGATATTAGTAGGATTAAAAACATAACATGTAATTTTTTACAAAATTATTAAAAACTACAACATTCGCACACACGTTACAGTATCAAATGGCCATCATTATGACATTATGGCGTTACAGAGACAAGACATATCATCTGCTTAGCCTTTAATTATTTTTAAAATAATATCTTGATATCAATCAAAGTTTTCAGTTGGTCTAATGCCGGCTAAATACGTCCTGAACTTTGTAATATGCGTACCACTATTCGTCTTCATACTGATTTATGACCCCAAACAAATTATCGGCCCACTAAAAGTTTGCAGTGTGCGCGAACTCTTAATCGAATTATTCTTTACACCGCCTAACAAACAAGGTATTTTTTTTATTTATAATTTGTTCCTATTTTAGTAAGACTTCGTAAAATCGATCATAGTTTTTCCAACCGACAGAAGGTGATTGGGCGTGTATTTTAATTAATTATGTACAATCTTCAGGAAGTGTGTCAAGTTTCAAATTATATTATTTTTAACTTTTCCCTGAATACACTAAAGGCGAAGGAATTTGGGTTGGTATAAATAATTGTGAATTCTAAATAAATAATAAACTTCTACTTAATAAATGATTTACTAGTACTTAAAACATTTTCAACAGCTTTATGTACTTGTTTGAAAACGAAAAAATATGGGTAACAATTAATTTCAAAAGTTTTTATAATGCGCATATTTTTTAATGTAATTTTTGGTAGACAAAGATCACCAGGGGCTCATTTACTTAATCGAAATAATAATTATTTTCTAACTCATCAAATATTTGACGCCGAACTAATGTATCTCTAAAGTATGAAAAAAATAATTTTCAAAGTACAACTCAGAAACGCATTACCGGAATTAGATTATGGTAACTACCTATATAAATAATGTTAATCACCATAGTCTTTAAGCTATTCAGAATTATGCCCTCCACAACATAAGTTCACTAAGATTTGCTCAGTAATTATTTTATTTTCAAACGCATTTACTGAAACAATTTTCCAAAAAAATGTGAAAGCAACACTTTTTTTTGCAAATCTTAGTATGCATACATTATGACGATTACCGTCCAATTGCCTATAAATTTTCAAACCTAAGTCCCTGTATTAAGAAAACTCACCTTAATTTATTTCAAACACTCACTTTTTAACTAACAATACACTCGCACTTTACCATCAAAAGCACTCCTAAAAACTCACTCACTCACTAAAAAAAACCTCACGACCAAAAAGTTTATTACGCGCAAAAAAAACGAAACACCGTAACATTTATTTTTAAATTAAATTTAAAAAGTAATTTAAGTAACGCACATCACTAGTAGTTTAAAAAATTTTGATACTATATTTAATTTGTCGAGCAAAATTTTCACGTAAAACGGAACGGTAGGACGCGACCTCCCCTTGCGTCGGTATGTTTGCAACTGAGTGTAGCCTCTACGTATACGGGTGTAGTTGGCGTATCGTGTCGGGAAATATGCCCGCATAAATAAATACTGCTAGTAGCATGAATACTAATTAATAAAGTAAGGTTTTTGTGCTCAGTGATAGATGCTTTTGAATGTTAAGATTGCAAGATTTCGCTATGAGACTCATAAGATTAGAGTTCTCTTAAAGGGATCTGTAGATTACAGTTTCTTTGGAATCGCAATGTTAATATAATTTTAACTATCATCTCTAGGTACTCTGTATTTGAACATCTTTCCTTATTGGACTGATTTCAAAACGAGCATAATTGGAATATCACTGTAAAAAGGAGAATGACCACGACAATATGGACCACGGTACAGAGTTGCGTCAATTCAAAAGTTCTTTTACATGGTTTATAAATTAACCAAATAACCATCTACAATTGCCATTTTGGAATCGAAACCCGCATTTCCAAGTTTTTTTAGAAAACGTAACTTAACCTCAAAATAGAAGTTAGCGATAGTGATTGAAAACTAGAAATAAGCAAATAGTTACAATGAATATCACAATTACTGTGGAGAGTAAGACTCGATTAACACAAAAAAACTGTAATATTTAAATCGCAATGAATAAACTTAGCATGCACCACGCGCAATTGACATTGTACTTTTTGACAATGACAAATGACAATTCAATTTGAGACACCAACACCAATGGCCGGCAGTAGGTAAATCATTTTATGAAAACAATTTCATAACTTATTAAGTTTACAAAATAAACCCCTATACAAAATTGACATTCTAATTGCAGAATGACTTCAAAAATAAAGAAAATAATTGTAATATAATTTTTATCTTGATGCATGAGAAAAACCAGTACCGTTGATGGTCATGATCCTTTGATTTACTTGTCGTCGTGAGGCTGAATAAAAATGTAAGCTTCTACAATAACCCAACATTATTTATATTAAAAAAATCGAACCACCAACGACAATTCCCAATAATCTATTTGTTTTTTTGATTACTAGAGACAGGAACTTTACATTACGTGTAATGGGCAAAACTCTATCTCTAGTAACTAAATCAATAGATAGGATATTGGGAATGGCCGTAGGTAGGCCATCAGAGTCTTCATCAGTTGGTTACTGTTACTGCCTTTTTTTATCGTCTCGCTGCTGGGCATAGGTCTCCTCTCACACGGAGAAGGATTGAGCGTTAATTGCTCAATGCGGGTTGGTGATTTCAGACTATTGTCCAGGTTTCCTCAAGATGTTTTCCTTCACCATTTTATCTGCCGTTAGTGTCCAAGATACACTAGAAAGTACATACAAACTTAGAAAAGTTGCATTGGTACTTGCCTGAACTAGAATCGAACCCACACCCACATACCTACTCGAGAGGTTGGTTCTTTACCCACTAGGCCGCCACGACATTTCAGGTGGTTAATCATCCCTATTTGACAACCTTATACAATCTTAAAAAAAAACTAATTGCTCCATTTACTAGAATCGAAAATGCCAAACCTGATCCAGTTCATGTTAAACCCTTTTTTGTCTGGGATCAAAATATAGCCTAGATATAGACCCAAACAAGCTTCCCAGCGATCTGATTACTTCATAAAACGCCAATAAAAATATTAAACGCAAAATACAAAGACGATATAAAAAATACCCTCCCATCATATTTGAGAGGAGCCAAAATTAAAAATTCTTTAAGTTCCCACGGTGGCAGCAAAAACCCCTAACTTTTGATACGCTTACAACTCCTTAATGTGTTTGCGAGAAGTGATGAATTTTGAAAGGAAACTGAATACAATCTTTCATAAAAATGTTACGACAAAAGAGTTTCATTTTCATCCCAAGTGTTTACGCACACTGCAAACTTTTAGTCGGCCGACAGTTTGATTTGGCGTTTGATAAGTACTGGAGTGAGCACATAACAATGATCAGCAGCCTTACTTATAAAAATCAACTAATCATCTTCTAAGCATTGTTTTAACTAATTACTACTTAAAACCTTAAGTAGTGATTTCATTTTTTATACCTATAAACGTTGCTTAAGCATGTCTTAAGTAATGAACAGATAATGACATAAAAACATACTAATTTCTCAGCACTACCTGAATGTTGGTAGCTTAAAAAAATATTTGTCATCAATACGTTGTGTAACGGCAACAATGGCATCCGTAAAATATAAAATTAAAAAGTTGAGCTGTCAATAAACCGGAAATGAAAAATCAGCTGGTAAAGATCCAGCCATTTTGTTAATTAGCGGGTTAAACAAGGGTGTGAGGCTACTTAATTTGACAGCTCATTTAAGACATTGATAGGCAAGTGATTTAGTTAAGCCACGTTTATAAGTAAGATTTTTTCTTAAACACCCCTTAAGTATAACTTATTATTTAATTCAGGTTTATAAGTAAGGCTGCAGGTATTTAGCCGGTATCAGACCGTCTAAAAATGTTGATTAAATTGACAATTTTCTTATAAAATATTTTTCTTACCATCGCCATCGGGCCAACTGTCGGCCGACTCTTTAGTTTGCAGTATGTGGGTACTCTTATGCGACTTTTTTGTAGAAAAATGGGTGACCCAAACATAGCGGAAATACTTACGAGAAATTCTCAAATTTTGTCTTTCGATAAAATCCCCAGTACCTAAAATTTATTTATACTTTGTTACAATATAAAGCTGAAGAGTTTGTTTATTTGTTTACTTGAATACGCTTGTCTCAGGAAACACACACTCGCGTAAAGCGGACCCTTACAAAGTTTTGCATTTATAACAATTATAATTTCTTGTTTAGATTTTTCAACAATAATTCACCAATTCATCTATTCCTATACACCAGTGATGAATTCAATAACGATACTACGCTTCGCTTCTATGCTACGGATGCTACGGCGTAGCTGTATCGTGCTACGAACACGTAGTACTCGACATCTGCGTTTAGAGCTTTCAAATCGTTTTCTGTTAACTTTGTTCAAAAAGTATCATCATTAAATGATACATTCAACGTTCTCCTTTTTTGAAAGTCGGTTGAGTATAGATATCGTATGCATAGTTGATCAAATTATTAACAACTTTGTTCTGCCCACGTGGCATAGAGGCGGATAGAACGACAGTAGTGTGCCAAGGCCTGAGTTCGATTCCAGGGCTGTTTTGTTAGTATTGAATTTGATATTATTATTTATTTATTAAAAGAAACGGATCTAGTGATCGTTGGCTTGACTCATAGGTAATGAATGCCATTAATTTTCCTCTTCTTAGCCCTTCTGCCGAATCTTGATTATTTTAAATGTCATATTTTTACTGGCTTCCACCAGCAGTTTCTATCGCATTATCGCAATTTGATGGAACAATATTTTTAATTCGTTCCTCATCTCAGAATTCGTGAAACTCTTTAAAAAACAAATGAAAATTGGAAAAATGTTTGTCGAAACAATATCCAAATAAATGATGTTAGGTCGTGGTGCCCGAGCGAGTAAAGCAAGTATGAGAGTGGGTTCAATTCCATGACAGACAAGTACCAATGCCACCTTTATAAGTTTGTGCAACAAAGAAAGTATACAAACTGACCACAGTACATACAAATTTAGAAAAGTGACATTGGTACATGCCACACCTAGAATCGAACACACGCACTCATACTTGAGAGATTGGTGCTTTACCTACTAGGCCATCACGACTTTTCGACCGAGATTTTATCACTTTACAAACACGACGTCAATATCAACGGCCATCTTGATATACAAATTCACACAGTCAAGAACACTTGGTACAATTAAACTTTTCACATTTACCTACAGGTCAGCACGACCCGTTTAATGAACAAACTTCAGGAATCTTGTTCGTTGGCGTCGATTCAACTTAAAGGAATTCATTCCGTGTCTTAGAAACTGATAAGCATAGGAATTTAACCTGTCAATTTCATATTTTGCCTGTGATATGTAATGGCGTCCAAGGCCGATTTCGGAAACGGCGGCTGTTCCTATATAAGGAGATCAGCCAGCTGCGCAGGACATATTATAGTGTAAGAACATTCGCGCAGACACAAGTGTAGGTACTCACTATTCCTTCACTCTCATTGCCCGATGGGACCCTACGACACGACCGGAGAGAACTCAGGCGCAAGACGGACATTTAAGTGTTCTCCGATGGACGGGTATATCAGGCACCAACTTCTAGTCTAGACTATTTTGATAAAGAAACTTTTACAAAGCACGCAGCGCTATGTTCATTTGATGTTTTCACAAAAAATATATATATATTTACTCCTATCAATGAAATGACATTAGGAATCGCTATTGCGATTTGAACACTTAATAGAAGCCAACAAGTTACACAAACTCATTTGGCCATCGCTATTCGAATTAGCGAAAGGTTCTGAGTGACGCTTGTTCACACATTGGAATTTGAATGCTAGATATCACAACAATTAATAGCTCCAAGAATCTTAATATAGGACTTCAAATATTTGCCTTCTTACCTACTTTGAATTTACTTATGACTCAGAGTACGACCCGCACATAGCAGACTTTTTAGTCGGCCGACATTAGATCGGGCGCTTAATAACAACGATCAGGTATTTGGCCGGTTTCAGACCGACTTTTCGGTAGACGATTCGAAAGTTTGCTTAAATTCACTATTTTCTTTAAAAAAAACTATCGGCCGACTGTTTAGTTTGCAGTGTGCGGGTAGATTTACGGTGAGTTGCGCCATTATTTTAACTAAAATGATAGCCGAGCCGTATTGACGAATGGGCGTCAAGTAAACGGCTAGTTATGGTTTGGTTATCGTTTTAGTTAAATGATGCAACTTACACTAGTGTCACTGTCTTAGCAAATTGAAAGGATAAAAAAAACAATTTTTTTTTTACTTTTCAGCAAAGTAAGTTTAATAGCTGCCATTTAGCCCGAGTGAAGCCGCACAAAACAGCAAGTGTAAAGATAAACAGCACGAAGTTCCAAAATATTTCAGTATATCTCCTAAACGTTTCACAAAAATAGGTCAGATCCGTACCAAAAACTGTTATCAGGTTCAGAATATTAATGTGGCTATTTCTAAAAGCATTTAGCCAACAGGAGGCGCCTTGAGCACAAAACTTTTCGCTATGTGCAAAGTGGGTGGTGGGGGACGGCAAATCGATCGAAGCGCACGATGTGGCAGAAATGTGAATTAATTCTGGGCTGTCAAGTGTCAAATTGCTTTATTTTCATAACTTCCTTTATAATTTTAAGTAAAAACGTAAAAATTTGCGATATGGGTCATAGATGTACTATGTCGTCGTCATAGACGTGCTGTGTCGTAAATTGTAAAAACAATGGGAAAAACAGTTCGTGTAAGTTTTATTCGTTTCCAACATCAAAGTGGACATTATAGCAAAGACAAAAATGGATAGCTGCTGTGAAGAGAAAAAAGTAAGAAATTTAACCTAGTACACTATAATAACAATAATAAACGTTCCAAAATTACAGTCCTTTTTTATTTGTTTTTTTCAATTTCGTTGAAAAACTAGTCGAAAATTAATATCACAAAGATATCATAACATCTAGTTAACATGATTTGACAGATGACAAGTCCTAAATAGTTGTGGCCACTAGGGGCGCTGTCATCGCGCACACAGCGATTATATTACTAACAAAATATGTACAAAATAAGTCTGAAATAAAGAATTTGAATTGAATATGCTTTTACGATATATACGATCACATCGTTACGCACATAATTGTCCAACACAAGCATAAACTCGACGCACATGGGTCGATTTCAAATTTGGGGCCAAAAAAGTGTGAATTGCATGATATTTGAAAAATATTAAAAAAAAAAATGTTTATATATCTAGGTGCATTCATTAGTTAAAAAAACACATGCTAATCAAACAAACCTTTAATTTCTTCCAATAACAAGGAAAATACACATTTTTGAGTGACACGAATGAGCTACATAATTTCTCTAATGATATTTTGTGATTTACTAATGAGATCTCTGGTTACACTAATGAAAATTAATAAATAATCAACAAAACATAAAATATTTGTCATTAACATTATTAATAGTAGGTAGGGTAGTAACATTATTGCAGTAGCCAGCGCTTCAACCTACTATCAAATTTCTTTAAAAGATTTTCAATTTATTGCAACAGTGTAAAAAGCGTCAAATTCCATTAGGAAACTTTGACATATTGGGGTAGGTGGATGTGCTGGTCACCGTACTACAGATATTAATTATTTTAAACTTAATTTCAAAACAATAACTTATTCAACTAAGCTAATCAATGGTATACATTTCTGATTTCAGTCTTCAAGATTCGTTAACGCTAATCCTTTTTCATTGCGTGTAAAATAACAATATCCATATTATTAATACCTTCTTTAATTAATCTGATAAGGGATCGTCATCATCATCTTCACATTTCTTTATAAAATCAAGGAATTCTTTTTCATGATCTGTCGCTTTTGTATAATTATTTATAAAACATTTATTGGCCCAGGAGTGTCGAACACTGCGGAGACTTGAAGTTGATGGCGTACTGTCATGTAACATTGGATCATCGGTATTAGCATAGCGAATGGTAACATCACTAAGTACCTTAATTCTTTTCTTTTCCGGGATGACCTTTACATTTTCCATTGTAGATCCAATTGGAGTATTATATATCTTGAAAAATCTTATATGTTTGCCATGTTTACAAGCGACACTTATACATTCGAAACAGCTCTGTTTTCTAAATTCTAGATAAGCAGAATCGGCTGCCCAAACGACCTGAAAGAAAAATATATGTATTATTATTACATTGTATATGGTAACATCAGTATATTTTTTAATGTTTATTTGTTGTATAAAATATACCTGATGAACTGTCATAGTCCCCTTGAAAGTGGCAATATCTTTAGGCAACATTAATTCCTTAAATTTAATTTCGTGCTCTTGAATAATACCCATTTCTACGTTTTTTATATTTCTTCGAATAATGTTAACAAAGGCATCAAAGTCTCCGACATCCTGATGACACTTTAATTCATAATCGGCAGTCCTTTTGATCACTGCTCCAATGCCATCAGGAGCACCCTTGCCGTGCCCAGCTTCTTGGTAATTCCACGTGACAAGATTTAGTTCTGGGAAGTCATTCCTTAATTGAGTTAATATATAAAATATGTATTTATTTCTGTACTGGCTTGTGGGACTATCTGTTAAAATGTGAATGCGATTAATTTGTGATGATCTGTTAAACACAAATTTAATTAAATAATTTAGATGAGCCCACACTGCCGCTGCATCATGACGGGTACATTCACTGGCTGTGCAAACAGAATAGGCTTGAGTAGCATTGGAATCATTTTTTAAATAAACCACTGCTGTATGAAGTGAGACTTGACCACGGCTGCCACCAAAATGCATGCTTTGTACTTCCTCCGAATATTTATAAGAATAATTTTCCGAAAAATCCATATGAATCAAGGCTTCATTAGTAGTTAGAGATTCTTTTAAACATTTAATAGTAGCGTACTGGTTGACAATGTTACTCGTGTGGGACAAAAATTTTGGCAGCATATTTTCCAGTTCAATTATCAGGTTACGAGGATCAGATCTCTTTGTTTTCTTCTTGATTATTTTTATTTCTTTCGTGTCTACTTTTTTGGTGTCTCTTTCCCATACCATGTACTGTATTTCTTTATCATTTCGGAATTCTTTATAAGGTACTGTTTTATTTTTACATGAAGCGCATTTGCGATTAAGACAATCTAGCCTATATTTATCACAACAGATTTCCTTTATCAAATTCTGACTATCTTTTACATGAAGAATATTATTCTTATTAAGAGCCGCTATTAATAAGTTAAAATTTGTGTGCAACAAGCAGGCGCACGTATCACGGTCGTCAGTCGGAAGAGAGACCCAAAATGGTCTGAGTCTTGTAAAAGTCGTGTAACTAATTTTAATGTTAGTATTTTCAGCCAAAAATTTCTTGTGTAAGTTTTTTATAGAATCTAAAAGATATCTGACTTGTTTAACGATTCCATGTTTCTTCTTATATTGTTTCTTGCCTGGAGTAATGCGACTGTTAATGTCGTCTTCGTAAAACTTTTCTACTAATTTTTGAATGTTGATGTTATTACGTGCATTCTTCTTAAATCGTTCTCGAAGATGAACTTTCCGAAGGTCAGTAGCAACCTTAAATTTTTTAAACTTCTCTTTATCAATTAACTTAGTGATAACGCGTTTGTCTTTCCTGTTTGCAGTTTTTGCAAATTTCTGTGTTATTTCAGCACTTAGAAGTCTATCAAATAATTGTTTCTTGTCTTCATTTTTTGTATTTTCTGATTCATTACTTATTTCACCTGTTAGTGTAGATATTTTTCTTTTTAAATAATTTAACCTGAACCTGTACTTATTTAATAATAATATATAATTTCGTTTCTCTTTTTCGTGCTGCATTTTCATTGTTTTGATTTTTTTTATTAGTTTTTGTTCACGCATACTTATTTTGGATTTTATTTCTTGGTTTTCTATATTTAAAGGATCTGTATTCATGTTAACATTTTCAATATCACAACTTTCTTCAGTTACTGCAACGTTCTCTATAATTCTTTGGCTTACTTTCTTTCTATAAAACTTTTTGGCACTCTCTTTCCATTTTCGTCTTTGAATTCTTTGCTCGCGTGGACTCATTTCGTTAATACTTTTAATTTTTTTATTCTCCTTCGCTTTTAAGTAATATTGTCTTTTTTTTTCTTGCTCAGCGGCATATAACTCAGGATTGTTTTTAATAGTTTGATATTTTTGTCTTCTAGCTATTCTACGCCTCTTTAATTCTTCCTCACTTTTTTGTTTTTTTGGTTTCGCCATTATTTAATACTTAATCTAAAAGTAAACAAAAAAAAATCATTAGTGTGACTTTCCATATAATTCGTGTGACTCGTGAATCGACACAAATGAGAGTGACACGAATGAGATTTTTGGAAGTAATTCGAATTTATTTCGTAAATAGAACGTTCTAGAATATACCGTACATTGGAAACAAAATATGCTCTCAATGGTTTGTTAAACAGCCAAATCAAAAACAAAAAAACACATTTAACTTTGCACAATATGTGACAAAACACTAATGATATAAATTTGTTACCAAAGTCAAAATCTTACCTGAAATTTGGAATTTCTCTTAAAATAACGCCACACACAACTGACGAGCACGCGCGTTCGGTCACGACTGAGCACACGGGACGCGCGCGGGGTAAAGGGCAGGGTAAATCAGGGACGAATTCTATTTACTGATGCATTTTAATACGGTCACACAAATGATACTTTAAAAACCAACAGTTTTAGAAAGCTAAAAAAAACATATTTTTTTATACCCAGCATTCGTTTTAATATCTAATTATTCATCTTTAAAGTGTATATAGAAAAATACCACAGTAAAATTTAAATTTCCTCGACGCGTTATTTCGTTTTTTAGAGAGATTTAGAAAAAATAAGACTTTGGAGCATTAACACTAATGAGAAATAGGTACTAGTTTTAGATATATCTTTTTAATTTACAATCATAAAAGATTCGTTGTAACTGGCGTTTGGACGTCTCATAAGACTACATGATTTAAAATAATTTTAGTTACGATAAATTCTACATCATGAGAAATAAATGAAATTATATGCTTTTGGCCCCAAATTTGAAATCGACCCACATATAGGTATGTACTGTCGCGGATATTTATGGTCTAGCAATTTTCAAAGTTGTTCTGTAATACAGTGACGAAACACATCGATTATTTTATATTTTTTAGGTTTTGTAAAAGTAAATTGGAGTTACTGTTACTGTTACAGCCTTTTTTATAGTCCCACTGCTGGGCACAGGCCTCCTCTCACACGGAGAAGGATTGAGCATTAATCACCACGCTTGCTCAATGCGGGTTGGTGATTTCAGACTAAATAGTCCAGGTTTCCTCAAGATGTTTTCCTTCACCTTTTTATCAGCCATTGGTGTCCAAGATATACTTAGAAAGTACATACGAACTTAGAAAAGTTGCATTGGTACTTGCCTGAACTGGAATCGAACTCACGCCTTCATACTCGAGAGGATGGTTCTTTACCCACTAGGCCACCACGACTTTGAAATTGGAGTACATAATAAAAAATATATCCATCTATTTATCGAAGCTACTGGTTCTTAGGTGAATTAAATTCAGTGGCAAGTTGTTGTGCATTGCAGTGCAATGACGGATTTCCCGCGCCGAGGCGTAAACGCGCGACATATTTCGGTAGGTAAAGGTAATGTTCTTACCTACTGGCAGTTTTTGTCAATTGTTTGTGTGCATTGGAGAGCACGCAAATGTATGTCCTGCGCCTGATCTCTCTCCAGCCTTGTCGAATACTTACCGTCCCATCGAGCTATGAGAGTGAAGAAATAGTGAGTGCATCTGTGTGCACTATAATTATGTCCTGTGAAGCTGGCTGATCTCCTTATATGAGAACAGCCGCCGTGGCCGATAGATAGCTAAAAGATCATCATCACCATGTCAATTGTTGGCGCAACTGAGCGGAAAGTCCACCAGTGTGAAAAACCTGTTGATGACCGCGAACTGGTATACGGGAATGAGTGGCGAAATCGTAACTTTGGCAGAGAGGAAGGCATTGGCGTCTTCGGTTGGTTACATTATCTGTGAACTGTTCGCATCTAGCCGTCATCATCGCATTACGCGACTATCGCGCGCTCAGCACACTTTATGTCTTCCGTTTCCTCCAAGCGCCCCACACATTCACATACATACTCGTAGCTTAAATACCTTTTTAAAAATCACTTTTGGCATAAATCAAATGTTATCCGCGCTTAAATAGAGAAGTGGCTTTGCGTTAATTAGGTTAATCTAAGAGATGAATTTGTATAATTATTAATTTTTCTTTTAGTCCCATGGAATTATTTGACAATCAAACTTAAGGTATGTATGGGCGCGAGTTTTATGAGGTTTTCTGGATAAAGAATTTAGTTCCTGATGATGAAGAGAATATCTGAGACTTTAGACAAAAAAGTTAAACCGACTTCAATAATATACCTACCTTAAACCCGCTCCTTAGTTTGGCGAACACTTTGCTGAAAACCGCATTAAAATTGCTATAGCTATCATTGTTTATCGCTAGAAGTACCGGATCATTACATAGTATAAAACAAATTCGCTCTTTCTGTCCCAATAGCCCTATGTCCCTTTGTACGCTTAAGTCTTCAAAACTACGCAGCCGATTTTCATGCGATATTTTTTTTGATTAATGCTCAATCCTTCTCCGTGTGAGAGGAGGCCTGAGCCCAGCAGTGGGACGATAAAAAGGCTGTAACAGGACAACAGGAGTGATTAAAGAGGAAGGTTTATATGTATAACTAGCTTTTGCCCGCGACTTCGTTCGCGTGGAATAGTGACTTCCGGCAGATTTTTGGTTTTACCCACATAGTTCCCGATCTCGCGGGATTTTTGAGAAGTTCCCGCTCCCGCAGGATTTTTGGGATAAAAACTATCCTATGTCCTATCTCGAGTTCCAAACTATGTCTGTACCAAATTTCATCTAAATCGTTTCAGTAGTTTAGGCGTGACAGAAAGACAGATAGACAGAGTTATTATCGCATTTTTAGCATGGGTAGTTTTGCCCGCGACAAATACAACGGAACCAATTTAGAATTTACGAAACGGAACCAATCCACATAAACGACCATACAACCGACAATACAACTTTTCCACGACGGTACCGAAGCGCTCGGCCGATACCCAACCAAATGCGTGTAACGAAACCATAGCGCGATCTATTTCGATCCCAACGCCATCTATCGAGCATAGTGACAACTCGGATTATTTATCTATACTCAATTAAATTACTGAATTAAAACATCATGAACCGAACTCGTGTAACGATCGACACCATTGCGCGTAGTACTAATAGAATTATCTATACTCCGTTAGAGCATTTTCTTTGTAGTAAAACTTTTATTATATCACCTTTTTACTGTTTATTTACATTTTTCTGATGGATTTTCCGATGAATTAAAACAATAACATGAACCGAACACGTGTAATGACACCATTGCGCGATTAACGCCATCTATCTACGGAGCATAGGAACAGCTCGACATTTGACCAATAGATGGCACTGTATGTCCGTAATAAATTTTATTTTTTATTTTTATTTTTTGTAATAAAAACTATCCTATGTCCTTTCTCAAGTTTCAAACTATGTCTGTACCAAATTTCACACAAATCGGTTCAGTAGTTTAGGCGTGAAGAAAAGACAGACAGACAGACAGAAAGACAGACAGACAGACAGAGTTACTTTCGCATTTATAATATTATATAATAAAAACTATCCTATGTCCTTTCTCAAGTTTCAAACTATGTCTGTACCAAATTTCACACAAATCGGTTCAGTAGTTTAGGCGTGAAGAAAAGACAGACAGACAGACAGAAAGACAGACAGAGTTACTTTCGCATTTATAATATTATATATTATATTATAGTTTGGATAACAAATAGTCGTGGTGGCCTAGTGGGTAACCTCTCATGTATGAGGCCGCGGGTTCGATCCCAGGTCAGGCAAGTACCAATGCAACTTTTCTAAGTTTGTATGTACTTTCTAAGTATAATATATCTTAGACACCATTGGCTGTGTTTCAGATGGCACGTTAAACTGTAGGTCCCGGCTGTCATCGAACATCCTTGGCAGTCGTTACGGGTAGTCAGAAGCCAGTAAGTCTGACACCAGTCTAACCAAGGGGTATCGGGTTGCCCGGGTAACTGGGTTGAGGAGGTCAGATAGGCAGTCGCTTCTTGTAAAGCACTGGTACTCAACAGAATCCGGTTAGACTGGAAGCCGACCCCAACATGGTTGGGAAAAGGCTCGGAGGATAATGAACACACATTAAATCGTTGCGAATACTGTTATCCCGTGCGAAGCCGGAGCGGATCGCTAGCAATGTTATGAAGTTACAAGCTCACTGTAGGGCTAAGAGGCAGTCGGGTTAAAAATAGACACTTCATAGGTTGGTTCGCCCTTGTGCCACATCTTTTTTAGAAGGCTTCGTCCTACCCTGGTCAATGCAATGGTATCTGCTGCAAGCGTGGCTATCAAGTTACTAACGCCATCTATCGATCTAACTTGAAACTACAAGAACAAATTAATTAATCTATGTAGATGGCGCTGTTACAAATTTTATTATTTTTTGGTAGTTATAACAAAAATGGGCAGATTTAAACAGGATTCCGCCGCGTCGTGTGCGATTTCCCGGTCTTGGGTAAAATATAGCCTTTGTTACTCAGGAACAGTGAAATAATTTTCAAATAGGTTCCGTAGTTTCGGAATCATTAGGGTACCTTACCTACATACAAACAAAAAAGGCTTTCTCTTTATTTTATAAGTATAAAAGTGTGATTTCTCTAAAGCTACATCTAGAAATGTCGTACTGGCTAAAGATTTCTACGGTCAAACAGTGTTATTAATTTCATCGAACTACACTAAGCGCCTGACAAAAAATAATAGCAACGATTCTGTATTCCTCCTCTCCACGCGCAGTTAATACAACAAGGCGCCGCATACAAACGATTATTCAATTTCCTTTACAAAAGAACTGAACGTTATTTTCCTTTACTTTACGCTCGAATAATACAGAATATAATTTATGTGCTTTGGATAAAATAGAAGTCTGTTGTGCGTTTCTATAATCCTACATCCTACATCCTACATCCTACATCCTACATCCTACATCCTACATCCTACATCCTACATCCTACATCCTACATCCTACATCCTACATATATTATAAACGTGAATGTTTGTGAGAATGTATGGATGTATGTTTGTTATTCAATCACGCAAAAACGGCTGGACCGATTTGGTTGAAAATTGGTATGTAGATAGGTTATACCCTGGATTAACACATAGGCTATTTTTTATCCCGGTCAACAGGGATAAACCGTACTTTATTAATATTTTGTTAAATTAGTATAGACGGCCTCTTTTGAGTTTTGCTGTTTCTTTTTCTGAATCCTGTATTTTTTTTGTTTTTAGGGATCCGTACCCAAAGGATAAAACGGGACTCTATTGTTTTCGCTCCTCTGTCTGTCCGTCCGTCCGTCCGTCTGTCTGTCCGTCCGTCTGTCACCAGGCTGCATCTAAGGAACCGTGATAGTTAGAGAGCTAAAATTTTCACAGACGATGTATTTTTATTGCCGCTATAACAACAAGTACTGAAAACTAGAATGTAATAAATATTTTGGGGGGCTCTGATACAATAAACGTGATTTTTTTGTCCGATTTATAAATAATGGTACGGAACCCTTCGTGCGCGAGTGCGACTCGCACTTGGCCGGTTTTTTTGATTTGTACGCAGGTTTCTATCCTTTTATCATGGATGCTGTCATAGATTTAGAGGTAGAAACCCACTACCGTTTGATAGATAGGCAATACGTGACCACTGTAGAGGCATGTAGCTGGCCCCCGAATGTGTTGAAGACAAATTTTAGTAACAAAACAAGCGATACTTTGAAAAATGTTTAACATTTTCTATGAATTGATTCCAAAAATTAAGAAACGCTATAAATACTAATACGTAACTCTAAATACTATAACTTCTACATAAAAAAGTGTGTTTCGTTTTTGGCTTCACCAGAAATCACATAATGGTCGATCTATCTACTGTTATCTATATCTATTGACAAATATGGCTATCATACTGCGCTTTGTCTGTCAGGGCCATTGGAATTTAACGAAATTCTCCATAATCCGAATTTTGCGGATATATGTTGTCGATTCAAAATCAATATTTCTTTATGTTTTGTTATTCATACCTATAAGGTTTCGATCGAGTCTACCGCATTCCTTGACAAAATCTTACTTTATATTATAAAAATGTCAAAGTTTGTATGTATGGATATATGTTTGTTATTCAATCACGCAAAAACGGCTAGACAGATTTGATTGTTTTTTTTATTGAGATAGGTGGTACCCTGGATTAACATATAGGCTACTTTTTATCCCGGTCAACAGGGGTAAAATTATTCAGCCACGGTCAAAGCGGCTCCATCTGTGGTATATAAAATACAACAAATTTGACAAAGCAGCAAGGTGGAAAGACATTAGCGGAACAATAATTATCATTTAAAGCCATAGATGGAGTTGTGCATTTTTTTATAAAAAAAAATTGAGCTGGGGTTTTATTTTAGCTTATCTTCCATTAATGTGAAGGCTTAAAAGCAACTTACGTTAAATTAATAGTAGTAAGTAAACCATAAATATTTTTTTCAAAACATGTAACGCTTATGGATCCTAGAAGAAAGGAGAAAAATTTGTCTTTAGCAAGCGCTGCTAAGCGTGAGTTAAGGTAAGTTTCTGTAGCTTTAGAAACAAGCCTAGGCACAAAGTGCAGATAGAAATACCCCTTTATCGCGCCTGAAAACGTACAAATTACGCGTCGCATACCAAAGACAAACTTGCTTTCTTCTTCTGATCCTGATACACTGTTCACGATTACGAACAGTCACAGTCAGACCCGAGCTGAGTCTAAAAAAACACCTTTTATTTATCTACGTTTACATCATTGATATCATTCAGTTACAAAGACAGAATTGCTATAAAACGTGTTTTCTCTAAATGTACTATTATTTTTTGAAAACATATATTCCCAACTCTTATCTCATGGAGATGGCGCCCGGCTGTCACCACTGTGTGGACTGTACGAACTATCGTACCCGGCCCTGATTCAAGCTGTATGGGGTGAGAAGAAATGGGGTGACAAAGAATGAGGCGGCGGAACGACTGAAAGTTCCCACCTCTCATCTCAGCCACTGCGGTAAGACACCACGAGAGCTGGGTGTTGAGAGAGTACTCCTGGCCACCATAGGCGTGGGAGATTAGTTTTGAGTTGGTCGTCGTCCATCCGGGTCCTAGGAGACCCGTGTCTAACAGGCCCGTGTCAGCGATGCGCGTTATTTCACGTGCCCCTTTAGGAGATTCAGCAAACCCCAGTGAGGCCCACCAGGACCAAAGCCTAACACTCCCTCACACTGCACCCATAGCCGGACCAGTGCAATCACATTGTCACTGACAGAAGACTGCATTCTCTAATGAACAAGTCAAACTGATGGCTGAGAATTACGTAACTTTCCAGGATGCCATGCAACGTGTTGCAAATGCCCAGGCCTTTGGAAGCTTGGTAATTCTTTTCTCCACCTTCACAAAAACACATAGGAAGTGGTAAAGGGCAGGTCTTTTGTCTTTGACGTTCGAAAAGTGCTGATTTATCAGCCTAATTTGAATAAACGTTTAAGAGTTTTTTCACTTGAGTTTTATGGTACATGAACAAATTAGAATAGTAATGAATTAGTTTTGGTCGCGGGGACTTGGTCGTCTTCATTACGTATTTACCAACTCTTAGTGGTCATCATGCACTCCCGCTCTCTAACAATATTTGAAGGATCAACATGATTGTTTTAATTAGTTTTATTAACTACGCTACTATAGCTCGCTGTCGAATCTTTTTACATCAATTCTGGAGAAGCTACATAATTATTAGCGTGAACACAGCCTTATGTTTCTTCTGATCTGCTGGCTCCACCAAGAAGTGACAAATTGCGAGCGCACATTTTGAAAAAAGGACTGCAGGCTTCAAGTACGAACACATTTCTTTTTTAACGATGACGTCAAAAATCATAAAATGACCCCTCCCGCTGTGGGTTAGCAGCGGTGAGGGTGTGTCAGACTCTTACTGACTTAAAAACCGTCGTGTTCCGTCTTAGGCTTTTTATACACCAGGGCCGCGGTAACTCTTTCGAACAATCATCCCGCAGCCCCGGCAGACCTTGGCCCTGCTGGGCCCCACTGGGGTTCAAGTACATGAATTGGACTCTCACAGATATTGGCCTGTTCGTGAACTAATTCAAACATTTCGGTGGAATCCCAACTTGGAATGAGTGCACAGAAAATTCTCAAGTGTTACCCCCTGTAGTGAAACTATGTGCCTGCCTAACGACATCCACCCAGCTATTTCCCAATTATGTGGCTGTTGACTTCCGGTCAAACCGAATCTGTTTGAGTACCAATATTTTACTTGGAGTGACTACCTTCATATATGATCTCCTCAACCCAGTGAACTAGACACCACGTTATCCATGGTAAGACTGTTTGACAGACTTTCTGGCTTCTGATAAGTCGCAGTTGCTGCAGAAAATGTACAAATGGCAGCTTTATCAGACCTTTGTATGCTGTGAGAAATACTTACGCCCCATACGTAATCATTTTCCAAATCAAGAGTATTGAAGGAGAAAACATAATAACGACCCCAAATAAAATTGGGATAAGCGCAGGGGGATGATGATGATGATAAATGGCCGCACATACATATACCTACACACAATACACCTACGAGATAAATAGTATTTTGACAATTCTATATTGCCCACGCAGACGAAGTCGCGGGCAACAGCTAGTGTAACCATAATTTTTTCTGTTTTTAAGTTTTTTTTAAGCCACGTCATTGACCACAGCTTACATTACCTGTGATCACTGTTTAGATACACATATTATCTTATCTTCTATAATTTTCAAACTTTAGACACATTATTAGTAGGTACCTCGAACTTTCCCGTCTGAACACTGATGAATTTATACTTTTGCAGTATTTAAAAATCCTAAACCACTATTCAAAGAAACCCCACGTTTTAACATTCTAGGAAAGCATTGTTTATTTAAGGTCATTTGGGCAAATAAATAAAGTGATTTTTTTTTTCTGAATAAGCAAAATGGAAGCAAATCGTGATCGGCCTGAATGTCTCCGTTAGCACTCCGTGGTTAGCACTTTATTAATTCGGCATTCATTAAAAGGTGAAAGTAAGTTTTTTTTATTATGGTAACAGCAGGACGAAAAGGCAATCAATGTAAAAGTGATCATTTTTTATCTAACCAATTCAGCAAAAACAAAATTAATAAAAAGTTTCTTAAATCCGATGGTTTTTACACATGATCTACGGCATAAGGAATAAAAAATTGAGCGGGAAATTAAAAAAAGTTTCAGCCATATTGATGTGAAATGTCAACAACGTAGTGATGGGCACATTCGCAACATGTAAAATAAAATATCTCGATATAATGCCGTTACTAATTTCACTATAAGGTTTATCAAATTATCGTATTTAATAAATACGATAAACAGAGGTTTAGGCACAGCATTTACCTACCTAAAATATTGAGATAAGTGGTATTATGATCATTTTATTAATTAATTTTTATTCTTATTTGTTCCTTTATTACACGCAACTAGGGCCCATAGAAAATACAATACATGCAATACTTGTAAACTAAACATACAAAAATAAAAACAACTTCAAGCTACGTATTGGTGCTTTTAATTACGTACATTCTATTTAATACTGAATTAAAATTGTTACAAATAATTCAGTATTGATATTAATCGAAAACCTAAATTGTAACATAACACACATCCCTATGGCTTGCTCTAAGTATGTCGGGTGATTAATAGCCCGAGTAAACTTGTCGACACCTCTATCGAAGCGGTACGAAACATGTCCAGTCATTAAACACATTAACGCTCAGTCCATAAAACCATTAATGATTTATATTTTTCCATGGCAAAAAGTAGTACCATAAAAAGTACCAATGATGTATCTTTTTAGATATTGGTGAAACCGTAGGCTCATCTATACTAATATTATAAAGCTAAAGAGTTTGTTTGTTTGTTTGAACGCGCTAATCTCAGGAACTACTGGTCCGATTTGAAAATTTCTTTCAGTGTTAGATAGTCCATTTATCGAGGAAGGCTATAGGCTACTTTTTATCCCGGTGCGGGAAGTAGTTCCCACGGGATGCGGGTGAAACCGCTGGTAAGCAATAAATAACTGTTTCGCATACCTACGCATGACAATCGGATTGAACAATTGGCTAGCATCATTCCCCGAACGTTTTCCCAATTATTTTGGGGAAGGCTTCCAATCTAACCAGATGCAGCTGAGTACTAGAGTTTTACAAGGAGCGACTGTTGACAATCCAATACCAGGGCAATCCAATACAAATTACAATTGGCAAGCATAAACACCCCAAAAATGAGAAAGTTAAGTACGCTGAAAATCCAGTGTCCATACCATAGAGACGTGAAGCCGCCATTTTGCTCGGAAACGGAAGTTATAAACCATCCGGGCGCGTTCGATAAGCTCTAATGTCATGGCGGTGTTAATGCCACTTTACAACTATGCAAATTTTAATGCTGGCAACTCGCGGTATCATGTTGAATTTTACGGCAGTGCAAAATAACCGTAAGTATTATTCTGTCGGCTAAGCAGAGTAACACCAGTAAAACCGACTGCAAACAATAAAACACCGGACTTGTAAATTTATTTGTTAACTGTCTGGGTAATTAATTGAAAATTAAGAATTTGTTTCAAATTGGTATCCGGTTAAAAATAATAAAAATATATAGGTAGTATATCTATTAGGTAGTAACAAAACCTGACTGCTGTGCGCGGGGTGTGGGGTTCGACATAAAGCAGTTAGAAGGTGGTGGTAAAAGGTAAGTAAGATACTTACACCTACATTTCCATTTCCCATGCGTCGGAGAGCAAATAACTGTCGGTTCAGCACTTGATCTCTCTCCGGTCGTATCGGATTACCGTCCTACCGTCCTAAGAGATTGATGGAATGGGAGGTTTTCTTTTGAGAATACAAAAAATAGTTCGCCAAGTAAAAAAAATGCCGTTTGAACAAATTGTTTTCAAAATCTCTCGGGACTTGGCAGGTAAAGCTCCATCTATTCAGTAAAAGTGGAACGATTTCGATGCTAACATTATTTCCTTTAACTTTCATTAAACGATATTGTTATTCGTAGCTAGATGACACTAATATCGAATATCGACGTCAAAAACATAAATTGTTATTGAGTTTCCCATCTGATATTGTAAGTTGTGCATTAATTTCAGCCTCAGTCATAAAAAGATTTGCTTTGCGTGTACACAATTTTGACAAATCATATACATATGTGGCAAAAGCCTGATATCCAAACTTTTGAAAAATAAGTATTTTCACAAAGAATTCATTCGTTCTAAGCGCATGTTGCCATTTTGGGAAAAATTCCTTAAATCCAAGTATTATCAATCCCATTACTTTATAACCGTAAATGCGTCTTTTTTAATTTTTGATGTCGTTGTTTAACATAAAAAATGTAATCTAATAAACTTTTTTAAGCAAAATATCACAGTATTAAAAATAATTTTGAAGTAGGTAGGAATGTTATGACCGCGTAAAATAAGATCATGTCTCATATTAAATGTTAGCTTAGCAACCACATTAAAGCCCTTTTATATTTGCATTTTCCGCTACCATGCAAAGTATTCATCTTAATCATATTGTGAAGCCGAGCCGGTAAATTACTTACAAGTGCTTGTCGGATGAGTCAGTAACAATGATTTTATATTTAAGTATACATACTTCTTTTAAGTTTTTTTGGGTAATCTAGTCTATCAGCATTGGCAACACTGTTAATGTGGCTCTTCCACATGTCCATGTTTTCGGCTGAAAGACTTGTATCTATGGCCAAGAATAAATTAAAAAAAAAAAAAAAAAAAAGGCTCTTCCACAGACAATGCTGTGTTCTTTCTTTGCATTAGAGAGCTATTTCATTCATATTTCATTCACGTGTTTCATTCTTGTCTTGCGTCTTGCGTGGATAGTTGGCTCGTTGTAATTTAATGAAATTTTATTTATATTTTATAAGCCTTTGAAACATATTGTGCTTTATAATAATAACTACTTTTCAATGCCGCGCAAACCATGTTATTGGACGCGAAAGTTAGAATTAGAGTTAGTTGCATTTGTTCGCGAAAGGGATTACATATGGCGCCCCGCCGGGAACACAAATCACCATATTCAGCAGAAATACAAAGCTTACGCTGAGTTTGCAGCTAGACTGGGCCGTGGATTTACCGGTAAGCTATTTTATTATTCATAATTTTCGCTTAAAAATGTGTGTGCGTCAAGGCTGATTCAACTTATGTGGTTTCGGTGACTTAATAACATGCTCAATAGCATCATACATGTTCATTGATATATAAATATTGCCTAACAAAGCAGTACAATTTATAGACACCACAGTTTGTGGGTCATCTTAACTAACATTTTTATTGAAGTGGGTAAATACCACAACAGTTATGTATCTTGAAGTTCTTTGTTTCCAGTCGTAACTGCAAAGATTTCACATCTCCCTTGCATTTTAGGCCTAAATTCCGTACTATAAAGGTAATAGCCCTATGATCTCCCGGTAAAAACATAACTTTTGACAAATATCCTGTGGATTGATTACCATCGCACAAAGGCAAAAGTGTATGATTTATGCACTACAGCATATACGTACCTACATCAGAATAAAATGATTATATATAATATAGGCTATAATAGATAATATAGGCTATTTTATAATTTCTTAAGGACCCAAATGATGTTCAGGGTTAACCTAATGTTAACCCTAAGACAACCCACTGACCATTTTATTCTCTGTTTTTACAGCTCGCTCTGTCCGTGATCGTTGGGTGAATATCAGGAGTACTTTCAACCACAATCATCGCAGAGTGGAAAGGTCCAAGCTCAAAGCGAATACTTCGGCTGACATATATGTTCCATGCTGGCCTTTGTGGAAGCCTTTGCAGTTCTTAAAAGATGTTTGTAAGCGGGAAGATCTGAATTATGAGGTTAGTATTTATTCTTGCATTTTATTTATTCAAGGAAACTGCTTCTACCACCAAATTTCATCTAAATAGATGCAGCTAATATTGCATTTGATTTATTATTTAAAGCAGCAATTCATTTGTTTAATATGTACTTGTGTAAAAAGTTCCATCAAGATTGGTTAAGTGTCTACCTTTTTTTTTCTGTGGGTTAGCAGCGTTAGAGAGTCACACAAACACTCATACTGACTAAAATACAAAGTTAAGTGTCTACCCAAATGGACATACTCATATTCCTTTTCAAAAAGGAACATTAATTTAATTACAGTCTTACATTGCTACCATAAGATATTTATAATGACATCACAGTTAGCATTTTCAAACAAATTGATTACTAAATGATGATTACTTTCTTTCATTACAGAAATTTGAACCTGCTGCCAGTGATTTCAAAGAGTTCTCAAGTATTCAAGTTAAAGAAGAACAACAGTCAGAATTAGAAAATGATTTTGAATTAAATATTCGCCAGAGAAGCCGGCCCACAGATAGACCACTTCGCAAAACGAGAGTTATACAAAAAAGCAATAGAAAATCAAAATGTAAGCAGGTTATCAATGACCTTCTCATGGCTATGAAGCCTATGGTTTCTGAACCATTACCAAATCAGAGCTACTGGTTTTTCGGGAAACATATTACGGAAAGACTGAATTGTATGAGGAGGATTGATGCTGAAAGTGCATGTCATGACATCTTGAATCTGTTAAATGAATGGCAGCAAGATGATCCAACGTAAAATGTCTTGATTTGGTCTTGAATTTACTCTGTGGGTCCAGTCTAAAACAAACTATAAAAGTCAAAGTTTACAGTGGAGTTTTAGGCTTTTTCTCTTGTAAAAAGATGTCTAAGGTAGTTGATCTTACTGCATTCAAATTCGTGGTAGTGCATTGGCATTTGGAAGTGTTATGACTCATAACAATAGGACATATTGGAATGGTATTATCACCAGTCAAATCTACAATTTCACCTGACTTGGTATGTTCAGTCTAGTTGACCTAATTCAAAAAGGTTGTTTGTATTAACTTGTCTATTGTGGATTCTGGGAAAGAAATGGCATTATTTTATTTATTTATTTGTATCAAGCGTCTTGGGTCTATAGAAAATATTATAACATTAAATTATATACTAATACATATTTTATATAAAGAACTTTTGGCCATGATGTGTTAGTAAGCTGGTTCATGGGTAATTGGGTATCATGGCATTGAAGGAATGAAGACAGGTTTGGTCTTAGTCTGGTCCAGCACATACTCATTTTTTGAAACCACATCAATTCTATGCAGGGCAGTAGTGGTTCAATATCAAGCATAGTATATACTTTCTATTTTTGTTTATAAACAAATAAGACTATATCTTAAACTGTACTTAAGTACTATATCTATTATTATATATTTTTATCCACTAAATCTATTATTTTTTGCTTTGAATGTATTGTTTTACGATGATGCAATTCATTAGAGGTCTTAAAGAAAATGAAATTGTTTAGAGGTGTTGTTGTTCGAGAAAATATTTGTGACATATTCTGGCTATGTTAGTACTTGGCAGAGTTTCGTCTAGTATATCAAAACTTTGAGTAGAAAGTTCTAGAGTAGTGTTTTGAAAAGTTGTTTAAAAGAAAGCTTGAGGGTAATTATGAAAAAAGTTGTAGTTTGGAGTCAAGGAAAATTATTATTGTATTCTGTCTTGCAGTTAGTTTGTGTTTGTCGCTCTCACACATAAGTTGTTTCTTAGTTTATCAGCTGTGTTGCTCAGTTGCGACAAAAAAAATAAATATATGAAGTGAAAACGCAAAGAAACGCATAACTATATTTGCCATCAGAATATATTGTGTCTCGAATTACTATTTTCCTTTCTGAATGTGAAGAAAATTAATTTTGGATCATAGGACTTTCACATTGAACAAATATATAAGAAACAAACTTTGTTAAAATTACATTCACTTCATAATGTATCCAGACTTACACCCAGTTGCACAAGGATTGCCATTTTGTAAGGTAGTGAACCCTACCATAAAATACGTATCGGGTGTACAATGAGCTTAAAAATTCGCTATAACTTATGTAAAAAGGTGCTCTATCAGGAGCAAGTGGTGCTGTTTGCAAGCCAATCTTATCCAATCTCAAGCAGTTCGAATATATGATTGAATTCATTAATTTATTTATTAGGTACTTCAACGACTTGACTTAGGTACTTCAACGACAACTCTTGATGTAACACTTTAAATCATGACATATCTAAGCTACAATTACAAATGTCAAAGTTATACCTACAGGAAGTACGTTTCACGATGATTAAAATGAATGGGAATAGTTTAGGATATTGAATTTATTATGCGTCTTTTAATGAATTTACATTCTTCTTGCCTTTACTGCTTTGCGACAGTTAATATTAAAAGTATAAAATAAGAAGTTGTAATTAATTTCTAATAAGTACAACTTTTATACTATTTTTTTTAAACGACGTTAAAAATCATAAAATGGCCACTCCCGCTATGGGTTAGCATCTCCCTGCGCAAATATAATATTACCAGAATCAACTACAGTACTAGGTACTCCACAGCTAATTATGGCTAGGTACAATTAGTTTTATAAACTTAGATTAAAATGTGATTTATACGTTACATTTTTAATATAAAGATTACAATAAAACTTGTGATGTGTGTAGACAAAATAACAGAAATAAACTAAAATCTACCCATATTATTAACGTACAACATATTAACATACATACAAACGATTATACCTAATTATAACTATAGTCTTCTCAAAGTTTTTTGGATATTTTGTTTATTAATGCCTCTGTCTCGTCCATTATATAGTCCACAGGCTCAGTCACAATGTATTGCGCACTCATGACTACCACTTCCCCGTCAGGGGTTGCAGGTTCTTGTTGTTCATTAATGTCTAACACTTGTACTTGAATGAGTCGTACACCTTTTTTATTCTCATTGTTGATGAACGATTGGTACGTTGGAGTCTGCTTTCGCTTTTGACGTCTCACTTGAGACTTCTTACTCGCACGAGATTGTGGCTGTAGTAGATGCCAGCTCAAAGGGGAAAACCTTGAGCATATCGTAAGCATTCTCATTCGCGTAAATCATAGGAACATAATGTTTAAAAGTCTATAAACTTTTTTACGATCTTTTTCAGTGGATGTGCTAATGCACAGGCTCCGAGAATTATTTAAAATGTATTTTGACGTTATAATTACACAGACTTCGAGAATTACTTAAAATGTATCTTGTCGCTATAATACTCAGGCTCCGAGATATAAAATAACTTGTGAGCCTTGTGCATAAAGAAGATGGATCACAATCCATACAAAATTGCCCCACGTCCTATAACAATGTGACGGATCTCAAAAAAAAGATAAAAATATTTAAAAAAATATGGCATACTCTCTAATGATTTTTTTTTACACCTTCATACGAAAAAAATGCTTTAAAAATTGTTCAGGCGCTGTTATGAAAACATCGTTCATAGGACTATGTATGGACTATTTTATTAAATATTTTTTTTTGTTTGATAGGGTGTACCTCACAGGTGGTCCCATAATCATCAGGTCAGGATCTGATGATGGAAACCCTGAGAAGTTCAGGGCAACTTTTGAAAGTTGTAGGCATGCGCAGGATAAAAACTTGACAATAAGGTGTATGTCTTATAACACTATGTACAGTGAAGATTTGGAGTTGACCTGATGATGGAGACGAAAGAAGGTCGAGGGAACTCGACAACTGAATATGTAAACTACGTCGTGTTTGGGCTTATATTATTTGTATTGAATTGACCTTTGCAACAGTGGACGTTTGGAGCTGACCCGATGATGGAAACCAGAGAAGGTCGAGGGAACTCGAAAACAAAATATGTAAACTACCTCAGAAGTCGGTGTCTAATGGTTGTTTAAGTAAGTTTATTTCTCCACCGACTTCTAGGCCGATGATCCTAAGAATAGTTTTTTTTTGCTTTTCAGTGTTTTTGGGAGTCGGTTTTATTTTACCTAGGTATTGTAAAAAGTTTTTATTTTTTTATTTTTGGCTTTTCAGTGACAAACACAGTTGTCACTATCCGCATAAGTGGAAAGTTCTCATCAATTCGAATAATATAAGCCCAAACACGAGGTAGTTCACATATTCAGTTGTCGAGTTCCCTCGCCCTTCTCTGGTCTCCATCATCAAGTCAGCTTCAAACCTTCACTGTTGCAAAGGTCTATTCACTACAAATAATATAAGCCCAAACACGAGGAAGTTTACATATACGGTTGTCGAGTTCCCTCGACCTTCTTTCGACTCCATCATCAGGTCAGCTCGAAACCTTCACTGTTGCATATTGTAATAAAACATACACTTTATAGTCAAGTTTTTATCCTGCGCATGCCTACAACTTTCAAAAGTGGCCCTGAACTTCTCAGGGTTTCCATCATCAGATAATGACCTGATGATTATGGGACCACCTGTGGGGTATACCCTATCAAACAAATAAAATAATTTAATAAAATAGTCCATAAATAGTCCTGTGAACGATGTTTTCATAACAGCGCCTGAACAATTTTTAAAGCATTTTTTTCGTATGAAGGTGTAAAAAAAAAAAAGTTAGAGAGTATGCCATATTTTTTAAAACATTTTTATCTTTTTTTTGAGATACGTCACATTGTTATAGGACGTGGGGCAATTCTGATCCATCTTCTTTCTGCAGTGCGTCTCACTGCGAGATACCTCGGTCTAGTTGCAATTTTAAGGCAACTTCTGCCTTTTTCCTACGGTCCTGTGGAGCAGTGGATGTGATGTATACTTTATTGTAGACTTTTAATCCAATAAATAAAGTAGGCACCACTAATATCCGCTGACCATCGTACCTTCCCATTGGCGACGCGGGACAGCAACCATAAACTTAACTCCGACTCGAAGGAAGGCCACTCAAGTCTTCCAAACCGAAGAGGTCCCTCAATTTCTTGTTACTGTAATTAATAAAAAAAAAGTTTTTATTTTCAATTACAAAGAAACTCTTTTTATTTATTATACCAGCTTATGTAGTATAATAAGTATGTACTTGGTTTGCGAATCTCATTTCTCTATTCACATCTACATTATAATATAAAGGGATGAAAAGAAGTACTTTGATTCTTCCACGACCATGCTAGGTGCTTTACGCTTTGTTATTTTTTTCGTCTTACTCGGTACAGTCTTAGCTGTAGCTGTCACCAGGCTCTTGATGTAGTCAGAAACTCGGGAAACGTCGGAGTCAAAGATAATAAACACATAATCGGTTCCCCGAACTGACTCCCATACTTCTTTGCAGTGGTCCAAAAGTTCTCCTTCATTTCTCGCTCTTCTATTGTCTCATCTTTCGACCATTATACCCCACAAGTTATCGGTGGGGTTTAGGTTTCTGGCTAGGTCGCCAGCCAGTTCTGCTCAACGCGTGCTTTATGAATTGAACAATTGTCCTGTATAAAAATAAATTCTGCGAGCTCTGCTGTGAGATACACGGTGTCCCCGTTGGCACCAATGTGGACCAGCTCTCTTGGACCATATATTCACACATTACGTGTTTCGTAGCGCGTATTCATCACGCGCCACGGCCGTGTTGGCTCGACCGAAAACATTTTTCATGAGCAAATATGCTATACTTGCGAAATTTGCGTCCCTGTATTCACGTGCAAATCTGCAACGTGCAAGTTTTTGCTCCTCGGTGAGCACAATTTTTCGTGCCAGTTTTCGGTGATGCAGTCCCGATCTGTGCAAAACACGTCGTACTCCTCAGCAAACACTCTTGTTGACGTGAAGGCGTTTCCGTGTTGGTAGGTGTCCACCATATGTTGCAAGTCTCCGAAATGAGACGAGGACGTACTATTATTCTGAATATAATATATATAATATATTCTGAATTATCCATTACTGGTATTAAAGAAGTAGCGGTTTTTATATCGAATTTCTCCATGTTTGTTACAGTTGTATTTTCCTCGCAATTACTAGTTTTATAAGTCAAAATCCGTTTATATGTTAACTCTATACGTTCTTTTAATATATCATGCACATATTCTGCAAGTTCTACTGTAGTTTCTTTAGTTTTAAAACTACTAATGATATCTTTATACGCTAGAAATAACTTCTCAGCTTGTATAAATTTTTCATTCACATTACCTGCATATTGTACTCGTCTAGTAGGGCCCAATTTTCTTAACTTAATTTGAATATCATTCAACTTACTTAAAATAATTTCCAAGTTTTGTTCCATATAACTATTTCACTTAAAAATATAGTTAATTTTTCCATTTATTCAAAACCGTATTTCCATTGATTCACGCATTTTTCTCATAAACGCAGAAAGCACCGTAGCTTAAATTCCCCTTCAAACTGGTTCAGCTTCTTCATCCGGTCTGCCAAATCTTCCCGAGAGCCTCTGTCGCATACGCCTTATAAATTCAAAGTGCATTTTCCTTTCCATCCATTTGCGTTCATTATTCCTCCATTTCTGACATCCGAAGTATATAACAGCCATAATACCAATAGTCAAGGCCGCTGCTAAGAGTATGTTGGTCGTCATCATGTGGTTCTGGACCTCGATATCCTCGTAAATCGTCGCTTTATTGGATCCTGCTGCATTTTGGTTCAGAGTAAGTTCTTTGTCTTCGGTTTTAGAGTACGATTTTCCCATTTTACGAAGTATAAGTACGAAAGGAATATAAGTACGGAAAGTTCAAGTTTGATATCACTGAGTCTGATCACACACGATCTTGATGCAGCAAAGTTTTTGGAAGTGAAAGTTCTTGAAAATCACTTTGGAAATTAGTTTGCACACTTGTTCTTGGCGAAGCGTTATTCACTCTTTATTATAATTGTTCAAAATCGGTGCACCGAGGCACACAAGAATCCGCGGCGTCAGCGTTCGCCGGTCACCCGACACTCGCCCACGCCATGGCAAGGCAGGGTCGCCATGAGGTGTGGGGAGCTAGTGTAAAATAAATAACACGTCTGTTTCGTTTCACGGTGCTCTTTATTCTGTCCTACTCACTAGTAACTACAATAACATATACCCCACTTCACGGTACTCATGGTCTATCTTCCAAGCAGAGGCGGCTCGTGACAAAATTGTATGGGTTTTCACTTAAAAAGTCTGCAACAATTTCGATTCATTTTCAACATTAGTGGCAGTCTTTTTATTTTTTCAGCAGCACTCGTTCTTCAGGGTCATTAGCGATCCGTGGCCTACCGGTATCAGCTTGATGCGGTTGAAACTGTCCATTCGGAGTCGAGTGTTGGTACACCCCCAGGATTCTTATCTTTCGCTGCTTTGCGACAGTTAATATAAAAAGTAGAAAATAAGAAGTACTAATTAATTTGTAACAAGTGCAACTTTTACTCTTAAACGACGTTAAAAATCATCAAATGGGTATTAACGACGTTAATAATCATGGTGGGTCCCGCTGTGGGTTAGCATCTCCCTGCACTAATATAATATTACCAGAATCAACTACAATACTACTACACAGCTAATTATGGCTAGGTACAATTATTTTATAAACTTATATTAAAATGTGATTTATACGTTACATTTTTAATATAAAGATTACAATAAAACTTGTGATGTGTGTAGACAAAATAATAGAAATAAACTAAAATCTACCCATATTATTAACGTACAACATATTAACATACATACAAACGATTATACCTAATTATATATAACTATAGTCTTCTCAAAGTTTTTTGGATATTTTGTTTATTAATGCCTCTGTCTCGTCCATTATACAGGGTGGCCAAAAAGTCGTGGATCAAACGAATCAGGGAGATGAAGGAAGTGATTTCCAACAAAAAATCTTTCCCCATCATGGTCATAACTTCATTGCACGAAAAGATATGAATTATTTCAATGTTAGTTCAATGATAGTTTTTTCAATGAAACTACCGAGTTTCTTTACAATTTAATCAGAAAAAAATTAAATTGATTAAAAATTTAAACAAAAGGTGTTGTGTTATGAGTCGATAATGTATCAATAGGGTAAAGGCGGGATAGATGCCCCACTTTTTGAAATATGGTTTTAATTTAATAAATATTGGTTTTACATTAACACCTATAAATGTAACTAGTTTAATCCTTTATTAATGATTTGTCTTTTTGGACCTATATACTACACGTTTTGCAGATTTTAGCTTTTTGTAGAACTCAATTTTTGGGGATAGATGCCTACGGTGCGGGATAGATGCCCTTCATACTGTTTAAGTATATTATATCCTGCTTATATTATAAATGTGAAAGTTTTTCAGAATGTGATATGTTTGTTATTCAATCACGCAAAAACGGCTGGACCGATTTGATTGAAAGGACATTGCTCTGCGTCCATACATAGTTGGCCCTGAAGCCAAGAGCATCGGATAATTATGTATTGTATTCTATATCATTAGTAGATTCCTAGAAGATCTTGTATTTATAGCGGACTAGCTGCAAAAAAGATATATTTCAAAAAAAGTATCAGATTTTGAGGTTATAATCTAACCATAACAACGAATATTAAATGTAGGTCTACCTACGATTTTTCATAGCTCTGAGTGATTTTTAAGAAACTGAAAAGTAGGTAATATCTTAATACCTACCTAGATAATTAGGTACCTATGCAGTTGTTTTTCTAAAAAGTGGTTGCAAGTACAAAATTAAAATGCATTTAAACTATGTAATTAACATAGGTAGGTTACTGAATTCTTAGCATTCGTTTTGGAATGAGATGAAACGGCGTGCATAGGGTAGGTTATCCTATTTTTAGCTATAGCTTTACCAATTTTAGATGGTAATAAGTGATTTTTTAAAACCTACAGTCCTACAATATTTATAATTGAATTTGAATAAGAAATAAAACCCATTTTTTTTTAATTTCACATTTATTGTTCTGCGTCTAAATTACAAATTAAAATAGTGTCTAAAAACTGTGCAGGGGGGTTGTATTATTTTGATACCTCGCATAACTTAGGTACCAAATAATGGTCATAACATGGGCGCAGTAACCTATAGTTCTGCGCCCAACGATACAATTACAGCAATATTCGACTATTGCTTGTCGACCTACTTGTGATGAGTGAACTAAGATATATACAAAATACACTTTGCTACCTCTACTTATATGACGGCTGTGAATTTTCCCTCGTAATAACCATACCGTTTCAGAATTTAGCCCTAATTCTGTGATCAATTGTTGATCAACCTCCCTGCCAATTGTTGATCCATCTTGCCTAATATGTTCACCGTAGTATGAGCGGGCTTGTTTGAGTTGATACACACCCAACGGTATCAAAATCAAATCATTTAACTCCCATCTGTGGAAAATCATGGAGAATTTCACTATTAATTGTTATACTTTCAAACTGGGCCCGCCTTCTATTTAAATTGTTTTGTTCTACAAAATCCGCCAATTAATTATTTCTAAACATATTTTCTTAGATTATAGAGATTATTATTCTAGAATCCTCTCTGTCTTCTAGAACCGGGTGAAACTTATTAATTAATGCTGCTGCCACCTTAAAATCTTGCATTAAATGTTTAGACGCTCTATAAAAATATTCTTGGCACAGCAGCTTAAAATCTCGTTTAAAGCGTCCATTGACGACTTCTACTACCCATCGACATAGGGTCACTTTACGGGATTCGTTAGCATTTGCCGTATTTAATTGGTGTTCACCTGGTTCTAATGAGAGAGGATAATGAACCTAGTAGTTCAAGCTTTGTAGTAACGAAATGCTGTCACGAAAGCCTCGGTTTAAAATCATAACATCACCTTCTCTAAAATAATTACGCATAGGTTTTGTAGAATCATAAAATTTATCTTTTAAAATGTCAGAGTCTGATTTTGTGGCTGCGTAAGGGCCCAGTACATCAAGTATGTAGCCATCACAACATACTATAGTTGTCGGCACGGATATTGAGCTCTCGGCGGAAGAGTGGGGATCGCTTTGCGCACTGTACACATAAGGCAATAAACCAATAAATCGCTCCTGCGCAGGTGAAGGTCAGGGCTCAATATCCGTGCCGATAACTATACTAGGAACGGTTTGACAAGATTCCTATATTTGTGGAGGGAATATGTATTTTTTTGGTATGCATAATTGCTACTCTTCTGAACATAAATATATGTTCCATCCATGATAACAATTGCCTTTCTATCCTCCATGTTAGCCCCAGGGTTTCCGAACAAAGACTCAGGAATGTACAGGTTTCTTGCAGCAACTTCTTCTCTACTCAAATGTTGTAATCCTAAATGTGCTGGCACAAAGCTTTCTGTCATAACCTCTCGTGCTTTAGCGACAAATCTTGAGAGAGTATTTCTTCCAATTTTTAATAATGAAGACATTCTTTCGTCTGAATCTCCTGTTCAGAGCTTCATTAAATAAGCACCAAGTGAAGTAGCACGTTTTTGAAAAACGGGAAGTTCTGCTTCAAGTTCTCTGAATTGCTGTTTCGTGCGTTCCAGACAATACCACACTAAATGATCACCCATTTGCTCAATATTTTCAAAATCTAATGTGTTGTTTTCATTATGCAGTAACTCACAAAAGTCTTCTATTTGAGCAGCCGTGAAACTTCTGATGACATTTTCAGTATCAAAGAAATCTGACCAAGACTGCCTCGCTAAATGCAATTCACATATACGACAACGTGGTGGTATATAAAACTTGTGATCTTTGAAAGAGCCTCACCCTTAACACAAAAGGAACTAGTCGCTGTGAAGTGCTATCACATTGCAGAAATGTACACTGGGCATAATATGTACTACCTATTTAAATTGGAGTATGACTGCATTCATAAAGTATTCTTATTAGGTTTAAAAAAAAGCACTATAAAAGAAAACACAATCGATCGATTAATAATTCAATCAATCGATTGTAATTGATTGGACATCCCTATTGCACTTCTGACATGACATTAGGCAAAGATGGCGATCTAATTTTATTAGTAGCGTTAAATTCTATTAAAAGTTTATTTTGGAAAACAGCTAGTCCGTGATACAGGAGTATTTGCAACTTACATAATAAAATAGGCGATTAATTACCGTATATTCTGATACTCTTTACTGCACGGCCAATTTGGACATTGTCTTTTGTTAATTTGTGAATATTTTAAAGATAAATGTTATTTCGAATGTTCCAATGTTAATTTAGTATCTATACATATTGAAAATATATTTTATCGCTAATGCACAGGCTCTGAAATTATCATGGAATTAATAAGTACTACGTACAACTGGAAAGCCAACTGTGCGACAAAGCGCGAGCCGAGTGAGAGGTCATAAATCTTGGTTCGTCTCTTTCTAACTAGTGTAACCATTCTAATCTGTATACATGGGACATTTAAAGATGTTTTAATGCCTACGAATAAATTTAATAATAATAAATGGCGTAGATAGGTAAGGCAAATTAGCCAGTTAACTAGGTTAATATTGATTACTGAAATTAAATAATAGTAATATTAAACATAAAAATCTAATTTAATCTTAACGGTGAGGGTTAAGATTAAATTAGATTTTTCTACAATAATAAATTTTAAAATTTTCTATGGAAAACGGCAATTTAATAGGTTAAGCTAGACTTAAATAAAACACGATTATTATAGTGAATGGTATATTTATTATTTATGTAGACATTTTAAAATTACACATTACTGAACAAACCTTTTTAACCTTTTCCGAGCCTCTGTTCGATAATCTTCAGGTTTGAAATGAAGTGCGCAAACCACAGAACTTTTACGTAAGTTCCCAGGTAGGTATCACCTCAAACCATTTTTTCCTCAACTCTAAATCCGATGGCAAACTGAAAATGTATTTTTTTTATAATTAATTAATTAATATAATTATTTATTTTGTTTAGGTGTGAGAATAGATTTTCGAAAAAGATATTTATTAGTTTTGGAGAAGAAATCAGGGGACTACAAAACGTTTATTTTGGGTATCTTTCATACAGATCATTTAAAGTTCTAATAGTAATCTTCTCATAATGCAGGGAGACTTGTAAATAGTGAATTTCCAAAATATTAAGTGATACAAGAAACATAATAAATCCAGTACATAATTTGGTGATGATACGGATAAATAAACGTCTCTACGCGTGGACTGTAGTAGTCACCCTAGTTCCTATTTATGTCAAACTTACCTGTGAAAAGATAATCCACAGCCAGGATACGATTCTTTCCCACACCCACTCACAGCACATATATTGTTCACCATTTTACAATCCAATTTACTATGTAGTAGCACTTTATTAACGTAGAAAGCAAAAAACAAGTTCATACGACAACATAGAAAGCGCCATATTGTTTTTATTATTTATTTTTTTCTACCACAAAGATACTACCATTTTACCAAGTGTTGCCTAACGTAAAAGTAATAAAACTCTCATAGAATATTGAAATGTCACGAAATAATAAAAAGATTTAACTAAACCTACAAAATATTGGATCCATTATTAATAGAATTATATACAAAGATGTTAAACGTATTACTTATATACGGAATGATTTTTTCTTTTGCGGAATATCTTTTCTTAAATTTACTACCATTTCAACAATAATATTGACACACCAAGAAAAAGTATGTCTCACATGAGCTCACTTCTCTAAGTAGATATTGGTTATTCAAAAAATACTTTATTTGTATGAACTTATGGTTCATTTTGATATGCTGAAAGGAAGCAAGTGAGCCTTCCAGTTGTACGTAGTACTTATTAATTCCATGGAATGTATTACACAGACTTCGAGAATTACTTATTATTAATAAGTTATTTAATATCTTGTCGCTGTAATACACAGGCTCCAAGATATTAAATAACTTGTGAGCCTTGTGCATAAATTTCTGCAGTGCGTCCCATTGCAAGATCCTCGGTCGGGTTCTGCCTTTTTCCTACGGTCCTGTGGAGCAGTGGATGTGATCTATACCTCGTGTGTTCATAAGTTTTGAGACAAAATAAAAGTTGCATATCTTTTTAAATAATTAACTTATATTTATAAAAACAATAGTAAACATTAAGTAAATAGTAAGTAAAAATTAAATATAATTATTATTCAAAATGACCACCCCTGTTTTTAATACATGCCCTTAGACGATTTGGCCAGTCATCAATGGCGGCACGAATCTTTTCCAGAGGAATTCGCTTCGCTTCTCGGACAAGAGCTCGCTTAAGTGACTCCAAGTTTGGGTGGGACTTTCGGCAGGCTCTGAGCTCTAATTCGGTCCATAGAGAATAATCCAGCGGGTTGAGGTCGGGGCTGGAGGAGGGCCATTCATTCGCCGCAATGAAGGCCGGCACATTTTCCTTCAGCCAAGCTTGAGTGGTTTTAGCCTTATGGGATGGCGCCGAGTCTTGCTGGAAAACCCAATACTTGTTATGGAATAGGGTATTAGACAGGGGTTTCACAACAGTCTCTAGAATGTCACTTTGATAATTTTTGGCTTTCACCTTGACGCCTTGTTGGCAGAAATGAAGCTGAGTCACACCTTCGTACGAAACTCCCCACCATACCATGACACTAGCCGGATGATGAGTACGCGAGACATTCCGTGCTGAAGCTGGGACATCCTTGCTACTTTTGGCATACACTTTATTGTTTTGTCGGTTGAACTTTTCTTCGACAGTAAAGATTTTCTCGTCGGTGAAGAGTATCTTCCTCGCATCGTGTCTCCTAAGCAGTATTGGACAACGTTCGCGTCGCAATTGACGAAGGCGATCGTTTAAAAAGTGTACTTTCCTACGGCTATACGCCTTAACCTTGAGATCATATTTCAGTATTCTGTTGACTGAAACGCGCGAAATATTGGTCTGCAGAGCGAGTTTCTTCTGAGTGCGACATGGATTTCGGCGAAGTCGCTCTCGGATGATTTTAATGTTCGCAGGCGTCCTCACAGAGCGTGGACGACCACTTCTTTGCCGATCTTGTAAAGAACTTGTCTCCTTGTATCGTTTAATAGTGTAATACACGAAGTTACGGCTCACACCAAAACTTTTCAGTTCTCGGAAAATGTCCATAGGTTTTCTTCCTACCTTAAATAGTGAAATGACGGTCGCACGTAATTCTTTTGTTCCCTCCATTACGAGAAAATTTAAATAAAATAATCCGAAATCATAGATATTAAAAGTTAACATTCCAAATTCAAAATTAGAAAAAAGAAATATACAGCAGCCAGTAATTTTTATTTTATTTTTATAAGTAAAAAGTTTGTCTCAAAACACATGTCACACACACAACACACACACACAAACTCAACAGGGCTACTGGTAACTCGACGTATTCCTTGCAGCACATCATAGTAGGGTTAAAATGCAACAAATTAAGCCACTAAATGTTCTACCGAAGTTCATTAATTTTTAGTTAGTAAGGGTTTTAGATTTTTTGTGAAAAATCCCAGATTAAATTATTTGAAGCCAATTTGAAAATTATTCACGGGGCGACTGTACTGAAATTGAAGTTATTATCATAGTTGACACCGTAGCGGATCGTTTTTAGTAACTAAAAGTTCAAAATGACTAAAACATTGGTGAAGATCACTAATCAAACATTTTTTTTTTGTAATTTTTGCTATTAGTTCATACAAAATGTTGTCTTAGCACAAAAAAAAACACTACACCAGGTGTACAAATTATTAGAAAAATATCCTTGTCTTATTATCGTTATCGTTTTTGATTTAGTATAAGGTGTTTATTCGGAAAATCAAATTAAACAGTTTCGTGAACATTATCATTATTTTTAATCAATATGAATTTGTGGTCTTTAATAACATGTATTTCACACGTCTTGTTCGAAGTGCTGTCCTCGGTTTCGAATACATGCTCTTATTCGCTTCCTCACTTCGGTTTTTGTGATTCTTGATGTGATTGTGGTCCTCATCTGATCCGCCGCATCTGTTATTCTCTCCCTTAGTTCTTCAATTGAATTTACGGGGGTGACATAAACTAGGTCTTTTATATGACCCCAGACGTAAAAGTCTAGCGGCGTCAGATCAGGGCTTCGTGCAGGCCACGGAATCGGCCCACCGCGCCCAATCCATCGGTTTGGATAGTTTTAATCCAGCAATTGTCGAATTGTGTTGCGGAAGTGGGCTGGACATCCGTCATGTTGGTATATCATGTTTGCCCTTCTTTCTTCGGGTACATCCGTGAGCAGTGCTGCTAAATGATTTCTTAGGAAATCTTCATAAAGTTCCCCATTTAATGTTCGGGGTAAAATATGTGGGCCTATTAACTTATCGTCGACAATACCCATCCAAACATTAACCTTTCGTGTGATTGACCCACGCTCGCAATAATTACCGTCGTATGCACGGCCGAAATGAATCGGCGCGAGGAAGCGGCAAGCGTTCCTTTGTATGTGTGTGTAAGCATTTTAAATTTCGCGCCATAATATAGACCGGTGATACAGGATGTTTATTTTTGATTGTTGAAAAATCTTTAATGCTGTATTAGGAAATAAAATAACATGTACAAAATTGTATCTTTTTATTTATTAAATTATTAACAAACATTGAAAGTTGTTCCTTATAATTAGTTAAAAATAAAAATTTGGTATTGATGATTAGTTACTAGTACTGCATCCACCCAGATGTGCCCGCGTAGTCCACGAAACTCAAGTTTTCAAATTCAAATATCGTTCGTGCAAATAACTTTCAACCTTAGGCTCTAGACAGACGGACCGCATTTCAACTGCAATCCAACCGCAAATTGCAGTTCAAGTGCAGTTGACACGACTGCAATAGAACTGCAAACCAACCGTGCAGTTCGATTGCAGTCGGTGTGCAGTTCACACGATTGCACGCCGACTGCAATTGAACTTCAATCGGACTGCACGTTTGGTTTGCAGTTCTATTGCAGTCGTGTCAACTGCATTCAAACTGCACTTGCACTGCAATTTGCGGTTGGATTGCAGTTGAAATGCGGTCCGTCTGTCTAGAGCCTTAGTGACAACATTTTAAAGATTTTCGACAGTGTGGTAATCAATCCAACATTGACCGAGACAAATGAACTTCTGACATTTCTGGCAAATGGTGTTTACTTCTTTCCGTATTTTTTTTAAGGAGCAACGAACGCAGCGGTTTCTTTGAATTTTATTTCTCTTGCTCCCCGCTCGATCTTCTAAGGAATTTGCATAGATTGGGAAGTGATTTTCACCATCTAAGCGGAGAAGTGCAGGAGGATTTATTACACGGGGTAAGATCAAATTTGGGTATTTCTGAGCGAGTTGATCGGCCAATTTATACCTGAATTGCCTGTGGCTGAGGGGATTTGTGCTGTTCTCACGATGTATGATGAAAATGTTCAAAATGCTAACATTTATTAGCCGTTTGAACACTTTCAAGTACCATTTCATCCCCCTTTTGCGCTCCATTAAGTACATGGACAGCATTTCATCTTTTAAATCTACACCGCCCATGTACTTATTGTAGTCGTGCACAACCACAGGCTGCAGTATTTGTTGTCCTGCTCTTCTTCCAGGCAACATGTCCGCATTGTGATAAGTCGACACTGTGTTTACTAATTTAACGTCATTCCAAGATAAGACAGATACGTCACCACAGTGTCTACTTACCACTGCTCCTTTTTGAAGTCTCCTTTCGTTGAGGGTTTGTATGTCCCCCGGTGTCGCCATTCTTCGCCTGTTCAGAGTTCCAATGACATCGGTCTTGTTCGACTTTAAAAATCGTGTCAAAGTAATTGAATTATAAAAGTTATCCATTACAAGACAGTGACCTTTGTAAAGAAATCTTTGCATGAGCCTTAGCACCACTTTTGCACTTGCGCTCGTAAAGCCATACAAGGAGTCCTCCCCAGAGTCCCCCGTCTGTGGATATTTTTTGCCCGTGTAAATTTCAAATTTCAGCAGATAGCCTGTAATCGCCTCGCAAAGTTCATAAAACTTTATACCGAATCGTGCTGCTTTTGTACGGATGCACTGGATCCATCTCAAGCGTCCTTTAAATAGAAGCAACGATTCGTCAATGCTTATTTCTCTGCGAGGCGTGTGCATGCTATTAAACTTTTTATTACAATGGTCAATGATGGGCTGTATCTTAGCAACTTTACGATTGGAACCATGAATACTGATAGTATTGTTATCGACAAAGTGCAGGAAACGCATGAGGAGCTAGTACCGTTTTATACTCATAAGCCTACGAAAACCTGGCATGGCCAGGGTACCCGTGCTCCAGTATTCACTCACACGTCCTGCGACGATCAGCGACATAAAAATCATCACCGCAAAGAGCTTGTACAGCTCATCAGTAGAGGTTTCTACCCAATCGTTCAATCGAGAATGGGCCGAAATACCGTCCGGAGACTCGGATGCTTGCGCTCTTGTTTGCCAGGCATTCTCGTTGGTCTGTGCCACAATACTGTTCATTATATCGTGATCCCAAACATGAGTGAATAACTTCAGAGGATCTGTTTCCTCAATATTGGGACCGCGCTCGCTAGCCTGGGAATAAACCTCGTAGTATAGTCGCTTGACCAATTGAAAGATTCAGACAGCCTCTCGTGTTCTTCGAAATCTTCCTCAGGATCTTCCACTGTCTCTTCCAGGGTAGCTCGAAGCTCTTCCAGCGACATAGGATCCTCCTCTTCCTCACTGCCCGAATCCAATCTTAGATCCTCTGCTAATTGCCCACTGAGTATCTAAAAGAGTAAATCGCCATTTATTATAATTCCATTTGATAACGTGACGTGAATTTATAATTAATCAGAGGGAGAATGTGCGTCTAAAAATAAAAAGTAAAAAAAAAATAGTTTATATCTACCTCAGAATAAGACATATCAAGGTCATGAGGTCTCTGATTAGGCTGCCAATCATAATCGCCGTCATCCGGTAAAAGCCTGCCGTGGCCCTGCAAAGATGAAAATTAAAAAATATATTTCCAAGTTAGAATTCCCTAACTAACAAAAATATTTGATACAAATATTTATTAGCTACATACCACACTTTTTGAAGTGCTGGCTTCGGGACGCCCGACGTCGTCAATATTTCGGTCTGGCTCCATTACCTACGGTTATTTAGTATAGATTAGTTTTTTATTTATTTATTTAAATGATGACAGAGTGAAAGTAATAAAAACAGAATTTTTACCAGTTTGACAATTATGCCATTTAATAGGTTATTGGAGTTAATTTGATTAAGAAATCAATTTTAATTTTGGAAATAAAAACATGTTCTTCTGTAATGATCTGATCAATGAATTTGAAAAAAAAGAATCAAATTAAAAATAAGAATTTCTGAGCAACATTCGTCTGGAGGATAGTGATCATACACACTATAACCACATTTGCACCAGAAAAATTTTGATAGTAGAAGTCGACGAATCGTACTTAGATACCACATGTATGCTGATGACATTCAGCTGTACACATCCCTCAAAGGGTGTGATGTGGCATCTGCAGTTCAAAGGGTAAATGAGGATCTGGATCGTGTGGTTGCTTGGTCTGAGGAAAACTCCTTACTTCTGAACCCAATAAAATCGAAGTTCATGGTGCTGGGTACAAGGAAGCAGGTAGCGGCAATACTATCTGCCAAGCCAGCAATCAACATTAAGGGGCAGAATATAGAAAGGGTGGAGCAGGCTTGTAGTTTGGGCTTAACACTGGATCCAGAGCTACGTTTTGAGGCTCACATAAACAAAATTGTTAAAAACTGTTTTTACAGGCTGAGGGTCCTGTACGGTATCCGCAAATATCTTAGCTTACCACTTAGGAAACAACTAGTAGACACATTAATCCTATCTAAGTTCAATTATTGCGATACCGTATATGGCCCCTGCCTACTCGCTAGGACAGATAGGCTAATTCAACGCATTCAGAATGCCTGTACCCGTTTCTGTGTAAACATTCCTCGGAGACATCATGTTACTCCATATATTAATCAGCTTAAATTATTAAAAATGGAGGCCAGGCGTAAACTACACTTGGCTACCTTAATGTTTGGTGTCATAACAACCCACAAGCCGCAGTATTTATACATAAAACTCACTTGGCGACAAACTCAGTACAAATGCGGACTCCGTTCTAAGGTCGACCCGCTGAGAGCACCAACACACAAAACCGCAGCTTTCAGGGGAAGTTTCAGGTTTGCCGCCACACACTGCTGGAATGATCTTCCACCACCATTAAGGGGCCTGAAAACCGTTAACACTTTTAAATTACATCTCAAGACCCTACTCCTACAAACACAACTGTCGGTACAATGATTTTGTTGAGTACACAATACAAAATAAGTTGCTTACCTTGCGTTTTTTGACTCACAATCATTGGTTTTGGATCCCCAGCAGTGCTGTGTGGTACATCCCTGTCTGATGACTTTATTGCTGTTATCAAACACTTATATCCTCCTGCTTTGATAATGGACCTGGTCAATGACATAATTTATATTAATAATTATCTTATCTGTTAAAATACTAATTCTATACAATTCTTTATTACTTATACAATTCTTTTATTACTTTTTACAATATTTTTGACATTATACCTGTATCATCTGATATACAACACTGTAAAGTATTAACGTTCCATCTGTGACGCATTTCTCAATTAGTCGCCACTCGCAAATAGTTATATTCATTGATTTCTGACTCTTACCTTGGGTGTAGCCCTTGAAAATATTGCGTTCTTAACAAGTTTAAGAATACACTTAAGTGTATTCTTCACACATAAATTCTTAATACACTCCACATACTCGCATTTCCTAACACACACAACATAAACAACACTCATTACATAACGCATAATATTCAATTACGTAATATTAGACGTTGAGCGCCGCCATGATTTTGGTTCATTCTTTACATCATAACCTCAACCAACGATTTTGACAACAGCGCATAGACAAGGAACGAATGAGCCAAATGAATGTTGCCAATGTTATCACTACTTAACTTATTTATTTATTTTAATTCATAATTTATTGTATTTATTTTAATAATATTATTGTTTTATTTTTAATATATATTATTTAAATTGCCGGCGGACGTTAACACGTCAGCTTTCGGCTTTTGCTGAAAACCAGCGCTGAGACTCTGTCCAACAGAGTGACAGCAACATGCTGAGCAAGGGCCTTTTCGCGTGGATGTGACGCATATTTCCCCCACTATTGTGTATTGCCATATTATTAATTCGTTTTTGTTTGTATTATTGTTTGTATTTGTCTATGCGTTATGTCCATGTGAATAAATGTATTTTCTTTCTTCTTCTTTCTTTCTTACTTCTACTTATGAGGACCCGGAAGTGCCTTATCGAGTTATTAACTTTCGTGTGGCAAATATGACAAATATTTGCCCGCAAGAAATGCGTATCCTCCCATGGCCACATACTCTCTCCCTTATAGCAGGAAATATAGTCGCGTTTATGCAAAAACCGGTCAAGATCCAGGACCACAACCATGATGATTTCCTAAAAAGAAGAGAAAACCACTTATGATTTATTGATAGTTATTGACACTTCCGCTTTTATAATATTATAAAGTTAAGATAGATACTAGGAACGCGAGTGAAACCGTATGCAGAAAAATAGTTCAAACAAATATTAAAAACTTGTATGAAACGCTAGTAGTTTTACGTGAGCGAAATTGAATAACAACACCAGTTATTTTTTTATATCTTGATTGTGTATCGTATCGTTTATTAGTAAATAATATTGTAATAGTAAAATAATATTGTTTTTTCATATCCCAAAAAATGCGCAATCCATTTCATTGTCGCTTTATACATTTTACACTGTAGTTATAATGTATAGTTGAAAATATCAATAAATTCAAACAAAACAACATACTGTACAAAAACATCAAGACTGACGTAACAAGACGCCAATCGATTGCGTCATACGTTTCACGTAAATGCAAGTCCTAAATATGAGAATGTGTGCGTGCATTTTGCATGACCTTCAAAAATGACAATTATTTTTCATATTCTGATAAAAGTGTACTAAAAGTTTTACACAATTCGAAAGTTAATGAAATTTCCTTTATATAATATATAATAACGTTAATATAATGATATATAATAACGTTATTTTTTTAAGATAAATACAAATATAAATCGGTATGAAAATCAAAACATTGACAGAAATTTTTTCGAGAGACATTTGATCATAGAAATATCATAAATCAAGTTAAGAATAGTTTGTTTTCGAATTGTTTTATGTTCTACACAATATAAACAAAAGATAAATAGACAGAAATACTTACAGATGTTTATTGTCGTAAGAATCCAGGAGAAGGAATTTCACCGGTCGCACGCGTCACCAAAATGAAATTGTTTATCCTGTCAAACGGGATTGACATGACGTAATACATTCAGTCTAATGGCCGCCCGTGACAGATTCATTCAGTACACTTTCGATGCAAAAAAAAGTCGACTAAAAAGTCCAAAGAATAGTGAACAAAATCGCATTTAAAAAGTTTGTTAGGTTTGGACGTGGATCCACGCTTAGGCACACGAGGGTAAACATTTTTAGAACGTGGATCCACGTCTAAAACACACGAAAGGTTAAGCGAGAACTTACGCTGCGATGCGGTTGGTTTCAGTTTCTTAGGGTTTCCTTCTCCCTTCGGTGCCCAGTAATGTAAATTGTGGTAATTTGTAATACCATCACGGTCAAAACATGACTCATCGGTCCACAGAATGTTTTTCAAAAAGTTTTCGCTTTCGGCATCGGCATTAGGGCTATATTTCACCGGGACACCATGGCGGCGCAACCAGTTGCGCCACCGTGGTGTCCGTAAGCTACCAAACTGGACACCATACAGACACCAGAGTCGCCACACCACACTGAGACAGTATCAAAATGGACGTTGAAGAGACAGCACTACTGCTGTATGTACGTAGGAGAAGAGAGTTCAAGAGAAAAAAGAACAAGAACAGTGGTGGGTTCATCCTTATTTAGCCGATCGCTGTAAGAAAGGACAATTCGTCAACATATACGCCGATCTAAGAAGATATCCGGATAAGTTTTTTAATTATGTGAGGATGTCCGTGAGGTCCTTTGATGAGTTAATGACTTTGTGTGAAAATGATTTGTTAAAGCAAGACACAATATTAAGAAAATCAATCAGTCCTGAAGAAAAGTTGTTTGTAACATTAAGGTAAGTTAAATCAAACTATGAACATTTTTAAAGTAAGTTTTATTAAAAAATGTAGACAAACAAACAAGCATGAACGTTTAAGTGCTATATAGATCCATAAGTGGTTCTGAGTCCTGTGAATCATTTGTGTCGCTTGGAGAACTTGCATATGTCATTGTATTCATAGAATTATATGGGGAATTAGGACTACTTGTGATAGGTTCATTCTGATAATTCGTGTTTGTCCTATAACTTGGTCCAGGATATTCAGTAGCAATCACTTGCCGTTGCGTCGAATAACCAGGATGGTAGGTGTCATGACTCATCATCCTGCCACCTGGATTAATTTCAGGAGAATTCCGAAAAGACGGACCAGTATAATCAAACGTCCTGTTACCAGAAAAACCTGACGCATCGTTCAACAAAGTTAGCATCTTTATTTTGGTAGCCATTTTAATTTGAGGAGGTAGATTTTTTAATGTGCTCAACAATGAAAGCAAAAATAGCCGATCTTCGTCAACCTCAGCTGTCTCGCGTAGTCTCTGCTCTGTTGTCTCACGGCGTCTTTGCTCAATTGAATTATTTAATGCTTGAATAAAAGGATCATCGTCTACTGCTAGTTTACGTTTGTTTGTAACTTTTTTTGGTCGCTCGCCTACTTCAGTGCTCTCCGAATTTTTTTCTTCTTCACCTTCTTCTCTGATAGCTACTACTTTTTGTAGAAACTGTAACTGCTTAAAATATATATATTCGCTTTTGCGGTTAGTGGCTCCAGACCCGGACTTAACATTTCTTTGGCGTTTGACTTCCCGCGCATAGCATGATCTGATGCTTTTCCACCTTTTTTGCAACACTAACCCTGGAAATAAAATTATAACACTTATTACTTTTTGTTAATTACAGGTACCTCGCAAGTGGATGTACGATGAGAGAATTGCATTATAGCTTTCGTCTAGGACAAACAACATTAAGCACAATAATAAAAGATGTGTGTGCTGTGATTTGGGATAAGTTGCAAACATGTTTATCACTTCCGGCTACTGCAAATGACTGGATGAAAATAGCAGATGGTTTCGAAAAACATGCCAACTTTCCACACTGCATCGGTAGTATCGATGGAAAGCACATAAGACTGATTCAACCTGCTGATTCTGGTTCGATGTATTATAACCAGTGGTCGGAATAGGTAGAGCTATTTTGGCTACTTGCGACATGAGGACATAACATGGATATGCCAAATATTTCCCGGAATCCCGGGAATTCTTGGAATTAAAAAAACATTGTTCAAGTAGTTTTTATAGGAATAAGTAGAAGTATTTTTGTTATTTGCTACATGCGGACATAACATAGATATGCCAAATATTTCCAAAAATTCCGGGAATTATCGAAATTAAAAAAAAAACAACTAAGTACTTTCTTTTGTCAGTGCTTAATTAGAACATTATATTTAAATGGATTGTAATTGACTTAGCTTTTAACACAAGATTATATTAGAAAAAAGCGGTCAGGTGCGTGTCGGATCACCTACAAGGTGTAGGGTAGCGGAAGAGCACAATTTACGTAAACAAGTTCCCTGCTACTCAGGTCACTAACGAAAAATTCCACTTCAAACTTTTGTATATCAAAATTGGCTGTGACAAACAGACGGACAAGGCAAAACTATAAAGCTTCCTTTGGAACTTCGGAAGCCTGAAAAAATATGTATTTAGCAGAGGACAATTACTTTACTTTTTCACTAAATGTCCTTTGTAGATATTATAAAAATAAAAAACACTTACCCAAATGTGGTAGGTAAATCAAATAAACAGTTTCAAATGTATCCAGTCCGCAAAAAACAAATCAAAATTCGTAAATCCAAGCCAAAGTATTCGTGTTAGTAAGATTCCAGAAACCAGTTAACAAGCCAACGTCAAATAAAATAAGGAACACAATAAATCACACGTGCGCACTCTACAAGCCGAAACAAAAGAGTGAGTGAAGCCCGCTGTACCTGTATTTGTATAAGTGAGACAGCTAATACTTTAGACGTTTTAAGATAGAAAGAGACAAAAAATAAGCGACGAAAACAGCGCTTACGACGGGTTGGCAACATGGAGCATAAACATATAATAATAAAAGAGAGATAAATTGGTTTGTTCTTGATGTATCGATAACTTACGGCCAGTTTCTTCATCAAAAGTTAAAGTTAAAGTAATGTCTAAAGTAAAAGTAACGGTCAAATTCGTTTTTTCAAGGCTTAACTGACAGCAAAATTCATAGAAAAATTTAATTTAACCGTTACTTTTACTTTAGACATTACTTTAGCCATAACTTTAACTTTAACTTTTGATGAAGAAACTGGCCGTTAGTGTAGCAGGAGCTGGTCAGGAAAACTCGTAGACTGATTTGACAATTGTGTATTACATTAATTACAATAAATACGAAATAACAAAATGCGGCGTCACCGCCGTGGTAAAATGAGAAGCGCCGTCTCGCTCGCAGCGGCGCAGGCGAGCGCTCGTGCCCGCCGATCCCGCGCCCCTCCCGCTGCCCGCGTAAACCCGGCGCTAGCACTCCCCTCGCGCTCCCCCTCAGCCGTCGCGTACCTCCAGCCGGTGGCAGCGATATTATCTTTTTCTATTCTGTATTGTGTAGGCATTTAATATTTCCTTGTGCAGTAAAGTATATTTAGTATCGTTTCTAACAGTTTTACTTAATTAATTCATATTTCACGAAGCTACCTCTAACAACGTTCCAGGATCCCTGTGTGTGTTTATAAGTAAGTATATACTGTTTGGGTGCTCACCTACTACCTGCTCATAACTGCCCACTTACCCATATTAACTCACTTAAATCAATCGACAATTTCAAAATCCCGGGATTTCAGAGGCATGTCCATGTTAATATCAATGTCAGGATTTCATTGGTGCTGATGGCTGCATGTGACGCTAATTATAATTTCATTTATATAGACGTCGGTGCCTATGGGAAAAGTAGCGATTCAGCAATTTTCCAAGAAACTGAATTGTATAAGAAACTCATAAGTAATACTTTAAATATTCCAGAGCCCCTACAAATTTCAGAAAATAACCCAACGCTTTTCCCTTACGTATTTATAGGCGATGAAGCATTCGGGTTGAGCACAAATATTATGCGTCCATACGGAGGAAACAACCTCAGTGCCGAAAAGAAAATTTTTAACTACAGACTATCGAGAGCTCGCCGTTACATCGAGTGCACATTTGGCATCTTAACAAATAAATGGAGAATTTTCCACAGACCATTAAATGTCCACACAGAATTAGCAAAATCCATTGTGAGAACATGTTGTGTGTTACACAATTTTGTACGTTCTAGAGATGGATATTCATATGATGATACTCTGACAATAATGGGCTTTCAAACAACAACACAGCAAAATTTCAATAGAGGAGGGCGTGCTGCTACTACCACTCGAGATAATTTTACACATTATTTTGTAAACGAAAACCCACTTCCATGGCAAAATAATTATATTCATTAATAAATACATACACAACTTACAACGAGCTTTTGGCTTTCCATGTTACACCAGAAGCATCATGAACATTTATTGATTGACAAATTCATTCAGAAAAATAAATGTTGTTTACTTACCAAAGCTCTTTTTTTGTTCAACGGTTTGCTCCTGTTCTCCAAATAAATCTACAACTTCCTCCCAACATTTCTTTTTCAAATCTCTATCGGAATAATCTGACGAGGAATTATCCCAAATTGATGGTCTACTTTGAATTTCGATAATAAACCTTTCTGTATCGAAATTATCCATCGTATGCAGTTAACAAACTACTCAGATATTAAAATAAGCAGTTAAAAAATAAAACATAACTGCGACACGTGCTGCATGCAATGAGGTGGGAGCGTCACTGGCGGCCGGATGCAGTTAACAAACTACTCAGATATTAAAATAAGCAGTTAAAAAATAAACGGCCGAGTGAGTGAGACACCATATCGCGCTATAGTAGTTAGTGGTGGCGCGACCAGCGTGGCGGCGCAACCAGTAACATTCTATGCACGCGTCCGAGTTGGTCGCGCCGCCAAATTGGTTGCGCAACTAAACGGACACCAGGTGAGTAACTCTCTATAGAGCTGTATACATTTTGTTGGCAGCGGCGACTGGTTGCGCCGCCATGGTGTCCCGGTGAAATATAGCCCTTAAGCATGAAACGACAAAATTCAAGCCGTCTCTGCGGATCTCCCTCTTCCAATGACTGCACGGGTTGGTAGTGGTACAGCTTGGCAAAAAAGAGTGGAATAAATGAGGTCAGCAGTATCGCACCTGTGGCAACCCGGAATACTACGACTCACAGATTTTGATATTTGTTATTTTTGGAGATATTCAATCCTAAGTAGGCGATGTCCTTTGGACACTTCAATGTCCAGTATTAACGATGTTAACAAGGGATGCTGAAGCCTGTGTAATAAGTACCTACAGACAGATAATCATGCCCCGAAGGCAGTTTTAACAATGAGATTGTTAGGCATTGACAAATAGTTTGGTTACAGGGATAATGAATGAACACATTTTGTTTGAAGTTTTATTTTAATATCAATCAATTCAATCAGACGTATCAAAAACACTTTCATCTAAATATTCAATGCCAGAAAAGCTCACATTAGAGGCTAGAGCTTCCTGCACCTTCAGAATCGCTGGAATATTCTAATTCTGAATCACTACCACTGTCATCTCTTAGATTTATAACTAGTTGTTCCATCTGTTTGTACATAATGGCACCTCTGTCATAATATTCTTTTTCTATTTTCATTACATGCTTGCATGAGTTCTTCCAGTCTTCGGCAGTAATGTCTGAAAATGCTTGTTCAGCAGCCACCTTTAAAAAAGAAATAATCATTAACAATCGTTCTTACATTGCAATATTAAATAATTATGCATAGGAATGTGTGGAAGAAAAAGACATGCTGCGCCGACCCCAAATGAAATTGGGATAAGGGCAGGGGAATGAATGATGAAACTAGGCTACATACCTTTATATCACTGGACCCAACATTGACCGAAGCAATTTTATGCTTTGCAATTTCCCATATCAACATAGGATTCAGGTCACAGTGATAAGGTGGAAGGCGTACCACAGTGTGACCATGATCTCCTAAAATATGGTCAATTTCATAAATAGGCTCTGGTTTATGCCGCTTCACAAGCATTAATAATTGAGGTTTACGGAGAGAGTCCTCAAAAGTTATATCGTTTTTCAACAACCATAACTTTATCTCAGCAACCTTTGAAACACTAGTTGGTGCCTTGTTCAAGACAACCGAATGGTATGGAGCATTGTCCATTACAATGATGGAAGGTTCCCTTAGGTTGGGGATTAATTTTTCAGTGACCCATTTTGTAAAGTTATATTTATTCATTTCTGAGTGAGTCATCATTTTTGTTTGTGCCACTGAAAATCAAAAGGGCATTTGGAACAAATCCTTTCTCACTCCCCGCATGTACGATTATATATCTCTTGCCTTTTGATATGTTGTGTTTCACTTCGCTGACATCAACTGATTGCCAACATTTTTTCAGCTTGTATGATGAATGAATATAGCTTTCATCTAAATACAGGGTGTTTGGCAGAACGTTGAACATACGAAAATGGTGGATAGGTGGGGTCATCTGCTACTTACTCAGCCCTAATTTATTTGGCCCTGGCCCACTGGATATTTTTAAATATTTTTTTTTTCTTTCTTCTTGTTTCATCACTTTCTTAACTTTAAAGTGTAATTTTTATTAAGAATGGGTAAAACAGGCAATATTTAGTTTTTTTTTTAATCTTTTATGTTGGCAGATTCTTATAAAATTATTGCTTTATTCAGATGTTAGCTAGAAAAAAAGTTATGAGTCCTGAAACTTACAGAAAAATGTAAAAAATACTTAAATCTTAATTTCAACTCGCAATAAACAAAAAAAACAAATAATAATTGAGGAGTTCCGATTCTAGCAAAACATCCCTAGTGTGTGAGCTTTCTAATGGTATGTAATTTGCTTTTTATAAAAAAAAAACTTAGAGTTATTTCATAATTTTATCAAGTAGGACATTTTTGACGAAACTTTACCTTTACGGAAAGTGAAATGTTTTGCGAAATTTAATACTGCAAGGTTCATCATCATCATCATCATCATCATCTCAGCCATAGGACGTCCACTGCTGAACATAGGCCTCCCCCTTTGATCTCCACAGATACCTGTTGGAAGCGACCTGCATCCAGCGTCTTCCGGCGACTTTTATAAGGTCGTCTGTCCACCTCGTTGGTGGACGTCCTACGCTGCGCTTGCTAGTCCGTGGTCTCCACTCCAGCACTTTTCGGCCAAGGTTGGTAAAAATTAAATGATCGATTGAAATTATGCTGTACCAGTTAGGTGCGTTAATGAAACAATTAAATAATTTTAAATAATTTATTTAAATATATCACAAATGTTCAAATTGACGCCCTTCATTAACAATACACGCGCGGCATCTACGTCTGATTTCTACAGTTGTTGTGCGCAGCAGCATCAGCTGTCGCATAACTTCGAAAGCAGCATTAATTCGATTTATCAAATCTTCTCGACTTCTCGACACTACAGAAGTAGAAACTTCTGTAGTGTAAACTAGTTCCTTTGCCCTTCCCCACACGTGAAAATCGAGCGGAGTGAGGTCGGGCGATCGCGGAGGCCAGGGAATTTGGGAAACAATTATCCAAATGCTTACGTACAATCAGACTAAAGTGAGCTGGGCAGCCATCGTGTTGAAAGCTTAGCAAACTCGAGCTTTTGTCGTAGTTCTTGTTCGGTGTTATTCTCACTTTGATACACTAATTCTTTAAAATAGCCCCAAACAAAAAAGTATGGAATTTAGGTCTGGCGACCGGGGTGGCCATGCAATAGGTCCGCCTCGACCAATCCACCGGTTAGGGAAGCGCTTGTTCAAATGTCCTCGAACTGCTCTAGCGTAGTGAGGCGGGGCGCCATCTTGTTGCAGCCACATTTCTGCCTCTATCTTCAGGAATCTCAGCTTCGATTACTCAGCACCATTCAGCCTTGGTGGCATTTCATGAATCACAAGCTGCTGGTCAATTATTCCAGCCCACATGTTTATGCCAATCAGATGCTGGAATCGATCATTTCTGATGATATGTGGGTTCACTCTGGCGTAGTAAAGTAAATTGTAGATGTTAAAAATTCCCATTCTTCTAAAATTTGACTCATCAGTCCACAACACTTGTCGAAGAACTGCGGATCCTCTCTGTGTCTTCTAAGCATCTCTGCAAAATCTGACTCTAGGTTCATAGTTAGCTGGCAGTAAAGCTTGCACCCTTTGCACATCTGCTTTGCATCATAAATAAATAAAATTGGATCCAGTATGGATCCCTGAGGTACTCCAGCTTTTATTTCCTTAAAAGAAGAAGTAGATCCAGCTTCAGTGGTGTTTTATAGTATAAATACTCAGAGTCTGACTTGGAACAAGGAAGTGGTACATACGTTTAAAAAAAAATAAGCGTGTGGTGGTTCTGAAGTTTACGAGTCGGAAGAGTTTCGAATATTTATCGCTTACATTTTTTCCTTGGCTTGAAATGGACTTACCCAACTTCGAGATGACAGTCTGCAGCGCCAGCAAGCACGTTGATTTTCTTCAGCTGCTGTTAGTGATGGCGGTTAATAACACTGACTTTACTGACTGAATACAATATATGTTTGTTATTTTATAATTCTTAGTTCACTTCGACTAATTGTAATGATCATAATGAAAAATGTAGTGACATTCTGGTGGTCAATTTCTTATAAAAATTTTACTTTTTTCTGATTCTTTCGGATATCTGTACATGTCAATAGCATATACACCTGTTTCGTTTATATGTTCGCTGCAATAAGAGCGTGCGATTCTGGGATGGTACGTACCAATAGATAGCATGATCAAATCTTCGTACGTTAAACTTGGAAAGTCGCTTACTTCTTCGCTGATTGCATTTAGTCTACGAAAGCCACTCTTCGTTGATATTTTGTGCTACAAAATCCGTTTATAGATTTGGTTTATGCGTGTTGCGGTTTTTAGTTTCGATGGACTCTTCCGTGTACTGACTATCATCAAATGACTGTTGAAAGCAGTTATTGCACCTGCTATTTTAAAATCGTCAAAAATGTGTGGCAAGTCGTGATTAAATGTGCTGTGCCGAAACATTTTAAAATCCCTTTTGAGGCGGCCATTGATTTATTCTGCGGCCCATCGCCATATAGCGACGAGCCTTGCTTTGTTGGAAGGTTCTGTGCTTAACTGTCTTTCACCACGAACAGTTGATGGAGGAATATGCACTTGAAAATCGTATTCTTCTGCAAATGAGACATCGTGGTGAGCAGTTTCCGAGTCTTAAAATTTCGCCTTCATATTTTTACCGCTTTTCTTGTTTCCTTGTGCACCGTTTGTATGCTAGGTAATTCAAAATAGGACAGAAACAAATTAGTCGATGGTCATTATTTATCTTGTCGTATCTACTGTACATTTCACGTTTCGTCACGCGCTCGCTATTCGTACTTTTATGCATTGATTGTATTGTTGCAGAAATTTATGTGCTTACCAAGTTTTGTTTTTTCACTGTTTTACTTGTCTTGGAAATTCGGAAATAAACTTTCACAGACGCTCTTTCACGCATGTTGCTTGTTTATTATCTGACTATAATTAAATTAAATATTGCGATATAATGAGTTATGGAAACAGTTGTATTATTCTTGAATAAAAGGATATATATGTATTAGAAATATGGTGCGTATAAATGAGAGGTTGGATTTAAGTAGATGACTGAGCTTTTTAGTTTGCGAATTGAAGTAGGGGAAGGGGGGGCATGATGGGGTATCTAAGGAAAATACCAAAAATACAGTATAATCATTGCGTTTATTATGCTTATTTATTTATGGCACAATGCCTTATTAATCTAACTACAATTTGGCATAGTCTTTGGGAGATGAACTTATAACATTTTTTTTAAATAAATGATTTAATAGGAACTTTCGAAAACCCATCTTGCCCCTTACCATGGGGTAGGATGGGGTAATGAAAATGGGGCAAGATGGGGTTAGCTAATTATTATCACAATAAATACAAATATGAATTTCTTCGGTGTTTTCATCATCCACACCAGCACAACCATTGTGAGCCCAACGTCCACAAAGCTGGCAGCCTACCCAACCTTCGGATGATTTCAGAAAACTATGATTTTCATCATTACAATAGAGACAAATTGTATCTTCATCATCGTCATTTTTCGTCTTGGCTGCAACTGTAGTCTTTTGTTTCTTCTTAGCATTTTTTTTGAGCCGAGGATCATTAGGATTGGATACTTTCCTCAGTTTTTTCAAATTCTCCAGCTCATTTTTATAAGGAGTTGAAGTAATGACAGCTGTTTTTCCTCTCCGGTATTGCTTCCTCTTTTCAGTTTGTTGGACCAAAGGGATTGGCAAAATATCACCAGGGGATGCATTTTCAAAGCTAGATGTAAGATCGCGGCATACCGCACGGATGGGAGATTTAGAAGCAAAAGAACATCCAGGTTCAGGTTCGGGAGCAGATTTTTTAGTCACATCAGGTGTGACTTGCTCTGTACATTCGGTGATAAAATCTATTCTAACTGAAGTGCATGATTCTGTTGTAAGTTCAGGTCTTGTTGTAACTGCTCCAGGATGGGATGTTGTGGTCGTTGAAGATACAGTCGTGACTACTGTGGTTGAAGGCACAGATGGAACTACCTCATATTGAGGCCCTTCGGCTTCTGTAACTCTGTGTTGCTCTACACTCGACGAGTTTTCAATATTTTGTATATCAGTAGTTGCAGCAGATATGAAATCGGCATCCGTAAAATTATTTTCATTAAACGGCCATATGCCACACTTTCTGAATGCGTTGATTGCTGTCGACATTGTAGCTGCCTGAATATATGCATTTCCAAATATTTCACTTATCTGAAATACAGTTACCACACGCCCTGGGTGTGATCTCAACCAGGCCGAAACAGCATGGTCATAATATGTACTGAGTGGCCTCATAAATGCAACATCTGCTGGCTGCATTTTATGTGTGCAGTGAGGTGGAAAGCAAAGTATAATAACTCCATTTTTACGTGCCAGATCAATTACTTCCAAATTTTGAGTGTGACTCCCATCTAGAAGCAGCAACACATGATTAGTAGGAGTAGCTCCGGAGAATCTGATAAACTTTTTGAACCAAGTCAAAAATATTTCGGTAGTTATCCAGCCTCGAGCATTGCAAACACCTTCAGTACCTGGTGGGGCGTGATCTAACAATTCTGGTTTCATTCGTTGTCTCGGAAAAATCATCAGTGGAGGCATGTAGGTTCCAGCAGCGTTAAAACATATTTCTACTGTAATAGTCTGGCCGCGATCTGCAGATGATAACGAGCCTACTTGTTTTCGTCCTTTCATGGCCAATATTTTGCTCTTGGTTTTAGATACAACGGAGATACCAGTTTCGTCACAATTATATATTTTGTCAGGAGTTAATTTATGCTTGTCATAAATCTCTCCGAGCAACTGGTAGAATTTACTAACGGCCACTTTATTAAACCCCATTGCTCTAGCTGCTGAAGTAGCTTCGGGCTTACGAATGGATAAATCTGGATGACGCCTTAAGAAACCTTTGAGCCAATCAACCCCTGCCATCTGCTTGTCAGTATTAAAATTGTGCGCCTTACCATTTCTCACAGCCAGTTGATATGCTAGACGTCTCAGATCGAGAGTTGTCAGCCCAAAAAGACGTTCTTCCATATGTTTTAGATATGCCACAATCTCGTCTTCTTCTTTTGTTGTAAAAATAGGTTTTTTAGGGCCCAAAGGTACACCAATTGTAACTTCACCATCTTCCTTCATTTTCTTAACATATCGCTCCAAAGTAGTCTGAGGCACTCCGTATTCAGAAGCGGCTTTTCTGTAGCCCATTTCTTTACTTAATACTTTATCTATAGCTGTTTTCATAGAAATTGTTGACCACTCTCCTCTTTTAGTTTTTTTCTTGTATGAACGTACCATTGTTTTACCTGAAAAGTACAATCGTATTAGGCACGTACCTATTTATAAACATAGATACCTAAACGAAGACCCACTTCACCATGTTGCCCCTATACCCCATCTTACCTCATACCCAATACCCCGTCTTACCCCAAAGGCTGATTTAGAAAAAATAAATTTCTCGAAAAAAAAATATTAACTGAACTTTTGTCTAACTATACCACAACAAAGTAAACAACACTAACAACCATATACGAGAAAAGACATAAATTGGGTAGTCATAATTACCTTACAGTAAAGACGTTTTTAACTGCGTAAAATTAGATCGACGAGACACTCAACGTGATTTTCGTTTGTAAACAAAAAACGCGTGCACTCCCACTCACTGTTTCTGTCGCACTGACGGTTGATCGAGTATGGCTTCCTATTGGGTTATTGCTTTCTGTTCGCAAGAGTCTAGTTTCTTGTATGTGTGCGTGACCCCGTCTTACCTCGCGTCCCCGTCATGCCCCCCCTTCCCCTAGGTATTTGGATATAAATTTAGTCTTTGATTTGTGCAAATCTATACTAATGAAATAAGTGGGATTAAATGATTTGACTCTCATTGTTATATCTCTCGCAGAGAAGACGCCAAGCTAATGATTTGCGGAACTAACCTATAATTGCTACCGGATTCCGAAGTCCCAATGGGTCTATTTACCTACGTTACTTTTTCACATAGTAATCTGGCCCGCACATTCAGACCAGTTTTCCCGACTGTTATTATACCGTGTAATCGGGCCGCGGCTCAGGGCGAGTTTCCCCCTAACCCTTGCTAACAAGGGATGCCTCTCTCCAAGTTGTGTATGTCCTTAATCCTAGAATGTATGTATAAGCGACACACAGGTATCTCGAAACTCGAGCCACTTGTAATAAGTTCCGTTAAAGAAAGCTATTTTTATCACTGACAGCTATTTTGAAGAACTCAAACATATACATAATATAACGTTCGGTTTATACAACGTTATTTTTAGTATATGCGAAACCTGAATATAGTTTGTTCAGAATCAGTAACTGAATCAATTCCAATAGTTTTTACACCAAGTTATATTTTTTTCAAAAACTATTTAAAAAAGTTTAAAGTTGGACATCGCCGCCATTAAGTACAACACAGGTCATAGCAGGTCATATCGAGTATTAGGAAACAGTAAACAACTAGTAGCAAGTGCAAAAAAACCCCTCAGTCCCCTTGAAGACCCGGTGACCTTGAATTTTTGCTGACTTTACAAGCTTATAACTTTGTGTTTTTTTATGATACAGTCGTGAAATTTTGTAAATAGATTCTTTACACAAAAATACTAGACAGGTGTATCAAGTTTCGCATTAACAAAAAATAAGGTTGTATATATGTTTTTCAGAAGCCAAAAGTCTCTTCAACATTCCATTGGCAAATAGTGATTAGACGGGATTTGTTTGACTGGTCTGTAGTGGGTAGTTTCATTTGGATATTTGCTGTTGCCATGTTGTTGTATTACTTGTATTAGTATTGGTAAAACAGAGTTTCTGAAACCGCGGTCCAAAATAAGAACATCGCTATTTCTGTAGAACCTATGAAAAATGCCATCGCCAGTATCTTCTTGATTGTCTTTCATTCTTGAGCATCTGAGATGGCAGCATGAGGTCCAGAAACCAACCTCTACCTCTATTATATGTCCTTCACAACACACAAATAAGAATGGTTAAGAGGTTTCTATATTTCTGATTGTTGTATGATCTTCTTCGGAAGAAGTAACTGGAAGTCTTCAAAAATCAATCAAAATATTTATTTTAAACAAATATTTACCTTTATTTTCAGGCTGCATTGGCCTTGTTGAGGCGTTGAATGTTTTGACTGTTTCTTTAATGAAAGATTCGTAGTTTTGAACTTTAATGGTTTAATCTACTTAAATAAAGAAATGTAAAATAAAACACTGTCGACCCGGCCGTTGTTGCCGGCGAGTGACGTGCGCGGTGGGGGTGCGCAGCGAGCCGGCTTGCTAGTCGATGGAGTGCGGTGTTAACAGGCCTATAGATATAAACTACTTAAAACAAAATAGGGCCCACTACATATTTAGGCCGTGGTTTCAAAGTAGTCATCATAGATGAGTATAAGTACTGACGTATAGATGGCCATCTCTCGATTTTGTATTTCATACCGCCATCTAGTTCCCAGACCTCGTACTACTTACTAGCAAATACACACACATACACATAGGTGTCTGACTATACTAAGCTGCCTACACAAACAGGACAGGATGACTTTTTACCGTCGGGAAAATAAGGAGAATAATTCTAGACTTCAAATACAACTTTTTTTTTTATTATTCATCCGGTAATTATACACAAATATCCAAGTGATTTTAGAGGTACTACTAGTTGTGTATTTAATAATATCCAGTTTACATGTTATATTTTATTTGTAAACATAAAGAAATTAAAACTGCTTATTATTAAATACACAATGCGTTATCTATACTAAATAAATTATTATGAAAGAAAGAAAATATATTTTTTCAGAAAACATTTATTTCTAATTTTATGCCGTAAATAATAATTGTGTGCTAATTCTTTAATTGGGTCATTTTGATCATAAACTGGTTTTGCCACATAACAAATAACTGACATATTTGCACCAATTGAAAATGACTAAATGTATGAATTTTTTTAAAACAAATTCTTTTAACTTTATGTTGGTCACATTGAATAAAATCGAGAGAAACAAGTGTGGTGATCACCAATTCTATATGATTTACTATTTGTTTGGATTCACAATTCGTTTTTAAAATTTCGACTGTAATAATTTCTATGTTCATCATACATTCCAGCAAACATTTACTGGGATAGTGAAGAATACATTTACTCGTATTTCTTTTTAGAGTAATGAACTTTAAATAGGATAAATATGTTTCTTCACTATCCTCTTCTAACGCTTTTTTACATTCCATGCAATTTTTCGATTTTTTTTATATATTAAATTAATGACCCAGCCACAACAATACGCTACTGCTGCACATTTCTCAATTTCGCTTGGAATTTCACAAGATATATTAAATCTAAACTTTTTAACTCGATATTTAAATGATTAAAATCAATTTCTATAGGTTTAGGTCGGGGCTTGGGAATATTATGAGTTATAATATCTTTTAAACTATGTAGGCAATGACTGTCGTCACTCTCACAATTAGCCCCTACCGATTTAGGTGACACCATATTGTTTATCAACAAGGCTTTGATGATGCCTCAAAAGATACTAGATTTGGCATAACATTTCGTTGCCCATGAGCTCGTATGGCACCAAAAAAATCTCCAGCGGGTCTTGATTGAAATTGCGCAGCAGTATAGATCGCAAGCCCAAGCCATGTAGTCTTTTAGTTATTTGCTGAAATGCTTGAATTGTTTTGATCAACTAGAAATAGATGGAAAAAACCTTGCTATGTCACCGATAAATTTCATTGTTTTTAAAATTGGTAAGCTCTTATGCCATAATTTGTGATGTGGCGATTTTGGCGAGATTGCCGATCGATAAACTTTGCCATTTACAATTTTACTAAAATTTCCATTGACGGAATCAAAAAGCCTATCAAAAAATAATAAAACTTCTGCAGTCTCAGTGCTTTCCTTAGGAATCCGGCCAATTTCTGGATAAAAAAAAGATTCATACAATTTATTCACAGTGGTACTAATCACATGGTACTATTCACATCACGAATTCGGATTTTAAAAAATAACTCCTGCTGTAGCCTTAATATCAAGGAAAATACTTTTCTAGTCTGAATTGTCCCTGGGCAAAGGCCTCTCTCAACTCTTTCCATTTTTTTTCTAATATGTCCTGCCAGCCATTAGTAGTCCTGTAGCGAGTTCTCTGGGAAGTCATCCACTACTACCGTCTTCTGAACGGTCTGCCGCGACTCCGGCTGTGTTAGAATTCCAATCTTGTGATATAAAAGCTAAAAACCAGGACAGTAGACATGCGCAAAACAGTGCTTCCCGAAGTAATGTGATATGGCATTACATTTCGTACCAAGTAATGTTACATTTTACCATCACTTCAAACATCACCTGTAATGTTGCATCATAAGCGAAATATGGGGGCTATAATCACTGTCGTGATGTTGTAATGCAATGTTCAGATTTATCACATAACATAGAATATATAAATTACAAAATTGTAATATTATTTACAGTTGATTTCCCTTCATACTTAAACCATGCGTACTCAAATATTACGGACCATTTTTCCAGGCTTAGGACTGGCAATATTCATAGATTACAATTACCTACTAACCAAAACGAAGTAGGTACGTAATTGATCAAATCATGAATATTGGCGTATTTAAAAATCAACTGTATGTACAATGATTGCATATTTACACATAGTAATATATAGATTTATGTATATAAGTTAATATTTACACATATTTTACACTTTATAAAATCACTAATTACAGCTTATAAATATTAATTCCGACAGTTTTTTTGATTTGAATCGTGTTCGCCTCTCATTTAATATTAGGCCAACTTTTGAAAACACCCGTTCGCACGGTACCGACGTTGCTGCGATGTTTAGGCGTTTAAGCATGTATCTGTACAGCCGGGGATACACGCCTTTGTGATCATTCCACCAGAGCAAAGGATTTTCTGACCTTTTTATTAAAGGTTCGTCTAAATATTTGTCGAATTCAACAATGCCGGCAGCGGTTGGGTTTTGTGGAACGAGAGCAGAAATTTCTTCGTCGAAATCGTCCCAATTAGAGCCAGTTTTCGGCAGCTGAGGAACTGGTACTTGCGTTGCCTCCTCCTGAACGGGTACGTGGGTCAGGGTTCTGTCCGAGCCAATTCTCAATTATAGAGCAGCCACTGCTTTCTCAAAATTTCTTAAGTCACTGAAGCCACTTTTCTTGAATCTCGAATCCAATATGGTCGCCTCGCAAAGAAGTGGTTTATTTTCTACATCTCCGAATCTTTGCGCCATTTGTTGTTTGAGTGCGTTATGTAGGCGCTCCAACTTGGGATGACCATCAGGAGAGTATTTGCTGAGGGCCCGATTAATTATTTTGCAAAGGGCAATATACTTTGACGCCGATACGTATTGTTCGCCACTAATTTCAGTAGTGACCTCATAAAAGGGTTTTAATACCTCAGTGGCTTTTTCGATGACGATCCAATCATCTTGCGGCAGGTTGATGTCTGGCCTCATAATTGCTGAAGTGGCAGTTAAGGCTTCTTTCATCCTCAGCAACCGGCTTAGCGCATCATATGTAGAATTCCAGCGCGTAGTTACGCCTTGCTTCAGTTTCAATGGGGAAATATGCATTTGCTCCTGAATTTCCACCAATTTCTTCTTCGCTGGATGGCTGCGATGAAAATATTCGATAACTGCTCGTCGTTCGCAGCCCTCGTCTACGTTGGCTGGAGATCGTCACGATCGATCGACGTGATGACCTGACAACGCCCGTGGCGTCTTTCCCTCCTGAGGCGACTAGCGCGTGAGCGCTGCCTTTTTCTCGAGGCCGCCTCCTTCACGAGCATTACTGCTTCGCAGAAGGAAGCGACCGCATCCCACTCCCTCTCGCCCCGGACCATGGCCTCGACCAGGGCCCGGCGCGAGAGGTCGCCGCCTCCGATCGCCTCCATGAGGACACGTCGATGGTCCTCCCAAGCGCACATATCTGCACCGTATGCTCTACCGTGTCCTCCGGGCGATCCGTGCAATGGTGACACCCGGGCGAATCTTCCGCCTGTATTCGGAACAGGAACCTCCCGAACTGGCTATGTCCGGTGAGGACCTGTGTCATGCGGAAGGTCAGGACGCCGTGACCTCTCTCCAGCCACGCCTCAAAGAGGGGACTTATCGCCGCGATCGTGGCGTGCCCAGCGCTGGGTTGCGACAGTCGCTGTTTCCATGTCGCCATGAGATCCCGCCGGAGCTCGGTCCGCCATGCCGCGATTTGTCGCGGCAGCGGACTTTCGCCCCGGCGTTGCACCTCCACGCGCATGTCGTGCATGGTGGTGGCGTGGGTTTGTACTCAGTAAAAGACACTACGCTTAGAGCACATAAACAGTTTATTAGCGCACAGTGACTTGTACAGCTATTGGAACTATAACTATATTCGTAACATACATAAAAAACAAAACTTTTGGCGGGAGCGAGCAAGAGCCGCGGAATCGATTGAAACGTTACTTGCGTGCGGAGCGGGCGCGCGCGACTCAGACTGGCGACTGGCCTCGGGAGTCGGGCGCGGGATCGGAGCGCGAGGGACGCCGCCGGCGGCGTGTGTGCGGAGTGCATGCGCGGCGCTTGCGCAGCGTCTCACAGTAGATCGACGCCATACAAGCGTTGGGACATAGGATATTTAAATATCCAAATGTCAATTTTTGAAAAACGAGTTATGCCATCGTATTTGTCTTCTTATTAGCTGTTAAAAATGTTACTAGCATTTTCTGATTGGACTCTTACATCGAGAGCTATAGCGCAAAATGTGATTTAAATGTATGGGAAGTGACTTAAAAACTGATGTATCTCGAGATTCCCTTCGCCTTTCGACTTGATTTTTTTTATATGGTAATAAGACATATATTTGGCACATTTTCTTCAAACAAACATGGTGCGATAAATGTGCCCGTTTTAAGATACAAGTATAGACCGATTTTTGCAATATCATCTACATATTTATTTATAAGTTTCACATATTTTATCTCTGAATCTCACTTCAGTGGTGACTCACTGATATGGTCAGGCCATAACTCATTGGTGCACCGATAATATAATCTCTGGAAATAATTATATACTACTAATGAGGTAATTTGTTAATTTTTGGTAATTTGTTATTACCTAAATTTTAATGAGGTGATTAGCTATTTTTTTGGAAAATTAGCTAATTACTTATAAAAGACCTTTTTATTGTTTACAATAAGAACTCGAATCGATTTTTAACATACCTACCCTCATAAGTGCCAATTTTGGAAACCATATAAATAGGCGCATGGTTGACTGAAATTAAATTAAATAAAAGCAGTCGTTTTTTATGAAAAACAAAAAAATATTTTATTGTCACGCTTAGTTACTAAAATAATAATAAATTACAAATAATAAAATATTTAAAAACATCAAAATATACCTACAATTCTATTACTAAGATATTTATTGAAGTACTTAACTACAATTTACTAATAACTAATTTCATAATGATAAAGTAAGGACAAAATTTTAAATTGGTTGACACTAATATTTAGACATGATAAAAACAGTAAAAACAAATATTCAATATAACAAACAAAACGAAGAACAGCATCATAAAGCATCATAAAAATCAATAGTCTAAAAGAAAGTGTTAGTCACAGAAAATATCATCATCAGATTCTATTTCAGATTCTTCAGAATCGCTATCAGATATTAAATTCATAACGTCACAAAATTCTACTTGATTTTCTTCTGTGACTATCATTTCATAAACTTCTTTAAACATATTTCTCTTTACGTTACGATCCAATTTTGGTCGTATGGTTGTCAAAAAAGGATCTGAAGTGAGAAGCAGGTTATGAAGTACATCTTCATTACAATTAATACTACTACTTTTTCTCGAGTGAGACTCTCTAAATTTACGAAAATCTTTGTTTCTCGCTTCAGATGCTTCTTCTGACAAAAAACCGATTGGCACTATAGATAAATGCTCAATTATATGAGCTCCATGAATAAGCAACTTATGAATACTCACAGGCATATAATACCATGGATAAAGATTGGTAAACATTTTTGCAGTATCTATACAGAATTCATTAAATTTGTTTACAATAATTTTTTCACCAGAAGAAATACATTGTAGGATCACACCAAGTCTTTGCACTAAAGCAACGTCTAGTCCAGTTATATCAGCAGTTTTGGCTGGATCTTGAAAGAACCTTCTAGCTGAGTTTCCGTTGTTTGTCGTCCCACTGCCTTGTTTTACAACGTCTAATAATAAACCAGTTTCTTTTCTGAATCTGTCTTGAATGTTCTTTTTTCTTTCATCTACAGATTTTTTGGCATCGTCTCCTCTTGATTGCCAAGATTTAATGTCTAATCTATATGCTATATGAAGCAAACATTCCATGGCACGGATCCATGCATGAAGACTGCTTAATCCATATTTATACATATCTTCGTCCACTGGTTTTTTCTGAACCAATTCTATATTGTTCATTTCCTTCGGACGCGCCTTACACAAATCGCAAACTGCTGTAGAAGTGCCAGAGATATAGGATGCCACTTTTCCATCTATCATTGTCAAGAGCAATTTATGCTTGATAGTTGCATTTTCACATTTCGTTGGATTTAAACTTTCTATTTCTGTTTCTATATTAGTCATTTCGTTTTTAACATTAAACTCCGTTTCTTTCATGAACTTCCACATAATGGGTCGGCAGAAAGACGTTGATGAAGGCCGTTGGTTTTGCCAAATAATACATCCATCTTGAGTTGTGAGCTTCAATGGCACAAGACTCGCCATGAACACGCTTTGTAGTTCTTGATTTGAACAATCCGACTTTTGTTGATGTACACTTTGATTTGAGGCTCCATCAAACCCCCATTTGCTTATTAGCAGGAGTTCATCTTTGTCAAGACTTATGTCCAAACACTGAATAAGTCTATTTACAGTTAAATCTAACAGAGCTTGAAGTTTAATCTTAACAGAAGTTTCTGTTATTGTTACAGCACTGTTGTCAGGGTAGCACTTTTTCTTCTCTTCTTGAAGTTTATAATAACTAGGGTATTTACAAATTCCTTCCTTTTCACTGAAATCTCTTAGTGTTATGTATCGAAACTTTGATAGTCTTAAAGTGACATATAATGCCAAAGCTTTTTGGGATGATATTTCTTTCATTTCTCCAAATTGAATAAACTGCTTTACTTTAGAGACTTGCTCTGGATTTTCTAAAAGGTACTGCAGGATTTCAGCCACATCTTTTTTTCCAGATGATTTGAGGCTCGTTTGAGCAGAGAAGACGATTTCTTCCGTGCTATAGGAGCTGCAACTCGATTCTGTGCGTCTTCTTTTTTGTTTGTTCGATAATTCTTCAAAAGGTTTGCGGCTTTCTATCGAAGTAGATGTAGATGCGTCGGAAACCCGACATTCCGGATTCATCACAACATTTGTGAAAGAATCGGATGTTGTCGCTGTTGGTTCTTCAGATGCCTCGTCTATTTCTTCTTCGGGTATAATAACATTCTCTTTCCAATTTTCTGGCCATTTGATATCTGCTTGCAACCAGGAGGAATACTTCCGCATAAATGCTTCTTGATTTCTTGAAGATTTCATCCATTTAGCATAGATCCGATAACAAAATCTACGACACCATTCTTTAAGTTCTTTTTCAACTGCGTCTCTTAACTGAAAATCACTATTGGTTTTCAGAGACGTAAATAATTGATTATAGTCCCGAATATCACCACCTTCACGTAGAGAAATGTAAAGGTCGAGGTAAGTACCGAAACCGTGAAAAGACATAATGACAACACTCGGATGAGGATGAAATTACAACTAATGCTCTTCAAGTAATGCACCTATTTATATGGTTTCCAAAATTGGCACTCATGAGGGTAGGTATGTTAAAAATCGATTCGAGTTCTTATTGTAAACAATAAAAAGGTCTTTTATAAGTAATTAGCTAATTTTCCAAAAAAATAGCTAATCACCTCATTAAAATTTAGGTAATAACAAATTACCAAAAATTAACAAATTATCTCATTAGTAGTATATAATTATTTCCAGAGATTATATTATCGGTGCACCAATGAGTTATGGCCTGACCATATCAGTGAGTCACCACTGAAGTGAGATTCAGAGATAAAATATGTGAAACTTATAAATAAATATGTAGATGATATTGCAAAAATCGGTCTATACTTGTATCTTAAAACGGGCACATTTATCGCACCATGTTTGTTTGAAGAAAATGTGCCAAATATATGTCTTATTACCATATAAAAAAATCAAGTCGAAAGGCGAAGGGAATCTCGAGATACATCAGTTTTTAAGTCACTTCCCATACATTTAAATCACATTTTGCGCTATAGCTCTCGATGTAAGAGTCCAATCAGAAAATGCTAGTAACATTTTTAACAGCTAATAAGAAGACAAATACGATGGCATAACTCGTTTTTCAAAAATTGACATTTGGATATTTAAATATCCTATGTCCCAACGCTTGTATGGCGTCGATCTACTGTGCGTCTGGCCGATTGTGTGACCGCGCACCGTCCCGAGTTTCAAACACTATTTAACGCGCGTAATATATGTATAATAAAATTGAAAAAGCCTCATAAAGCAGCTGGTAAGTATAAATATAATAACGTTAATAACTAATCGTAATTACTTACAGTAGTCTCCGTTGTTGGCATTGGTTTGTCCTTATCATTTAGAAAAGTAAAATATTCAGATGCAAACCACTTCGATATATATACCTACATCATTAGGTCCTGTAAAAAAAAAAAGATATAAAAGTATATAGGCTATTATAAATATGTAAATTTACAATGCGAAAATACAATGCATACAATGCGTAAATAAACAATTTAAAAACTTACCTGATCCTGTTACTAAACTTTTTTTGATTTTGCTCCTTTCTTTTCTATTAGTTGCTAATAAAGTTGTCATCTTTTTTTAATTCACCTATTGGAATGTTCAGTTCATTTGAAATTGCCTTCCATGCATCTTGGCGTAAATCGTTATTTCGATAATCAGTTAGTGTGCTATCCCACAAGACCCGGTAAAATTCATAAAGTTGAATCAATCTAATAATATTTTCATTATTGAAACTCGAAGAACACGCGTGTTTATTCATTTTGCGTATATATATAAATATAGCGTAGCCGGCCGCGTGCGTCCTCTTTGACGCGCGACCAAAAACCGACTGACGGTGGCTCGCGCGGTACGCGTACCCCAAGAGTGAACGCGTAGCTGCAGGTATGGACTAGGCGTTCCGGATACGCGTACCAGGGTACGCGCAATCCGTACGCACCTTAAGGGTACATTGGGCAATCGTAACAGTTCGTTAAGTTTTATGTGCAAAGATTCTGATTTCTTTCCTAGACAATTTATTGTGCGAGGGTGGTCCCCAAAATGTGAATTAATTAATTTCTTAAACGCGTCGTAAGTATTAATATCTTCTCTCTCACTAATCAAACTAGCTGACAAGTCGCTAAGACGGCTGTTTATATCTTCTAGATTATATTTGTTCTGTTCCTCCTTGCCAGGGTACATTGATAGAACAGAATCACATTTTCTCAAAAATAACCCTCTTTGACGAGTATTACCGTCGAATAAGGGAATAATTTTATTTTCAAATGAGACATATTTCTAACTATAGCTTTCCTGCTGTCTTGTTTATTACCCGTTATATACTATGATTATCCGTTAAGGACTACCAATATACAGGCTTATTGGTAAAACACTAACAACCTTGCAGGGACTGTATTACTAACATCATAAACTACAACTTTTGTTCTATGACTTTTTATAAAACATAATACATTTGCCAAAAACAAACCTACAAGATTTCATTGTTCTATCTAACACATTTCAACTCTATTTTGCTGTAGAGAAAAAATTTGCACGCCCCTACCATTTCTTTACCAACTAAAGGCCCGATCGAGACCAGTCGAGTGATTAGTCGACCGTAGTGTGCGGACGAGTCGAGATTATCACACATTACAATAAATTCGTTTGGTGGAGGGTTGGCATTTCTAGAATTAATGCAAGATCTTTACCTACCCACGCCTCCTGCGCACTATTCTCGTACCTAGTCATACTTTTGAATCGGTAACTCGCTACGCTACGATTTACCGCCTTTTTACGAAAAGGTCAAATAATACCTTACCTTGGACATTTCACATGAAAATAACCTTGATATTTCACGGTACCTACATACTAAAACGGACTACCAATTACTTCTCAGACTTCCTGTAAAATTACAACTGGATAGCATTTGATAAAAGTATTTTTCGTAGATAGACCGAATCCACTCTCCCTTCATACTTGACCAGGCTTAGGCCTGGCTACATTGAAAATAAAATAAGAATAAATTGCATGTAGATACCTAAATTACCTACCTACGTAGTGTGATGAAAGTTACGTTAACAGGTTCTGGGGCGGCCTCACAACAGTTTATTTATTTTTGATAAACAATAGCGTAACGAGTAAGTACTGAATTGTAAATGTCACCGTAAGATTACAAACATCGTTAGATTACAATCTATCTCGAGAGATTGTAAACTGTCGAATTATTGTGAACCGTAACATCTGATTGCAATTTAACGCATTATTTTTCGCTACATTATAATCTATCGATGAGAAATTGTCAAATTGTCAACTGTCCGAAAGCTCTCCCTGATTGGTCAGTCTTTTTGTAAGATCGACCAATCACGACCAGCCGTTCTGTTCCCATGGAGTTCCCGTAGAGTTAGGAATGAAATAGAGGTGTCAGTTAAATAAAATAAATGCTCTTCAAAAATTCTTCAAGTATTTATTATTTAGTACGAGTATGTAATTAATATTCCTGACATATGGAGGGAACAAATTGTAACGAAATATTTATTCTTCAAACACAAATTGAAATTGGAAAATTATAAGAAACTTTTATAAAAAAAAAAACAAAACAAATAGGTAGTTTGTCTTCAAACACAAACAAATATTTAAAAAAAATAAAAGCCTCTTATATAAAAAAGGGTACTTAATTTTGTCCTCAAACAATTTAAATTGGACAATTATAAAAAAAAACTTTAAAATAATAAACAATCATTTTATCCTGCAATTCAAATGAAAAATATAAAAACGGTTACTTTGTCCTCTAATACAAATTAAAATAACGTTACAAATTTCAGTCTTAGAAAAAACATTTGACATAAATTTATATAAAAATCACTCTTATAAAGCCCACTGTAATATTTTTGTAGCTCTATGGTAAATTCGTTCGGATTAACAATATAATTTTTTTCTGAGTTATTTTGTTGACCAGGCTCAATATCCGACATGGCTAATATTATTTAATAAGAACACGTAAGTTTCCACGCATATACAAATATTAAAACACGAGAAATTAATGTAATTTAGGTTATGTTCGACTAAGCGTATTTACAGTATGTACATGGCTAGTACGCAAGCGTGTGAAACTAGTCGCGAATAGATTGGAATTCACTTTTTATGCAAAGTCTTCCGATGTATACAGCAGCAGTACGCAAATACTCGCATATATTTTGTAGTGGCCAAAGTAACTTGCTTTGTTCCATAATATACAGTGCTAGTCCGCATGCAAACTAATCGTGTATACATGGGAATAGGCGCGAAAAACTTTACGATTCCAATCTATTCGCGAGCAGTTGCATGCTCGCCATTTTGATTAAAACACGACCTAGCATTTGATTTAAATAATAATAATTCTCGTTCAATTAAAAAACATTGTATTAAAAATTGAAGTTACTGACGAAAACGAATCGCTGCAAAACCGACTCCACGTAGTCTTGTCTGCCCTACCCCTAGAGTGCAATTCAAAACCGCGTAGGCGCGGAGGGGCGAGGCGGCCTGCGAGCCGAGGCGCAGGTAGTTTTAACGCCCGCCGCCGCGGCTGAGGCTGGCCGGCAGAGCCGGCCAACTAGCCGAAGCTGCGGTGGTGAGCGTGAAAACCATCTGCGACGATAAGCTCGCATGGAACCGCCGGAGCCCCGCAGCACCGGAGCCGTGACAGAAGCGATGCTTGCTGCATGTTGCTTGTTTACATTTTAAACGTACTGAGTAAAAAAATTAGAAGCTAATTAAATATATTTTATGATGTCATTTAATAGTATTTTAGAAGTTTACTGTTAGAATGCCTGCTACTTTAGATGCAAAAAATATTCATCATGCTGAGTTGTTTTTAGAGTGGTTTACTTAGAAGATTACTAGTGGCTAAGATAGTATTATTTAGATGCTCGTTAATTGTTTTTATAATTAATTGGCTGACTTAATAATTTAGAAGGCAACATACATTTTTGGGGGCGAATAATGATATTAAAAAGAAGCCTGTTTAAATAGCATTTTTATAAACAAACTCAGATTCAAAAGCCATTTTTATTTATCGCTTTACCTAATATTAATTTTGTATAGTTAAATTTGACCGTGTATAAATTGGAAAGATGCATGTGCACGTCTAAGCTACGAATTATACGCGAGCAGTACGCAAAATTCGTGTATACTTTGAATATACGCGAGCAGTTTCCTATGGATGCGTTTTGGCTATGTACACTCTGTAAATACGCTTCGACTAACACTAATTTGTTGGTTTATCGTTCAAACTGCTTTTCTTTGATTAATCACAGATAAATTTTACATCCTCAACACTTTTATATAACTAATTCTAAAGATATAAGTTATTTTCAACAGGAAATCAATTTATAATCACGAAAACACAGTTGTTTACACAATCGACAACAAACGAAATAAACAAACAAAATGGCGAATGCCGGAGCGGCGGGCGGGGGCACATTACGTTCTACCAATCAGCGCGCAAAATGCTTTTCGTTCTACGCCAGTTGACAATTTGACCGCTTTACATTGATAGATTATAATATAGCGAAAAATAATACGTTAAATTGCAATCAGATGTTACGGTTCACAATAATTCGACAGTTTACAATCTCTCGAGATAGATTGTAATCTAACGATTTTTGTAATCTTACGGTGACATAAACACATTTGGCGTGGATTATGTCGGCACGAAACTACAATATCCATTTTTATTTTTGAATGCAGGCGTATTTAAAAAGTGGAATCAGCATATTTACAACAATTGCATGAATAAGTATTAAAATCAGTATTTACAAATTATTACCTCTCAAGTTCAAGTCTCGCGGATGTCGGTGAGTATCACGCACTTAGCGTTCAAAATAATCACCTTCACAACCAACACAAAGTCCACACCTAAAAATTAACTGTTCATTCACTCGCGATAGCACATCAGAGTTTGTTTTTATTTGATTAAACGCCCAAATAATCTTTACAATCAACATGTCGCGATTTGTGATTACGCGGCCAGTGTACACCAATGTCTTAACATGTCCCCACAAATAAAAGTCTAAAGGCGTGATGTCTGGTCAAATATATAGAAAGATATATAGAAAGTCAGCACGACAGTAGATAAAGGAGACCATGTAACTGTATCCCCTTTCCTATTTTTAAAATCGAGGCGTCGAGCCCGAATGACTTCCCCACAATTGCGAGGAGTTTCTACCCCTGAAACTAAGTCCTCCGAGGTCAAGGTAGGGATATCCCTCACAATGCCCATTCGGGTAACTTGGAAACGGGGCATTTTAGCACTATTATTTTAGTGGTTGCTGGATGGTACAGGGTGTCCAGTGGCAGAACTAATTCTGCCACCTGCTTTGAAAATTAAATTATAAAAAAGGTGCAAAATATTTTTTTTATTTCAATGACTGTAAAAAAGAAGTGCGGGCTTTATTTATTAAAAAAATATTTCGTCTGAATGTTGACCATCACGTCGGACACACTCTTGGAATCTGGCTTCAGTAATGCGTGCCACTCGCTGGAGAAGGGACGTCGGGATGCCATTAACCTCGCGAACGATATTTTCTTTTAATGCTGAGATGGTCGGTGGCGCGGTTTCATAAACTTTACTTTTGAAGCACCCCCACAGAAAAAAATCCATGGGGGTAAGATCCGGCAACCTGGGTGGCCAGGGGATGTCAGTTAAACGAATTATCAATTTGTTAGGGAACAAATCACGAAGAAGCGCCATGGTCTCTCTAGCAGTGTGAGAATTAAATGTCTTCCACTAAATTCTAAATACATTCTTGCATTCTCTATAAATGCTTTCTTAAGTTCTATGTCAAGTTCTAAAGCAACTTTTATTTTTTCTTATTTCACGGTTTCTCGTTGCCGTTGCAGTTCCAATATTTCCAGGTTTTTGGTGGTCAAAATATCATCATTAATTTGCTTATCTTTTTTCTTTTTATGATTGATACGCTTATATGAATAATATTGTTTTGTAAGAGGAAGTATGTGTAGAGAGATTACGAAACCCACGATAGGTACGTAATAACAACAAATATGATAAATATACTAATGAGTATAATACTAATATGATTCACTCAAGCTTATGTCCATGGCATAAGCTATGTGCAGATATTTTCTCAAACATGTACCTATACATTCCTCTATCTGAATTATATTTGATAATAACGAGAATTAATTTATATACAGTTGAGTAGGTAGGTACATAAGTTAGCAATGTTTGTATCTTCCACATCCATAGATTTGGATCCGTATTACTTTCGATCGTAAACGCTTTGTTGCTGGCATTTTAATGAACGAACAAAGTGTTGGTCCCTCGTTTTTTACTATTAACTATTTTAGGGGCGCTGCTGTTCAGTCTTCCTTCGAACTGAAAGGGTCTTTCTCTCTGTACGTTTGGAGGCAGTGTTGATTCTGCTGGAATCGGAGAGCAGTAGGATGGTTTCGACCTTTATTCATCATACCGGAACGGTCTTTCCCTCTCCTACCTACCTAAACTTATAGGGCTTTCGTTTGTTCGATTGTAACACGACGTGAACCTTTTTGTGGTGCCCCACAAAAAGGTTCACATTGAATTGGCGTGATCGATTGTAAATGAAGATGTCTGTTCACACTCTCGTGGTGAGTTCAGTTGTGTCCGAGCTAGCCAAAATGGAGGACGTCGAAGTGTTAGCAGCTGCAAGTCTTTGCATATTAAGTTGTTATTGCTATACAAATAATTTAAAGAAAAGAAAAATAAAAAAAAAACTTAAACCAAGAAGATGGTGGATGTTATCTATTCATCGCAATAGAACTCTGTAAGTATTTATTTATCTCGCTTAAATACTTCAATGATATTAAAATGTATTGTAGTTATAGGTCATACGGAAGAAATTGTTACAACCCTAAGTTTTTATAATAATAATATTCGCGATACGAATTAAAAATAGTGTAACAATTTCTTCCGTTCCGAAGAAGAAGTACTTATAGTCTTTGAGTAAAAACTCAAAGACTATAAGTACTTCTTCTTTCCCACCGTTTTAGTCGTTAAACTAAACTTAAGAAAAGTTGTAGTCGTTAAACTAAGAGCTATTCTGCTGTAAGTGCTGTAAGTATGAATACATATTTCTCGTTGGTATTTGCAACTACGGAACCCTACAATGCGCGTGGTCTCACACGCACTTGACCATTTTTTTTAATTTCAGGCATAGTATGGACAAAATGTTTCAAGAAATGCTCAATGAAGATTCTGAAGAGTTTAAGAATTTTTGCAGAATGTCGCCAAACGATTTTGATGTTTTGCTAAGCAAAGTGGAACCTTTAATTACTAAGCAAAATACTAGGCTCAGATTACCGATCCCAGCAAAAGTGCGCTTAGCTGTAACTTTACGATTCTTAGCTACTGGCGACAGCTACAGGAGTCTACACTATCTATTCAAGATTTCTAGTGCAGCCATCACAATAATTGTACAAGAAGTATGTATGGCTATCAACAGAGTCTTAAAGGATCAAATAAAGGTAAGAAATAAAAAAAAACATTCTTTATAAATCAATATGTATTTATTTATTAACATCACAATGTAAGTAATGGAAGCAACTCGCATCACCTTCCATCTAAATATATCAACGTACATCTAGTTTAAACTTAATAAGTAGTATTTGTGGTGTTTACTTCCATAATTATCTAATTAGTTATAACTTATAATAGGGTTCGTCGTTCAAAGCATTTATAATTGCTGTATCGATAATGTTTTGAGAATCAGGGCGTTGTACAACTTCCTGAGAAAGGATAGTGACATAATTTTGTGATGGTAAAACAGTATCAATAGTAGCAGTTGCTGAATGTGAGGATACAGCACCCGAAACTTGTGACTCACGAGAAGTAGGACGATCTGGTATTGATATTTGGGTGATTGTTGTGCTCTATAGGACGACGATGAAGAATATGTTGGTGACGGTGTATATCTGGAGGATATGTCGAAGTTTTGTGATTGTTGAGGAGGATTTGCCAGAAGAAAGCCATCAATGCCATGCATAATCTGACGCCGTTGTTGTTTCGAATATTCTCTCAATCTTGTAGCCAATAACTGCGCGTACAAGTCGCACTCGTCGTTTTCCTTCCTGTTCAATAATATGCTATTTAAATTAGATACCGTGTCTTTTATGTTCTTATGTATATCTGTTTCGCAATCTTCACGAGGACGCTTTCTTTTGAGAGGTGATTTGAATGTTTTTTTATTGATAGGTAGTTTCTGCTTGTCACTCTGGTCGTTCATAGGCTCGTTATTTTGCTCGTTATTATCATGTGTTTCACCGTCAACATTAGGCAGCACTGGTGATAGCTGAAATAATATAAATCCAGTATCATATTTATTTTATTGAAACATAGAGGTACTAAAAAGCTAGGTAGCAACATTTTTGTATGGAATTCGAATCGACTTGACATGAAGATTTTTATTCCAGTTTTTTTTTATTTAAAACTTGTTTTTGATAAAAACTAGCTGGTTGCCTGTGTGCAATGAATGTAGCTACACAACGGTGAAAGAATTTTTCAAATCCATCATTTTTTACTTTTGGAGCCTATTTGCGTCAAACAAACAAACAAAGAAGGGTAAATAGTCAGTAGAAGGGTAGATAGGGTAGATAATAGATTAAACCACACATTCAGAGAAATGGTGGTTGAGAAGACCCAAAATAATGAATGCTTTTTCTTCTATTTCAGATGCCGTGCACTACTACAGAATGGCTAAACATAGAAAGAGGTTTCAACAGGAAATACCCTCATTGTGTAGGTTGCATCGATGGCAAACATGTTGTGATACAATGTCCAATCAACAGTGGCACGGAATACTACAATTATAAAGGAACATTCAGTTTGGTGCTCTTAGCTTTAGTTGACAGTAATTACCGCTTCATATTTGCCGATATTGGGGCTCAGGGCAGAATCAGTGACGGAGGAGTATTTCAAAATAGTGTACTTTGGGAAAAAATTTCAACAGAAACTATTAATTTACCCCCTGATATTCCACTTCCTGGCGGACAATGTGCCATATGTTTTTCTTGGAGATGGGGCATTTGCGTTAAGCAAACACGTGATGAAACCTTTTCCAGGAAATCATGTCATGGGTTCATTACAACGCACTTTTAACATTAGATTATCTAGAACACGTGTAATTGTTGAAAATGTTTTTGGAGTTTTAACATCGGTTTTCAGGATATTTAAAAAGCCCATGGCAATTAGGAAAGATAAAGCTAAACTGATAACGATGACTTGTATTCTATTGCATAATTATCTTAGAAATAGTAGAACATCTAGAGATATTTACACACCTCCTGGTACCTTTGATACAGTTGTTAATGGTGAAATAATTCACGAAGGGTCTTAGAGTGTAACCCGGCACGGGGTTTTTACTCCCACCGTTCTACAGTAAATTTAAATGGTATAGGAAACTAATGAAACAACACAACTATATTTCACTTCCATGTATTTTACAGACAAAAATTAGGTTATTATATAATGCTGAAATAGACACACAATAATAATTGCACACACAGTACAGGGCTGACCGCCCCAGACCACTATGTCTCGGGTTCCACAGTGGTCTGAAGTGGCAACCTCTGTCAAAATCCTATACCTTTGAACATGAGTATATTGACTCTAAACAAGGCCTCAGGGCCGCTTTGCAAGTTCGAGAGGTGAACACTGGTGACTGGTAGCTCAATCGTTAAATGAAGTAATCACTATGCTGCACACACGCAGCCAGATAATAAAATTAATACAAAGCTCTTGTTAGACAAGGCTCACAAAATACTCTCTCTCTGCATACAACTCCCTAGTCTGAAAGTCTCTCCCTCAGTCTGAAAGTCTCTCCCTCAGTCTCTCAAATAGCTCCCCTTGGCATCGGTTGTATACGGGGTCCGACTATCTCCACACGAAATCGCGTCCTCCGGGGCATGTCACACAGGACAGATAATCACACAGCACTCACGCACAACACAAGGTACCTGCCGTCTTCATGTAACGAGGAGCGTGGAGGCGGTAGCCGCCACTGTGGGTCAGCCACGCTGTCACAGCTCACCCGTCGGACCGTACCTGGCCGACGAACAGTCGCAAGACCACGGCGACACCAATCACCCACGCGGTGACCACGTGCACAAGAGTAGCCTGAGATTAAGGCCCTCCTAAAAAACCAGACCTGTAGACAACAACCCTGTATGAATCGCATGAATCTACACGAATTCCGAGAGGAACAGAAACACGTACAATATACTCACAGGAAACTCCAAAATATGCTCCGAAGAAATAATGGCCGACAGGCGTCAGAAACAGTCGGGAACAAAGTCTGCTTCCATTGCAGACGGTTCCTGGATAAGGCTGAGCGGGAAACGATGCCCGACAAATATATGGCTCGACGGCACTCGTGGCATCAGGGCTCCAGAACCCTGGCCCCTCCAGACACCAAGCTCGGACCCAAAATGGCGTGACTCCTCACGACCAAACCCCAAAAATCCTCCTTTCCATCGCAATGACAACCACTCTCTCGAATGTTCGACCACAGAGCAGAGCAAACTCCTTCTTGTCATAGACAATTTCCTGTCAAACTCGACTAATCGATCCTTACATACGAATGTATCAGACCGAAGAAATTAATCAAATGATTTCCAAACACCGCATATAATATAGCTAAATAATTGCTACTAATTATTTAATATAAACAATTAATTAAAACCTTTAATCTACGATTTAGACTAAGAACACACAACGCCATCTCGTTAGATCTCCAATCCAACACAAATCGATTGTTAACCTTAATTCGACAACAGATGGCGTTTGGAACGTCACAAGAGGCGAAATGTTTCTAATAATCCAGCTATAAGACCTATACCACCTGTAGGTAGACGAGCCCCACAGAGCGCCATAGAAATAAGAAATGAGTTTGCTAGGTTTTTTCTAACTCAAAATTATTAAAATATAGGTACAAGAGTACACAGCAACAATAATTATTTGGGTTCCGTACCCAAAGGGTAAAAACGTAACCCTACTAGCTTTGCTGTCTGTCTGTCCGTCCGTCTGTCACCAGGCTGTATCCCATGAATCGTAAAAGTCAGATAGTATTAGTAATAGTCAGATTGAAATTTTCACAGGTGTATTTCTGTTGCCTCTATAACAGCAAATACTAAAAACCAAAATAAAATACAAATTTAAGGGGGCTCCCATACAACAAACGTAATAATTATTGTAGATTACAATTAATATTTTCTCATCAATACTGATAATATTATAACCTCCTCCTTTTTTGATGTCGGTTAATTAAGTAGTCGTCGATTACCGTAATTAATATTTCTTAAAACAGAAAATTGGAATTGTCTACTAATTTTTTTACCTATATTAGCAAATAATAGAGGTTTATTAAATATTTTATGCAAAGTACTTATATGATCTTTATAGCAACAAGTAAAACCTAGTCAATAAAGTATGAATAAATGAATATGTAGTTTTAATTTACTTACCAGTCCTTCATTAAGTCCTTCTTCGGTATTGATTGTGGTATGGCATTTGTAAATAGATGCTAGAAATGCCTCCATGGTATCATAATACAGCCATACTGGTTTATAAACATCATCCTCTCCTGCACCAGATGTCAATGATTGTTTCTTGCGCCGCAAATGCTGACGAAATGTTGCCATGAGGGAATTTTTCTTACTTTTCAAGTCACTTGAAGGTCTACCCATTTGTACACTTAACCTTTCCCAAGCATCATTCACTTTTTGACTATTTTTATGATATTTGTCTTTGGGATCCCAAATAATGTTTTCTTTTTGGAAAAGTTCCAAAAATCTAAACGTTTCTTCTTGCGACCACTCCATTTCGGTAATATGCAAGCCACAACCTGCGCGGCACAAGGTTGAAACTCGAATGGAGCGAGCGCGCGAATGTAAACACTGCGCTCGCGTACGTTGCGAGGTCCTTTGACTCGTGCCCAAAAAACCGCCTCGGACGCGAGCGCTGCGAGGCGCGAGACGAGACGCGAGGCGAGCCGCAAGTGTCTATTCACACTCTCGTCTCGTGCTTCGGCTCGCGACTCGCGCGCGAGTGTAAATGCGGCATGAGAGTGCTTGGTGTGTTGCAGAAGCGTTTAATTTCGCTTTTCTTTTTCGGAGTCAAATCACAACCGCTACCCATGCTGAAAGCCAAAAAAAATATGAAAAAATAAAAATATTGCAATATGTGCACGTAAAATAAAATTTCATGAATATTAAATAGTAATACTTACATTTAAAATAATTTTCAGGCACTAATATTGAAATAATTTTTGTTTAAAATTTTAAATTCGTCTTTCACTAGCATACGTCTCCGGCAAACTGTAGCACTCACTTAAAAAAATGTAGAAAATAATCCAACCATCGAAATCTCAAAAACCACTTAGAATATAAAGGGTAAAGAACAGGCAAACATAAATAAAACATTTCTGTAACACCTACACCACTCCAAACTGCAGTCAAGTGCATCCAACGTGAGAAATCGACAAAAAACGTAAGTGTCCCTATTAATTTGGCAACCCACTGTAAGTTCTTGTCTAGCACCTGGAGTGCTAGGGAATCTTATGTACTTCATTATTATATTTCTATGAGTCAGAGCCTCGGTTACTTCTCCTATGTACACACTGCACATTTTTTGCGATACATGCTTTGCTACTCCAACTGGCCTTTGATAGGATCCCGAGGCCTAAAAGAATAAAGCGGTGAGCACCTGCAAATAAAAGAAGGAGAACGTTTCTTCAATCATATACATAGTTTTGTTTTGGAAATTGACGTTGGAACTAACATGAATTGATAAATTGTAATATAAATGAAAGTCCTTGATCTTGGGTTACTTGAGTTTTATTTCACAACACACAATTATAATAGTTCACTGCACCACAGTTACATAGTCAAAAGTACAAAGGATATGGAAAATGACAGATGACAGATCATAGCGGAAGTTATTATATTAGTGACGTACTAATTAGTAATACTAATTAGTGATGTTACAACATCCCCCCTGTTAAGTTTAAATTAACCCTTGACAAACAATAGACTTAAAGACTATGGACTGACTTGACAAAAATTGACTTTATTATACATAATTATGATAGACAAAGGTTTTTACTTAATTATGACTTAATCTTATGTTCCAAGGAAACACGTTGAGTGGATCTTAGATTTGTGCTTTGTTTCAGTTCACTGCACAACAATTTAAAAATATTCTTGGACAATCTATATCTACGTCTCAATTGCGTCTCCGTGAGGTGGACTAATGGATTAAAAGACGGGCGAGCCCTTGCCCCAATTCTGGCGCTTTTGTTGCGTTCATCTCGGGCCTTTGCGGCCGCAAACATCCTCCAAGCGAGGAAAAAGCGTCCTGCCATATCTTTGGTATTATTTTCAATAAATAAAAACTGAATTATTGTTATATGAATATCTCCTCACTTCACTGTCACCACAAAAATCTTCGTGAGAACTATTTGGCTAAATTCGATCGCGTTTGTATTTATTTACTACTCGATCTGTCAAAATCTGTATCTCGCACTCGCATAATGGCATAAATAAAGCATAGACAGGCGCTGTCACGCTCGCTTGAGGGTGCGTTCGATTCGATTTCGAAAAATTGTAAACTGGCACTAGCTTCTTTAGGTTCCAATTTTTGACACTAGGTGGAGCTGTGTTTGTTCCATACAAATCTTAGTATACGCGCTCTCATGTGAGTCCGTAAAAAAATCACGAAAACTCGCACTAAACACTCTGATCTCATAACATTTAGTGCTTGTGAAACCATTTCATGGTCTGGATTTCTTTTGACACGTTTTATCGTTTCATTAACCAATGAAGTAGATGAATAATTTTTTCAGTCTGCGCCTGTTGCCTGGCGGCCCCGCCGCGCTCCGCCTCCTGCTCGCGCATCTTCTTAATGTCCGCCCAGAGACTCCTGTTATCCTCCAGGAGAGACTCCAAGGCGGCCGCGAGGCGAGCCACCTGCTCCTGCAACTTGCCAGTTCGCTCTTGGGAGCCAGGCCAAAGTTGCTCACTGCTGCGCGGTAGTGGCCTCGATCGCGCTATCTCGGCTGGCCTTCTTCTTCAAGGCCACCTGCCTGGAGGCGGACTCCATCGTTTTCGCAAAATCCGCCCTCCGCTCCTGGTCAGAGCCGAAGGCCGTCGCGTCCTCCTCGAAAGAGCTCTGGTGAGTTGCTCCACCGTTGCCCCCAGGCGCCCCAGTGGACCTCTCATTAATGGGCCTCCTGTCGGCCTTTTTGGCCGAGGCCCCACGGCCACTGGAGGAAGACCACAGGTCCTCCTTCTTCCTCTTCTGGAAGGCCTCAACCCGATATTCCTTCTTGTTGCGCAGACGGCTTGAGCTCACGCTAGCTGCGCTCGCCATACTGCAGAGGCTGTCATTGTCGGAGTCCGACAACATACCCTTTACTCGTTATAGACATTGACATCAAATCTTTAATAACGGACGATCTAGATGAACTGATATTCAGAGAGGAAGACAGATCTGAAGGTGGAATAGACAACTCTGCTTGCATCTGTGTAAATGACATACACCTACAATAGATACGAAATTCGATAGCGGAAAACTTTCTAATAACCTAGGCAGAATATTGCTTCTATGTTCTATTACAGCAACGCATGCGATATCGGGCAACGATGGATCACTGTGTTGTAACATCAATCCTCGTCTTTTGCAAAATAAAATGAATCTAGCTTTATGATCTTTAAAACTTCTGGAGGAAGCAAGCGTTTGATGATGTTCAATACAGCTGTTAGTATACTGACGCCTCATAGACTCAGGGTCAACGAAGCTAACATACATTTTTGGGGCGAATAATGATAATAAAAAGAAGTCTATTTAATTAGCACCCATTAATTATGACGTGAACGCCAAAGCCTATTCACGAAGTTTCGCCTTCGTAATTGACTTAGAGCTAAATCGGCGTTGGATGGTAAATCTCTAGTTTGCCTCATCTACTCTTTCTTCCTCGGAAATAGAGATTGCCGGAATTCCCGCACGATTGCACATATTGTGCAAAACACAACATGCAATTACTATTTTTGCAACTACATCTGGATGGTAGTCGAGTACTCTGTGTACTAATAAGCACCTAAATCGTCCTTTTAGGAGGCCGGTTGTTCTCTCGACTGAGTTGCGAGCAGTTGAATGACGCTTATTGTAGTAAGATTCAGGGGAATTCTCTTCAGCGCCACTAATTGGTGTCATGAGGTAGGCACGCTGAGCATATCCTGAATCACCTGAAAAAAAAACAACTATGTAGTTTTTATACCTAGTAATTAGGCTTATATTCTGAAGCAGGGTCAGAAAAGGATCTACTTACCGAGCAAAACTAATTCTTCACCAGCATTCGTTAATGCCTCTCAATGGTCTTTGATAGCACTATAATTAAAAATGAAGCTATCGTGAGTAGCTCCTCCATATGTGGGATCCACATGTAAAATATTTAAATCTGCATCTGTTATCTGAAAAAGAAATAAATTATAAAGACTCTATTATACCTAATTATAATTGATTACAACATTGAAATCCATTTTACCAATTGCACATTTCTTGCATGGTAGCATTTGCGGCAGTAAAACCGTTCTTCGTTCTCTGCTGGTCTCTTCATTGCCACCAGAGTGCCATCAATACAGCCTATAGTGGCTGGAAACCCAAACCTTTTGTAGAACCTGTAATTTACAATAATCACTAACATGATCAACTGTAAAAATAAAAGGGTCAGTTTAATTATAATAATATTAAAATTATATTATATCTAGGTACTAACCTTTCTTTTAAAATTTCCCTTTCTTGCTTATTTTGAGGAAACCTTATATATTTTTTTACTACGGCCGGATTGTTCAGAGCTTCCACTACTTCATTAATGCAACGAGATGCAGACGGTTGCGATAAATAAGTTCTGATACCCTCTTTAATAGCCTTCTGGTAACTGCCACTAGCCAAGAATGATAAAGTACATAGTATCTGTGAAACAATAAATTAATAAAAAATTTAATACCTACTTTATCTGGATTTAGTGAAAACAAAATTGAGACCAATTTGGTTATTTTCATGCTTAAGAGAATACCAATATTATAAACTGTAGTACAGAGTCTTTAAGACTAACATGAAAACATATCAGCTGGCGGAGAAACCAAATAAAGGAAATACTCCTTATTAAGAACTAAGTGTTTTTCTTATTATGGTGTGCTTGATTACAATTTTTCAACTATAAACTGTGTCAATACTTACTTTTACACTAGTTGTAAGTCCTTTGCCTCGACGTTTTGTGGGCTTTATCAGGGCCAGTAAATCAGACTCCAGTTGGTCAATTAGCTCCTTTGACAATCTATACAATATGCTCACATAGTCATCATCGCGAGTTAATAAAGATAAACTACGAATTCTAGCAGATTGTCGACGCTGTTCTAGATTATCTAAAGCATGAGCTTCTTCTAATAAAGATTTAAGCAAAAACATTCTAGCCATCGTTAAAGGTAGGCACTTAATCACTTTAAAACACTTAGAACTTTATTTATAATAGATGTTTATAATTTGACACTTTGAATCGGGTTCGAGTGCGAAGTGAGCGTCGAAATCACGGAGGAATTACCTTATAGAATGCCACTTTAAAGTCATCTCATACTTTATCTGTCAAAATCTCGAGTTCAATTTAGTTCAACTCGCAAACACGCTCGCAAGAGTAGCGCTAGTGTAGATTCGAATTATCAACCGAGTTATAGAATGCCAATCACGAAACTCACGGCGGATTCAGATTCGAAGTTTTGAGTGAAGTCTTAGGGTCAATTCCCACTGAAAGAGCAGCGGCCGGCAGCGGCCGTAAGAGCACGGACAATGTAAGAGCGCGGCGCGGCGCGGCCCAGCGCGGCGCCGCGCTGGGCCGCGTTTTCATAACATATCATCATCATCATCACTCTCCGTACTATAACTACTGTCGTTTCCTACATTTATTATGAATCTTTCAGTCATTGCTTCCACATTTCTGTCCATGGCATCCATTTTGGGCTCAACTATTTCTATGACATGCTTTATACATTTTTTCCATTTCTCTGCGTCAAGATTTGGAATTGATTCCTTTAATACAATTTTTAATTCTGCAATTTTGTGTATTTTCATGTGTGAAGCTACATTTCCTTTAACTTGAGCCCACACTAGCTCAATTGGATTTAATTCGCAATGATACGGCGGCAGTCTCAGGACAGTTTTGTTTTGTGATTTTGCCATTTCGTCTATAATACAAGCGTCGTATCGTCGTCTATGGTCTTTAACAATGTTTAATAATTCACGTTTCAACATTTCAGCGTTACAGCTAATATTTTTTTCGCGTAACCAATTAGATATATCCTGTTTTTTAGATACATACAAGTAAGAGCACGTCTGCACATTACGGGAAGTATGAGTAGACTAAAAAGTACTCGTACTGTGTACACGGCCTTAGCATTTATCACTGACTAATCGCAGTTAAAAACTTGTGTGAGTGAGATAGCGCTCTACTAACTCGTCTCCATGAATACTCTATAGCACAGTATTGGTCGGTTTGGAGCTCATTTCACTTCACAAGTGATTAGGTGATGTTTACAGAAAATCAAGGTCGTTTTGAAGCGAATTGCTGTCTGAATTTTATAGAATCGACATGCTGTTTTGCATGTTACCAGTCCATAATGTTTTTTTTTCCACGATAACTTGGGTGTTTTCTCCAACCACCTGAAAGAATAATGATGAATAATGTAATATTCCTGAAAGATGATGCTGCAATCAAATTTGAAATTCTTTAATTTCCAATTTTTATATTCAGCCCCCTTTTCTAGTATATCAAGAAATTGAAGCAGTTAAGGTTTTCTTTTCCCCATTTTATTGCTTAACCGTTTATGCCATGCTTCTGCTAGGCTTAGGCTGCGTTTCCACCAGAGATGTGCGAGGATGCATAGCGAGGGATGTGTTTGTAAAGAACCAATAGGATCGCTTCATTTACCTTGCCTCGGTCAGCACAGCTCTGGTGGAAACGGCTCAGCGGAGCTAGATTTTTGCGCATACAAAACAAGCGCGGGATGTGTGCGAGGGATGTGTACGAGGGAAGTGTGCGAGGAATGTGTGTTGAGAAAGATGTGTTGCGAGGTTTGCGCATACTGTACCAGCCAGTCCATAGACGGAGTTTGTTGGAAGTAGAAGTGCGCAAAATAGATAATAATATGGATAATTGGAAAAAGAAAATACTTTTATATTTAACAATTTGTGATGAAGAAATGGAAGCAGAAGATACGGAGTTTATTAGTTCTATAATTTTGAGCAATACAAGAACACACAGGTTTTGGATACGTAACCATATTAAATATCATCGATTACATGGAGAATTCTTTACCTTTTTTCATACGGCTGATGATGAAATATTCGAAAATTCTTATCGAGTATCTAGAAGTAACTTTTATGAGTTACACAATTTGATTGAGAACATTATCAAGAAAGAAGACACTCACTACAGAGAATGCATCAGCACCAAGGAAAAATTGGCGGTATGTTTAAAGTAAGTAAAATAGTTTGAATCAATTTTGTCTTTATTAAACATATTAATTGAAAAGTAATCATAATCTGCAAAATAAGTAGACAACAAGTTCCTCTTTTTCATGGCAAATTAGGCTCTGTTCCTACTTTGTTTGAAGTATTTGGCGTTTGTAGGTCTGAATGTTGTGTTCCCGGAGATGCTGGTTGTACAGCTTCCAGTTGGAAAGATGAATCCATCTGGCCCACTGTTTTATTTGTATTTCTACCAGAGCTTGAAGAATAACCAAGTTGTTCAGGATCCAGCTGAGGCGGCAAATCCATCTGGCCTGCTATATTACTACCTACTGCTATACTGCTATCAGAGCTTGAAGAATAACCAATATTTTGATTATACCACGACAGCACGTAAGATTCTTCGGCTTCGCTAATCATATTAAAAAGTTTCCTTTTTAAAGGAACTTGCATGTAATCTGGTAATTTTTTAAATGTTTTCGCCATTGAAAGAAAAAAATGATCAGTATCATCGAAGAGCTGAAGGTTGCCAAGCGTCTGCTGACTACGTGCCAGGAAAGGATCCGGAGTTTCTTTGGGCACATAATGCGATCTCCATTGCATAGCCTGGAGAGACTCATCATTCTCGGACAAATGGAGGGGAAGCGCGCTAGAGGAAGAGCACCAGCTAGATGGGTGGACCACCTCAAAGAGGTGACTGGAGGCCAGATACAGGGAGCGGTACATATGGCGCAGAACCGGACCGAGTGGAGAAGATTGACATACAGTCACGATCCTCAGCATTGAGGGAACGACCAGAAAGAAGAAAGAAGATCATCGCAGTCCGTTGGTTTTAAAAGTTCTCTTAATTCTTGCCTTTCTTTTCGAAAATCTTCTTGATTTTTCATATGTTTTTGTATTAAAATTGATAATTCATCGCCTTTTTTCTTCTTTGATGATGACGGGGTGACCGAATCTGTTGAAATGCCTGAAGTTGAGGCTATTTCGTAAAGATTGTTGGGATTGTCAGCTTGATTTGGTGTATGTTCAGTGCTCTGCGAAGAGTCATCTTGGTTTAATGAATATTGAGTGCTTTGCGAAGAGTCATTTTCATTATTTGGTGACGAAATATCCTCTTTATAACTTGACTCTCTATCTCTGTTGGCCATGTACGGTAAAAGAAATTCCATCAATTTTTGGTATTTCCATTCACGTGTTTTGGTTGTAGCCTGTCCGCTTTTTTTAGATTTCTGCCTCTTTAGCGCGTCCCGATGGCTATCCCGTAGTTGTTTCCAACGATACTTAGCGCTTTTCACTGAAATAATAGAAAATTATGATTAGGAATATAACATTTTTATACCAAGCATGTTGTCTTACAGATCGCAAAAAATCAGTAACAGGTAAAGAGTACTTTTTTATTTGTTAATTATTTTTCTTACTATTATTATAAACATTCCTTTTTTTGCAGGTATTTATCCACGGGCTCGTCGTTCACACGATTGGCAGAAAATTTTAGGATTGGAGTAGCAAGTGTGTCGAGAATTGTGGCAGAAGTTTGTAATGCTCTTTGGCTTGTTTTACAACCTCTTGTTATTCCAAAACCTACCAAAGACGACTGGAAGCGAATAGCAAAGGATTTTCAAGAGCTATGGTAGTTTAAAAATTGTTTGGGGGCTCTAGACGGTAAACATGTTTATATAATGTGTCCTGCAAACACTGGGTCCTCTTTTTTTAATTACAAACAAAGATTTTCTATAGTGCTTATGTGCTTAGCTGACGCTAGGAGAAAGATTATAATGGTTGATGTGGGATCCATGGGAAGATTTAGTGATGCTGGAATATTTGATGATAGTGTTTTTGGAAAATATTTGAAAGAAAAAAGATTGAATCTTCCAGAACCTGAACCATTATATGAAGGAGGTGAACCAGTACCATTTGTATTCATTGGAGATGAGGCTTTTCCTTTGATGGAAAATTTCATGCGCCCATATCCGCGGGACCAGTTAGACCAACAGAAACGTATATTTAACTATAGACTTTCGAGGGCACGTCGCATTGTAGAAGCTACATTCGGTGTATTGGCACGAAAGTGGTATGTGTATCGTAAAGACTTTGAATGCAGAGTGGAAACGGTTGACAAAATCGTAAAAGCCACATGTGTAATGCATAATTTTTTAATTGAAAGACAAAGTAATTATTTGGATTGCATTGATAACACAAATACAAGTACTCTTGTATCGGTTCCTAGCATTTCCGTCGTCGTGTCAAGTGATAGTTATGATGTAAGAGAGAAATACTGCTCTTATTTCAATAATCAAGGAAAAGTGTCATGGCAAGATACTCGTATTTCGTCACGAATTCATCGCACACAATAAATACCCAAATATTGTAACTTGTATTTTAATATACCTGATTTTAATACATGATTATTACTTACCATCTTTATATTGTATTTCTTTGACTATTTCCTCCCACGCAGCGTCCTTAGTTTCATTACATTTGTAAAATGACAAAGAAGTGTTCCACAAACACGGAAACTTTTGAACGGCATCAATTAATTTTTCGTCCATTATGCCACGCAACCGTACGACATGCGTACGACTACAAGCGCTTACGACAGCAAAGTGAGACGTGAGCGCAGCGCGGTGAGCGGCAGGCAGGCGTTCGCGTTACTCCGCTCCCACTACACCGCACCCCCGTCGACACATTTCACAGCTTCGCAACGCATCCTCGCGCCACACATTAATGCGCATTTTCACAGCTCCGCTACACATCCTCGTAGGCACATTATCATCGCACAGCTTTGGTGGAAACACCCACACATTTTCACAGCACAGCTAGACATCCTCGCACGACACATTTCCATCGCACATCTCTGGTGGAAACGCAGCCTTATTGTTCTATAACGAGCCCTATGTACATTCCACATAAACTGTAGGGGAGACCGGGGCAAAGCCAGCAAAAAAAAACAGATGTACTAAATCAACATTTATTTTTAACCAGTCTCATAAGGTACGCAATCACAATATTTTAACTTAGATAATTAAAGCGTAAATTGAAAAAAAAAAAATAGCAAAAATAATTCGTCTACGTTTTACGGTTTTGCCCCAGGGCATGGACAAAACCGTATACCGTATGGATTTCGGCACCTGATATATTTGAGCAGCTTTGAAGTACCCCATAGTCCCATCAAACACGGCTCGAACAGCTTTTTTCATGTTTTCCGTGTCCCACGATTGTCTATTAGTCGTCCTTTTATAATCACGAGGCATCGTGGCATCTGTCTTGAAAAATAAAAGGTTAATACACTTAAGTACATTCGGGTCAAAATCGTACATGTACGATTTTACCCCATACGCTTTTGACCCATACCATTGTATGTATAAATACGTTACTCACTACTACATTCGTAATTGATTTCACCGGTACAAATGTACTGAATTACATAAAAATATACACACTTTTAACATGACTATTCGTTGCTTACCTATTGTACACGTACATTTGACGATTGGCACTTCTTTTTGCACATGAATTACATAAAAACCACTAAAAAACAATAAAATAAAATATTTAAAAAACGCGCGTGCCTGTCGCGACAAGTGTTTGTTGACAAATAGCTGTGATTGGTTGACACCGCTGAGCTGCAGTGGCGCGGGAAATTTGAATTATTAACAGAAATACATACGCTATACGGTTTTGCCCGGATATACGGTTTTGAACAGGTCTCCCCTATACTTGCATTTTCTAACCACTGGGATAATCGTTAATTTTGTAAATGCTTCGCTCTGTGGAGCATTTTCCATGTTGTGCAACCAAGCGTCTTCAATGTCCTGTTCCGTCATATGTGCTAATGCAGCACACATGGCTAAGTGACTTCTCTTATATGTCATTCAGTTGTAGGGCATGTGCTTTTCTGGCAAGAGAATGTTTGAAATAAAAGTTATATCCTTGTAATTTGATAGAACACTTGTTTTATGACGTTTATCACGACAATTTCAAAGTCGACGACCCTTGTAAGCGGTGTTGAGTTGGTTAAATGTTGCATTAGTGATATAAAAAAATAGTTTATAAGATTTTTCTCCCTATGAGAGTGTATATAAAAGGCTCTATTTTCGAAAATTTGTCGTCTCCGTGTATACACTACAGTTGATAAAATGGTGTACAGGAGCTTGCAAGTGTCATCACTGGAAATCTTCGTTTCCGTACACCATGACTTCTTTCAATCGGATTTCGTATTCTTATTTGAGATTCATTATAGAGTTGCTCTACTTGCGTTCTTGGACTCCCTAACGGAGGCATCATGTATGATGTTGAGGCATATCCACCGTCAACAACCAAAATTGAATTATTGTAGCATCCATCTTCAAGTTTTGCTTTGATAACACTATTATTAAATATTGTGCTATCGTGACAGGACCCTGGCCATCTTGCTATTATATCAGTGATTTCCAAATTGGTATTGCATATTGTCTGCATGTTTATAGAAAAGAAACCTTTACTGTTCCTGTATAATTCTGCTTGTTCACCTCCCACTTGGCACCGGAGAGGTACAAATGATAATTTTATGTGTGCCATCCATTGCACCAATGACACGTGGAAATCGAGCTATTTGGTAAAAATTATCTTGCTCCTTCCTCATCTCCTGCTGAGTAGTAGGAAATTGTATGTATTCTGTGTGCAGGGCAGCGATAGTGGCACTCACTCTGTGAATTATTTTATTAGCAGTAGGTATACTCCAACCGCAGATGTCACCAATAAGCATTTGAGTGGAGTTAGTTACATAAAATGTTAGGGTTCCCAGCAACTGTCGTATCGTAAAATCACGGTCATCATATTATTCAAGTAAATCTATTCTCTCTCTCTTTTAGCCACCTTGGACGCCTAGTTATAACTTCCTCATCACTATCTTGAATCAAACGTTCAATTTAAACGTTGCATTATAAGTTTTTAAAATAATTCTTTGTTGGGTTGCGTTAGTTTGATTGACAGCTTTAAAACAATAGGACGCCATTTTGCTATTCTTGGATTATGATCCATTATACTCCACGCTAAACGGTGGTAAATAAACTCGTTATTCCTCGAAGTGTACATAGTTGGTTAAACGTGAAATTGATTTATACTGGAGTAAGTAGCGATTTACACCGAGGATAAAATTTACTCTTGTTTGGTCGAATGGTTTGAGGGAATGGTAGAGTTTGCGACTATAATACCAATGTTCATCAGTTTTTTTTTTGGTACCACTATTTTAAAATGGCTCCCATTAATACACCCAACCACTCCAGGGAATCCATAGTTTCTGTAAAACCTGAGTAAAAATTTTGTAAGTATATCAATTATTTACATTATTAATTTATTTTGCTCAAAAACATATTAAAGATAATAATAATACCGTTGATTAAGTTCTTGTCTAGCACCTGGAGTGCTAGGGAATCTTATGTACTTTATTATTATATTTCTATGAGTCAGAGCCTCGGTTACTTCTCCTATGTACACACTGCACATTTTTCGCGATACATGCCTTGCTACTCCAACTGGCCTTTGATAGGATCCCGAGGCATAAAAGAAAATAAAGCGGTGAGCACCTGCAAATAAAAGAAGGAGAACGTTTCTTCAATCATATAGATAGTTTTGTTTTGGAAATTGACATTGGAACTAACATGAATTGATAAATATCTTATATTCCAAGGAAACACGTTGAGTGGATCTTAGATTTGTGCTTTGTGTCAGTTCACTGCACAACAATTTAAAAATATTCTTGGACAATCTATATCTACGTCTCAATTGCGTCTCCGTGAGGTGGACTAATGGATTAAAAGACGCGCGAGCCCTTGCCCCAATTCTGGCGCTTTTGTTGCGTTCATCTCGGGCCTTTGCGGCCGCAAACATCCTCCAAGCGAAGAAAAAGCGTCCTGCCATATCTTTGGTATTATTTTCAATAAATAAAAACTGAATTATTGTTATATGAATATCTCCTCACTTCACTGTCACCACAAAAATCTTCGTGAGAACTATTTGGCTAAATTCGATCGCGTTTGTATTTATTTACTACTCGATCTGTCAAAATCTGTATCTCGCACTCGCATAATGGCATAAATAAAGCATAGACAGGCGCTGTCACGCTCGCTTGAGGGTTCGTTCGATTCGATTTCGAAAAATTGTAAACTGGCACTCGCTTCTTTAGGTTCCAATTTTTGACACAAGGTGGAGCTGTGTTTGTTCCATACAAATCTTAGTATACGCGCTCTCATGTGAGTCCGTAAAAAAAATCACGAAAACTCGCACTAAACACTCTGATCTCATAACATTTAGTGCTTGTGAAACCATTTCATGGTCAGGATTTCTTTTGACACGTTTTATCGTTTCATTAACCAATGAAGTAGATGAATAATTTTTTCGGTCTGCGCCTGTTGCCTGGCGGCCCCGCCGCGCTCCGCCTCCTGCTCGCGCATCTTCTTAATGTCCGCCCAGAGACTCCTGTTATCCTCCAGGAGAGACTCCAAGGCGGCCGCGTGGCGAGCCACCTGCTCCTGCAACTTGCCAGTTCGCTCTTGGGAGCCAGGCCAAAGTTGCTCACTGCTGCGCGGTAGCGGCCTCGATCGCGCTGTCTCGGCTGGCCTTCTTCTTCTTCAAGGCCACCTGCCTGAAGGCGGACTCCATCGTTCTCGCAAAATCCGCCCTCCGCTCCTGGTCGGAGCTGAAGGCCGTCGCGTCCTCCTCGAAAGAGCTCTGGTGAGTTGCTCCACCGTTGCCCCCAGGCGCCCCAGTGGAGCTCTCATTAATGGGCCTCCTGTCGGTCTTTTTCAAAAAATAAAAAATCTTTATTTTCAGGCTGCATAGGCCCATAAATATATACCTTAAAGACTAACATACATAATATATTATACAAACATTGTTAGTATATAAAAAACTTAAAATCTATGTTAGTAACACTTCACTACGCACTATGTCACTCCGTGCAGTTCTGTGGCACTTGTCCGCGGAAGCGACGGAACACCACGTCCTTTTTTTTTGGCCGAGGCCCCACGGCCACTGGAGGAAGACCACAGGTCCTCCTTCTTCCTCTTCTGGAAGGCCTCAACCCGAGGTTCCTTCTTGTTGCGCAGACGGCTTGAGCTCACGCTAGCTGCGCTCGCCATACTTCAGAGGCTGTCATTGTCGGAGTCCGACAACATACCTTTACTCGTCATAGACATTGACATCAAATCTTTAATAACGGACGATCTAGATGAACTGATATTCAGAGAGGAAGACAGATCTGAAGGTGGAATAGACAACTCTGCTTGCATCTGTGTAAATGACATACACCCAACAATAGATACGAAATTCGATATTGCTTCTATGTTCTATTACAGCAACGCATGCGATATCGGGCAACGATGGATCACTGTGTTGTAACATCAATCCTCGTCTTTTGCAAAATAAAATGAATCTAGCTTTTTGATCTTTAAAACTTCTGGAGGAAGCAAGCGTTTCATGATGTTCAATACAGCTGTTAGTATACTGACGCCTCATAGCTACCAAGAACTCAGGGTAAACAACTCCCATAGTTACTCTCATACCTAACCTGTCAATACGAGTCTGACGTGATAGCACTTCTCTCCATGCAAGATTGTGTCTCGTAAATACGCCATCAGCCATAGTAACATCAATGCCATTAGTATTATCTTTTGGCACCTACTCATTAGCAATAAAGTCATGCGGTGGGTTCTGAACCACTTTTATTTGGGAATGAAAAGCTTGAGTAACACAGTCGGTAATGGACCGTATAAGCTCTATAGGAGTGGAAGCACTACGAAACGTGGAGATAGGAATAGGCATAAGAACAAACCTGGAAGCATCAGACATTGGAATAAGCTTATACGCTGGCGGAAAATGAGTTACAACATCAACAGTTATACCTGAAGAATCGAGAATATCTAATTCCAAGCCTACCGTGCTGAAACTAGCTCTCAAAGTCAATCTTTTCATGGATTCAAGCAAAACCCACGCTCTTCACTAGCAACTTAGGTTCTTTTTCGCTCATAGAGGTACTATCATAATTTTTTTTTGTTATTTAGTTTTAAAAATTTATCCATATAGATCCCACGAGAATGAGAGCAAATACACCATCCCCGGCAGTGGCCTCATACCGGGGCAAGCCTACATACTGTTGGGGGCAGCTGGCCCCAACAGGTGGAGCGGCCATTAATCCGCTCCCCCCGTTTTTTCATGGGCTTTTTGTGCTTTCGGGCAATTTCGTTTAATTCGAGCTTTAACATTGTCTCGTCATATGAAATATTTTTTGATTTTAGCCAATCTTGGATTTTCCCTTTTCGCCAACTAGAAGTAGGTAACGATTTCAGTTCTGTTTAATTGCTGACAAAATTGAAGGAAATCAACGCTGAAGAAAAATTATTCTTAACATTAAGGTGAGTTAAGTTTATAAATTAAAAAAGTCTTGGAGACTATCATCGCTGTCTTGGTTCGATGTACGTAAATCTGTAGGTTCTGGTGATGATACATGTCCTGGTGATTGAACATCCGCAATAGGAGAACAGGGGCCCGTAATATGTTGAACAGGGCTTTGGCCAAGTATTGATGAATGATGTGTATCTCTAGGGCCTACAGATAAATTCGTTGAAGACTGACCCTTCTGGTGAAGATGTGTAATACATGGAACTCAGCGTATCTTATCTCGCAATTCTTTCTGCCAAGATTTCATAATCGGATATAACAAAGCTAATATGCCTTTTCGCTTCAGCCTTTTGTAAAGGCAGTTAACTTCGTAAAACGTTACCAATATAATTGCAAAAAAGTTGTACGTCATCATCCTTGCGTTGGACAAATAGTCTTTATCAAATCTTGCCTTTTTTTTCATTTCTTTCTTTCTAATTTTTTATTATTATCGTTGCTATGTTTAAGGCGTTTTACTTTGATTGGAGTTTCATTAAGAACCAGTGATGTTTCCGTTTCCTTGGTATCTTGATTTTGTGATTCTCTTTCTAGGTTATCTAAATCAACACTATCCTTATTATCAGTTACATTCGGAGGTGAGGCTATTATATTCGTACCCCCCGATCTGTGTTCGGGAATATTGTCTAGGAACGACAACTGTTGGTACCTTTTGTCTTTTGCGTGTTTTGCTGCGGCTGACCCAGTACCCGCCTTATTTTTTTTTCTATATCTTGTATAGGAATCGCATATCATTTTCCATTTTTTCTTGCAGTCATCACCTAAAACCAAGAACTTGATTGAGGTACAATAGGGGACACGGGCGGTAGACCACCAAAAGGTGAAATTCGCTTGGCAAGTGCCCGTGCGCTCACGTGAAACACATACAGCACACACGCGCACGTATTTCACTTCTCTGTCTATATCTATCTCTGTCTCTATCACAGCCTTCTTAAACTCGTTTGGTGCGATATATACCTATATGCATATTAATAATGTAGCAAGCAGCCAAGTGACTTAAGACTTTGGCATAATGATCATAAAGCTCATTATTGTTATGATACAAAAATGTTCGGGTGATTTTCAACCGTGGGGTTGTTATTTTGTTAAAACTTATATTTGCTATAATCTGCCAGAGTTGCAATGAAGTAGATAGTCGGTGTGCAAGCAAGTAAGATAGTCGGTGTGCAAGTGAGAAAGTATTAGGATCCACGCGTATCAAAATATGAAAACTATTTAATAAAAAACAACTCTAAAATTTAACTAGTAGGTGTATACTTACCTAATTTAATCTACTGAAAATGCTTAGTAAGCAACAAGTAGATATGATTATCGGGTTTTTATTTGATTTATTACATAAATAAATATACGTATACCCAATTCAAAATGATATATTTAGCATCAACAAATACAGTTTAGCTATGTCTATAAAATGTATGCTTTACCTTTCTATACATGAAACCAATCATAACATCGATTTGAAGCTCATAATCTTTTCAGTCATAATTAGCAAACAGTCGAAATTATTATTATGGGCCATCATGATGAAATTAGCTTTCTATTTTTTACAAACCTTGTGTAATTTTAGGCTCAGCAGAAGGCTTTTAAAGGGACGTTGGAATAGTTTTATTTTTTTAATAAAAATTGCCCCACATTAGGAAATTCTCCTGTATCGTGGGTGCGTTTACAAACATTCATCACATGCAACACCCAGACCCCAAAACAATTTTAGTTGTTCCGTGCGGGAATGGAACCTGCGACACGCAGCGCAGTAGTCAGTGTGACCAACCACTACGTCATATGGGCTGTCGAAATTTATGGAAATATATTTTCATAATAACGTTTTATAAATGTAATGATAATAAAACAAAAAGTATATTGATTAACATATTATATTTCAATATAAAACACAGATAAAAAAACTATAAGACACATTAAAAATAATATAATAATTGCAATAAAATATTTTCCTTAAACTATGGACACGTTCACATAGTCAAAAGTAGGTGTGGATGGACACATAACTCGAAGATTTTCATTGTTATAATGTAATGTTTGATTGAAACAAAAAACAAAGCACCCGTTAGTATTAAACACAATAGATTTATAATTCAAACAAAATACTAATATCAATATCGGACTAAAATAATAATCTCGGTGTATAATGTATAAATTTTTAGGTATTGTAGTAATAAGAAATTAAACTTACAAAAAGCTCTATCTAGGATAGTTTACTTGAGCCAATCAAAGATTCTTATTACTTAAGTGTTCCGGAATACCTAAAAAGTTTCACACGAACTATAAGTTCACATTTTGCTTGAAGATACGAATATACTTTAATAACTGGTTTTCTTAGAGACTTGACTAGCTTCGTGTTATTGTTCTCACAAAACAATAGATCAAGCGGCGCCGGTGACCGCCACTGTTTTGTTTGGTTTACGCCGGCTCCACACGTTGGCCCCAACGCTCGTCCCAACGCTATTCGTCCAACGTGTGGATCGAGAAAATGGCATTCGTCCCAACGTTGGGGCGAGCGTTGGTAATTGGCCGTCTCGTGTCGGTTTCATCAAAGGAATCTGCGCGCCAACGTTGGCGTTCCGTCCACACGTTGGCGCGTTGCTCAGTTCTGCCTCAACACGCAGCGAGTGCGTACGTCGAGTAAAAATGGCTTCCTCGTCTAGCAAATCGCCACCGGCATGGACGATTCCGTGTTTTATGATGTGTCGTCATCCACCATCTTCTTTGACGTGGTTTTTTATTTTTTCTCAGTAACAAATATAAATTTGCACTCATCACTACAAACGCGCTGAGAGCAGTTTCGATTTCTGTATCGGACATCTTTACATTGGCCTTGACGGGACAGAACTAAGTTATGCGCCAACGTGTGGACGCCTCACCGAGTTTACGGTCCAACGTTGGAACGAGCGTTGGGGCCAACGTGTGGAGCCGGCCTTAAAGTAATATTTATAAAAATTACATGGAATTCGTTAATAAATCACATAGGTATTTTTTCCTGCATAGTTAATACATTTAGGACAATAACATTAGTGCTACTTTAGTAGACATTAAAATACTAGACAGTTAAAAAGCTTAGTGATTTTTAAAGTTTACTTAGATGGAAAAATCATATATTACCTACGTAATTTAAAAAATGTCTTATTAGTCTTAAATTTCTAAAGAAGTAAATCAGTCTAAATATCACCACTAGGATAATGTGGTTTACTTATGAGGCATAAGTTTAAATAGAAATTTTAAAAACAAATTATACAACATTAATATAACAAAACTGAAAAAAATAATTACAAAAATGCTAATCAGTCTTCAAAATCAGTCTTTAATATCACATTATAAGTCAATGTGATATTAAAGACCGATATATTTTTAAAGCTACAAAGGTTATAAATGTGGTAATGGTAAATAAATAATATCAAATAACAATTAGTCTTAATTTTAAAATACAAGAATCAGTCTTCAATTTCTCAAAGAAACCGTATATTTTTATATATTATTATAAAATCACTATATCAGTCTAATGATTACGATACGATTGAATTGCCTTCGTTATAAGCTCAATCTGAATCTCATAACAATCTTGTTTGTTAAACGCTTTTTCAATTTCAATTCAAAATTTTGTGTATTTGCCATCATAGATAGCCTAGTCAAAATATCAGAATCTCTTAAATTAAGCTATATCACATTTACTTTTGTATAAATATATTCTATACCATTACATAAGCATACGTATAATTTAATATTTTGTTGCAGCCCCGGCCGCGTCTATTACTGCGTCTAGACGACACGAGTATTTGACATAAATCCGAGCCGCGAAGTGAGTCCCATATTTCGTTGCAATGAGTGACGAGTGCTAATTTACTTCTTTCGTTTCTAAAATCCCATCTTTGGACCATTATGGCCCATAAATTTTCTATGGGATTTAGGTCTGGGGACCGAGACGGCCAAGGGACAGTTCTTACTTCAGGATGCTGCTGGAGCCAATTTTGAACGACACGCGCACGGTGTATTGGACAATTATCTTGGAAGAAGTAAAATGAGGGAACTTCCTCCCTAGGATACACCGTGCGCACTGTAGGCAACATAACTTCTTCCAGCAGCTCAGCATGTGACTGTCCAGTTGCTCTCGAGTCAATGAAAGCCAGTTCACCCGGACCACCAGCACTCATCCACCCCCACATATTTACTATAATTCGCCCCGATTCATTGTTGGGACTCACATTTTTCGGCTCGTATCTAGTGTTATTCACACGCCATAAATTCCGACGTCCTAATTGGCTAGATTTAAAAGATTTTTCGTCGGAAAATATGGCATGTGAAAAGTCAAAGTCTCTGTAGTCTCGAGCAAATCGAACCCTGGCTTGCTTTAATTCTTCGCTTAAGATTATCTTTTTTGCGGGACGCCTATGATGTATACCGGCCTGATGGAGCGCACGTCTCACAGTTTTCATGCTACATTCGTACTCCAATGCGAATTGTGAGGTCTTTGTAAACGGCTCTGAGTTGTAGACGTCTATCATATGAGCCACACGATCAGGTGTTATTACCCGTGGAGGTGGAGCACGCGGTCTGTCCTCCACGGATCCCTCTTCTGAATCTCGGTGTATCCACCGTCGCACTGTAGCCCTCTGTAATAAAATGTGATGATATTATATCTACACTTAATTTTTTTGATTTGGTAGTTCGCTATTGTTAATAGTGTCAAAAAAAAAACAACAAACAATGAATAGTGAAGGTATACAAAGATCTCTGAAATAACTACGAATACTATTAATTATTATCATGTTATTATTGTAAGTATGAGTTCTGTTTTTTATTTAATAATGAAAAGTATCGAATATATTAACAATTTCAGTATTCGATATCGCAACATTTTTCATACCTAATAAAACTACATTAAGACTCTAGTCATTGAACACTTAGGTATTAGGCATATGAGGCGGTAAAAATTGTCTACCTACCGAAAACTATTAAGAATTTTTATAGAGGTAATATGTAGTTTTGTTGAAATTAATAGTGTCACTTAATGTTTTTCTCTAAGTTAATTACATAATTTAGTCAAAAAAAAATTGTTGGTTGCAAACTTACCGTAACGTTTAATTCCTGCGATATTTGCAAAATGTTTCGTCCTAGATTATGAAGAACCAATATTTGGTTCCTCTCTTCCCTGGATAAATTTCGAGGCATCCTTAAATTCTTTGTAACAGATGAATCATAAAGGGAGTCAATATTTTGTATATAAGTCCAAAAAACACAGCACAAGTCGACGAGAAGGAAATCTACAGTCCAAAAACACAGCATGGGTCATCAAGTAGGCAATCAGCAGTCCAAAAACAAAGCAAGGGTCAATTCGATTCAGCAATAAACAGTTCACAATCACAGCACAGGTCAACGTAAATAGGATCCCACCCAAAACAAAAATGTGAAAGACTGCCAAGTTCGATAATATGGGAATGCTTCGCCTATAAAAGAAGTGAGATCTGAATAAGTACCAAGTTCCATACACATACTTCAGTTAAAAATAGTTACTTTTTAATGATGTCACTTGGCAAGTTTTCATACACCTTGTTATAAACCTACTAAACGCAATGAATCAAGTATTTAATTTTCTATTAAAACTTGCCAAGTAACATCATTAAAAAGTAACTATTTTTAACTGAAGTATGTGTATGGAACTTGGTACTTATTCAGATCTCACTTCTTTTATAGGCGAAGCATTCCCATATTATCGAACTTGGCAGTCTTTCACATTTTTGTTTTGGGTGGGATTTCATTTATTTTTGTAAGGTTGTTTATTTTATTTTTTTCTTATGATGAAGTTAGTTAAAGAAATGTCTCATTTATACTATCTTTTAGATTTTTTAATATGCACTATGTTTCTTACAAAGAAATGAACTAGATTAACTAATCATCCTCCGAGCCTTTTTCCCAACAATGTTGGGGTCGGCTTCCAGTCTAACCGGATTCAGCTGAGTACCAGTGCTTTACAAGAAGCGACTGCCTATCTGACCTCCTCAACCCAGTTACCCGGGCAACCCGATACCCCTTGGTTAGACTGGTGTCAGACTTACTGGCTTCTAACTACCCGTAACGACTGCCAAGGATGTTCAATGATAGCCGGGACCTACAGTTTAACGTGCCATCCGAAACACAGCCAATGGTGTCTAAGATATACTTAGAAAGTACATACAAACTTAGAAAAGTTGCATTAGTACTTGCCTGACCTGGGATCGAACCCGCGCCCTTGTACTTGAGAGGTTGGTCCTTTACCCAGTAGGCCACCATGACTTTTTTTTTTTTACTAGATTAACTAAATGGACTAGATTTACCAACTGACTGACATGACATCATCCTCCGAGCCTTTTTTCCCAAGCATGTTGGGGTCGGCTTCCAGTCTAACCGGATTCAGCTGAGTACCAGTGCTTTACAAGGAGCGACTGCCTATCTGACCTCCTCAACCCAGTTACCCGGGCAACCCGATACCCCTTGGTTAGACTGGCGTCAGACTTACTGGCTTCTGACTACCCGTAACGACTGCCAAGGATGTTCAATGACAGCCGGGACTTACAGTTTAACGTGCCATCCGAAACACAGTCTGACTGACATGACATGTTATCATATATTATGTTCGTGGATCAAAGTTACACATTCGTTATTTTCGAAAGTGACACACTTGGCCGTTTTCAGATTTTTACTTTACTTTGACTAAATACAAACCTTTGTACCATTCGAAGATATATTATATAAATATAGATAAATTTAGGTCGCTTTAGTTCCTTAGGGGTATAAATTTACACCTGGTATAAAACACCTTCATTATTTTGAAACCGACTCACACTTGGCCATTTTCAGATTTTTTCCTTTACCTTGACATAAAGACCTACCTCCATGCCAAATTTCAAGTCAATACGACCATTGGAAGTGGTCTAGGTTTTTGATGAGTGAGTCAGTGAATAAGTGAATCAGTGAATCAGTGTATAGTAAAAATTGCGATTTTCTGACGTCAATATCTCAAGACCTACAATAGGTATATTAATGAAATTTTGTATTTTAGATAAGTGAGGGGGTCTCAACAGATACTAGAAATTTGATATGCGTAAATAAAATAGATTTTGAGTTACAGGGGGGTCGAATTTGGCCCGAAATGGTTCGTGTAATATAACCCACGGCCGGTGTGTCGCTTTTTTTGCTCGAACTTGGCGGACACACTGCCGTGTGTCTAGATACTAAAAAAAACAAACGCGTTGACAATAGGCACGGGCGAAATGCAAATTGCAACTAATTAAACAAACACCTTTTTTCTTTTACTCTTTTAAAGTTCCGGTAAACTATTTAGCGGTTATACGCTATTTAGAACTCTATACTAGTATCCATAAGGGTTATTATTTCAATGATAAGTATAGAGAGTAAAGCCCTTACGAAACGTATCGTTTGCAAAGCATGGATCCAACGCGTAGGTACACGCTATTTAGAACTCTATTTGTACTACTTAAGGGTCGTTATTTGAATAACAAATATGGAACGTATTATGCTTGTGTGCGTGAGAGAGTCGTTTAAAGGATTTTTTAAGAAAAGTGTATCACCGGACTTGTCCGTGATTGTATGTTTTTCTGGATTAGTGTGGTGTATTGTACAGATTTAAATACATAACTACATCAGACTATACTAGTATTGTTTAGATATTTAAATAAAGTTAAACAATCTTGATGTAACTTTTTAAGCAAAACACATTTCTAACAAATAAACTACTGCCTAAACTATTGTGGTATACCTATTAAGATTGGTTTTTAGATGCATTTTACTTACTGAGCTTTTAAAATGAAAAAGAATAAAAGAAACACATCGAGATTAAAGTTTAGTTAAATATCTAAACAAAATGAGTAAAGGATTTCATCATGTATCTCACTTTGTTAAATCATTATTATTATTATTCTATTTATATCAAAATAGTATTATGATTTTTACAGGTTCATGGCCACCGGTGAAAGTTTGTGATGTTGGGCTTGCCAACCTTCCGACAGGCAGGGTCCTTAGGTGTTGATGAGGGTAGACGTGTTAATAAAACAACAGAACTACATATCTAGGTATAGTCAAGGCAACCAATACCTACTAAGAAGTGCACCCCTTTATTGAGTATACTATGCTATTTATACAAAGGAAAAGCTACGTGCTTATCTTAACTAATTACTATCTTATTAAATATCTTATTCTGTACGAGGCATTCCTATCGTCTACTTATCTTAACATTATCAATACTAACTAATCACTACGTGATCATAGACCACACCACATCACCCTTCCAAAGGAAAAAAAAAATAAAATAAATGCATACTTTTTTTTTTCACCTTTTACAATATAACTTAGTCCTATTTTTATGCACTACTTTATCTACATTCGACTTATCCTTAATTACAACATTTGGTGATTCATCCTTGACAACCACAAACGGTCCGTCATATACACAATCTAATTTGGTACCCGTTTCATTTTTAATTAACACCAAATCACCTTCTTTATAAGTTATTGGATTTATATTTCTATCATAACACTCTTTCCTCAATATTTTACTAGCTACTAAATTTTGTTTAGCATCAGCTTGAGCTCTTTGTAATCGATACTTAAATTCTAAAGGGTAATTATCAAAATTATACAATGGTTCAACACTTGCTCCTTGTAGATTACTTGGTAATCTGCATATCTTTCCGAAAACTAATTCATAAGGTGTATACTTGGTTACGGTATTAACTGTTGTATTATATGAAAAACACCAATACGGAATCCAAGAACTCCATGATGTTGTACTGTTATTTGTTTGTATTCTCAAATATGCACCTAAAGTTTTATGAACGTTTTCTAACGATCCTATACTTTCGTGATGATACGCTGTTGATGTTGTTTTCCTGATTCCCAAGATACTACATAATTCTACCATAACTTTTGAAATAAATTCAGAACCCCTATCTGTCGCAATGCCTTCTGGTATTCCATATCTTAAAATAAAATTTTCTGCTAAAACTCTTGCTACCTCATTTGCCGACTTGTTTTTTAATGGATAGGCTTCAACGAACTTAGTAAGTTCACACTGCAACGTCAATATGTACACATTCCCATATTCGTCCCTATCAAAAGGTCCTACTACATCTAAATAAATCTTTTCAAAAGCTGATGATGCTGTGGTTGTTATGGTCATTGGTTCCCTAATATTTTTCTGATACTTTTGTTTCTGACATTTATCACATTTCCGCACATACTCTCCGATATCTTTTTCTATAGATGGCCAATAATAATACTTTTTTATATTGTTCACCATCCTACGTATTCCAGCATGTCCACTCGTGGGTAAAATATGAAAATCATTCATAATGATCTTTCTTTCATCTATATCTTCCACTCTTCGTACACCCGTTACTACACAAACTTTAAAATCTCCACATATTGATTTACTATTCTCTTTAAAATATTTTGCCAGGTTTTCTATCATCTCTTTGTTATAACAATTTTTTAAAATAACTACTTCTTTTATTCCATTTTCCACACAAAATGTGACTATGTCTTTCGACAACTCGTCTCGCGATGATGCCGATAAAGATTCATAGTTTATATAAATACTCGAGTTTTCTGGCATATACATTAAATTACGCGACTTTGCAAATATCGTTTTACAATCATTCTTCTTGTTACGTAACAACTTTTCCCACTTATCTACACCTACCTGAAGTACTTCTATATCATTTCCTTGTTTTTTAAGAACTTCTACGATCCTAGGGTGATCAGTCCTATTAACCGCAGAGTCTGTCTTTCGAATATCCGAGTTTTTTAACTGTTTGCACTGTGCTCTGGTCATTACAGATATAGTTTTTTCATGCATGCTCTTTAACTCTTCACTTGAAATAACTATTCTGGATAAAGCATCGGCTAATACATTTTCCTTTCCTTTCACATATTCGACCTCAAAGTCGTATTCTTCTAAACACAATCGAAATTTAGTCAACCTACTGGAAGGATCTGTCATGTTAAACAAATACAAAAGTGGTTTGTGATCAGTTTTTACAACGAACTTTCTCCCATATAAATATGGTCTAAAATACTTAACTGACCAAACTATAGCCAGCAATTCTTTCTCTATTATAGGATAGTTTAACTCACTCTTATTCAAAGATCTACTAGCATATGCAACAGGTTTTCCATTCCCATTGCACAAGACACTACCTATAGCAAAACCTGAACTGTCTGTCTGCAATATAAAAGTATTTTTATCAGAAAAATTTGGATAATCTAATACTGGAGGATTCATCAAAGCTTGTTTTAATAATAAAAATGATTCCTCACATTGTTCGGTCCACTGAAACACCATATTCTTTTTACACAACTTAGTCATTGGAATAACTATTCTAGCAAAGTTAGGAATGAATTTCCTATAATAATTTGCAAATGCTACAAAACGCTTGACTTCCTCACTATTTGTTGGACGCGGATAATTTTTAATTACTATGACCTTCTCTGGGTCTGGTGAAATACCTTCTGCTGAAATTACGTGCCCTAAATAAAGTATTTGTTTTTTCAAAAATTCACACTTTGTTGGATTAAGTTTAAGATTTACTTCTCTTAGTCGAGAAAAAACTGACATAAGGTTCCGATTATGCTCTTCTAAATTCCTTCCGAACACTACAAGGTCATCCAAATATACTAGACATTTGTCATAATTCAATCCAGACATGGCTACAGTCATTAACCTGCTAAACGCACTTGGACTTATTTTTAATCCCATAGGTAACCTGCACATTTGATACTGACCTTTATCCGTAGTAAAAGCCGTATACTTCCGACTATCTTCATCTAAACTACACTGATAATACGATTGAGATAAATCACAATGACTAAAGTAAACAGCTCCTGACATCGAGTCCAAGATTTCATTTATATTCGGTAATGGAAATTTATCGTCCTGAATTTTTTCATTCAACTGTCTGTAATCTATCACTACACGCCATTTTTTCTCACCACTACGATCCGCTTTTTTAGGAACTATCAATACAGGACTAGACCACTCACTAACTGATTCTTCAATAATACCATTCTCTAGCATCTCCTGTACCTGTCTATCAACTTCCTTTTTCTGCATATACGGTATCCTATACTGTTTCCTATAAACTGGAGTAACATTGTCTTTTAATCGTATCGACTGCTTATATACATTCGTGCTCCTGGAATATGGAAAATATCTGGATATTTCGCGCATATTTGCTCAACTGACAACCTCTCCTCGGACCTCAAATAGTCAAGTTTAAGTAAAGAAAATATTTTCTTTACACGCTCAACGTCCTTTTCAGGTTTTACAAAATTACAACAATCGAAATTACTTAATGGGAAAACTTCTACATTCGACATGCTACACATAACTTCCTCAGAGGTTGTATTTAAAATTCTAATGGGTATCATCCCATTCCTAGGCCTAGCCATCACACTAGCTAAAAAAACTCCTTTGCGTAATTCTTTCCTAATCACTACACAATCTTCTGCTCTATTAACAGGAAAATACCTTACTACTTCACAACGCGGAGGTATAGTTAATAAGAAATCATAGGTCCTTAGCGGCATCGACACTAACTGTCTAGCATGATTTTTAAGAGTCAATCTGTTCGTCGAAAAATCTATAATACCTCCATACTTCTGCAAGAAATCCTGTCCCAATATGCCAACTGACTTACAAGGCAAATCATCAAATATATAAAACTTATGCACGAATGAACACTGTCTGTGTTCCAACTTTAAATGTACATAACCTATAGCTCGTAAACTACCTCCTACACCATTAATCACTAACTCATCCTTAACTATCTTACAGTTCAAAGCGTTATCCCTTAAAAAAATATTTTTTACGGCTGATATCGACGCACCCGTATCTATTAACCATTCGCTATGTATACTATTTATCACTAAATTAACCCAGTTAATACTATCGTAAGCTAAAATATGCTTAGACTCGAAAAAACTGCGTTTCATTCAACTGTCCACCTTCGCTACTTCGTGACATTGACAATGAATCATTATCGCTCCGCACGTGCGAAAAGTATGCTACACGCCTTCTACCTTGCTGAGTCTGCCGTCCTCGATAAGCATTATTGCTGCGACCGCGCATTCCACCGTTATGCCCCATGTTGACATTTTTGCGCGTACTCTGCGTGTACGAATTTCTTACAAAATGTCTCCTAACACTATCTCCACGACCTCTATTGAATGTAGAAAAACTACTCCTTGAGGGCCAGCGTTGGTACGTCATGACTTGTGACGATGAAGCACAATTCTCGTCCTCTGCTACCCTAATAGCATCTTTTAAGGATGTTAAATTCCGTGCCGTAATGATCGTACCAAGACGTTGATTACGAAGGCCGTCTGCAAACTTCCTAATTGCATATTTTTCGTTAAATGGTTGTAATATTTTATAAGCTTCCGAATCTTCTCCCGCCTGAGAAATAGTCAAATCAGTCATCAGCCTCTCTATTTCTGCTCCTAAGTCTGCAATTGATTTATTATCTTGCCTAGTGCGTGTTAACTTAGCTTGTATTGCAACGTCAGATTTTACCGTAAGAAGATGTTTCTTCATATCTGCCAAAAGACTGTCTACCGACGCGTAAGTAGGTGACAACCGAATCCTAGCACCCTGGGTAAGCCGTGTAGTTAGCACAAACTTAATCAAAAGAACACTATCGGTCCCTTCTAACATAGAACTATATAATCCTATAGCATCAATTAAATCTTGAGTAACCTGTTCATCTCCATTCATTTTCGGTAGTAAGCTAACCGCCGTTTTCAACGAAAACTTTTCTGCCGCCATTTTCTGTTCGTTACTGACCTCGCTCTCAAACTTAATAGTATTTTTGTACAAACTTTCTATGTTACTCACTAATTGCACTAATTCCTCTGAACATTTTTCTTTGCTCGTTCCTTCAATTATACATTTAAATTTACTATAAAGGGCTTTTGCTTCACTTATCTTTTTATCAAAGTTTTGTCCCTGTCGCCTACTGGGACCTAATTTAACAATAGCTTCTCTTAATAATTTTAACTGTAAAAATAACATTGTTAACTCTACTTCCATTTGAACAAAACTTATTGTCTCTAATTCACAATAAACCACAACATTGTCACAACACTTAGTACATATTTAAACACTTACTTCAGATCTTCCTGTCGCTCCGTATGCTCCTTAGGCCGTCTGCACTACTTTTTGCATCTCCCTTTGTCGTATTTTCTCTTCAATCCAGTTCTGGTGACATCTTCTATATAACCAGAATACCACACCAATGATCATAAGCGCAAAACAAGTGGCTATAAAAAACAGCACCGTGTTGGTCGTTGCTAATTGTTCCTTCGTCACCGTCGCGACATTTGATCCTCCTGCTGCCGTCTGGGCTACTATTACTTCTTCTTTGGACGTCGTGCTTCCCATGGCGTTTCGATATTGTCCAACCGCTCTCGCAGGGTCTCGCAGGGTCTGCTCGAATCACAAGATCCGCTCGAATGGCAGGATCCGTTCGAATGGCAGGGTCGCCATGTGATGTTGGGCTTGCCAACCTTCCGACAGGCAGGGTCCTTAGGTGTTGATGAGGGTAGACGTGTTAATAAAACAACAGAACTACATATCTAGGTATAGTCAAGGCAACCAATACCTACTAAGAAGTGCACCCCTTTATTGAGTATACTATGCTATTTATACAAAGGAAAAGCTACGTGCTTATCTTAACTAATTACTATCTTATTAAATATCTTATTCTGTACGAGGCATTCCTATCGTCTACTTATCTTAACATTATCAATACTAACTAATCACTACGTGATCATAGACCACACCACAAGTTTCAGATCTTTATCGTATTCATACCGTATATCTGAGAGCTATATATCACGTACCGTGAAACATGTATTAAAAGTTTTAAGGCAAGAATTAGTACCTCTCCTAATGAAGCCTCTGGAGGAAAACGACTTTACAATCGTTGAAACATGTTTTTGGCATAAATGGAATTTACCGAATTGCGTTGGAGGAATCGATGGCAAACATATCCGTATCAAAGCTCCAAAAAATAGTGGATCCCTCTTTTTTAATTATAAAAATTACTTTTCAGTTGTCTTGTTAGCTATTGTGGATGCAAATTACAAATTTTTTGCCGTTGATGTAGGTGCTTATGGCAAAGAATCTGACAATGGCATTTTTCAAAAGTCAAGAATGGGCAATCCACCACCTAAGAATTTGCCTGGAACAAATGTAACTCTGCCCCACTTTTTAATTGGAGATGAGGCGTTTGCTCTTAGTAGCTTTATGATGAAGCCATACCTAAGAAGAACAGCGATATTGTCGCGATTTTTTTAATGTCGCCGTTCGGATTTTGCTTATTTTTCCAACCAGGTTTCCTTTGAAATATTTATCGGAGAACTCTTCAAAGTTATTAAAGTCAGTATGTGTAAGATTTTCGACTTAATAAGGCGCTGGCTCTTTTCGTGCTAGTTGGCACACTGTTGCCCACTGAGAAGGAGCCCACACTATCGTATTTCGCACGGACTGCTCAATAGTCGAATGGATGCTGTCTACTGTCATCTCCGTGTGTCCGGGGAGAAGAAAGTTCATTTGAATAGTTTCTAGATGTTTAGATTGAAACAACGCGTTATGGACGGCAGCAAGCACAATTTTATTTTTATTTTGTCCAGGGCAGGAATCGGAATATAAAATTAAAGTTTTTATTGTGGTTCGCGAATCAACGTCTCTTATGTATTTTTGCAAAATTGTACCAATTTCATTGGCCCCTCTCTTTCCTTCTGTTTCTCCCCAGACAAAACAGAAACCTTTTCTTGTTATACTTTCATAAAAGCATAAATTATAAACCGTATATTTTCGGGAGTAAAAAAGCAGCATACTGTTTCCATGGGGAGTATTGAGAACCTTCTGGAGATCAAAAGATGCACACAAAATAGTAGGGTTTTGTAACCCGGCACGGGGTTTTTACTCCCACCGTTCTACAGTAAAAATTAAATGGTATAGGAAACCAATGAAAGAACACAATTCAATTTCAATTCCATGTATTTTACAGACAAAAGTTACGTTATTATAATACAATGCCGTAATAGACACACAATAATAATTGCTCACACCGTACAGGGCTGACCGCCCCAGACCACTATGTCTCGGGTTCCACAGTGGTCTGAAGAGGCAACCTCTGTCAAAATCCTATACCTTTGAACATGAGTATATTGACTCTAAACAAGGCCTCAGGGCCGCTTTGCAAGTTCGAGAGGTGAACACTGGTGACTGGTAGCTCAATCGTTAAATGAAATAATCACTATACTGCACACACGCAGCCAGATAATAAAATTAATACAAAGCTCTTGTTAGACAAGGCTCACAAAGTACTCTCTCTCTGCATACAACTCCCTAGTCTGAAAGTCTCTCCCTCAGTCTCTCAAATAGCTCCCCTTGGCATCGGTGATATACGGGGTCCGTCTATCTCCACACGGAAATCGTGTCCTCCGGGGTATGTCGTACAGGACAGACAATCACACAGCACTCACGCACAACACAAGGTACCTGACGTCTTCATGTAACGAGGAGCGTGGAGGCGGTTGCCGCCACTGTGGGTCAGCCACGCTGTCACAGCTCACCCGTCGGACCCCGTACCTGGCCGACGAACAATCGCAAGACCACGGCGACACCAATCACCCACGCGGTGACCACGTGCACAAGAGTAGCCTGAGATTAAGGCCCTCCTAAAAAACAGACCTGTAGACAACAACCCTGTATGAAACGCATGAATCTACACGAATTCCGAGAGGAACAGAAACACGTACAATATACTCACAGAAAACTCCAAAATATGCTCCGAAGAAATAATGGCCGACAAGCGTCAGAAACAGTCGGGAACAAAGTCTGCTTGCATTCCAGACGGATCCTGGATAAGGCTGAGCGGGAAACGATGCCTGACAAATATATGGCTCGACGGCACTCGTGGCATCAGGGCTCCAGAACCCTGGCCCCTCCAGACACCAAGCTTAGACCCAAAATGGCGTGACTCCTCACGTCCAAACCCCAAAAATCCTCCTTTCCATCGCAATGACAACGCACTCTCTCGAATGTTCGACCACAGAGCAGCGCAAACTCCTTCTTGTCATAGACAATTTCCTGTCAAACTCGACTAATCGATCCTTACGTACGAATGTATCAGACCGAAGAAATTAAACAAATGATTTCCAAACACCACGCATAATATAGCTAAATAATTGCTACTAATTATTAAATATAAACAATTAATTAAAACCTTTAATCTGTTTACGATTAAGACTAAGAACACACAACGCCATCTAGTTGGATCTCTAATCCAACACAAATCGATTGTTAACCTTAATTCGAAAACAGATGGCGTTTGCAACGTCACAGTTTTCTTTGCCTAATTCTCTATGACATTCCTGGCGTTGTTTTGATGCTTGTTTTTCTTCTAAATGGGCCTGCAGTTCGGGACACTCAGATGGATTCTGGCCTTCAAAACGCAAACATTTTATGCATTTATCCTTCTTAGGTACGTGAAACCCTACATTAAATTCAGTATTCAATATTTGTAAAAACAATGGGAAAACAGTTCGTGCAAGTTTTATTCGTTTCCAACATCAAAGTGGACATTACAGCAAAGACAAAAATGGATAGCTGCTGTGAAGAGAAAAAGTAAGAAATTTACCCTAGTACACTATAATAATATAATAAGCGTTCCAAAATTACAGTCCCAGTCGAAAATCAATATCACAAAGATATCATAACATCTAGTTGACATGATTTGACAGATGACAAGTCCTAAATAGTTGTGGCCACTAGGGGCGCTGTCATCGCGCACACAGCGAATTGCATCGGTTGATTTATCCATATTTCTAAGCTTTACAGCAATATATTCACCAAAAAGAGTGTGCTCATCTTTTTCTTTTGTCTCGCTTTGAGGTTGGGTGACAGAGTGCCTAGTGCGAATTGAACGAAATGTTGCGAATGACTTCACTGTCGAGTTTAGCGAGTAAACTTCAAACGAACCGAATGCAATATTTAAGCGAGTGTGAGTTGCCATCTCGCAAATTACTCGCATCACGTTTCCTCACTGCGAATAGCGATGATTATTTATGTTAGATTGGTGTTCCGTTCGCTTGGTGGGATGAACCTACCATATTTAGAAAGACGTCATTAACATGTAATCGTATAGGACGACTGTATATCTAAATTTTTGGGGTTATTGTTTGGATGTTTTGTTTATGTTTGACGCGACGCCCGAAAGTTTTGAGTTGTTTTAAATTAATTAATTTAAAATGAAGACAAGTTCTTGTCTAGCACCTGCAGTGCTAGGGAATCTTATATATTTCATTATTATATTTCTATGAGTCAGTTACTTGTTCTATGTACACACTACACATTTTTTGGGATACGTGCTTTGCTTCTCCAACTGGCATTTTATAGGATCCAGTGGCAAAAAAGAATAAAGCGGTGAGCTCCTGCAAATAGATTTGTGCTTTGTCTCAGTTCACTGCACAAGAATTTAAAAATCTTCTTGGACAATCTATGTATATCTATGTCTAAATTGCGTCTCCGTGAGGTGAACTAACGGTTTAAAAATTCGCGAGCCCTTGCCCCAATTCTGGCGCTTTTGTTGCGTTCATCTTGGGCCTTTGGGGCCGTAAACATCCTCCAAGCGAAGAAAAAGCGTCCTGCCATATTCTTGGTATTATTTTCAATAAATGAAAACTTAATTATTGATATACGAATATCTTCTCACTTCACTTTCACCGCATAAATCTTCGTGAGAACTTTTTGGCTAAATTCGATCGCGTTTGTATTTATTTCAATGTCAAAATCTGAATCTCGCACTCGCATCACGGCAGAAATAAACCAATCACGTGCCTGTCAAGTTCACTTGAGAGTGCGAGCGGTTCGATTTCGAAAAATTCACGAAAACTCGCACTAAGCACTCTGATCTCATAAAAACCATTCATCTCATAGAAACCATTTCATGGTCTGGATTTCTTTTGACACGTTTTATCGTTTCATTAACCCATGAAGGAGATGAATAATTTTTCGGTCTGCGCCTGTTGCCTGGCGGCCCCGCCGCGCTCCGCCTCTTGCTCGTGCATCTTCTTAATGTCCGCCCAGAGACTTTTGTTATTCTCCAGAAGAGACTCCTCTTGGTCCTCACTGGCCAGCTCGCTCTTGGGAGCCAGGCCAGAAGTTGCTCACTGCTGCGCGGTAGCGGCCTCGATGCGCGGCTGGCCTTCTTCTTCAAGGCCACCTGCCTGAAGGCGGACTCCATCGTTTTCGCAAAATCCGCCCTCCGCTCCTGGTCGGAGCCGAAGGCCGACGCGTCCTCCTCGAAAAAGCTCTGGTGAGTTGCTCCTCTGTTGCACCCAGGCGCCCCAGTGGACCTCTCATTAATGGGCCCCCTGTCGGCCTTTTTGGCAGAGGCCCCACGGTCACTGGAGGAAGACCGCAGGTCCTCCTCCTTCCTCTTCTGGAAGGCCTTAACCCGATGTTCCTTCTTGTTGCGCAGATGGCTTGAGCTCACGCTAGCTGACCTCGCCATACTGCAGAGGCTGTCATTGTTGGAGTCCGACAACATACCCACGCTCTTCACTAGTAACTTAGGTACCTTTTCGCCCACACTATCATCATTTTTTTTTGTTATTTGGGTTTAAAAATTTATCCATATAGATCCCACGAGTATGAGAGCAAATACATGTCCATCCCCGGCAGTGGCCTCATACCGAGGCAAGCCTACATACTGTTGGGGGCGGCTGGCCCCAACAGGTGGGACGGCCATTAATCCGCTCGCCGCGCTCCCGAAACTCGGGATTAGGTTTTTTTTATCTTAGAGATGTCCTTCCTCTGAGCCGGACAGTTAAGCCAAGCCCTTGGCGGCGGCATTAGACAGCAACCGTCTGCTGTCCGGCCATCCCGGCTCAGTAGACCCGCCGAACGGTCTGCACTTCGTTTGACAAAGCCCTTTGGCCCACTTGACGAAGCCTTTTTCAGAAAGGCTTTATTACTTCATTCATTTTGAATGTTTTATTATTTTTAGCGACATGCCCCTTTATTTGAGCCCAGACCAACTCAATCGGGTTTAGCTCGCAGTGGTAAGGGGACAGTCGCAAAATAGTGACACCCCGTTCAGCAGCCATCTCGTCGTTTTTTCATGGGCTTTTTGTGCTTTCGGGCAATTTCGTTTAATTCGAGCTTTAACATTGTCTCGTCATATGAAATATTTTTTGATTTTAGCCAATCTTGGATTTTCCCTTTTCGCCAACTAGAAGTAGGTAACGGTTCCAGTTCTGGTGTGATATGGAGCACTATCTATTACAAGTACTGCATTTTCTTTTAATTTCGGAAAAATATTTTTTAACCAGTTTTCGTATATATCAGAAGTCTCCTTGTGGTAATCATTTAGCCCCTTTTTTGCTTCGAATATTAATAGACCATCATCCAAGAAACCCTCTACGCTTCCAATGTGGGACACTACAAGTCGTCTCCCCTTGCCTGAAGGCCCTTTTAACCCTTCTAAGAAAGCCTGACGTGATGATGACACTGGTGCCCACCCTGTGCCTATACTCAGTATGACCTTTTTTTCTTAGCCTTTATTGTCCCACTGCTGGGCAAAGGCCTCCCCATTACGTCTCCACACCTCTCTTGGTCTCTCACAGAGTGTCAGAAGTCCAAGCTCAAGGTTTGCCAAAAAGCACTGGAGCGTAGTATTTTAGGTATCAAGCGGATAGACCGAGTACGCAATAATGTCATACGCTCCAAAACAGGAATCTTCGATGTGGGCCAAAAACAGCAAAATTAAAATGGGACAGTATGACCTAAAATGATTATATTATGAATGTTAGTACCAACCTTCATTAATCCACGTTATATCTTGATAATATATAAAACGACTTTCCCTACGATACTGTTTTATTTTTTGCAAATAACGATGCCGCCATAAAGTTATGTCATATCGGTGAATTAATTAAATTAAATATACTTTATTTTCAGGCAAATTAAAACCCATAACATACAGACTAACAAAACCATTATGACTGTTCATGGTTTGGATGGTGGGGTGTCGTGTCCAGAGATAAGTAAATAAATCGAATACTAATTAATACACTTTTATTTTCTGACTCCAATTAGGTTACATACGATTTGGTACGGTCACAATATTTAGTAGCGTGCGTTGGTAGTGCGATATACGGGACAACTGGGGAGGCGAACACAATGCAAGTACAGTATGAACAATATTGATGCGTCGACAATCAGTGTAGGTCCCACTACATCATTCCTCCCCTTTTTTAAAAAAAAAATTTGACAAAAGATTTTTTTACAAAAAAAAAAAATATTCTTATCCAGTTATTATATAATCCAAGAAGTGCTTACAATGTTCACAAACAATATTATTAAATTACAGTCTCAACAAAAATTTGCTTACAGTATACATTTATACAATAACAACTTTGAAACAGGATGCTTGACGGGTTGTGCGATAAGCGCATGTTTGTCTCAGTACTACTGGCTTTGTACCTAATGGCTTAGTGATTAAAAGATACCCCTCTCGTGCTTGAGAGTGCGGGTTCAAACTTATGTTCATTATTACAAATTGAATATCAAATACAGAGTAGAAAATCTATCTTAAACTAAGTACATAAAGATAAAGATAAAGATATATTTATTTTGCAAATATGGGTACAAGTAAATGGTGTTATAAAATAAACAAGTTCTGCCATATTTTGCCATTCGGCGTGCAAACATTTACAAGTTGTTGTTATTACAATCTAAATTATACACACTAAATTATACATCAAAACTAAGCAATTAAATTATACAAATAAGTAGCATTAAAGAAAACTAGATGAAACTCTAAACATAATATAAATAAATTAAAAAATAATGCTTAACAGTATACAATTAAATAGGTACCTACTTAGACTACTTAGCGACTAGTTTAATGTCTTTGTCAGATAGAAATTCTCCTATATTATAGTATGCTTTAGTAACTAAATATTGCTTTAACTTATTTTTAAACATTTTAGTAGGTAATTCTTTCCATGACTTAGGAATATTATTGTAAATGATCGGAGCCATGCAGAAGACACTTTTGCGCATTAAAGTAGTCTTAGCGGTCTGGAGACATAGTCGGCTATTGTCGCGTCTGTTTCGTGGAACAGTATCGGCAAGTCGTTTAAAACGACTCGGGTTCGACTTTACAAACACAGCCACTTCTAATATATACAAACAGGGTAACGTTAAGATTTTATATTTCTTAAAATAAGGTACGCAGCTATCGGTCGTTTGAAGTTTAAACATTGCCCTTACACATCTTTTTTGTGCCTTGAATACTGTTTCCTTATCGGTTGCATTGCCCCAAAATATTATGCCATAACGTAAGTGGCATTCAACTATGCCGTAATAAGCTGTAAGTAGTGCATCTGTATATATAATTGACGACAAAGTGTATAGGGCGTATGCAGATTTGCTGAGTTTTTTGCATAAGATCTCAATATGAGCTTTCCAATTAAGTTTCATATCTATCTCAAGCCCTAGGAATTTAGTATTTTCAACTGCTTCTATAATATTACTATCGTATTGTACGTTTACATTTTTATTAGGTATCCGTTGTTTAAAATGTATCAATTTCGTTTTACTTAAGTTAATCTTTAAATTGTTTTTATCTAGCCAGTTTACAACAGATTTTAATGCATTATTTATATCATATTCATACGTTTCTAAATTATTACACGGTATAGTAACGGTGCTATCATCTGCAAATAATGCCAATTGTTGTTCTATGAATTTTGGGAAGTCATTGATATAAAGTATAAATAAAAAAGGACCGAGGACGCTTCCCTGCGGTACACCATATGTAACTTCGCGTTCTGTCGATCGAAATACATCTTCATGTTTATTGTATTTATTAAATTGATTTACTTCAGTTATCTGTTTTCTATGTTTTAGGTACGAATCTATTAAATTAAGGACATTACCTCTAATGCCGTATGCTTCTAGCTTCCTTAAAAGAGTAGGATAATGAACATAATCGAAAGCCTGTGTCATATCACAAAACAAACCACACACAGGTCTTGTCATATCTACATTACTTATGACATTGTAATAAAAATCAAATATGGCCATATTAATAGTCTTGTGCATTCTAAATCCCTTCTGTTCGTCACATAAAATGTTATGTTTTTCGACATATTTATAAAGCTCACTATATATGTATTTTTCAAATATTTTAGATATTACGGGTATAAGTGAGATCGGGCGGTAACATTTCATCAACTCTCTGTTCTCTTTTTTGAAAAGCGGCTTAATGATCGATGTTTTTAAGGCATTTGGGTAGATACCAGCACTAATACACAAGTTTATTATATAACTAAGGTGACTACAAATTTCCATAGATACATACTTAAGTATTTTTGTAGCAATACCATCATAGCCCACACTATTCGTGTTATTCAATGACATTATAATTTTATGTATGTCCAACGGAACACTGGGTGCTAAGAACATGGATGACGTATTTGTGTTTATTTTACAGCATTCAGGTTTGTCATTGGCAGCAAGTTTTGCTTGAATTTTATCTACAAAATAGTTGTTGAAAGCTTCTGCTATGTCCTTAGGATGTGATATGACGCTGTTATCAATCTTAATTTTATTGATAGTTTGTTTAGGTATATTATATTTTGCAGTATTTATGATTTGCCAAGTCGTTTTTGACTTATTTTTAGATATTTTTATATTGTGGTTATTTTGTGCCTTTTGTGTCAAATTTATAATTTTTTTATGTAGTTTAGAGTAGGCAGTAAAACAACTTTTATTATTTCTATTTGGGTTCAATCTCATTTGCCACAATAGTTTTCTTTTCTTTAGACTACATATTTTAATTCCTTTAGATATCCACTTAGGTTTTTTTATAATATTTACTTTAATTAGTTTTGTTGGGAAACACAAGTCGTATATAAGTTTAAAAGTGTCGATAAATGCATTGTACGCCACATTTGGGTCGTTCGTGTTATAAATTTCTGAAAAAGAAAGATTTTTTATGTAGCTTCGGAACTTCTCTACGTTTTCCTGGCTATAATCTCTCACGGTCTTATACCAATAGTTTATGGTACACACTGTTTGAACCGGGCAATGAAGTAGCTGTGCCGTATGGTCGGACAACGCAAACTCAAATACATTGGTTTTACAAGATTTACTAAAATTATGCGCAAAATTGTCTAAACATGACATACTGGCCATACGTGTCGGCTCATTTAAAGCTAATTTCAAATTAAATTGCATTAGGAGACATTCAAAAGCACTAGTATGACTATTGCGTTTGAGAGTATCTATATTGAAATCACCCGCAATTACAATGTTTTTATAACGACAACGTGATATTTCTCGTAAAAGAGATTCAAACTTATCGAAACAATAGTTGAGATTATTTACATTAGGAACTCTATAAATACATACTACAATAATTTTATAATTAGTAAGCTCTATAGCACAGCATTCGAAAATCCCTGACGAAGATAAATTAGAAATTTTATCCACTTCCTTCCATTGAATACCATTTCTTACTAAGATGCAAGCTCCACCCCTTTTTTGTCCTTGTCTACAATAATGAGCAGCTAAACATTAGTTAGGCACATATAATTGATTTTGATAGCCCTCCATAATGAAATGTTCTGTTATACATAACACATCAACATTTATCTTTTTTTCACCTAACTCATTTAAGCATACAGTCAGAACACTAGATTTATTTATTAAGCCTGCAATATTTTGGTGCATAATTTTAAGATATTTATTGGAGAAAAAACTGATTATCTTCCTGATCTTTAGTGTATTTTACAGTAGGATTTGATGAATTACAATTATTCTCCTCATGAAACGACCTTAATTCGTCCTCTATAAATTCCTGTAACATTAAGTTAATATTTACAAATATATTTGCCATGCCCCGGTTGTTAACGGATCCACTTTTTTTCCAAAACATATTATAATCATATGTCAAGTAATAGTTGGAATCAAACAAGTATGCGTAGTAATGAGTGCATGCATCTAAATATAAAAGATTGTTAAAGTTTTCTATTCTTCTGTTATACATTGTAGAATATCCATTCAATTTAAATGTAGGGGAACATAATATAATATTCGTGTGTTTTATTTTTGAGAGTGTTTCACGTATAGCAACTATTAAGTCAACGTAGTTGTTAGTTTGGCGAAAATCCTCTTCGCCAATGAAAATCAGGCAATAATCATTCCGTGTGTATGTGGTTAACTTTTGCTCTAGGTTGTTAATGAGCATTTTAACACCACAATTAGGTGTTAAGTAATGGCAAATCTGATAATTTTCTAAAGTGCTTTGTGCGATTTTAAGTATTTTGTTCTTGTTATTAGTACTTAAAATACAAACTTTTCGGATAATGCTATTGTTGTTACTTTGCTGTTCCTGATGAACTGCTGTTCTCCTATTTGAAGTGTTGAGGGTATGTTGCTGGTTAGTCTTGGACGCCTGTGTGTTTTTATGTTCAGCTGTCGTGGTACAGGAATCAGTTTCAGCAACATCTACGAGGTATTCCTTCTCATCGTCGGACTTCAAGTGAAGATCACTACTACTGCTGTTCAATTTAGTGTTATTTGACTGCCTGCGCTTATGTTTCTTAAGCGTGCTTTTTGGTTTTGGATTAAGCGGCGAACTAGTGCAGATTATTTTTAGTTCATTAATACTACGTTCTTGTTCGGTCAATTTCTTTTTTAAAATGCTATTTTCTGCATTCATGTTTTCTATCTCTGAATGTGCTATTTCTAATTGTTCCTTTAAATATTTAATTTCTTCCTTATAGCTTTCAATGTCTTCACTGTTTATTTGTCTTGTGGAAAGATCTGGCATACTATTTGACAGGTATTCCGAATTGGACGAAATGAATGACAAATTAAAGGATTCATTTATTGTTCTTTGTTTACGCTGGGTTACGTTTTCATCATCCATTTTGTTTGACTTATATTTTGTCAATAAATTGCTAACAACAATTTAAAGAATCACAAAAATACAAAGCTGAATGTGGGACGCGAACTCACGCCACGCAGAGGTGCAGCGCTCGTCGTACGAACTCGGCTACCTGTGCTTCTAACTTGCGTGACGAAATTAGTAATGACTTTCTTCATGAAATATTTTTGAATTTAAGAAGTCCGTTAATGACTCGTTGATTTTCAAATTTCTGCACAACACTTTTGTTTGTTAATTATACCGAAATATTGCTATTCATTAATGTTTTAGCACTGGATTTGTCTTAGTTGCACTTAAATTTAGTTTTTACACTGCAATAACACTAGAATAACTGCATCGTCTTATTGATAATGTTTAGTTTTATATACACGTTAATCGTTTATGTTTTTTATTGTTTATTTCACTAATTGCGCTTTAATTTCGAAGATAACACTTGTACACAATATTTATACTCCAACACACTGTTTTAATACTGTTTTGTGTTTTAATTTGAACTAATTATAATTTTAATTTATTTTAAAAGTAGAGAGTTGTACAGAGTTGTGTTTACAAAGACAACTCTCTCAACAAAAAGTAACCTTTGTGTTATACTCTGTTCTCCTCTCTTGGTGTCATTGTGGCCGGCCGGTACCAACAATACAAACTATGCAGAATGTCCTACGATCGAAAAACAAAATATAACACAATACGTCCTGTAACTACCTTTTTTTTTTTTTTTTTTTTTTTTTTTTTAGCGACGTAAAATCATCAAATGACCCCTCCCGCTGTGGGTTAGCAGCGGTGAGGGAGTGTCAGACTCTTACTGACTAAAATCGTCGTGTTCCGTCATAGGCCTTTTATGTACCAGGGCCGCGGTATCTCTTTCGAACAACCCGCAGCCCCGGCAGGCCTTGGCCCTGCTGGGCCCCGCTGGGGTTGCTGACATCTCTTTGAGGAGCGCGTGGAACAACGCGCGCCGTCGACACGGGTCTGTCGTCTAGAAAGACAGAGGGACGATGAGCCACCCGAACTCACCGCCCACAGACCCACGCCTACGGTGGCCGGGAGTCATCTCGCGACACCCGGCGCCCATGGTGTCTACCTGGTCCAGCGCGGCGGCCGGGATGAGAGGTGCGAACTCTCTGGCGTTCCGCCTCCTCCTTCTCGAGCATGACCGCTTCGCAGAAGGAGGCGACGGCATCCCATTCCCTCTCGCCCCGGACCATGGCCTGAACCAGGGCCGGACGCGAGAGGTCGCCGCCGCCCAAAGCCTCGACGAGGACCCGGCGGTGCCCTTCCCATGCGGGGCACACCTGGACTGTGTGGTCCACCGTGTCCTCGGGGCTGTCCGCACAATGGTGACACCCGGGCGCCTCCTCACGACCGATGCGGTGCAGGTACCTCCCGAAACAACCGTGTCCGGTGAGGACCTGCGTCATGCGGTACGTGAGGGCGCCGTGACTCCTCCCGAGCCACTCCTCAAAGAGGGGACTTACCGCCACGATGGTGGCGTGCCCTGCACTGGGTTGCGATAGTCGCTCCCTCCAGGCCACCATGAGATCGCGCCGGAGCTCCGCCCGCTGCGCGACAACTTGCCGCGGCAACGGGGTTTCTCCCCGGCGCTGAGCCTCCTCGCGCCAGTCGTACAGGCGCAAGAAGACCCTCGCCTCCAGATCCCACGGTGGCAGTCCAGCAAGTAGGCCAGCTGCTTCGCGGGAGATCGTGCGGTACCCCCGGATTAGCCTAATGGCTATCACCCTTTGGGGCACGTTCAGGTAGTGTACAGCCCGCGGCCGTACCGAACGTGCCCATACCGGGGCCCCGTAAAGGGCCATGGACCGCATGACCCCCGCGTAGAGTCTGCGGCAGGGGGCGTTTGGGCCGCCCAGGTTGGGCAGGAGCCGCTTGAATGCAGCACCTGCCTTCTCCAGTTTGGGGCCCAAACGTCGGAAATGCTCGACGAAGTTCCACCGGCCGTCGAGGACGAGTCCCAGGTACTTCATCGCCCTCTCGACGCCGATGGTAACCCCCCCCACCGTGACTTGGGAGCCTGAAGGTGGCGCGTTCCGAAGCCCATGAAAGCACATGGCCTCGGATTTGTGCAAGGCCACCTCCAGGCCCAGCAGCTGGATCCTCTCGATGACTATCGCAACCCCGCGCGTCATTAAGTCGGCCGCCTCCTGGTGCGACCTCCCTTGTGCCAGAACCAGCGTGTCGTCAGCGTAGCAGACCACGCTGACGCCGCTAGGGAGGTCGGCGCGCAGCACCCAGTCGTAGCCGATGTTCCACAAGAGCGGCCCCAGTACCGACCCCTGCGGAACACCGCACGACATCTCTCGCCGGTTCCATTCCCCGTTGTGACCAGGGTAAATGATGGACCTATCCGACAGATAGGCCTCGACCACGCGACGAAGGTAGGTCGGCACCCGGTGATACCGGAGTGCCTCCCTGATGCAACTCCAGGGAAGGGTGTTGAAGGCATTGGCGATGTCAAGAGACACCGCCAAGACGACCCCCCCCCGGGACACAGCATCCCCCGTCGTGAGAGCTCTCACGCGCATGATGGCGTCCACCGTTGAGCGCCCCTTGCGGAAACCGAACTGGTGGTCCGCAAGGTCCGGCCCTATCCCCCCAAGGTGCGCGACGAGGCGGTGTGCGACAACTCGCTCAAAGAGCTTGCCCACCTCGTCGAGCAACACGATGGGCCGGTATGCGGACGGAGAGTCCGCAGGGCGCCCCGGCTTTCGAATGAGGACCAGTTTCCCCGTCTTCCAACGAAGTGGGAACTGGCCCCTCTCCAAGCATGCGCTGAGAAGCCCCCTAAGTCGAGGCCCGAGAGCCTCAAGGGCCAGGACCCAGGCCTTGCCAGGCAGGCCGTCAGGCCCTGGGGCGGTGTTTTTGGCTTTCAGCCTAGCCACCGCCACTCTCAGGTCCACCCCAGTCACCTCGGGGACATCGTCGTCGTCGGAAGTGTGGTCCGTAGTTGACACCGCGGGTTGCAGAGCCATGGGCGGGGGAGAGTGTTCCCCGCGCGAAGGGAACAGAGCGCTCACCACCTCCTCCACCAGCTGAGGCCGGAGACTCTGGGTCAGCGGGGGGGCCCATGGGCGGAGCTTGCCCCGCACCATTTTGTACGGGCGCCCCCACGGGTCCCTGTCCAGAGACCCCAGCAGCTCCGCATTGGCCACCTCCTTGGCCTGGACGATGGCTCCTGTAACTACCTTAAATCTATGTAATACACTACTCATATTCGTCTATTACAGTTGCGGAACACTTCTAGAGAGTCCGTCTTGACATTTAATGTGATTACATACATAATAGGTAACATGAAATATACATAATCTAAGTATATTATATACAAAATACGTTAAAGGTAGTTATCATGCCGGGTTACTCTGCTATACATATTAAAAAATAAAATTACACGCTTGGCCTACTCGTACGAATGACCAAGAGTCTCCAGTACCCGACATGATGACGCCATAAAAAATATACATACATTCACTACTGTTTAACGTTCACTACACATTCACACAAATATAATATCACTTGAGAGAACGAGGGTTTTTTTGATCAGAATATTATTATCAAAGCACAACTTTGGCTGTTGACGGCGGACTCATTGTATGTTGAGGTTGCACAGTTTCGACCTTAATACTGGGTAAGGCTACAGAACTGGCTACCATTTCTTTTCTTAGCCATTTCCTCACGCCTCTAATGAATCTTCGTTTCAGTGCGTAGGCAAATACCATGATTAACATTATTATAATAACTATCATCACTACGCCAATAATATTTAGCTTATTATGCACATGGGCCACATTAGATAAATTTTCGTTTACAATTACGTTCTCTTTCGTTTGATTAGAACCCATTTTGCTAATTTAGTCCACTATACTGATGTATCGGCTCAACGTAAATGAAATTAAAGATCACGATACCACCATTTGAAACTAATGTCCTAAATAAATCTGCAAAATTGACATTTTAACAATAAAATAATTTATCGGTATTTCAATGGCTTTTTGCTTACTCGACCAGTTCGCGTAGTATAAACTTTACTATCGGGTTCGTCCGTTTGAATTGTTACTTTTTTCGTAACTTTTCGACAAACGGTATCCCTATTACTATTATCGACTACTTTAGATTGCGATTCATCCTCTATTAACATGTACGCTGGTTTCAGACGATCTATAGAAACTTTAACTTGTCGGTCGGGCAACTGAATACAAAATACGTTATTATCTCTACTTATGACGCGATATGGTCCGTCGTAAGGTGGTTGTAACGGTTTCCGTACTGCGTCATTACGGATAAAAATATATTCACAATCATACAAGTCTTTATGCACAAAAATCTTATTTGGTGACTTATTTTTCCTATTAGATGGCTTTAACCCGTCAATTACAACTTTTAACTTATTTACGAAATTTTCTGAATCGCTAATTTTCAAATATGTTCCTAAATATGTTCAAATATGTTCATAAATAAATGTTCCTCAGCAATTTGTATATTTTCATGTCGCGTCTCCTTAATGTGTGTTTTTTTTTACACTTTTTTTATGATTTTCGACATTTATTTGAGTATTTTTCACAATTGGAACCAACTGAGTCAGCGGTTGGCATAATATTGCTAGCGCCATGTGCTCGAATGGCCTCAAAAATTTTCAAAGGGGTCTTGATTGAAATTTAAAAATATTCTGAAACCCTTGTATTATTTTTACCCAACTGGAGAGGGACGGAATTATTGCCGATTTTCCATAATTTTTGACAAATTTCATGGATTTAAAAATTGGCAGGCTATCAATCCATAACTTATGATGTCGCACGCTTAATCAAAAAAAGAAATGTATCAAAATTGATAGTTTTTGGATATGACTGTTTAAAGTTTAGAAGTATTCTGGGTTGAGTTTTATTAACGTATTAAAATTAATTTAGACATGTTATAAGGAAATAAACTGATTCATAAGAAAGCTGGGCTTATTGGCTTTTGTTTAGTGCTATATGAAAATAAATTATATTTACTATTGACTAGTAGATGATGCATTGAAAAAAAAGTTCCTAGTTATTTCACTTTATAATTAAAATTCACGTACATATTTTAAATGTTACCAGTCATAAAACAAAATATATCTCTTTATTAATAAAATGTTGTTTAGCTATTTAACTTAGTAAGCTTTATTTCAATTTTTAATTAATAAATGTAATAATTTTTTTCAGAGAATACGAAATATTTCTTTGTCTAACAACATAACGGGAAAATATCAATAAATATTGTAGTAATGAAACGCATAATTAGAAATTAATATTCTTTTATTTTAAAGTAAAAGTATAACTTAAGACATTAATGTCTTGGTTAACTGAATTAAATTCCAAATTCGGGGGAAAAAATATATATACAAAGTGTGTCGTTCATAATCACATTAAATGAAATGCGTTAATATACTGGTTTATATATGTCGATTAACACAAAGAAAAAAGAAAAAAACGCAGAAATAAAAAAAATATTTTTTCGAACAAAGTAAATAGAATAAAAATGTGCGAGAATCAGAACACCATTTTAGCAAGTACATTTCATAATTCACTGACCTGTGTTTTAAGAGCGGCAACGTCGCATCGTCGCATATGGCGGCGAATCAAAGGCGGAAAACTTAACATCTCAGTCGTCTTACAATCACATCACATCACTTTTATTTTAATTATTCATTATGATTGTTATGAATCACTTGATTTAAATTCACTTTGATTTAAATTGTTTCTAATCAACATAGCACTCACGTATTATCGAAATTAATTTTAAATAGACAGATTTTCAACATGTCCGCCGTTGACATCAATACAACGCTGATAGCGTCGTAAAATATTTTGCGGTACTTTGCTTAAGATGTTTTCATTCGCAGCTAAAGTTTTTAATCTATCAAACGCTGTACATATCCGAGCCCTAAGGTCCTCGACACTGGTGACGTCAGTAGCGTATACGTCATTTTTTACGGCACCCCAAAGAAAAAAGTCTGGAGGAGTAAGGTCTGGTGATCTTAGTGGCCAACGTGCAGGTCCATACCGTCCTATCCACTGTTCACCGAACATGTGATTTAGCCGCTCCCTAGCAACGACCACTGAATGAGCAGGTGCTCCGTCCAGTTGATACAACAAACGCCTGCTTTGAGCTATAGGTAGTTCCTCGATATACTCAGACACTGGTCCTTCTAGCAGTTCCAGAAACTTAGCTGCATTGAGGTTACCATCAATAAAAATGGGGCCAATAATCTGGTTTCCATGAATTCCCGCCCAGACGTTCAGAGAAAAGCGATACTGATGCGAAGATTCGTGAAACTGATATGGATTTTGTCGACTCCAATATCGCAAGTTCTGCCTATTCCATATTCCATTTCGCGTGAACGTGCTCTCGTCAGTCCACATTATGTCACTTAAAAACAACGGGTTATGTACTACTTTTTCAAGCACCCAATTACAGTAGGCCACCCTAACTGGCTTATCTCTATCAAGCAACGCATGCACCTTCCTAAACTTATAGGGCTTTTGTTTGTTTAATTTTAACACGACGTGAACCTTTTTGTGGGGCACATTGAATTGACTACCAGCTCTACGGAGACTACACGTAGGGTTGCGCGCAAAGTGTTGCAGTATTTGGTCGTCAAAGGACCCAGATCTCCGGGAAGCATTCTCGCTACCTTGTGGCGCTAATGGTTGATTGTCTCGTAATCTTTGCTTATAAAGATTCGGGAATCTGTAGGACAGACGCGACTGGTTCCATATCGCTCACGATATGTCCGCAAAGCTCGAGCAGCGTTTTGTTGGCATTCGCCGTAAATGAGCACCATGTCGGTGTACTCCGCGGCTGTGTAATTCACTCCCGGCATTGTTTATTTACACTGATAACAAATAAAAATAAAATCTAAAATGGCGTCTACTGTCGCATACACGATACCGTTCACTAAAACAAGTTTTATTTACACTAATAACTAATAATAAACAAAAACAAAACAATAAAATAGCGTCCACTTTCGCAGAAAATAATATTACTATCAAAAACACACGTTTTATCGCCAAACAATCTCCTCAAAGAAACCGGCGGGAGAGGCGGCCATGCACTAAACGTAAACAGTTCACACACACGTTCCCGAACACGGAAATGAGCAAAAAATTAATCTTAGTCAATTGAAAGCTTTAAACCCCTTTTAAAACATGTGTCGGCTAGAAAAATCAAATAAAAATGGAAGAATTAAGCATTATTTAACTCTGTAAAATAAAATAGTTATAACAGTATTTTATTGTAAAGTAGAAAACAGCATTTAAAACATAAATAGTTCCAAATTTGCTATCTAAAGTGCTAGGTTGGCAGCAATGACACGATAAAAATGTAAGAATTACGCATTATTTAACTTTGTAAAATAAAATAGTTATTACAGTATTTTATTGTAATTATTGATGAGTAGAAAACAGCATTTAAAACAAAAATAGTGCCAAATTTGCTCTTTAAAGTGCTAGGTTGGCAGCAATGACTATGGACCTTATTGCTATTAAAATAAGTTTCATTTTGCCTTGTTAAATATTCTTTCCTCTTTCATCTAAGGGTTTTGCTAAGAACGGCAACCTTTATTTTGATAGCTATCCGGGGTCATTGACCCTGGAGTACTTTATCTCTGCTTTACACATGTTGTTCAAAATTATAAAAACGAAAAATAATTCCTGTGGCTAAACCACTGAATGGATTTGGTTAATTTTTTTGGAATTCGTTATAGAATATGTTAAAGTAGATGTGATATGATTTAATGTGATTATGAACGACACACCCGATATATATCAAAATTAAATAAAAAAAAGCTAAACTTAACAAATTATCACAAACTTGAGATCCATAAAAATGTTATAAATGTAATCAACTCAACTAATACGTATTTATTATACTACTTAAAAACAAAACTAAAATTCTTATTACATTAATGTCTTGGCTAACTGAATTAAATTCCAAATTCTGGGGACAAATTAAAGAAAAATATCAAAATTTAAAAAAAGAAAACTAAACTTAACAAATTATCACAAACTTGAGATCCGTAAATATGTTATAAGGGTGGTTCTCATTTTTTAATAGAATAAAATTTAATCTACTGAAAATGGTGTTCAAATGTAATTGATGATGCATTATAACAGATTTGGTCTTGTTTATCATAGAAAAAATACTCGCCGAGCTCGCAGTCTTTTATACAATATGTATATTTAGACGAGGGACTTATTGAAGGAGGGTGGTCAGTGTTCGATTCTCGTCCCAAATATGTAAAAAAACTATGACCTTAATTTTTCATCTAATTGTCCGATAAAATACAGTATTCATGGACACAGAGCGCAAAGCGAACTCGGAAATAGTAAAATGCCTACATAATCACGCGTCAAACACGTGCCGCTCCTGTTGATAAGGAAGCGAGCGCGCAAGCCCCGCCCCTTTCCTTTGTTATGTAGCCGACTGGTTCCGAAGATGTACCATCGGCTCGTGCGCACCCTGCTCGCCCCCGGCCTGCTGACCGCCAGTCGAAGCGAACCCGCCGCCGCTTCCGCATTGCGTAAACATCCCCGTTTACCAAATTTACGTAAAGTGCATTTCCCAGTGTTAGGTAGTGTGTGTAGTGTAATAATGTCGTCCCGGTATTCAAATGAAGAATATTGGGATATGGTTCGTGCCTACACGTTATCATATGATCGTGTGCGAGCTGCCTTTAATTTGTACAGAGAAATGAACATACCAACATGACGGAGCACCCCCGCACTATCAGGTGCGCGTACGTGAGTACCTAAACATTCATTTTGGTGACAAGTGGATAGGTCGTGGCGGGCCCGTGCCATGGCCCGCACGCTCGCAAGATCTCACTCCGCTAGACTTTTATTTGTAGAGTGAGGTAAAAATAATGTTTATTCTATGGAGTACTCCAATCGCGAAAATTGAAGGAACGAATAACGAACGCATTTAACAGTGTGAGAAGTGATCCGTGCTTCCTTAACCGTGTTATAGACAATATGCGAAAGCGTGCCGAACTGTGCATAACGCGGGGAGGTGCACATTTCGAACAATTTTTAAGATTAGTCTAATTACTTCCTTAAGTGCAAAATCGTTGTAAATACTCAAATTAATCGTCGTAAATGCTCAAATTATTAATCGTTGTAAAAAAAGGTGTGATTCCATTTTTTAAATACGTCAAAAATACGATGGTGCATCGCGTCTTATGAAAAATTGCATTGCAGGATGTTTATTGTTTGATGTACCTAGATATTTTTGCCTGACCTAAGCCAGATTTAAAATATGAAGGGAAAATGCATTCATACCTACGTCGGCGTCGGCCATTGATAATGCCGTCGCGCATATGTTCTGCGATAAGCGCAAGGGTGTCGAAACGTTGCGAAATTTTTACGACTTTTTTGGAACGGCTTTGTTCGTCATTAATCAGGGGTTTTTTATTGTTTATATGTCTATTGGTGAAGTCTATGCCTAAACTATTGGGGGTTTGAATAAGTCCCTCCTTTAAATATACATACTGTATATTGAATTAAAAGGGTTGAAATAAAATTGCCGTCCATGGAAGTGACCACAGATCCACGGAAGTGACAATCCGTACATAAATATTGTACATGGAAAGATCAATGAAGTCATGTTTTTTAAATAAAAAAATCTACTATTTTATCATTTAAAAATCTATTATTTATCTTAATGAGTATATAAAAAAGCTTGAAGAAATGCGCTCCATGGAACTGACCCCATCAGATCCACGGAAAAGACAATATCTAAATAATATTTTGAAAATAAAAGGTTCTACTACATATTTTATCATTTTTTTTTAGGTATCTTATGAATATGTAACACAGGGTCTTTCTTATAAACTTCAACTTAAAAACAAAACCTTTCATGTCAATTATTTATTATGCAGTCTCAGTAATCAGTCTCACATTTTTTTAACCAATTCTAACATTTAGGGAGATATTTATGCATTAATGACCATCTAAATACTTATTCTGTTTGTCGCCATTTACTCAATATTTCTGTAATTTTTAAGTTCGGTATTGTTAAACGGGCCTATCCAAACGAAAACAGCATGATCTTTTGTAATTTGTTTCTTTTTCGCGAATTTTGATAACCCTCAATAACTTCACTTGTAAGGTATGTACTTTTTTCTCTTCATAGCCTGTATTGTCTATTCTTGTTTTTTTTTATTATCAAATTTGATAACTCTCTTCTTACTCTTGATGCTTGTACACCTTTTTTCTTTTGTCGGCTTACTATCCCACATTGTGAAGAGCTTGGACTAAGGTCTGACAGCATTTTCGGTGTCGATCTAATTAATTCCGAGCATGTGGTAACATCATTGTCACAATTAGACAGTCGACCGGCTACTATCTCAAGAACGCTTTCTAAGATAGATGCTGATTCTGGTCGGATGGGTAAAACTGCCTCATCATCAGTAGTTTCTGGAGTGTTCTCTCTTAAGTGATTTAATAAGATTTTAGCACGTTTTTGTTTCAATGGACTCCTTAATTTGCGTTATCTCCACTGTTTTTGCTGCATTCGATGTTCTCTAGGTGTCATATGAACTACAAGCTTCACTTTAGTCTTCTTTCGTTCTCTATCTTTTTCTTTAGAAGCTTCGTATAAGGCAGCATTTTCTTTTATGCGAGCTCTTCGCCGTCGCTCACACTCTCGCTTTTGCTGACGTATCTCTTCCGCAGTTTTTGGGCGACTTTTAGTTTTAGGTTTCCCCATCCTAAATGAAAAAAAGTAATATTTTTCAAGAAGCCAAATAATAACGTCAAAACCACCACCCTAACGGTGCGTACAGACCTATGTAATATTGTTATATAACGTACTGCAATATAAAATAGTAGTCATACAACTCGAGAGGATCGGCACTATTACTTCTTAATACATGCTATTTCATAGCCTAGCAAGAGCAGTACGTCACCCATTTGATAATCAGAAATGTAAAACTACCCACTTTGTGAAAAATGTAAAATCTGTTTTTTTTTTAAATTAAAATAAATTATATTATTACTTTGCAATGTTAAATAACAATGTTACATAGTCTGTACGGACCGTAAAACCTGCACAAGCCAACAACCTACACAACAATCTCTCCATACAAAGTCACTTCCGTGGATAGCAGTCACTTCCATGGGCAAATTTTTATCCATGGAACCAGGGAAGTGACCTCCACGGATGTGACTTTATCTTTCAATCTCTGAATACATAACCTCCAAATTGGGAATGAACGAGCATGTTTAGCCACGTGTTTTTGTACACCAAAACGCATCAAAATCACACAACCTAATAACATAGTTGTAAAGTACATACCTTTGACGACCTACACAGATGTGACTACTTATGCTCGACGAATTTTAAGAATAAACTTTTATTTTTTATTTTCATACAGATGTTGCACCGCCGGTAGAAACTGACAACTGAAATAAAAAGATAGCGTCTCAGGCCTTGTCTGTGGCCAGTTGCATTCGGAAACGCTAGCGTTCTTTTCTAGTATGGCCGGTGTGACATTGATCCATGGAAGTGACAAAAAAAATAATCACAACATTTATGAGAAATTTTATGTATCTTCTAGTAGCTTCATAAACGTATGTTATTACATTTACCGTGTAAATACATCTTAGATATTATTAGCTTACCTTTTTGCACATTCACAGAAACAGATAAAACACAGCATTTTTTTTTCTTCATAAAACCTGTATGATCACATCCATGGAAAAAAAATATATATATAATTAGCATTAAATGTACCATTTTTGTCTCTAAAATATTGTGTCATAAATATACTTTAATATCACAAAGCACAACTTTATCATTTAGTTCCAACCAGTTAGATAATTTAAGATCACAGTATTTTTTAAGAAAAAATGAGAATTACCCATAAATGAAATCAACTCAACTCATATTATACTTAAAAACAACTAATATTCTTCTTACATTATTACAAAAACAAAAAAAAACAAAGTTAATTATAATTTATTGAAGACACAAAATCACAAAATTTTTTATGAAATGTTATGAAATCAACTAAGTAAATCTAATTAATTATGGAATTATAAAAATTTGCGTAAAAAGGAGGGAGAAGCCCTTTTGTGATAAGATCTCTTAAATCCCTCTTTTTATTAAGAATTATATCCTGCCTTTCCGTGTAAGCTTTTTTTAGTGAAATTTCTGTTACCAGATTCATCTTCTTCCTTTTGTTTCTTACTTCAATTTCCTGATAACAATCATCCTTGTATGAAGTTTTGTAATAAATACTTAAAGGTTCCTCTTTCTTCATCATTAACACTTTTATATCATTCCAAATAACTGGTTGTCCGTCCGTGTTTATGTTATAATTTTAACCCCATTCTTCCTGCAATGGTTTAGTATCAACGAAGGAATCAAAGGTTAGTTCGTGTACATTTATAGCTGGTTTACTTTCCTTAGCATTTTCAAATTAAAGCTATGTACTGATCAGGGCTGTAAATGGGCCCTGATTTAAGATTTTTTCTTTATCTCTTTCTCTATTAAACTATGCACGCTATCCGCTTCATTGTGAGTATGCCCTGTGATTAAAAACTTGTGTATTATACTTATATTCAACGTGTTCACAGCATATAAATACAATGTTGCGATATATTTATTTTTATTCTGTCCGCAACAGTTATCAGAATAACATATAACGTTTTTCTCTTCTATATTTAATTCACATATCCCTTCAAGATACTGCCATACACAAGTTCCTATTTCTATTGCCTTACGTTTGGCTTCTGATTCTGTCCAAAAATAAGAATGTAGGGTAGGGTGGGGCTGAAAGGTCCATTTTACTTAAATTGCCTTGTAACTATTTATGTGTAAGGTTCAGAAAAATATCATTTTAGCAATGGATACTGCTATCCTTCATTTACAAGAAAGAACAAGTGAACATAAGTAATTTCTATCTCTAACCCAGATACTTGCATTTTTTAAAGTCAAATCGAATGGTCCCTTTTGCCCCAAGGGTGGGGTAAAAAGGACCGTCGCTGGGGTAAAGAGGACCAGTATAATTAAATAGTTTTCTAAGGTTAATTAAAGCAAGTAAATAAATGAAAGCTATTTTAAATCAACCAGTCTTTATTTTAATTAAAATAAACTAAACAACTTTACTTATTTTAACTTATGGCACAACATTTCAGTGTTGATTAGTCCAGCTTTTTGGTCCGAAACCTATAATGAGTCGCAATTAATACATACATAGGTCAGAGATGACAGTGAAGGATTAACACACTTCTCGTGGGACCAACCTTTGCAATTAGAACATTGCATCCAGCCTTCCCCAGGAATGCTCTCCAGGTATGATTCACAGCACACCAAGCAAAAACATTCCTCTTCAGAACTAGAACTGTCCTCCTTTTTACAAGCTTTTATTTAGTTTCACCTGTCCCGTTGTCTGTCGTCAAATCTTGCAACTTAAATTTGATCCACTTCCCGCTCTCCGATTAGGATGAAATTTTGCACACGCTCTGAGTTCCGATGACAATGCATGACTAGCTAAAAAACGGCATCGCAAATTCAATATGGCGGCCTCCACAAGATGGCGGACTGGCTGTTTGGAATCCACCCCCATGATATGGATATCAAATGAAAGGGTTTGCTGCCTGAAATACGAAAAAAATAGTCACGTGCATGACTTAATTCCAATATGGCGGACGTCCAAGATGGCGGACGGGCTATTCAAAATGCACCCCCATGATATGGGTATCAAATGAAACGGTTTGCTGTCTATAATACGAAAATAATAGTCACGTAACCAAAATCTAACCAAAAGCGAGATCTAAGTATTCTTATCTGCTGCCCATTAAAATTATAAAACTAAGAAAATACGAATACTGTAATACGAATACTTAGATCACGCGACAAGCTTTTATAATATATAAATTGTGTCAAATGTGTGAAATGACGTTATAAGTTAACAGTAAAAGTTTTAGTGTAAAATGTTTATTTTTTTTCTTTAATTTTTTATCATTTAAAATTGTTTTCTTCACTTGCTTTTTTTTCTGATCGACAGCCTTTTTTCGGGAAACAGTTTTTCTTATTTTGTTGTTCTAAAAGCCGCGCTTCCTTTTCCGGTGTGTCTGTTAAAATAGTTGTCTTGCGTCGCCTTCTTCCCCCTGTTCTCTTACGAGCTCCAGCCTTAGGGTACCGTATAAATACCGGAAGCGTGACTGACCCTTGATATAAAGCAACATATAATTGGCCATGAGAAAAGTAGCTAATTGACAGGTCAACCAGCTGCTTTAAGCGTCTGCCCCTGTGACTTGTTTATTGTCATGGTAACGCATGCAGTCACAGAGAACTGTGTGCGCTTAAATTGAAATGGAAAATTGTTGGGGATGAGTGGTATGCGCGGTATAAATACAGTCTCACCGGCACTCCATGCATCACGTTCCGCACTTGACTCTAGAGATCTAGAAGTCGATGCGTAAATACGCTGTGAACACAGGCGTGCTTCGCGATCTGAAGTGGTTTCCTGGGATCGAGTTGCAGCCTGGTGTTCTCAAACAGCATCAAATCTCTCCTGGCGCTCTTCGATGGATTCTTGGGATCTAATGATCCCTAACCTCCTTAACTCCTTTCGAATATTGGGAAAGATTTGACTTCTTTCTAGACATGGTGATAGATATGTTATGAAAAATACAAGCTGTTGATTTGCGTCCGTGCCATATTTCAGAAGGTTGAAATTAAATACGTAAATAATCGATTTGAATTACAGTAGATGGGAACAAGATAATATGCGCTGCTTTTTTGTTTTTGTAATTTCATGGTATTTCGGAATTTAGCCCATAGTTCAACACAAATCATAACGGAATTCCCCGACTGCGTGGTGTGTGCGTGATGGCGTAGACAGAGAAAACTACTCTGTCTACGTGTATGCGTAAGTGTCGATGTGTGAGTGACTACGACATGATAGAGCGCGCGCGCGAGCGAGCGAGACCGAGCGATACGCGGTAGCAATCATTTTACCTAAATTTGTTTCGAAAATCACCTGGGTACATTATTGTCATTTATTACAGAACGTTAGCGTACAAAATAAACAGTCCTTTTAACGAGTTCTGGGCGAGTGTTCACCTGCTTAGTAGTAGGAAGTAGACTGCAGTAATTCTTTGTGTACACTGTTTTGTTGTGTTTGTAAAAGCTATGGACAAAATGTCTGAAATAAAGATAATTTAATTTATTTCCTCATTTTTTAGCATAAATGGAACACGGAAATCTTACGAATGACAGTAATACTAGTGCAAGAAAGGAAGATCACTGACCTGTTAACAGCTGATTGATAAAATGTTTGTTTTGCTTTATCTTTCAGCATAAAGGTATCGTTGCAATTTTGTTTTTATTTTTTGGTTAAAATTACTTGATTTTAAGTTTTCCTTCCTACTTAACGGGCTTAGGACCGGCAACCTACCTTAGTTGGTGTACCGATCTACCAAATCTGATAACATGTTTATCTACGTTAAATGGAAATGGAAAGATGTGTTAGTTAAGTGTAGGTACGAGGTGACATTTTCGAGTCGTAGGTATTATTGGCGTAGTAAAAAATTTGAAATCAACTTATTTACACGATTAAATTGATTAAGCTAACTACGTATCCACAAAATGTACGAATAAATAAATTACCTCCTTAAGGCGCTGTAAGCAGCAAATCTTAGGTATTTCAGGGGGTGAAGCAGAGGAAGTGGGCGCAGCGCGTATCTCCGCCCACTAAGCCCCGCTGACGCTATCAGCAGCGCGTGGCGTTATTCCGATGCGGTGCCGCGGCGTCCGTATTCTGGATCGCGGGATTTCCAAAATAAATTTTGCTTTTGATTAGAAAAAAATCGAGATCGATTTTAATGTTCTGTTGAATAAAATAAAAAAAATATGTAACTGTATGCTTCGATTAAAATAATAACTAGCAAACTGTGGCCCGCGACTATGCCCTCTTGAGTGTCAATACTTCTAATGCTAATATTTTTTAATTCTAACTACTAAATAAAACTAACATTTGAATCGGGCTTTGTTTACTCTAATCTCAATCTAATCACGATAAAACAGAAGAAAAGAGATTTTCTCTACACCTACATGTCTGTGGATGGGTGATGAAGGTTAAGCAACGGTTGCCAAGGTCTGTCTCTCAATGGGTAATCAGGAATATAGTTATTTAAAAAAAAAACAACAGATATTGAATGGGCAATGCACTAGGCAGGCACTAATGAATTATCAAAATACATAAAATAATACAAGTACAAAAATAGTTATGGTGCTACAGTCCCAGTCACAAGACAAAAACTGTGAAAGTGCAAGTTCAACTAAGAATATGCGTGGTTGTTATCATTACCAACAAAAGAACTGAGATCTAAATGGGTGCCAATTTCTGTTAAAAAATCCAGAATTTTAGCCTCAAAATCATAAATGTCATGATGTCGTAGCTAGTTTTACCAACAAAGTAAATGTCATTTAACTTGCGTTTAACATAAAGAAGATAACCTTATTAGCTAAACCTATCTTGTATGTGAAAACTAGCCAAGTCGAGACGATCCTTCAAAAGTTAGGCGTCTCTTACGACACAGATAATTTTCTTTCTCATCGTCACTTGAAGAAGAAAGAAGTGTTGGTGATCCGACAAAAATCAGTCTTCTCTTACGACATGGATTATTTTCAACTTGATGATCGAGCTTGGGAGATTCTTTTTCTCTATGTGGCATTCCTCGAGCATGACGAGAATCTACAATTCCAGGTAAGAGCCAGTCCATATAAAATGACAATAGCTTTGATTTCATCTTCGTTTCCCAGAATACATCATCTTGAGATTATGGTTTTCACCACTCCACACAGCAAACAAGCATTTATTTTTACATGTCACATGAAGTTGACCCTGAATCTGAAAATACCAATTACTGTTCTTGTTCAGTATGATCGTACCATTTTTTTTTGTTATATCTCCATATCTGTATTTTATTCTCCTTTATGGCATTTTCTAGACCAGTTTTGAAAGCCACTAAAGGACATTTGATTTCTACTATTGTATCTTGGCCTATTAAACTAACTGGCGTGGCGCCAATAAATGGGTATTCGTGGTCTACGAACAAACCACAGGGATTAATTGTAACATTTTCTTGAACAGAGAGTTGTTTTATAGCAAGATGTTCGTTTTCCACGCCATGTGCAATTGCAGTTACTTTACTGAGGTTGCATTTATACAAAATATTTTTCACTAATTTGGCTTTGCTACTGTTTTCTATTATTTTTATTATCACTCCAAAATTAGACGCAGTTAACATATTCTTTCTTAGATCTAACCAGTCACTGCTTTCCCTTTGATTTATAGTAGACTGTTGTATGCTATCTCTGTCCGAAGTTAATTTTTTTAAATTTTCTAAGAATAGTTATTTGGGCTCTGACGAATCATTAGGTTCCATATAAGGAGTAGTACTATGAGGTCCATAATCACGTTGAGCTATATTTTCTTTATTTTTTATTCTATTTTTCTTATGAGGTTTTGCCTGGTTTCTTCTTCTTTTCTTCAGTCGTTGATGTTCAAATTTTTTCAGTATACTTCTGGGACTTTGCCCTAAAATTTTCTTATAAAGTGTATGTCTTGGATGAGGGTTATTGAAGGACAAAACTGCAGCAAAAGATCGTGCACGATAACCTCGTCGAAGTGAAAAATTTATCCTTTTGCCCCCCACAATCTTTGCCACTACACTATTAAAGCACTCTACGGCGTTCGTATCTACATCCTCAAGCAGACTTGTTGATTTTGCTAAAAGTGATTGAATAATCATCTTTATTCTAAACCAGAACATAGTGTTCTCTATTTCGATGTTGCTCTGTAAAGTTTTGTCTTTTAAACAATAATAATCTTTGCATCTTTCATGACTACCGAAAGCATGGTAAATGGAATTTTGTACCTCGTTCCTAAAACTTGTAATTGCTTCTGGTTTCTCCTCCGATTTGTATTTTTGTATTGAAGCAATCGCAACTTTCCGAATAGTCATAATCTTAATTTCTGATAGTAATTTTCTATACCCTAGTGGATATTTAGTTTCCTTGGTGATTGCTCTCAATTTGTTGCACATATTACGTAGTAAGTGGTTTCTGCATTCAATTTTTTAAGTGTATGGTATGGGTGAGGATTACGTGCTAAAATTTTGGCGTATGTAGCCGAGTCTCTGTCTGCTGTTAATCTGCCATAAATAACATTATACATCGCTAGGGATGTCTCAAAACCTTGACAAATTATATCAGCCTCCATACCACTGGAAGATCCTGTATAATTTTTAAAACAGGTGTATTCTGGAGTAGAAATTTGTTTTTTATCTGCTCGTGCACATACGAGACAGTATTTAATTTTAATACCTATGAATAGAACTTGACCGAATCTGCGACCCACAATTGCTGCGGCACCTGACAATGCTCTATAGTTATTTCCGTAGGAACGTGACGACCAAACGCCATCAGCATATACGTCAACTATAGGAATACCATCCTTGCTTAATTTCTTTTCAGCTATAGCTGCATCACGCTCACGGATGGCAGCTATTTCCATAGATTCAACTGCTGTTGCCTCCCATTTTTCATAAACGTTGTCTTGAATTTTTTAATAAGTTGATTCTGTAAAAATAGGTAAATCCATGTACGCTGTGATTTTTTGAAATTGCGAATAGCCGATACCCGCAGAAGTGATTCCAGTAGCTGCAGCAAAATTAGTGTTGATATTATGTTCGTTTGCTGGCTCTTCATTTGTAACCATAAAATCTTACACACACATAATGCATCTAAACTTATATTTAGAAATCAAACCATTTCTGCTTCCTCCTATCAGTGTCATATCTTTTAAGTTGCAATCAAACAAAAAACTATGACTGGAAATTTTTTGAAGTTGCTGAATGAAGTACATCATATTGACAATTCTTTCAAATTTGTATTGGTAGATATAAATTTTCTTGAGAATCGGTTTCAACAAGGTATGGCACTTCGGTTGTTTCCCAAAAAAAAAAAACAGATAAATGGGTTATCTTAGTAATACACAAAGGTAATGCGTATTTTAATCGTATTGAAATGACTCAACCTAGCTAACTAGCTAGTTTAGCCGTTTCAGTTACGAAGATAAACTATATCATTAGAATTATGATACATACTGTAACGCATTTAATTAGAAGCTTTTTCATTTGTAAGGTTTTATTCATCACGATTGATACTGACCGAGCAAAGACAGGGAGATGAGAGAGAAAGAGATGGAACAACACGATGAGGAGTGGAACGTGGAGCCTGTGGCGATTGCGATTGGATCGGAAGAAAAACATAAGTCTGGTGAGAGCGGTCCATTTATTAATGTTCTGATTGCTCAACAGGCGTTCAGGGCGTTAGTGGACACAGGAGCTTCAAATTCTTGTGTATCAGAAGAGTTTTCAACAAAGCTCGACATTCAATAGAGAGAGATCAAAGAGAGCACGAACCATTCTGCTACTACAGTCTCTGGTGCTGACTTGACGATTTTAGGAGAAGCATCATTGAATTTATTAATAGATTCTTGTTTTTTCAAGCAAAAGTTTTAGGTTCTAAAGAATATTCAACAAAATATAATTCTTGGCCGAGATTTTCTCTCTAAAAATGATTGTTTGATAGATTTTTCTAATAATTATTTAATTTTGAAAAGGAGTTTTGTTTCGAAATTTATTGATATTGATACTTTAAGAAAAAGGGTGTCAGTGTCAAATATGCTGACAGATAAGTATCACCATAGGGACGCAAATAATGACAAAACGACATATGACATTGACGACAAATTAAATAAAATGAATTATATTTATTTTCAAAATAAAGTGAAAGAAAATAAAATGCAGAATAAAGTTCCGCGAAAACGAAAGGTTCCGGAATGCAGTGTAGGCAAGCAAGGCCTAAGAACTTGAAGGAGTCAAATAGTCGAAAATGTAATAACGATAATTATATTTATCCTTCAGAGGGGAGGAAAGGAGCGCAGTATAACAAACGTAGTATACAGCTGCGTAATATTAATAGCAATTTAGAATTTTTAAATAGGCAAAATGTAGATAAATATAAAGATAGGAAACATTTTCGTTAATTTTATATGACGTTTTTCTAATACGTATTTTATAATTGCATGTTACCTGGAACGAGTTGTACGAGCATTGCCGGTGAAGGGATAAGATGGTGAGCTACTCCATCTTCGTGAGAAGATGATGTCCACGGCAGAATTACTTCATCTTCAATACGAAGGAAGATGAAGATAACCAATGTGGTCAAGCTTGTGTTATTTTTATAAGTTTTTTTAACATTGCTCTGTAAATCTGATCCCAAAATTATTATCTGATTTGGTTTAGAAAAAAAATATTTGGATGGTGAATTGAGGTTGAGATCAACTTCGTAATAAGGGGCATAGCCTCGCGAAGAGTGTTTGCTTGACACAATGGTTTCTGCCGAAGATTTATGATCCCTATATTTGATTTATTTATTATTTAATATTCCAAAATTTTTAAAAATAATTATTGGAGAAGATATTTAATTATGTTACGATAGGTGAGAAACTTTGATAACGGTGACTTATCCCTTCATCTGACACGTTAGCGTCCGGCGAAGTTGTAAGCCTTTAGGTTCATAACGTCAACTTCCCAAAATGTTCACACTCCCAAAACGTCCACTTCCCAAAATGGTAATTCCCTAAATGTCTATTTCCCATTTCGTCTACTTTCCCATAACGACCAATTCCCAAATAGTCCGTTTCTCAAAACGACTACTCCCAAAACGTCTAGTTCACAAAATGTAACACTTGTCCTATATTTTCTTAAAAACGAAAAGAAACGCTTTATAGTCCTTTTTAATCTACTTAAAAAAGGAGGAGGTTCTCAGTTCGGATGTTTGTTAAAGCTTATGAGAAAAAAAATAAAGAATTAAGAAAGTTGTGCTTAAAATTAAAATCAATTAAGAATAAATAACCATAGGGTTAATAGGTTAATTAGACGGAGCATTGCAACGCCGAACACAACTAGTGAGTAAATAAAATTGCGCAATGGAGATTTTTTTATCAAAACATTTTGATAAAAAAAAAAAAAAAACTAGAAAATGGACGTTTTGAGAGTTGACCTTATGGGAAGTGGACTTTTTGGGAATTATAGATTTTTCGTCGTTATGGGAAAGTAGACGAAATGGGAAATAGACATTTAGGGAATTACCATTTTGGGAAGTGGACCTTTTGGGAGTGTGAACATTTTGGGAAGTTGACGTTATGAACCTAAAGGGTTGTAAGTTGTTAATACAGAGTTTTTCTTCGCTTAATTGGTAATCCCTTCAGGACGGGTGTTCACTTTGAATATCCTTTGCTACTAGAAGCACCTTTCGGGGCTTTTTGCGTGGTTTTGCCACGAAAAAGTTCACGATAACCTGTGTTCTCGAAGTGCAATTTGGCACAGATTAAATAACTCACAAACAGGTTATTGTAAACTATCCCGTTGTGAGGGACGTGTTTTTAATTTCCACGCATAGGTCAATTTTAAGTTAGATTTAGGTAGGGACATTTAATATGATTGCCGGCCTAGAGCTGCGCTTTTGTGATAAAGTTTCGACTTTATCCTAAGGGCGTAGCTCATGTAACGCATTTAATTAGAAGCTTTTTCATTTGTAAGGTTTTATTCATCACGATTGATACTGACCGGGCAATCATTTTAAATATATTCGATTTGTTCCATAGAATAAGTTTTTATATTGAAGTGTGTCACTTCACCTCTCGAGCCCAAACAATAAACGTCGTGATATCGAATCAGTTTTTCATTTTGAGCAAGATAATTATCCCCCGGTACTACAATACCTATAAGTTTTACTCTGAGAATCCCTGGGTTCTCTGTAATTTAACAAAAAAAAATATACTCCATCAGAATAGATGCATTTTCTAAAAAAATCTATTTAGATAACTCGATACACAACTGTTCGTTGACCGCAAAAATATACAACATGTAACTTAATTAACGCACATCCTGAAATTAGTTTGTTCAGAATCGTTTACTGAATCGATTTATATCATTTTTAATATAGGTAATTTTTTATCCCAAAAATAATTAAAACTACGGAAATTATTGTCATATTAACCCAGTACTGTCAAAACAAATTCAAATAGACCGTAACTCAAAGTAATTCTTTTTATTATTTTTTATTAAAGGCTTTTTCCGTAGTTTCGTTATGTTGTGTCGAGTCGAGCGGCGCGCGGCGCGATATTTGCGTGCGTAGTAGTATGACCAAAAAGTTGTCCAAGAATTGGTATAACTAATTTAGTAAATAACAATGCATATACACGTTAAATTAAAAATTCAGGGTATGTTTTATGATTATAACATAATATTCTAATTGGGGTGTTTGAGGGTGTGCGTTAATTACGTTACATGTTGTATATTTTTTTAAGATATATATCTAAAATATATCTTAAAAGATATATTTTTAATATAAATATTAATATAGATATATCTATACTTATAATAAATCTGTAGAGAGGTCAATTCTGTACATTGAATATATTTCCAAAAAAACTATCGGGGGGTGATCAGTGATCGATACTGATGCCAAAAATGCAATCAGAAAATTTTTTGTCTGTCTGTCTGTCTGTCTGTCTGTATGTTCGTTATGGAAACAAAAACTACTAGACGGATTTCAACGAAACTTGGTACAATAATTCTTCATACTCCTGGTCAGGTTATAGGATACTTTTCATCACGCTACGATCAATAGGAGCAGAGCAGTGAAGGTAAATGTTGGGAAAACGGGAGAAGTTACTCCATTTTTTATGCTTCCGTCGCGTGTCCAGCCTTAATGGTTAAAGCTACACAGAAACCATGTATGACGGAAATGTACTCCTTAAAATTATGTAAAAAATATACTATGACAGTATATATATCTATCTTTTATGGTTGGCTCAGAATAACACGTTTAACTCTCGATAGCTTAGAAGTTCGGAGCTTTCTGACTACATTTGTCTACTATTACATTTATAACACTCTTACTCACACTAATTTAAAAAAGTTAACGTTATTACCTATTCAATAAAAAAAGAATCATATAAATCGGTAAAGAAACACCAAAGTTATACATGAAATAAGGTAATAAGCCATCGCGCGTAAATACTGAATCATGCCGTAAGGATCATTTTTGTGCAACGTTCGCCGGGCTCGACGCGGCTCGCGGCGCGGTGGCTGCGCGAGCTTCATACAATACATATTTGGCTGTTGATGCGATGCGAATAGACGTTCAGTGTTCAATCTTATTGACCGACAATAATTGATATTAACAAACCTTGCTTATCAGAGCGACTTTTAGGTTTTAAATAATTTATTTTTAACTTTCTTTTATTGATATTTTATAAAACAGGAAAGTACTATTAGTTATTTTGGTAATGTTTAGGTGGATATTTGTTCAAATTACAAATTATTAATAGTTTGCATTTTATTTATTTTTAGGTGAAGTAGTAGTAGGTACGCATAGATTTACATAATTGGATAAGCTGGTGTTTATTATTTCTTCCTCTCTTTGCACAAAGTCCGAATCTAACGCGGACGAAGTCGCTGGCAGAAGCTAGTTTATAATATATCTTAAAAGATATATTTTTAAGATACCCTAATAGTTATTTTGGAAATATATTAAATGTACAGAATTGACCTCTCTACAGATTTAAATAATTGGACAGGCCGGTGTTTATTATTTCTTCCTGTCTTTGCACAAAGTCCGAATCTAACGCGGACGAAGTCGCTGGCAGAAGCTAGTATTATAATATATATCTAAGATATATCTTGCATCATAATATCTGCGCGCTACCTAAATTGATTTGTCCCTGTATAATATATTATTTACATACATAAACTTTTTCCCGTGGGGATAAGCAGATTCAGAAATGTCGGGTGCGTATTATGGTAGGGGAGCCCTAGAAGGGATTTTGGGATTTACTCAAGCGCGGCAGATTAGTATATAGGGAGGTACCTATTACCCCATTTAACACCTTCACCAAGTATTAGTCCTGTATATGCAGCCGCGCGTCTAGAATAAAGGATCAGATTAGTAAAAAAAAAATTATCATCTGACATTCTCCAGCGCGTCAGATTAAGATAGGGTAAGTTAGTTATATGCTAAAAAGTGTATATTCCACTAATCTGACAATTTGCGATTGACGATAAGAAGTAGGAAGGTTACAAACTTGTAAAAAAAAAACGTCATCTTGACTTTCTCGAGCGCGGCTAATTTTTTTTTTATTTTGAAGGGAATAATTCAAGAATAATGAAAAATATATAATCTGACGATTTCCGCAAGCCGAAATAACAAAAATTCGTCGATAAAGTTAAATGCGTGCAGCTGCGTGATGCCTACATTTCCTTATCCGCGTTTCTATTCCTCTCTCACTCTTTCTCTATCTATTACTCTCTCACTCCGTCCCCACTCTGGTTTCTGTTGCCATGACGTCGTGGCATACTGTTTACAACGTGTTTCCAACGTTTTGGCTTTTCTTGCTATTTTAATATTATTTGGGGCTTTGCCACGTCCACTTCCTTTGGGGCTGCTTTTTGAAAAAGGAGTTCATCAAAAAGAGCCCCTCGCGTTCGAGGAAGTTGACGAGCATTTGTCCCCTATGATTCCTGCTTCCAAATCCATGGGATCCTACTGCCGATTCGCCGCAAATCTGTACTCCCACTTTAGCGTTAAAGTCCCCCATGACAACGGTGTAATGGGTCTTAGTAGTGAAGTGGAGGGCCCTTGATATATCATCAAACATATCCTCCACTTCATCGTCTGAATGTGTCGAGGTCGGTGCGTACACTTGCACTACCTTGAGGCTATACCTGTCGGTGAGCTTTATGATAAGGTACGCTACCCTGTTCGACACACTAGACACCTCCACAACGTTATCAGCTAGGGATTTATTAACCAGAAACCCAACGCCACCTTGGGATTTTTGGTCTCCCTCTCGGAAGTACATTAGATGACCTGATTCGAGGGTTATGGTGTCCTCCCCCTCTCTTCGAACTTCACATAACCCTAATACGTGCCACCTAATCTTCCCAAGTTCCACCTCGAGTTGCGCCAGATGCGAGTCAAGCCGTAGCGTGCGGCCGTTGTACGTCGCAAGAGTCAGTTGTTTTGGTGGCCTCCCGTAACCCGGAGATTCTTCGCACCCCCTGTCCCGCCGTAACCACGGTCGCCACCGTGACCGGGAATAGTGGGACTGCCGGGAACTAGGGGCCGTGGCTTTTTTGTGCTGCTCATAGAGGTATTTAGCCTACTGCTATCACGCTGGCCAGACGGGTTGATAGAGGGTTTTTTTTTCAAGTTTTCCTTCTCTCGCACTGGTGTTCGGTGCATTTTTGACTCCATTAGTCGACTTCTACGACACCCACTGGAAGAAGGGGTAGCGACATATGTATTCTTAAGAGGACGAATTGGAATTTTTGGCGCCAAGGATCTCAATTTTTCTCAGTAAATACAAAACGGATCAAAATACAACTTGGTTACCTGAAAGTTCATGATATATACCTTATTTTGTTAGACGTCAAAACATGATTAGGTAACTTTTATAACAGAGAAAAATATATCAAACATACCTCTTTTTAAAAAGAGATTCACATATTATGGGTAAACGGGACCGATTTAAGCCTCTTAACTTTTTTAGTAGTTGAGTATATACATACTCTTTAAAATTGTAGAAGGAATTTTTATCAAATTATCATTTCTAAATAATAAAATTACAAAACCATTTTGTCGCTTACGACTTTTAGTTATAAGCTAGCGCGCGTATTGTTATCCTCGCCCCGCTCAGACGCTCTGACCCTTTTGGCGCCTTAGATACGCGTGCCGGTTATGGAATTATTGTTGACCAATTCGTCGCCTTAAGCCGTCGCTACACGGCCTTCCTCGCTACACGGCCTCAGCACTTAGATATTCCTTTAAAAACTTGAGATATCAATGGATTATTTAGTTTTAACTTTTGCACACCTTTTGATCTATATCTCAGGACGGGCAAACGTCAACAAAGCTGTCATATTAAAGGTTGTTCTAGATAAAAAGGCCTATACAATGATATGTATGACATTGCTATTAGTGGAGTGTACCAGGTCCCGTATATTTGTGTCCATTGTCCTTTATGTTTTTCATACTTATTTGCTTATAAATAAAAGTTTTGTACTTCAAAGAATACATACTGGTTTATTTACTTGCAATTTTTTAAGTTCTTCAATTTGTTAAAAGGTTTGCAAAAAAACTTTCCATTGTCAGATTAAGCGAATTCCTCCAGATAATCGTCAGATTATAAGATGATTACGTTAAGGGTACATAAATGAACCATATATATCTTAATCTGACGCGCTCGAGTATTTCAAAATGGCGATTTTTTTTTGCAATTTCAAATAATGGCCACGAGTTTAGGTCACGTCTAAATCGTCAGATTATTGCATAAGAGCCTTCGTTTTGGTTCACTTAACACCCCTTTTGATAATCTGACGCGCTCGATAAAATTATTTTTTTTTCCCATTTTTAACCCTTACCTACTACCACCCCCACCATGGAAACAGTCAGATTAATATACATATGTTTTCAAAATGACGTAGGACGTGCATGCTATTAATATCTGACGCGCTCGAGTATGTCCATGCAACTGTTTTTTTTTACATTTTTGAAAGTTTATAGCCGCTCCACCCACCGATGAAAGTGTGTGTATGTCAGGACATTTTTTTCTTCTTATCATCTAAGCTTCGCAATCTAATAGGTCTCATTGACGCTCGAGTCACTCCCGATTTAGCACTCTTGCCTCCCCTACTATTACTCACAACCGACGGCGTGCTTGTATGAACGGGTGTTTCGTCATCTCGACACACTTAACTCACCACGAATGTGTTCAGTTGGTGAAACTCAAAATTTTAACATTTAACATGTCGTCAACTCGACACGTCAAGATTTTGATGCGTGTCCAGTTGGTGAAACTTAAATTATTCACTTTTATGTTTTCACCAAGTCGACAGGTTTTATAATTTAACCCGATTTCAAGGAAAAAGTACAGTCAACTAAATTCATTTTCTGTGTTACAAACATCATCGGCCTCTGAACGTCCGCTTAGCAAACAAACGCTTGAAACGCGAACATTGATTCCCAAACTACTTAGTACAAGTACTAGGAAATCATAAGTGCATTGAAGCCAGATGCATCAGCAACTTTTAATAATGTTCTACAATAAAATAATGGTATTTAAATCGAATCATTGTATGTCACAAGTACTAGGGTAACGGGTAACAGAACTGAATAGAAGATATTCTATTTCAATATTAATTGGATTGCTAAGTGCACATATCTGTTTTTCTACAATTTATCGACAGAAGACTTTCAAGTACTGTCTGTAATTCATAATACTTTGTTTTTATTTGAGTTTCACTGAAAATCACCAACTGTTTGATTTTCATTATTCCTCACGTAGGTACAATGTTCGTTTTCTTTCTCACTATATGGTCTACTAGCTTTTGCCCGCGACTTCGTTCGCGTGGAATAGTGATTTTTGGTTTGACCAATAAATGGCGCTATATGTCCGAAATAAATTTTATTTTTATTTTTATATTTTTTTGTAATAAAAACTATCCTATGTCCTTTCTCAAGTTCCAAACTATGTCTGTACCAAATTTCACACAAATCGGTTCAGTAGTATAGGGGTGAAGAAAAGACAGACAGACAGAAAGACAGACAGAGTTACTTTCACATTTATAATATTAGTTAGGACTACTGCCATTCCGTTTGCTAGTCAGGTTCATAATCGCCTCGATTTTAAGAAAAAGCTACCTCACTTTTTTAGTTGAAAAACTTTCTTAGCTTTTATAAGAATTTAAGGCAATTTTTAAAATAAAACAATTTTAGATAATATCATGAAGATTTATTAATGCGAAAAATAATAAACTTTTCACTACTTGTAGCTTAACAATACTGCTTTTACAATATTCAATATAATCTAAGTATAACTAATACCATTAAATCATAATCACTTCGATTATCATAGAAAAATCATATAAATATATATTTCAAGGTTAAACGCAATTGCGTTTTGAACCTTAAATAAACACTTCACAACTATATAAACTTGTAAAGCTTTTTTAAAAATTAAATGTAGTTTCAGTAAAATTTGTATTAGAACGGAATCGAAACGTTGAATCTTGATTTTTGGTAAACAATAATAAAATGCAATATGGTTATTTGGTAATCATCAGTAGGTGTAGTACCCACATAGGACATAACAATAATAAAATGGACTGTACTCTGTACCTGAAAACAATATTTGACTCTTTAGAAATATGTTAAGTATTTAAGTAATAATATCACAATCATTTTACTGTAATATGTGCGTGCTATTTTTTGCGCAAACGACGGTATAGAAGGCGGCGAAGATATCATGTACACCCAATCCTTGTAGAACGGTTACTTGAAGGCGAATTCTGCAAACTATTTTGGAGGTAGCAACAAGACGAGGAAAAGTTTTTTGATTATTTCAAGATGTCAATCAGAAGTTTCGATGAACTACAAGCAAGGTTACATGATACTTTGAAACATTCCAATATGTTTCGAGCTTCTGTCCAACCTATTGAAAGATTGGCTGTAACTTTGAGGTAAGTACTTGTTACAATTATAAAAAACTCCGAATTATTTATCAACATTTATTAAAAAAAAAATACATTTTTTTACTGAAAATAAGAAAATCGTCTAATTGCTTTTGACTGGATGAATCATTCGTCTGCATATAAATCTGCTGAGAAGAGGGTCGTTCTTCTACCAAATACGACTGCTGGATATTAGAAGAGGGTTCCTGTACTAAATAGGACTGTTCGATATTTGACTGACCGGGCAGTGTTTGAAAAGAAGATTGTACTACTGGGTACAACGGGCTAGGAGTAGTATGTTGCGAATCTGATGAGATAAAAGAATGCGATGTTCCTGGGCGGTCTGAGCCAAGCCTTGAAATTTCCAGGGCTTTTTGTAGCACCTCTTGACGAAATATTAATTTTTGCTCGATAGAAAAAGTATTAGTAATCGGCAACAGTGAACAGAAAAACGCCATGTCATCGTTTTACATAACTTTTGCATTCTCTTTAAAGAAATTCATCATTTCTCTGTCAAACTCATCTTCATGGCGATTTTTTTGACGTTGTTTTTGCGTGAATTTTTGTCTATGGTTAGAGGCAGGTTTTTGGCTGTTACGGTTAATGATGGAATCATCGGAATTTGGAGATTGAGGTTTAACAGTTCCTTCATTTCCGGTAGATTGAGATACAACAGCTCCTTTGTTTTCAACAGTTTCATTGTCCACTGTGCCCTGAAACTTGCTCGCGGCAGGACCTCATGAGTGCATCCGGCCGTGCTCTCGCCGTGGCGGCATATTGGGCTGACAAAGTGTAGTCTCACTATAAGACATGTCATCGACACGAAAGAAGAAGAAGAACAGTTTCATTTTGGTTTGACTCCTCATTTGACAAAATTGAATCCTCGGTATTCAATTCTCGTTTATTATCCAGAAATTTCATAAACTCAAAATAAACATATGTCTTCCTTTTTTTAGCTGCAGATCCAGACGGCAAATTCTTTAATGTAGCCTTACACCTCACATAAGCGTCTCGCGCAGTTTTCCACCTCTGCTGCACTTGTTTTTCTGCAAAAGAAGATTAATATTTGTTTTTTGTTTCCGATATTTTGTGACGGGAGAGACATCAAGATCTTCATTTTAGCTACCGTTTGGGGGCTTCAACTATTGGTGAAATCGTAAAAGAAGTCTGTAAGAATATTTGGACTCTACTCCATGAAGAGTGTCTTTCGATACCTAATACGCAGGAAGGGTGGCTACAAATCGCAGATGGTTTTAAAAATAAAGCGCATCGGTTGTATAGATGGGAAGCATGTCAGAATAATTTACCCTGAATATAGTGGAAGTCTGTATTCAAATTATAAAAAAAAATATTCTGTAGTTCTGTTGGCTATGTGTGATTCTGACTATCGCTACACCTATATAAATGTGGGGGAATATGGAACAGATTTTGATTCGAATATTTTTCAGAGAAGTTCATTATTTACGAAATTACAAAACGGAGAAATAACATTGCCTCCACCAAAACCACTACCTCACACTACAGAACCCATCCCATATATGATTATCGGCGATGCCGCATTTGGTATATCAAACAAAATTTTAAGACCTTATGCACGAAGTAATCTGACACATAAGACAAAAATATTCAATTATCGATTAAGCCGTGGTAGAAGGTATATTGAGTCTACATTTGGAATAATGAGTAATAAAGGACATTGTTCGTCGTCCATACATAGTTGGCCTAAGACCCAACAGGGACGTGTATTTACTCTTTGGGTTGTAGATAATGTATATATTCGATTGAACCTAAATTAAAACAACGGACACTTCTGAGAATTCTGAAAAAATCAAAACACTTTCGGATTTTGAGGTTATAATTACGTCAATAAAAAACATTCGGTATGTAATGTAATGTTCGGTATGTAGAAAAAGTCGTGGTGGCACTAGGCCACCACGACTTTTTGGGTAAAGAACCAACCTCTCGAATATGAGGGTGTGGGTTCGATTCCAGGTCAGGCAAGTACCAATGCAACTTTTCTAAGTTTGTATGTACTTTCTAAGTAATCATAGACACCAATGGCTGATAAAAAGGTAAAGGAAAACATCTTGAGGAAACCTGGACTATATAGTCTGAAATCACCAACCCGCATTGAGCAAGCGTGGTGATTAATGCTCAATCCTTCTCCATGTGAGAGGAGGCCTGTGCCCAGCAGTGGGACGATAAAAAGGCTGTAAAAAAGGCTGTAACAGTATGTAGCAATAACTTAGCATTTATGACTGAATGTAAGTATGTAGATACTTATATTAGATTATAAATTGTAGTTAAGGTTTTATTGCCACACTGCTAGGTCAGTAATAATACTCTGAACTACTGTTTCACAGTTCTGCTGCTATAAGCGAACCAAACTCCAGGAGTCGGCTTGAGAGGATGCGCGCTTCTTGACATTGAACTCTAGGAGTCAGGAGTCTTATGGATATGCAAGGGTTTTATTAAGAATTTACTTTTCTGTATAGTATTGTACCTACTACATACACTCCTCCATAATCCGGACGTACATCCAGACTACTCCAGGCTGTTACTAAGAATTACGAAAATCTCGATAACATTATTCGACCCAGGGATCGAACCTAAGATGATAAATAACTGCGCATTAGTACCAGCAAACAAGAGCCGCAGCTTTTGCTAGGCTATTTAGTATAGTTAATAGACATCTAATAAGATAGGTATTTCATACATTAAAACAATCATGTTTTGCTTTAGAAAATATTTATTGATAGAGGTTATAAATCATCTGATCTCATCGAGAGCATCGGCTATATTTTCTACCAATATACTGTCTAAAAACTGTGCAAGGGGGTCGACGATAGGGTTTTGATATCTTGCCCAGCTCAAGTACCATATTATTGTCATTACATGGGCGCAGCAACCAATAGTTCTGCGCCCAACAATGCAGTTACAACAATATTGTTTAATGGCGGCTCTGCCAGTTTCGGTTGTGTCTACTAAAATATATACAAAATATATTTTTTGGCTTATATGGCGGCTACGTATTTTGCCTCGAAGAAGCCATGTCCTTTCTGCATCTGTTACTTGCAATTCGAGTAGTAACTCCATGTCGACCTCCCTGCATACTTCAATAATATACGAACCATCTTGTCTCACATGTTCACCATAATATGAGCGAGCCTGTTTTATTTGATATACTCCTAGTGGAATCAATACTAAATCATTATATTCCATTTGTGGAAAGTCTTCAACATTATCTCATTCTACAGTTATACTTTGGAACTGTGCCCGTCTCCTGTTTAAATTATTAGCATCTACAAAATCTGCCAAAGAGTTATTAGTGAACATTTTTTCTTGGATTATTGATATTATATCTCTTGCATCATCTCTGTCAACCAAAACAGGGTGAAATCTATTTAATAGAGCTGCTGCAACTTTGAAATCTATAATTAAATGTTTCGAGGCCCTATTAAAATATTCCTGTCGCAGCAACCTATAATCCCGCTTGAATCGCCCATTCACAACCTCCACGACCCAACGGCATAAAGTTACTTTGCGAGATTCATTTGCATTTTCAGTTGATAATTGACATTCACCCTGCTGAACTGACAGAGGGTAATGCACGGAGTAATTTAGACTCCAATAGGGAAATACTGTCCCGAAAGCCTCTATCCAAAATAAATACATCACCATCTCTAAAATATTGTCTCAAAGGATGAGATGCATTACTGAATTGGTCAGTCAAAATATCTGCATCTGATTTTGTGGCCGGATACGGGCCCAGTACGTCGATTATGTGGCCATCACAACATACCATGAGGAATGGTTTGACAAGATTTCTGAAGTGAATAAGTCTTTTTTTGGTAGGAGTAGTTACTGCTTTTTTGCACATAAATGTATGTTCCATCCAATATTGCTATGGCTTTTCTTTCCTCAATATTACTTCCAGGGTTTCCGAACAATGAATTTGGAATGTATAAATTCCTTTCTGCAACTCCTTCCCTTGAAATGTGCTCCAAGCCCAGATGTTGAGGCACAAAGTGTGTCATCATTCCATCTCTTGCTTTTTTTATATATTTGCTAAGTGTGCTTCTGCTCATATTTAACAATGTTGAAATTCTTTCATCAGAGTCTCCTGTTCGTAGTTTTAACAAATAAGCTCCAAGTGCAGTAGCACGCTTGTGGAAATCAGGCAATGCAGCTTCCAATTCTCTAAATTGTTGTTTTGTGCGTCCTAGCCAATACCACACCATGTTATCTTCCATTTCTTCAATAGTCTACTACTAGTAGTAGTAGTAACTCACAAAAGTCCTCAATATGGGAAGCTGTAAAACTGTGCAGAGTATTTTCAGCCTCATATAAAAGTGACCACAATTGGCTTTGCAGATGAAAACTGCATATTCTAGAGTTAGGTGGAATATAATATTTATGGTCACTAAAGAGTCTCACCCTGACTGTAAATGGTACCACCTGCTGTGAGGTACTGTGGCAAGCTGGGAATAAGCACCGAGCATGAGTTTCAGGTGCCCTTGAATAGTTCGGTAAACTAATTCTTTCCGATTCTTCTGGAACTTGGTTACTTGCAGTAACGGCATCTGCTTGAACAGCAGCTTCAGCTCTTTGGAAGCATCCATGAAAAATCACATCCAATGGTTGAATCTGAAAAAAAAAATTGTTACCGTTATACACTGTTATTACACAGAACTTCAATCAGATGGCATAATAATAACATTTATAGGAACATACTAATGAAAGTATTTTACCTCTCGTGGATGAATCCAGTTCTGCACAACAGTAAAGATGTGTTGGTTCTGCTCACTTTGTACAATAGTGTGCCGCAATTGTGCTACAGAGTGACCACATCTTATGCACAGATTCTGATGACCCACAAGTACTGCAGAATCGGCTAAGAGCGTTGGTGTATTATTATTAAATACTAGCTTTTGCCCGCGACTTCGTTCGCGTGGAATAGTGATTTTTGGTTTGACCAATAGATGGCGCTATATGTCCGAAATAAATTTTATTTTTATATTTTTTTGTAATAAAAACTATCCTATGTCCTTTCTCAAGTTCCAAACTATGTCTGTACCAAATTTCACACAAATCGGTTCAGTAGTATAGGCGTGAAGAAAAGACAGACAGACAGACAGAAAGACAGACAGACAGACAGACAGAGTTACTTTCACATTTATAATATTAGTTAGGATTAGGATTGTGTGGCATGCATCACATATGTAGTGACTGGCACTCACCTGAAATACAAGCTGTTGATTTGCATCCGTGCCATAGTCAAGGACGTAATTATACTAATGATTCTCAACCCAAATCAACAAAAAAATTGGTACAAAAATTTTTGATTTTAATTTTTTTTCGGAAATCCGTCAATGTCATCTAGCCGTATTTAAACTTGGCGCGTGTGTTACTGGCCTTAAAACCGTGCTGCGCCCTCACACAAACGCAAACACAAAGCATACGCAACGATTATTCATAAATTTCATTCATAAAATTGTATTATGACATTACAATGACAAAAAAGGCAGTGCATATTAGCTATTTCCCGTCTACTGTAATTCCAATCGATTATTTACGTATTTTATGTCCTCCTCCTGAAGTATGGCACAAATGCAAATCAACACCTTGTATAATCCATTAGTTAGTCTTACTTGGATGAGAGGAAGCATTGCTTTATTTTAAATGTATTAATAAATAACTGAATACCAACATAAGAGACACTCACCACTTGTGGTGCAACACGTTGTTGTATTTGAGACAGAACTGTTTCATCGTTTAAAATGTGTTTCCTCAATCTTGTTAAATCGATGCGACAATTTGCACATCTTAATGGATTGCTGGTGGTTGTAGAAGCCGATGATGAAGTTGATGGTGTTGAATAATGTCTAGCAGCACGATCAGCCCTTTGCCAGCATGGATGACATATGTAATGTAATCCACGAACCTGAAATGAATACTCCATTTAACACAAATATTTACTAAGTACAATTAGCATATTAGTTGAGTGACTGTCGCAACTATCAATCATCATCAATCTGTTATGAAAAAAATATTAGTTACCTGCACTGGCAGAAGTCTTTCCAAGATAATGTTTCTAATATTCACATGTTGAACAGTGTCTGCCCTCAATGCAATTACTTGATGAGAACGTGCACGATGTGGCAAATTGGCAATAATACCATGACACAGAGCACATTCTTTACGGGTGCTAATTAAACAGGCTTCTTTTTAATATCATTATTCGCCCCCAAAAATGTATGTTGCCTTCTAAATTACTAAGTCAGCCACAATTAACGAGCATCTAAATAATACTATTTTAGCCACTAGTTTCTTCTAAGTAAGCCACTCTAAATACAACTCGGCATGATGGTTATTTTTTAGCATCTAAATTTGTAGCATGCATTCTAACAGTAACCTTCTAAAATACTATTAAATGACATCATAAAATAAACTCTTTTGCAAAAAAAGCGGGCACCTATGCGAAATCTTGGTTTTAAGGACTTCACGTGTATTTCAAAGGGTTTTAATGACTGTAGTATGTTACTAGCGTCAAAAGGGTTAGCCAAGCATGCGTGAGAGTGTATTCTAAATTTGAATTTTGTAGATTTGCTAAGAAACTGGTGATACCTTGTTTTGGACTTATTCCTAGTAGAAAGTTCACGGACGTTTTGAAAAGTTGTTGACGTGATTTTCAGAAAACTGATAATGCAGTTTAATTGATGATTAATGTACCTCTCTGTTACATCAAAACATTTTTGAAAAACTATGCGTATTTGATAAAATTTTCACCTGCTCTAAATGGTCTATGCTGATGATTGATGGCAATGTTAAGAGTTTCGGTATTTTTGCGTTAAGCGTTCTATTGTTTAGATATTGTGCCCACGCGGTTTAAAATAACCCTTTCTCATAAATAAACACTATTTAGAGGAGTATCAATGTTTTGGGCTGCGCCGAAATCAATTTAAAGTTAGCAGTGCCGTTCACAAGTCGGCTCCTATCAGACTTTGTCATTTTGAAAAATCTTGAAATTCTACAAAATACAGAAAATAACGCATAGACTGTGAGCACGAGGTCTTAAGGTCTCATAATCACGGATTTTTAAATAACCTCGCCTCTTGGGAAACCCCGTAGACCTCTAAAGATCTACGAGTCTGACCGTTCAAATAGCGGGTTTTCATCCCACGGGCATTTTATTAAATAAACCTGTTAACTCCCAGGTTTTCTGGTATCCACAGCACTTTCCTGCTTAAATCATAACAATAATTGGCTAACTGATCATTTTTAAAAAAACATACGTTTGGCCAATCATTTTGAATTTATGACTCCCTTTCAGCGAAATCATCGTTTAGTAATCCGACACCTATGGAGTTATCGAGAGCTTCAACGCGGCAATAATTTGACTTTTTGGATAGTTTTAACCCTTATCATCATTTTTCATATGGTTATTTTTGCATTTATCACCAAATTTGGATTTTTTTAAATGTCAAAGTGTGATAGGAGACGAGTTGTGATCTGGCTCTGCTAACTTTAAATTTGTTTTGTCGCAGCCCTAAGTACTGAAACTCCTCTAAATAGTGTTTATTTATGAGAAAGGATTATTTTACACCGCGTGGGAACAATATCTAAACAATAGAACGATTTACGCAAAAATACCGAAACTCTTAACATTGCCATCAATCATCAGCATAGACCATTTAGAGCAGGTGAAAATTTTATCAAATACGCATAGTTTTTCAAAAATGTTTTGATGTAACAGAGAGGTACATTAATCATCAATTAAACTGCATTATCAGTTTTCTGAAAATCACGTCAAAACTTTTCAAAACGCCCGTGAACTTTCTACCAGGAATTAGTCCAAAACAAGGTATCACTAGTTTCTTAGCAAATCTACAAAATTCAAATTTAGAATACACTCTCACGCATGCTTGGCTAACCCTTTTGATGCTAGTAACATACTACAGTCATTAAAACCCTTTGAAATACACGTGAAGTCCTTAAAACCAAGATTTCGCATAGGTGCCCGCTTTTTTTGCAAAAGAGTGTATATTTAATTAGCTTCTATTTTTTTAACTCAGTACGTTTAAAATGTAAGCAAGCAACATGCAGCAAGCATCGCTTCTGTCACGGCTCCGGTGCTCCGTGGCTCCGGCGGTCCCATGCGAGCTTATCGTCGCAGATGGTTTTCACGCTCACCGCCGCAGCTTCGGCTTGCTGGCCGGCTCAGCCGGCCAGCCTCAGCCGCGGCGGCGAGCGTTAAAACTACCTGCGCCTCAGCTCGCAGGCCGCCTCGCCCCTCTGCGCCTACGCGGTTTTGAATTGCACTCTAGGGGTAGGGCAGACAAGACTACGTGGAGTCAGTTTTGCAGCGATTCGTTTTCGTCACTAACTTCAATTTTTAATACAATGTTTTTAATTGAAGGTTATAAATGGCAATATACTAAAAACGTGGCCAAGTTAGTAAATTAGATGACAATGTATAAATAAGAAGGACAAGTCACAATAATTGATGATCTTTACTTGAAGCTTTCTATAGAATATTTAGTTGGCGTTGTAAAAAAGACGAATTAGTTTATTAGAGGCTATGTCATTTCCCCGTTGCTTAGTTATAAAATTAGAAGTTTAATCATGTGTCCAATAAATATTTTTGTGGCTGCACTTATAATTTCCCATTCTTTACCAATGTGACTTACATTGGAAGTGCTTGCTGCAGCTCTGGCTTCCGCCCAACATGTTGTACAAATAAGATCGTGAGCTTGAACCTGAAAAAAGTTTGGAATTACTAAACAGTCACCATTAATTACTATCACCTGTCATCATAATCATCAACATACATAATTCATAATGCTCACCATAGATAATACATTATATATATTGAGAATGCTCACACAGGGCAGCCTACTCTCTCAGAGAGTCATGGATATATTAATACAGTCAGCGTGTATAATTCAATAAAGGAATCAGTCGAGAAAAAGAGAGGTTTTACTTACCAAACGAGGAGCAGTCCATTGCTTTATAGTATAAAGTTTATACAATGAAGAACTTGCTCATCTTCCAATACCATGGAACCAGAAGCTGATCCGCAGTTAACACAGAATACAACGCCTTCCATTTCCATGTTATCTACACAAAGTCCGTTAGGTAAGCCAGGTCGTCGTTCCAAGTAGGTCCGTATCAGTAAAACTTAGCCAGAGATCGATATTTCAAGAGAAGATATCACAGTCCTTTGTTTACGCCAAGTTGTTGTTAGATAAAATCGGAAAAGTAAGAAAATGCAAACGAATTCAGCACAGTACGCAACCAACGCAAACGCAAATTGAGCACTGAATGCGCGCGCGCGCCATGTGACATTACTACCAAAAATGTCAAAGTTGTCATCTGTCAATTATTCATCAACTTTCGCTCCTTTCAAACAGCTCTTTCAATCGAGTTTTTTGATACATTATGGCTATTATGGTTCCAGGACATCTAATCGGACTGTTTGTAAGTAAAAATCAAAAATAAAGTGTTGAGAATACTGACGATTGTCTGTTTCAAACTCTAAGAGTGCTCTTACACAGACTGGCTGTATGAGTTATAATACCTTTGCCTATAATAAACCTCCAATGGAACCAAAAAATAATAGAACTATCAAGACGGAAGCTAAGGAATACTTTTAAAAATGTTGTCGAAATTAAGAAGTGTCCGTTCTATTTTATTATACCTCTATGTAGTGTGTATTATTAAAAGAGCTAGTAATTATAGTAAATGTTTCATGCGTGTTGGTTCATAGGCCATTTTTAACAATGTCCTTTAAGATATTTCACAGACCAATGAATACTTCCCTACCGAATACAATAGCAATCATAAAGGCTTGTTCCGTTTTACATAACTACATTCGAGAAAGAGAAGAAGGGTACAAGATACACTAACTATTGAAGGCTTTGACGACCTTACTCTTGATACGAACATTAATATCAGATCAGTGTTTCCCACTGTCGCCCCCCTCCCCCTTTTTGCAGCATCGGTCGTTATGAAAATTGTTGCTCCTTTCTGGTGAATTGGGGATGAGTGAGCTATGTTTTTTAACCACCATTGCAATTCTGCTATGACATGTTCGGACAACTGGAATTTCTTGTGATTATGTTCCATGGGTAATTTGTTTGCCGCTATTTGTATCAGACGGCAGTGTAGTCTCCTTAGTGGGACAATGGACGTCGCGAAGTTTAGATTTCCGAGCAATACTTTTGTTAGCCACCACGATCAATGACGATTGGCTAGTGTGGTTCCGATTAGATTTGCGCATTTTTTGATTTTCTCTTTGGGTATCCGCATGATATTCTGCTCGGTGTCCCATATGATGCCTAGGTATTCGACAATTCTGGACGGGGAGAGGGTGGACTTAATACTCAATACTCAATATTTTTATTGCTTTCCACATGTATTCTTAGGTGGTAGTACTTATAAATAGGTCACATGGACCCTGTCGGGCACAGCAAAATAAGTGGGTTAGGAGAGAGGAAGCTCTTATCGGCTATGTTACTTATTATTGTTGAGTAAGACTAAAGTAGCTATATAGGCAAATAAGTTATACATATTTATATTTTAATTTTTTTTTTTACACTTTCGGTAGTTTATGCACCAACCCATTTCCAATAGGTGAGTTTGTACAAATTGACATTGTTGGGTTCATATGCTTGGATTTTGGTGCAGCAGGAGAAAGTCGTCTAGATATACCACGATTCTGATGCCTCTCTCCCTAAAAAAATTTGCAACCCAGTTAGTTATTTTAGCAAAGATGTAGGGCGCTGTTGCCAACCCAAAGGGGAGGCATGTCATTTGATAGATTGTGTTGAGAGAAATAAAAGGCTCAACTATACTGTAACAAGAGTATGTATATTAATAAATTGGCACTGTAAGTGTGTTGAGCGGTAACGCGTATGCCGCTGCGCTGTCTGTCGCCGAATGTTCTCGGCGCCGCCGTCCGTCGCTCGCGATGGCCGTCGTGGTCCGCTGTACTGGATGCGTTCCGTCGCAGAGCGTTTGTTTTGCGTTCATCCTCCGGGCCGTTGAATGTATTCAACCTTGGAGCACCGGTAAGGGGCACAATTTATTGATTGCCCTTTTGATTGTGCCGGTGGAAGTGTAGATATCCGCCACCCTGGAGATCCCGTCGCCTCCGGGGTAAAGTTTGGTGACGCGACCCATGCGCCAGTGGAGAGGCATTAAGTTGTCTTCCTTCAGAATAACGAGGTCCCCGACATCGATGGTTGAGGTGCCCCTTCTCCACTTTGCCCGGTTCTGAAGCTCCGCCATGTACTCCATCCGCCACCTCTCCCAGAAGGCCTGTCTCAGCTGCACGAGGGCTTTGTATCTGTTGGTTTTCACATCAGCGGCCGTCCGATTTGAAAGTGCCCGGGGGTTAAAGGAGTGGTATCCATGGGCTCTGATGACAAGGGGGAAAGGGGTCTGGAGTTAAGGATTGCTTCTATTTGGGTGAAGAGCGTCCCTAATTCTTCAAATGTGAGTGAGGCATTGCCTACAACACGTTTAAGATGAAATTTTGCGGATTTTACTTCGGCCTCCCAAATCCCACCAAAATGTGGAGAGTATGCGGGTATAAATTTGAATTTAATTGCCTCATTTTAAATTTTTTTTTTTTTCAATTACATTTTAAAAGTGCAATTTATCCCAGTGAATTAACATCTACCCTCAATAGATTTAACTTTTATCTGCTCCACATGAAATGTTACTGTTAATGTCAAAATGACAACTGACATCTACTGTCACAGCTACGAGCCAGGGTTGCCAGGCCTAAGAAAATAATTCCGTATAAAAATGGCCCAATGGGTAGAAAAACCCGAGATGTCGGAGCCGAAAAAACACTTAACTCAACAAGTGTTCAACAAAGCTCTCTTCTCCCCCAGACCGCGATCACAAAGTCAAACCGCCAATACCGCTACTACACCTATACAATACACAGCCAATATTGAAGCTACTAATACTAATGAAAACAGCCCAAATCCAGACAAAAGCAACAAAGGCTTCAAAATGGTAACTTCTTCCAAAAAAAGGCAACGTGATAGCCCAGATGAACAAAGAAGCGAAAAACAAACCAAACTTAACAACTATTGGCTAAGCAAACCAATTGAAACGTCTAACAGTTTTGAAAACTTAGAAGTTAACATAGCTAGCCCTCCACAACCAACAGAAAAGCCAGATAAACCTCCCCCCATTTTTGTAGACAAAGTCTCCAACATCAAAACAAGCGCTACCGACTAATGAATTTCTTAAATAATGAAATTTATTTATTAATGGTATGGACTCATTATTATTTATTAAAGAGTCAAACGTGTCTCTGTAGATACTCTAACCACTTAGAATAGTTGCCATCAAATGTAAGCAAATTAATAGTTGGTAATTTGACAGAGTTGTTCATTTTACTACAACTTGAATGAAATGACTCGGACTTATTTTCTTTACTACTTTCTGAATTTAAACTTATCAATTCTTGTGTAAAAGAAATCATGGAATAAAATTCACTTTCTGTCTCGCTCTGACTTTTGTTGATCTAAATTTTGAGCAATTTCTTCTATTTGAGATTGAACACTATCAAATTTAGACAATAACTCTTGTAGCTGTGTGAGTCGTAAAGATAGCTCTCTCACTTCTAAAGGACTAAGGCTAGAGGCTTTACTACCAACTTGGTATTTATCAATAAACTGTTTGAATATAGTAAGTCTACTACGTATTCCACCACGTCTACGGACCAATAATTTCAAGTCTGTACTCTCCACATCGGGAGAGGCAACCGTATCTTGCGCCATGATGAAATAAAAACACTAGTAAATTACGCACAAACAATGAGTTGAGTAACCCCGTAAAATAGTCACTTAGTGAAATAAAAATGTGCAATCTCACCGGTAACCAATCCAGCAGTCAGGCGGCACACACCATGCAGCCGCCGCGAAGCCGTTGCCCGCTGCCGCTGAGCTCGCTAACACAGCACGTCGCAGCAACAGCAGCGCGCACCGGACGCAGCGAAGCACTGAAGCACGTGGTCACTTAGGTAGCACGTGGGTCGCACCCCAGGAACGCTGGAATGTTCGGCATAATGCTTTGAATTGCATGCAAAATACGGAATGTATTATTATTCCGAAGCATATAAGCTAACCTTTGTGGTCAGTAAATGGTTTTAGGTTATTAGAAACCAATGGTATGTTCTCGAACTTCCGAGAATTTCATGCGGCGAACATATAAATTTTAGCTTAAGCCGAGCATGGGAGGTACATAAAATAAAAAGACACCCCCGGCGGCATAAACGCTAACGCCGCTAAATTCCGTGCTTTGCCCACACCTTAAATCTGTGTGTTCAATCGGCATTACAACAATTGGGCCCTTATGTATCTAAAAGTGAAGAGTATAGTAGAATACTTCAAGCGAGGTTCCCAGGCGAATCATAAACTGACAGAGATACAAAAACAGCTCAATTTGCCTCTTCTCAAATTAAAACAGGATGTTGCCACCTGGTGGAACCCCACATATGACATGCTGCAAAGATTTTGTTCAGCAAAACAGGCCATTGTCATGACTTTAGCAGTGACAAGGAATTACCTTTTACTCACAGACAATGATTGGTTGGTAATCGAATCTGCTGTGCCGGTTTTAAAATTATTTTACGACATCACAGTAGAGATAAGTGCAGAGAAGAACGTTTTTTTATCTAAAGTGATACCTATATGTCGCATTATGTTACACCAAATCAAAAACGTACTCCAAAATAGAATTAATGATATTCCTGAAATCATCTTCATCCTCCGAGCCTTTTTCCCAATCCTGTTGGGGTCGGCTTCCAGTCTAACCGGATTCAGCTGAGTACCAGTGCTTTACAAGAAGCGACTGCCTATCTGACCTCCTCAACCCAGTTCCCCGGGCAACCCGATACCCCTTGGTTAGACTGGTGTCAGACTTACTGGCTTCTGACTACCCGTAACGACTGTCAAGGATGTTCAATGACAGCCGGGACCTACAGTTTAACGTGCCATCCGAAACACAGTCAAAGGTGTCTAAGATATACTTAGAAAGTACATACAAACTTAGAAAAGTTGCATTGGTACTTGCCTGACCTGGGATCGAACCCGCGCCCTCATACTTGAGAAGTTGGTCCTTTACCCACTAGACCACCACGACTTTTAGAATAGAATTGGACGTAGTTATGCAGAAACGTTCCAACCCACTGTAAGTTGAATTTGAGATATAAGCATTTACGCGTTTCAGTTGTATTCTTTTTTATTCTAACTAGTAAAGGTATATACTAGAGGTTTTATTGTTGAATTATATTGAGTTTAGATAACCATATGCTAAATTTTAGGCTATTCACTATACAATAAGAAAAAATACATATATTGGTACTGGAACGTTTTAACAAAATTAATATTTACATGAACAAAGCATCAAATTAATTTTGCACAAACGTTCCAGGTACTTTTTATTCATCTGTACCTTAATTAATTATCTAAATTTTACATAATCATTTGATTTTTTAATAAATATGTTAAACCTGAACAACAAATAAAAGAATGATAATTGCTTATAATTTTTTTTATTACTATGTTACAATTAAAAAATCAGTAAAAAATCTTGTGCTCTTGGGGAGGCCTACGTCCAACAGTGGACTGCTATAGGATGATGTTAAATCTTCATACGTCATACTCATCATCCTCTTGCATTTCGAAATCTGGTTCCCCACCAAACCCATCGACATCATCCGTAATTCCCTCCGTACTCTTTAGGCTTTTATAAAATTCATGACAATCCTCAGGGATGTACTGAAACATGGATTGTAAATCAGCCAATTTGGCTGGAGCAATGGCTTTACCATCCGGCCACAACAAACAGAAATCGGACATGTTAATATTTCGTGTTTCCCCTCTAACTTTTTTTTCAATACTTAATTCCTTGTAATCTTCCTCTAACGATGTTTTCATAAAAACTGAAAACACTTTCTCTTTTTCAAGTCTTATTTCTTTAGTATTTAACCAATTAACTTTTGTTTTGTCTGTGAATTTTTTTCTATTTATTATATTTTTTTCCAATTTTTCTATACCATAAAAATCAGTCTTGTTCATTTTAACCACATCTAGCGGTTTTCTTTTTTTACATGTTTTTATTATAGACATATACTCTTCGGCTGTATAAATGCGTTGATGGTGCTTGAGAGCAGTTTCAATTTTAGAAAAATCTGTGTCATTGGGCAAAAAGGTATGCCCAGACTCAAGAAATCTCATTGTTATGACTTTTAAAGTGTCATGCGAGTTTAAAAGCGCTTTCAACATGAGAACTATTTTTATATTGCGGTTCTGCCCTCCACAACAATCGCTCCAAAGAATAAGGTGTTCAACAGTGGGCTTTAGTTTATTTTGAATATATTTAATAAGGCACGATCCTACCTCTTGTGCACCTCTTCCTGCTTCCCCTTCAACCCATATGTAACAATGACCAATGTCATCTGAAGCACTATGGATGCCACTGTTGTAGAGCCACAATTGCCTTTTATAAAACGCAACATTTGTAGGTATTCGTGGTAATGGTAAAGTTTTTTCTAAATCGAATGTTACACATTCAATAGTCGACATGTTTTGAGCGTCTTTAAAGTCGGAGTTCATCTGCTTCCTCAAATTTTCAGCCTTTTCTAAATGTCGTGTCTTTTCTGTTCTAGCTTGTTCTATTTCCTCGGGGGTTCTAGCATTTTGAATTCTTACAGCTAACATATCACACCTATTGCAGGTGTCTTTCTTAAGCGATTTACACTTAAGGTTAAACTTAGTATAAAAAATCTTTTTGACTGATTCGAAGGAAGCGCACTTTTGCCCTTCACCATAAGTAGTTGTGTACTCCTGCTGATATATTTCGTAAATTTTGGTTAACGTCATCCCCGGTTGTAAATATAAATAGTCATTGTTCTTTTCTCTTCTATAGTGCGACTCATACTTTGGTAGTTTTGAAATAATTTCGACTATGAAATTAAACATTTCATCTGATAATTTATTCTTGCCACCTGTGCTAACTCCTCTAGCATCCATTATCGGCTCACTACTTCTAAGTTTTTTTAGTGCAATGGTAACTTTTTGAGTAGTAATTTGAAAAGTATTTAAAAACATATCACGACATACCTTTGTACCATTAATAGAATATAGACGGCTGAATTGCTTTGGCTTCTTTTTTGCCTCAGGAACATTAGTCATAGTGTAACTTCGTTTTTTATTTTCTTCTTTAATACATGATCCTAAGTATAAACATTGTGCATTGTAGGACCCTAGACGCACAAATTTTTCGAACTCTTCCTTTCTTTTCTGTATTGAAATCAAGCTAGCACAATTTTTTAAACATTTACAAGTATATTCAACAAAGATTTTAGGTTTCACTAATTTATTTTTAGTGGTCGTGTATGCTAAATTATTATATTTATTATATTTCCTCTCAGATCTAAGTTGAGAATTAATTTTTTTACGGCCTCTTTTCGGTCTACCAGTTCCCGAATTAGATGGTAAATCTTCGTCACTTATAGGTGGAATAAGTTCTTCATTGTTAGGTTCTAGCATTTCTATACCCTCATTGCTGAGCTTTTCTTTTGATGGTTTCTTATTTTTACTCACCTCATGATCTACACTATCATTACAAGAAGAATAAGATGTGGTCGACTCATCTATATGTAGTCCTTTTCTTTGTGAGACATAATCTGGGTCTCTAGCGCTGTCATCACTATCATAGTCAGGTGCATCTACGTGGTTTGGAATATCATTATTTTCGTTAATGTTAATTGGTTCATACTCAGCTAATATATTAAATAGTTGTTGCGTTTCTGGGGTCATTGGTCGAAGAGGTGATGATAATGGCGAAACTTCATCCCGTATTTCTTCCAGTATAATAACAGGATCACAAGTATCTAAAACAATGTACATATTCACATAATCTATTGGTACAATAAACACTTATTGCGACTGGCGTGGCGGTGTTATCGCGGTTAAGTGTAGCAAATATATTTAAAGGTTTTAAAACTACATAATCTGCATCAGGTGACCTGTAGTTTTGGGGTTATAATGTTAAAAGAGTCATCTTACCTTGCAAATTATTATCCGTGATTGTTTTATTCATAAAATTTAGTGGAGTGAGTGGCGAATACGGTGGAGGAGAGATTGAAGGCTGCGTGTTTGAATATGGCGTAACTGGATTAGAGTCAGCTGAAAAAAAAATCAATTTATATAAACCGATAGGTACATATCTCATCACATCCAATCCCATCCCATCTGTAATATACATAATTTTCAATAAACAGTAAATTTATTTAGGAGGTAAGCAAAAGTCGTAATCCAATGCAGATAATTAAATTATTAATAATATTTTTGATAGCCCCACCAAGAACAACAATCATGCTCGTATATCATAGCAAAGCACCAACAAGAATTATACACAATACATGCAGAAGATACGATTCACATCGCTACATGCAACCGAAACCTATCTTCGACTCGAAACGCGTAAACTCTCTTTGCGGGGCTTGTTATGTTGACTCGTCGACCGCTTGGATGTGTAAAAATGGACCTAAGAAATGGCGATACAATAAAGTTAATACGCCGTCAAATTCGTAAAAAATATTATGTTCGTATAACAAAAATTCCAACATACCTTTGGAGTCTGCAACTCCAACTTGACCTTTGATCTGTTCTTGAGAGACAACTCTGTTTCTGAGTTCCATTAATTTCCGTTTTTTAGCTAATAACTGTTCTAATGACAAAATCTGTAATAATAGGTAACGGAAATTATTTGATATCGTCTTTAGATAAAACTAATAACCATAAAATATGTACATTACAAAATATCATACAATCACTACTTAATACTTACATCTTCATTAGCTTCCATTGTTTACTCTAATTATATTGAGTACACTGATACACAGTACACCACGGTTCACTGTTATAAACGTTATTAGTTTAATTTCAAACAAAAGACGACAGAAACAACCTCTGCCACGGCGTTTGTTTCAATAATGATCGTTACGAATTCAAATAAGATTCAATGTCAAAAAGGAAATACTCTGTCTCGCTTGCACCAGTAAAAAGTACGTTCCCGATTGCGCATAGCTTCGGATTAATGTCATTAGTATTCTTTTCTTTTGTCTATGATATAGAATGATGTCTATGACGACAAGTTTCAAGTAATATTATTATGTGTAAATACTAAATTTTTTTCGAACACGTTGTTTATTTAGGTACATAATAGTACAAAATTCATGAAACCTTTTAAGTTTTTAAATTATGTTATTTAGGTCTGAAACATAACGTACCACGCTCTTTGGATCGTTTAGACCGCGCTATTGTAATTTTGCAAAAACGTTCCAAATATAAATGGAACATTTGTTACAAAATAAAATGACTTAACATGGTTTTGCTAAAACGCTACAAGATTGTTGAGACGTTTTGACTAAATAAATATATTGTTTCGTAAAACATAAAATGTTTCTGTCCTCATAGTACGTTTTAGTTAATTTACACAAGATATTATTTGATAAAGGTTGTGGGATGGAACGTAAGTGAAAAAAATATTTTCTGATTTATGGCTTAAAACTTGGAACCTTTTTGCTAATCTGACCCTATATGTCATATAAGGTAGTTTGATCACAATAACTCGATTTCGGGTGACTTGTGGGTTGGAACGTTTCTGCATAACTACGTCCAATTAATGATATTCCTGAAATAAAGGCACTAATTGAAAATTTACACAAGGAGCTCAGCCATCGATTTAATAACACTGAAATAAATGTTTTGAATACGGAGTCAACCATTTTGGATCCACGATTCAAACAAAAAGGCTTTCGTGACCAAAAATTATGTGATAAGGCCATACAACAATTGAAATTGAAAAGTGGACGTGTTTCTTCGGTCCCATCAAGAACAACGGCAACATCAGAGCCGGTGATACCAGGTCCCAGTACCAGTGAAACATCGATTTGGTTTGATTTTGACCAGGAGGTAGCCAGACAAATGCCCGAAAACCCAATGGCAGCAGGAATTGTAGAGCTGGTTAATATCTACAGGAACCGCTTTGAAAACGCACTGAAGACCCACTAAAGTGGTGGCACACCAGGAAAAATATTCATCCACTTTTATTTAATTATGTAATAAAAAGACTAAGGTCCGTATTACAGAAGGCTACTCAAGTCAAGTTTGATCTTGAATCACCTGATCATATTGATTTCTGACACTTACGCGAATATTAGACATTTAAATTTTGCTGATATCTTCATGGAGGATCTTGAGGAGCGAGCCCTGCAATCTGCACCCGTAACACCCAAATTCTACAAGCGGTACGTAGATGATACTTTCACAATACTACCATCTGACAAAGTCACAGCATTTTTAAATCATCTTAACTCCATAAACCCCAAAATTCAATTCACTATGGAGTCAGAGGCAAACAACTCCTTAGCTTTCTTAGATGTTTTGGTTATCCGTAACCCTAATAACACCTTGAGTCACACTGTGTATCGGAAGAAAACCCATACAGACAAATACCTTCATGGTGAGTCCCACCACCACCCAACACAGTTATCTACCGTTGGTAAATCGTTGTTTCAGAGAGCACGTGGGATCTGCGATGAACAACACCTGGGTGCTGAGCTTCAACATGTTAAGCAAGTACTGCACGACAACAAGCTCCGAGTACCGCGCCCTCGTCGCAGAACCCGCGTGAAACCAGCCACAGTTGAGCGTCTACCTGCTGTTCTTCCATACATAAGAGGAGTCACAGACAAGATTGGCTACATCTTGAAGCGAGCTTCAATCAAAACCTACTTCAAGCCGCTGAAGAAGATCAGTCAATTCTTACCACCTGTCAAGTGTCACATACCTCTACAAGATGCGGGTGTATACAAGCTTGAATGTGATTGTGGTCTCTCTTACATAGGCCAAACTAAAAGAAGCATAGGGACCCGCGTAAAAGAACACATCGCCGATGTCAAACACCGCCGTTCCAGACAGTCAGCAGTTTGTGAACACACACTAGACAAGGCCCAGCATTACATCAGATTTGATAAACCACAAGTCCTTGCAAAAGAAAACCGATTCCTACCTAGGATGATTCGCGAGGCTATTGAAATTAAAAAACATCCAAATTTCAATAGAGAAGATGGCTGGTGCATACCACCTGCTTGGAATCCCATCATAGAAACTATTAAATCAAAATCCAAGCCTACAACTGCTCGACCTAAAGGCTCGTTTACACAGTGCGAGCTGCTGCCTGGCCAGTAGACGGCTACTCGGTTTGTCTACTCGTACGCCAGTAGCTCGGCTTGCCTTTGCTGTCTACACGACACCTAGCTACTGCCCAGTACGAGTCGTGTCGCGATGTCGGGTGAACATGTTTCATAAATAAAATATTATTGTCAGAAGACCATCTATCCGCAGCCATTTCGAACTCGATTTAGTACACAGGCGTAGCATACAAAAAAACACGGGTTTCACTCACAACTGCCCTGCTGGCACTGGCGAGCTACTGCCGAACGCGTCCAAACGATGCGAGCGACGCACGAGTCGCTGTCATGTGCGAGTTGTTGCCGGGCGAGCAGGCGAGTGAAAACAAAAAATGTTGAAGTAACTCGGATGCGAGCTACTGTCCAACTCGCACTTGCGAGTTACTCGTAAGTGACGTCCAAACAGTGCGAGTTATTGCAGTGCAGCTACTCGGCAGGCTGACTCGCATGCTAAGTCGTACTGTGTAAACCAGCCATAAGGATACAGTGAGCTCGTTTTGCGTGAATCGGATTGTCAATAATAATCAACAAAATGTAGGGTAGCTGTTTGTAACTAATATATCAAGACGACCAACACCTTAGTCTGCCCGTGACCATGGATGCTGTAAAGGATCCGAAACGTCGGGATTAAATAATATTAATATAACCGCGATAAAATCCGTAAAAGTAGTTTTATTTAAATCACCTGATCATAGTTTAAATATTGAATCTGCACTTGAGGGTTGTTCTTATTACAGAACAGTACTTAAACTGCACTCAGCTGAATCGAGATTCAAATCGCGCCTCAAGCAGAGAATATGGTTTGTCTATGCATCAGCCTGTTTTCGCTTACATTTTATTTTTTTCGCCAACTCTGTTACAACTTACGCAAAATAAGAATTTAGTTTAACATCTAATTACACCGGTCTACAGCATTTTTGCGCACGGGATATACATACCTTATTTTTATTGCTAATGCACCTAGAAATAAGAATAAGAACAAAAAAATGCTTTGAATTTGCTTTTATGTGTAAAAAATTGAAAAAATTAACATTAATGAAAATATGTAAAAAATTTACATAGAGATAATTTATTAAAGCATACAGAACATTTATTTATGAATAATTCTTACAATATGAGTTTTAAAATGGAGTAAATGGAAAAGTAAAACTGTTCTTTTTTAAACATTTAATTTAAAAATGAACAGATTTACTTTTCCTGGCATGTTCAAAAGAAGTTTCTCTTATTAACCCCCAAATATAGTTACATGACACATGTGGGGCCCATTTCTTGTCTTGATTTTTAACAGATAGATGGAAGTAAGCTTGATATGCCTCGCAAATCTTTAAATTTGTACTTAAATCGTATTTTTTCTCCCTTACTTTAATAAATTCGCCACAAATATAGCAAAACGAGTCAGCGTCTCGTCTACAAGTTCTCGAAGCCATTTTGTACAGGTTAATACAGCGAAAACAAATATGAAACACGTTATTCCTCTGTAATATGCAAGCACATACTGTCTTGCACGATGAGCGACGCAAGAAACACTACCCCCCCGCCCTCTTACCTCTCCTTCGACAGCGGTAGCGTGCAAAGACGCGACATTAATTCGGCGCGAAAATCAAAAATGATCAAATCGCTATAACATCTTAAAAAGCAAATATTTTCGATTTGTAATCGCACTTTTTTATATATCTTGGCTTATATAATCAGAGTAAATTAAGTAAAAGCCATGCGCAAAAAAAAAAGAAAAAATTGTTGACCGGTGTTATTAATGAAATCATGATTTAAAGAAAACATAGGCTTTTTAATTGTAGGTTTTATTTAAAAATGCCATTTTTACGCCTTAAAAATGTGTTGAATGATACCTATAGCAGTTGGTTGTAATATCTAAAATTACAAATACGAGCGTGTTCGTAGAATGGATTTTTTTCCGAGTGTATCGTATCTGTGGTGGTGGAGATTGACACTTGACAGTTATAATCAAATATTTTGGTTATTCAAAATGACTTCAAGAAAGAAAAAAAATTGTTTATTATAGAGAAATTTACTTATCAAAATATTAAAAGAATTTGAAGGTATCGTGCAATGTAAGAAAATCGATTATGTGGACAGTTTAATGGAAATTAATGAAGCCCATGCTGTTGATTCTCCAACACAAGAATTGAAGAGATATCTCTGCAAACGAGCCTAGAGCAACTTTTTTTGTGATTATTTTATTGTTTTGTTTATTTATAGTAATTTTAAGTTTGAATTAATAAAAAAGGTGAATATTTTTACATAGTCTTTTATTGATAGAAAAACAAGTGTGTTTAATCATTTATAATAGTACCTATATATACCTATACATCTCTTCGTTCGAATCATCGATAGAAAATATATTATCATAATAATCAATTTCTTCAAAAATATCAATTTTTTGTTCGTAAGTATTTTAATTTTAAATTCCTATTCGACAACAAATTATTTGCTAAACTGACAAGGAAATCTCTGCTCAAGCGTGGAAGACCACACTTGCGTGATTATAGTTCAAATCTCTACTTAGGTCCGTATTACAGAAAGCTACTCAAGTCCTGATCTCTGTTTAAAACTAGATTTGAGTTAAGATTTAATTTTAGAACGCTGCTCAAGCATAGATTTGGTGATCATAGTTCAGCCGAGTGTAGATCATTACTCAGTTGTAGATTACAGTTTAAGTAGAGATTTGAACTATAATCACACAAGCGTGGTCGACACCGCGCTTGAGCAGAGATTTGCTTGTGAGTTGTCAGTTTTGCGAATAATTTGCTGTCGAATTTAAAATTAAAATACTAACAGAAATGGATATTTTTGAAGAAATATATTATTATGATAATCTATTTCCTATCGACGATTCGAACAGAAGGTTGAACTTCAGCGTTCTGCTCAGATACCTCAGAGATGTTCAGGACCCATATCATTGTGAGAACTTCAAGAAAAGATATAGGTTTTCACAAGATGTGGTAAAATCGGTAATTCTACCATTAATTGACCAAGATCTGAGAAAGTTGTGCAACCGTGGTCATCCCATAGCCCCGGAGTTACAAATTCTTGTGTGTTTGCGGTTTTATGCTACAGCGTCCTTTTAAGTAAGTTTTTTTCTACTCACTCACATTAAAATAATAAAAAAATACATTATACCTAAGTATTATTCATTCAGCAAGCTTAATCATAGTAGGTAGGTTTACTCATGCTAAGTTGACCACCATTTTCTAGTTAACTTTATTAAACGAATCTCAAAAAATGAAACGTGTATGTACGAAGAGTCATAGTGACGTCATATCGACAATTCAAGGATTAAAAAACGCAGCGGCACCAAAATTTGCGCATTCGAAAAGTTTGTCGGACTCATCGTAAGGAAGGCACTCACAAAGTCTTAAATGTATATGTATCAAAAAAAAATTTGTTCGCCGGCCTGGGGACTATAATAACAATTATAAATCAACAATAAAATAAACACAAGCAATAAAAGTTGCTCTAGGCTCGTCTGCAGAGATCTCTCTTCAATAGAAATACATATTTATTATTACAGATGATTTTGTTGTGCTAACTCGGCTTTAGCTTCTGCTTCCTTTAATTGCTGTTTTAAAATGTCTAGTTCTAATTTGTGTTTTTCTTGAATGAATTTTACTTGTAACTCGTGTAGTTCGGCTGCTCTCTTTTCCCTGCTTAAATGTTATGCTTTTAAAATTTGCACACGAAGTTTTTTTTTCATTTGTGGATAGTTCTGGTGATTCTACGGATTGAATGGTGCTTTGTGGGATGGTGTTTGGTTGGGTGGTGACATTTTCCAGATTTTGTGATTCCCGTGTTGGAGAATCAACAGCATGGGCTTCAGTACTTTGTATTAAACTGTCCACACGCTGAACAGTTTGCAAGTCTGAAATTAAAACAAAAATCTTTTACTTATATTCTAGTCTCATTTTGATTGATGTAAATAATGAATGAGCTAGTAACTCATGATACATGCAGTAAGGACATAGCTAGAAAGAAATTGGCACTGATCACCTACCGATGTGGTCCGAGTCTAAAGTATCTTGTATTTCTACGAAGAGAGCAGGAGATATCTCGGCTATGTCAGGGTTGATGTCAGCATCAGGGCAGGAACTACCGCCGCCAGTGGCCATTCTATGTTGGCGCTCTCTTGTGAGGGCATCTCTTTGACGGGTCATCAAATTTTGCCAAAGGCGCCTTAATTGTTCCCCTGATGCCTGTAACATTCAAATAATGCAAATTTCAAATAATCAATATAGGATAGAAGAAAACAATTGCAAATATAAATAAATATCGACGCTTGAAAGGCAACAATTACTAAGCGACATTGAATGAACTTTACAGGAGAGTGATTTGAAGTTAAAATTTTTTGAAAAAAAAAAAATTACAATATAGACGGATTTAGATGCTGTTAACATACATATATACTTAATTTTTATAGCTATTTTTGATATTAAAATAAGCCCTGTAGCTCTCGAATAAAAAGCAGTTTACGTCACTCAGATAAAAAAATCCTCATTTGATAATCAGGTAAAACTATCCAAGCTATCACTGAATGTTATGTACAAACAAGTAACATTATTTAAATTGCATATGATAAGTTTGGAGCAGCATGTAAAATTATTTAAGGTATCAATAAAGATTTTTGAAATAACAGGCAAAAGCAAATAAATACAAACGCTTAAGAATTTATAGACAAGAATATTTATCTAAATTATCTCAGAGTTTACAAAATAAAACACGGTAAGTTATCTAAATGTTATTTATACTAAATCTCTTTCATACAAAATGTATCTTAAATAATAAAATGAATGTAAATAGATGTTCGTAAGCGACAATATTGAAATATAAAGTACTTTTTTTTAACGTGTGAAAATGAACGTAAAATTCTCTCACTCACGACGTCTATACCCTGTTCTACATAATGCTTTTTGTAAAGGTTGTATAAATTTGACATATTTTTAAATTCCTGGGAAAGATAGACTTTGCTCGAATCTTGGCGACAATAGTGCGAAGGTACAGCTGGTAAATTTTTAATAATAAATAAAATAAAATACATTTATTTCAGGTTTCCCCATATAAGATTACAAAACACGAAATACAGAAACAACATTACAAAATATGAAAAATACAAGTTAAATACAAAATTGAATAACAAAAACAATGTCAAATAAAATTAAATTTTGAAAAATAATAAAGTAATAAATAAATAATTAACATAATAAGACAAAGTCGCTAACACGCTACAACTAAATGCCTACTGCAACACTTTCTAATATAAGGACAGTCCAATCGTCCTGCAATCATTGCCAGGACAGTGTTGGAGCTTGCCCGCACCCTGCGCACCAAGGACGCGCACCGCTTGCGCATGGTGCTGTGAAAACAGTCGGTGCGCGCTTCCGCAAACATGCCCGAGGCACTGCAGTAGCGGGGCAGCCCCAACACCGCTCTGAATGCGTTATTGTACTGGACGCGGAGGGCATTGTAACTCGCCTGCGTGTAGCTAGCCCACAGGCTGCACGTGTATAAAGATGTGCAATATGCTTTAAAAAGTGTGATCTTAACTTGATCAGAACAGCGTGCAAACCTGCGTGCCAACATATTCGCTCTTTTTGACAAAGCCCTCCGTTCCCGTTCGATGTCAGCATGGTCCCTGAGGTCTGTCGTGACAAAATGCCCTAAGTACTTAAATTGTTTCACCCAGTCTAGGGGAACACCATTAAGGAAAACTGGTGGTATTCTATGCGGGCATTTTGCATTACTCGACTCAAAGACCATGCACTGGCTTTTGGTTACATTATATTTCAGGCCGTGTCCACTCACGTACTCCTCACAGATCTGTATTAGCTTTCTCAAGCCACAAACCGATGCGCTCAGCAGCACCATATCGTCAGCATAACTAAGGTTATTGACGCAAATATCATCAATATGGCAGCCGATATGGGAGCCGCTGAGCGCACCGATAAGCGCATCCATGTAGAGGTTGAACAGGGTCGGTGATGACAATCCACCTTGCCTCACACCGCACTCTAACTTATATGACTCAGACATAGCCCCGACCCATCTTACACTGTTAACCTGGTTCGTATACCAATACTTAAAAATCGACACAAGTTCGTGTGGTAAGTTAATGTCCTCAAGCTTTTTCCATAGAACGTCGTAAGCGACCAGATCGAAGGCCTTGGACAGGTCGAGGAAACACGAGTACACCGGTGTTTTACGATCAACATAGTATCTGACGGTATGCTTAAGACTCAGTATCGCACTATCCGTAGACAATTGGGGTCTGAAACCAAACTGATTATCATGAAGCGCTAAACTTAAATAAACTTCTTAACAGCATCTAAAGTTGATTCTTTAGTTTTATTTGGTGGTTCACATTTTCCTCTCATATCTTCTTTTGCACATCCCCATGAAGCGTTTTTCACAATACTATAAATTGTTTTATCTGAAATATTTAAAGTAGCTGCTAAAAATTGTTGGCAAACATATCTTCTACCTTCTCCTGCATTAATAAAATATTTGATTGTATAGTTTCGTTTATCAGAATCTGAGCGTTTGCGTTTAACATTTTCTTTTTGAGAAAGAGACACTAACCAATCACGACGACGTACTTTATCCAGCCTCCAAAAGAAATTAAATAAACTCTCCCTTCTTTCTTCAGTCACAGACCCGCAGTCATTGCCACATTTCTTACCACAACAAGGGTTAGCTAAAATAGTTTTTGCTGGTACAACGACACCTTTCTTTGTTATATATTCAAGACCAGAAGTTCTATTGTCAGACCGTTCTTTTTTTTTTGTTTTGTTAGCTGATTCTCCGACCACTTCATCATGAACATCTTCTTTAACGTGTTGACTTTTTTTTGTGTTTTTCTTAGTGCAACTTTTGTTTTTTTTTTTAATTTTTATTTTGGACTGCAAGCTGTCCTCTGACTCTAGTTCTTGCCCTTCTGACCAATTATCTGAATCATCTATATCACCATAAAACGTCGAAAAATCTTCTAAATCTGATATGTAGTCTAGGTATATACTGGTTTTTATTCTTGGATTTTCTCTTACCAACTTTATTTTTAATTAAATTAGATTCATTAGATTCTTTGCTTTGGCCAGCCGATGTAGAAGGTTCTGCGTGATCTAACGACAGGGACGTTGTGTCTTCAGCTTGGATTTGGTGTTTCAATGGTTCCGGTTCTTCAGTTTCTGGTCCAAGGGTTAAGCTACTACAAACAGTAAAATTACAATCAGCTAATATATCATTAGCAACTGTTTCAAGATCAGTTTCAGTGTAATTAGTGGCAGTGCATAAGCTGTCAGTAGGAGCAGGAATAGCAAAATGATTTGAGTCGTCAATACTAGTGGAAGCTTGCGAATGGTTAAATTGGTTTATGATAATACTGTTATTAAACGACACCGCAGGTTGGCTTTTTTTAAAATCAGATGTTTCAATATTTCGACGTTTCGAAAGTACTTCTCCTTGATGTCTTGTATCGTCAACGTTCAGCGTTGGATCAGAGTTCGTTACCTTGAAAGATTAAATTCAAAATAAATTACACAACTCAATGGTGGTGGCAAACAGGCATACGGCCCGCCTGATGGTAAGCGGTTACCGTAGCCTATGGACACCTACAACACCAGGGGCACCACACGTGCGTTGCCGACCCTTCAAAAAACTACTCACTCCCTACTCCATAGCAAGTAGACGTTGGCACCCGATCGAAAAGCTCATCAGAACACATACCGTTAAAATTGATTGAATGTGACAGTATGTAATTCGTTGAGTAGTAAAGTAAGTCAATATTTACATGAGGGAATGAGACGCCAATCTACCTACCGAAAATAGTACACATCAGCATAACATCAATCTACTATAAACAAGATAAAATAAAACATTAAAATAGGTTAGTACTTACTACGTCTAGGTTAAAACTCAATTTTTTACGACACTTCTTTTGTTCTATACCGGCTTTGACCAACGCCATCTCAACTATTGAAGAGCTTCGACATTTCCGTTCGTGAGTCATGGTTTTAACTGTAAGAAAAAAATAATAATATCGATTATAAATAGGTATTACCTGTCTATAAAACGAAATAGGCACTATTATGTAATACATACTATAAGTACTATAGCGCGTCAAAATCTAAACAGAGGTTTCGCCCCGCGCTCCAAGCGAACCGTCGACGCCCGGCGCGCAACAAACGCGCACGATCCGCTTCAAACCGGCGCGCGGCGCGTGCTGCGTCCCCGCCGCCCGCCGGTCCAAAAGTCCAAAAAGTCCGCGACCCGCTCCGTCAGCAACAACACTCTAAGTCGTGTTTCTAACTAGTGTTTAGTTCTATGTTTTAGTTTTGTTTTGTCCATCTATTGTTGTTTACAAACTCTATATTTTACTCGATTATACGTTTTTTTTACATATTTTATAACGTTTTATTCAATAGTTCGCGTACCCCCGAGCTATAGTACTAAGTATAAGCGTAATTTATATAAATGAATGGGTAATGTAATTTGCTTGAATACTCACCACGTCTTCATGTGCCTCGGCAGAATGTGTGATAAACGGGACGAACGTCCTCACTAAGCGACGCGGAACGCCCGAATGTCATTCGTCTCGATACGTGCCATGCGGTTGTTGCTCATACGCAACCGACATTTTGGAATTTGCATTGTACCTTAGCGACGTAAGATATATTTTGTGTACAGGAAAAAATATCTTAACGCCCTTCTTAAATATTCAAATAAAATAGGTAAAATTATCTAACCGACATAGTTAATAACAAAAGTTATCATGTAAAAATACTACATTAGAACAATTAATATGTGTCAAATAAGTAAAAGCATCTAAGCGCCAATAATATTACATATAAATATGAGTAAAATTATACAAATTGCACTTTAGAAAATAATTGCATCAAGTTAAATACACTGTAAGTACAATTCACAAATACTTTTCACGGGTAGAATCTACTAAGCGTTTACGTAAAGAAATTTTCGAACAAGTGAAAATAATTAAGTCCAAACAAGTAAAAAATTAAAAACATGAAAAATAGACTAAGTAGATATTTTCAATATTTTAATTTTCCTAAGTCTAAAATTTCCTAAAAATCCCTTTTTTTGCGTCGGTTAGTCAGCACAAAATTCATGATTTGGTATAAATTTCGCAATATCTAAGCGACATACTCGTCGTAGAAGCACACCGATTAGACTAAACGACGCAGAAAAAAATGACAAATCCATTGGTATATATAACTCATTTTTGGAATTTCTGTCGCTTAGATATTTTTGCCTTTCAGGCGTCGATATACAAATACTTACTGACTCATTTATAATAGTCGACGCATTAAACATCTCCGCAATACGCGCCTAAGCAGCCTTCTTCTTTGCTATGCTTATATTATCAGTTTTTTTGCTCTCCACTACATCTTTAAATTTTTTTAATATTTCTATAAGTAAATTTCTTTCAATTAAACTAAAATTCTTCTTTCTTGAAGTCATTTTGATAAAATTGTGACTGTAGTGTCAAGTGTCTGTCGATCTCCACCACCACAGATACGATACACTCGGGAAACATTCCATTCTACGAACACGCTTGTATTTGTAATTTCAGATATTACAGCCGATTACTATATCCTTCAACACATTTTCAAGGCGTAAACATTGCATTTTTAAATAAAACCTACAATAAAAACCCTATGTTTTCTCTAAATCATGATTTTATTATTAATTAGATGTTAAACTAAAGTCTTATTTTGCGTAAGTTGAAACAGAGTTGACGTATAAAATAAAATGTAAACGAAAACAGGCTGATGCATAGACAAGCCATATTCTCTGCTTGAGGCGCGATTTGAATCTCGATTCAGCTGAGTGCAGTTTAAGTATTGTTCTGAAATAAGAACGTACCTCAAGTGCAGATTCGATATTTAAACTATGATCAGGTGATTCAAGATCAAACTGGACTTGAGTAGCCTTCTGTAATACGGACCTTAAACTGTAATCTACATCTGAGTAATGATCTACACTCGGCTGAACTATGATCACCGAATCTATGCTTGAGGAGCGTTCTAAAATTAAATCTCAACTCAAATTTAGTTTTAAACAGAGATCAGGACTTGAGTAGCCTTCTGTAATACGGACCTTAGTCTGGTTGCGACATCTGTGCCGTGCGAGCGGATATTTTCTAAAGCCGGATATACCCTTAATGAGCGAAGAAGGAGATTGACCACCAAGAAACTGTCTCAACTCCTTTTCATAAGTTGCAACTCAGATTGAGGAATAATAAATCATTTATTTGCGTAAATAAGGTACAGATATATAAAAAAAATATATATATTGTAGGAGATCAAGAAACTACCATCTGAATGTTGCTATATAAGCCCGCGCGCACCGCCGCTCGGGTCTCTTTTCGGTCAGCCGTCATCGCGATCGGAGCTCTCGGTGTTTTCATTTTTGTTGTTTACATTTTGTGATTATTTGAATAAAACCTTTAGGATTAGTTTTTTGCCTTTAAAAAAAAATACTTGCCGTTAGAATTCCCTAGATCAGAAGTGGGATAGGACCAACGTGGTCGCAGCCGGCGAAAGCATAGGCGTCGTAGTAGATATCGCGATCGTACCCCAGTGGATAGTGGTCTAAAGCGTGAGATGAGTGAGATGTTAGCTAGGCTTAAAGCGTTAGAGGGTCAGGTGGCTACGCGAGACACGCCACCGCCATTGCAACGTGGCGAGCAGCCTGTTCCGTCTCATAGGCGCCGGGAATCGAATATACGCGTGACTTCACCCGCGCCTGAGAGGCCTGCGTCGCCAGCGCACTGTGCGGGACGTTCTACGACGCCGTCGCGACACCCAAGTACTCCACACATGTATCAAGCGGCGTGTGACGGATCCGAACGTGTTATTAGTGAAGTAAACGCCCCGCCCTCGGTAACAGATCGAATTGTAGATGCTATTCGTTCAATCAACACGGTGGTGGCGTGTGACGGATCCGAACGTGTTATTAGTGAAGTAAACGCCCCGCCCTCGGTAACAGATCGAATTGTAGATGCTATTCGTTCAATCAACACGGTGGTAAGACAAAGCCAACATTATTACATTTCGAATTTCGACCCTAGCTTACATAACATCAATTATGGTGTGAGGAGGTAGATCGTGCTAAATTGTTAAATAATTGGAGTGATCATGAATGCCTTTCACGTATTGGTAACTGCTTAAAAGGAGACGCCAAAACATGGCTTAACGAATGGGTGACTAGCGACCGTAGTTGGAGTAATTTTAAGAAAGAATTTAAGCCGTTATGTCCAAAAACACCTAACATTGCTAATATTCTGTTTGAAGTAATGAATACCAAGTCTGACAACTATGCTACATATGCCGACTATGCTCGTCGTTCACTCCTTCGTTTACGCATAGTACGGGGGCTCAGTGACGAACTAATAACATTAATTGTGATACGTGGAATAACTGATCCCCAGATTCAAGCGTCCGCCACAAATGCTAAGCTGTTACCTAACGATCTGGTAGAATTCTTTTAACTCATCCCTCTAACTGGATTTGTAACGCCCGAGGGGCATTACGAATATTTAAAAATGCCATATGGTCTTGCAAATGCCCCAGTTGTATACCAGCGGATCATAACGAAAACACTCCGGGAACACATAGAGTCTGGTGAAATCCTGGTCTATATCGATGACGTCCTGATACTGAGCAGGACCATAGAGCAGGGACTAGTTCTTTTGCATAGGGTGCTTACTACTTTGACCGACGCAGTCTTCTCAATCAATTTAAAGAGTGTTCTTTTCTGTCACCCTCGATTGAGTATCTAGGTCGTAATATTAGTGACGGTCAGGTACGGCCGAGTATGGAAAAAGTTAGGGCATTAACTGATACAGACGAACCTAGAAATGTCAAGCAGGTCCGTCAGTTCATGGGTCTAGCTGGCTATTTCCGGCGTTATATACCTGACTTTGCGCAAAAGACAGCCTGTATAGCGGCTTTAACACGCAAGGGTGTAGACTTTAAATGGGGACCAGAGCAACAAGCAGCTCGCAAAGAAATTATCGAATGCTTGACAAGTGAGCCCGTACTTGCGGTGTACGACCCCTCGTTGCCGATCGAGGTGCACACGGACGCAAGCTCTGTCGGCTACGGGGCTACTGCAGGTGCACGAGGGCGGTCGTAAACGAGTGGTCGCTTACTATAGTAAGCTAACACAGGGAGCTGAAAGTAAGTACCACTCGTACGAACTTGAAACCCTTGCGGTAGTCAAAGCCTTGCAACATTTCAGGCACTACCTTGTGGGTGTACGCTTCACTGTAGTCACTGACTGCAATGCGTTGAAACTTACGCAGCGCAAAAAGGATTTGCTTCCTAGAGTGGCTCGGTGGTGGGTATACCTGCAGGACTTCGATTTCAACTTGGACTATCGAAAGGGTTCACTTATGTCACATGCTGACTACCTTAGTCGGAATCCAGTCAATGTGTGCACGGTTCAGAAGCCACTGAACTGGGCACAGATTGCTCAGGCTTCTGATGAAGAGACTCGAACCCTCATTTAGCGATTGAATGATGGTCAGATAGACTGAAGTCGATACATTGTTAAAAACTACACCCTCTACGTTAGGTATGCATTGTCCATGCCTCATTAATTATCCCGGCTGGTATTAAGGGTAATATAGAACACATTCCGACTACTCTTTTCTCAGGTTTGGACTTGAAATGTCCCAATACCTTTGCCTTCTTCCAGATATTTTTAGAAAAATGCATATAACAGCTTTTTATCTAACATTGCGTTGATTGCTGCAGTTTCATAGTCGCAATGGTACTTTTTAGGCTCCCATTTTGGCAATTGCGCTTTGATTATACGAAGCATTGTGACGTATGTCTCCTTTTTTTTTTGTCCAAGAGTAGGGCATAAATTAGTGGAACAACATTAGTAATTTTGTTAGCACTCCCAATATCACCGTGCAAAGTAAACAGCTGTACGTACGGGTGCGGGCTACATTTGAAAGTGCCATCTCCAAAAAATTCGTCGATGTGGTCAATCATTTTTCTTGCTTGGGAGGTACAGAATATAAGTTTTCTTTTTTCTGTGTCGCAACCCAGCATAAAATCAAGAAAATGGTCAGGCACTACAACTTCGTCCACAGATGAAATGTTGTTTTTAGAGAAACTCTTTTGGGACTGAGTCGGCCTGTAGTTGGTTTTCCGATTGGAGTTTTGTTTCAAGATGGTCCCAGCAGATTATTTAATGGCTGTGGCCGACTTCACATTCTCATTGAATTTTTCTCCAAAGAGAAATTCATCCCGTTCCTGGTTCTCCACCGTTTTCCCGACATTTTGGTCCAAACTAGGAATAACCAGCTTCTTCCTAGTGATCGTATCCTGGTAATGCAGATCTGTCAATAGTCGTGTTATATCACTGATTGTTGAGATCAAACTTATCTTGTCGACATCCCCTTTAATCAATTTGTCTGTTGCACACAACAAAGCCGCTGTTGCAATGCCTATTTGTTGTTGGCGATCTTGAACCCGCTTGTCACCGGCCTTCATAGCGTCATTCAGTAGTCCTTCTAGCTCTTTATTAAGTTTTGGTGCATCTAAAAGCTTGAGGTTGGAAGGTACTAGGTACTTTTTCACCAGTTCATCCTTGGTTTCTTGTTTAAGGCCATTTATAATTATACCTTCGACCCTCTTTACCAACTCCAAGTGAATATATTCTTTTTCACTGGATAAGGCCTGCCCTGAGGCTTTTATTATTGTGTCATCCAACACTTCTGTTGAAGGGTCTTTATCTTGTGTGTTGATCACACATTCAGCACCTAAAAATATACCAAACCCTGTTTGATTTTGTTAGTACTTAGCTACCAGCTGTGTGAAATTGGTTGCTATGAGTATGTTTAATGCCACCCCGTGGCTGCTTAGTAAAGAAAACTTTACTGAAAACTACTTGACACATAGCCACCGACTAATGAGTCAGGAAATAATAACTTTATAGCGCTGTCCACGGTAGGATATCCCCGTGTTGATCTCACTCCACCGGACTGCCCGTATAACATGTACCACATGTCATAGAAAACAGGGGCGATCACTAGACATGCTATTTCCTGTAGAAAAAACTTACCTACAGGGTAACCCGTGCCGAGTATTTCGACATCAGCGTCACTTTCTGCCTCGGTACCGCTGATGGCGGCGAAGACTCGACTGGTGACGGTGAACGATTTTCGTTCGATCTGGCCTTATTTTTCTTCAATTTCCTTTTTAACCTCTTAATCTTCCTTTGGCACCTTTCTTCTTTCACTCACACTTTCTTTTCGGCATATTTGCACTTAAAAACTTCAAAAACAAAATAGTTTTTTATTTTAGCGAACACACGCGGCGCGAAAATAATGAATGACTTACAGATATAGTGTTGACAGCGGGCTGCCTTTTTCGGTTTGGATACGAAGCTTTTCGCTTTCTCTAAATGTCGCGGCACACACAATGCGAGGATTGTGGAACTACACAGTGAATATAGAAGATATCTCGGACTAAGCTTGAGTATAATGAATTATATTATTATAAAAGCCCCTAATGAACAGAGATTTCAATACAAGGGGATACGTATAACACATTAAATACAAATCATGCTTAATACATTGACGATAAAAGCCATTTTGACGAATCCAAATATTTTAAAGCTGATAGTGACACTATGTGTTTTGTATGGAACCGAAATTTAGAGTGGTATTATTTAAAACATAGAATAGTAAGTCGTAAGACTGTTTACGAATTAATTTAGTATATTACTGTCAAATACAATGCGAAGATTAAAAGTTACAAGATGTATTTATTGACTTTTTTAGTTTTCAAATTAACGACATCATTTTTATTCAGAAATGTACACTTTTTTTGAAAAAATACTCATATGCTTTTAGTTGATTAAATTTCCTTTTTTTTCGGTTACAAAAATACGAATGGTTATCGCTCAACGCTCAATATTAAGCATTTCGAGACGAAAGGTTTTTTTCGTGTACTTTTTTTGCAATTTTTTTTTCGAGACTGGATTATTTTCAGGAAATATTTTTGCATATGTCTTTCATTTATAGCCTTGACTATACTCTTAAAAGACAGATCAGAAGGGGTAGACAAACATTAAAAACACATAATTCATATACAACCGTGCAAGTTTTATTGCTTACAAACATTACTTTTATAAATGATTTAACGATATCAAAACGAAGTTATTAAAAATACAGCATTGAAGATAATTTGGAAATCATGTCAATTCTGAAGGTCCGTCATCGCAGTCGACGTCTTAACTTCTTCTTCTTGCCAGCCTGCTCGGTGCAGGTTGGGCGCAAGGAGGATTGACATCTAAAACGGCCGTTCCTGACGGCGTGGCGTCCTCGACCGCATCGTCATCCACGTCGTTGACTGCACCTTCATCCACGCTTTCGGCTGCACCATCATTCGCGTCATTAGCCTCAGGTCCATCTTCCCCAAGGGAACCAGCATGAGATTGTTCGTATTCTGAAACATATGTGGGAAACATATCTATATTCTGCCCAGCTTCATGAATAAGACTGAAGCATACATCTTGAAGAAAATAAAATAAAACTTCCTTTTACTTTTATTTGTTACTCGTACGTACCATGGGCGCATGTGTGCACTTCAAGCGCCCACAGACAAAAATGTATGAAAATTTTTAAAACCAAAAAGAAAAAATAGCTTCAGACTTTTCACGAATGGTAAAATATGATTCAGTGCATAGTGAATGACAGAATCCGGATTTCCATCACTCCCCATACACTGCCGGGTGACAGAGGCTCCCAGTTTGCATGTCATTTTACGCCTTCATAGCATAGGCGCGCAATTAAGCCGTTTAGGTTGCATACTATGACGACGTGAAACAGAGACCCATACCGTCGTATGTTCTCTCAGCGGCCTCCAAAATAACACCGCCACGGTAACAGAGACCCATACCGTCGTGTTCTCTCAGCGGCCTCCAGGGTAACACCGCCACGGTAACAGAGACCCATACCGTCGTATGTTCTCTCAGCGGCCTCCAAAATAACACCGCCACGGTAACAGAGACCCATACCGTCGTATGTTCTCTCAGCGGCCTCCAGGGTAACACCGCCACGGTAACAGAGACCCATACCGTCGTATGTTCTCTCAGCGGCCTCCAGGGTAACACCGCCACGGTAACAGAGACCCGTACATTCATACGTTCGGTTAGCTTTAAAGAATTACAATCAGTCACAATTTTAAAGCTAATGCCAATCAAGTAGTGCCGGAAGTGTTGAAGTGCTCGAACAACAGCTAAGGTTTCTAATTCATAGCTATGATACCGTGACTCAGCACCCTGAGTGGATTTACTAAAGTAACCAACAACCCTCTTTCTTTTACCAGCGTGTTCTTGAAGTAAAATAGCACCTAATCCGATAGCACTGGCATCAGTATGTAGTTCTGTAGGGAGCTGGGGATCGAATATTGCTAAAACTGGTTCATTGGTTAAACAGTGAATAACATAATTACGGGCAATATCCTGGTCAGCACCCCATAGAAAAGGTTCCCCTTTTCTTAACAATTTTGCTATAGGGGCAGTTTTAGAGGCGTAGTTGGCTATGTAACGACGAAAATATCCTGCTAAGCCTAGAAATTGACGAACTTCTCTGACGTTTGTAGGTTTTGGAGATTTAATGAGTACATCGACTTTTCCCGGACTCGGCCGAACCTGACCATTACCGATTAATCGTCCTAAATATTCAATTTTGGTATCCAGAAACACGCATTTTTTCAAATTAATAGAAAATCCTGACCTCTTAAGTATTTGTAACACTTCTCTTATGCTACGGCCGCACTCATCGCGATAACATTCGTGCGATAAACTTCGTCTTCGGGCTACGGCGAATCTTGGTGGCCACATATAATAGACGAAGTTTATCGCTCAAATGTTATCGCGATGTACAAACGCAAAAACAACATGGACGCCGCGGTTGCTCTGTATTTTATGGCAGCAAATAATTATTTTTTACATCTATATCAAATAAAAAACAAATCTAAAGCAAGAAAAAGAAGAAAGTGGGTGATAAATATTCACAAATCAAGAACTCCGTGAGTAAAAAGTGTTAGTCAATGCATACGTAATTGCATAGAAAGAAACCATAACATTTTTTTTTAATTTGTTCACAGAGACTTCATACGCAAATTTTTTTCTGATCTTACTGCTGAGCCAGCCCAATTTTTCAACTTCCTACGCATGTCTACAACCGATTTTGAAATATTGCTACAGAAAGTGGCACCAATAATCATAAAAAAAAATACTAATTTTAGAGAAGCAATTCCAGCAAAAGTCCGCTTAGCGGTAACACTTCGGTATTTAGCAACAGGAGACAGCTTTCGAAGCCTGCATTTTCTATTCAAAATGTCTCACCAAATTATTTCCGAAATAGTGCACGAGACGTGCAACGCTATCCTAAAGGTTTTAGAGGACCAAGTTAAGGTACGTAAATAAAACTCCTTAGGTTCGATCATATTTCAGTTTTATTTCAATTAAAGTTATTTTATATCTAAGTGAGTGATTTTATAAATAATTTAAGAATCAGCTAACATTATTTCCCCTGTTTCGGAAATTATAATTTGTGCAGCTTTTCTCGGTGGCAGTACTCCGGTGTTCTGAACGGATGAAGATGATTGGTGCTGCTGAGTGTATGGGGACTGGGGCGATTGGTGTTGTTGGCTGTATGGGGACTGGGGCGATTGGTGTTGTTGGCTGTATGGGGACTGGGGCGATTGGTGTTGTTGGCTGTATGGGGACTGTGGCGATTGGTGTTGCTGGATGTATGGAGACTGGGGCGATTGATGTTGCTGGCTGTATGAGGACTGTGGCGATTGGTGTTGTTGGCTGTATGGGGACTGTGGCGATTGGTGTTGTTGGCTGTAAGGTGACTCGGATATCTGATGTGGTAAATTATTCGTTTGTAGGAATGATTGAGGTAATCCTGCAGTCGGTTCATTAAGTCTATCTACCATGCATGCTTTGAAAACAATGTTATGAATATCATTCATCAAAATTTCCTTTGCATGAGGATTCTGAATTTTCCTTATTTTACTTGCTATTAACTTTCCAAACAATTCATATTCATCATTTTCAGTATTTTTTATATATTTAAATGCTTCGTTCATTTGTTGCCTGGCAGTCTTTATTTCAGAAGATAAATCATATCGTGCTCTTTTTGTTTGTTGAGTATTTACATCACTGCTGGCCCCATTTGTATTTTCTTCAGCTGCTGCAGAAGTTGTAGAAGCTGAAGCCTGTTCCTCACCTTCAGTAACCTGTTGAACCAAAAAATAATATAATCATTTGTTTCAGATGCCTACAAATGAACAAGAGTGGTTGGAAAAAGAAGCCGATTTCCATAGTGTGTTTCCACATTGTGTAGCAGCAATGGATGGGAAACATGTAGTCATATTGGCACCGCATCACAGCGGGAGTGAATTTTACAACTACAAACATACATACAGCATTGTACTGTTAGCTTTAGTTGATAAAAAATACAAATTCATATTTGCAGACGTTGGATGTCAGGGACGAATTAGTGATGGAGGGGTATTTCAAAATAGTGTATTATTCCGAAAATTAAACAGAAATGATCTTAAATTACCACCTCCTTCACCACTACCTGGTTGCGACGATGCAATACCATATGTATTTGTAGCCGATAATGCATTCCCACTTCATACAAATATAATGAAACCCTTTCCAGGTGAACACCCAGAAGGAAGTTTAAAAAGAAATTTTAATAAGAAATTATCACAAGCTAGAATTGTAGTGGAAAATGTATTTGGGGTAATGTCTGCTATTTTTAGAGTATTAAGAAAACCAATACCACTACAACCGGATCATGCCTCTAACATTGTGATGACATGCATATTACTACATAACTTTCTAAAGAATAGCGAAACATCCAATAATTTTTATGCTCCACCAGACTTCTTCGATAGGATTGACAATAATGAGGTAATCCCCGGCGCTTGGAGGAAAGAACAGCCAGTTGACGGTGCCTTGCGCTCTTTTACAGCTATAGCCAGAAAAAATGCTTCTACACCAACAAATATACGGGACAAATTTGCTCAAGTTCTCGCCAACCGTTGAAAATGTTTTTTTTTTTTATTCCGTGTTATAATTAATTCACTGTTTTAATGTTAACTTGGTAATTTGAAAAATAGCGAGGTGAGGTATTTATCTCTTTAAACTTAATAATAATAGCCCGGTCAAAATAGACATAAAAGTAGTGGTCAAATAACAAAAATTCCCACAGAGCTGATTTTTGGTGGAGAGCTAGATTTGATCATTATAAATAAAATACTAAAAGTCCCCATCGATCCCATGTGTGCGTCAAAAGTTATTCGAGGTCAAATGTCAAAATTTTAGGTTTCTTGGTTTTTTTTCGAAAACGGTAAGTTTTATCAAAAAAAGACATCAGACCAAAATTGTAGATCTTTAAATTTTCTACAAAAATGGCATTAGCAGTTTTCTCCTAAATCTTACTATTCCTGAGATATCGCGATTCAAAGAGTCACATTATACATGATATGCACATATAAGCCACGTACATACGAGGGCTGCCTTTAAGTTGTATCGTTTGAAATAAGTACAGACAATCTAATAGGTTAATACCATTTATTATTTTTCAAAGAATTCTCTGCGATATTTAATGCACTTTTGCACGCATTAAACCCAGTTCTTGAAACATTTATTCCATTCTAAAGTGGGAGTAGTCAAATTGGCCGATTTGTATGAGTCAACAGCTTTTTCAGGTGTGCTGAAACGTTTACCACGAAGACTTTACTTAATTTTGTGGAATGTAAAACAATCGTTATGCCCACGGATCTATGTCACGGTATGTTACATATTGGTCTACGACAATTAACTGCCGCATAGCCTCGATATTATCTTGGGTCATATCGGGTTTTGAACTACCTTCACGTGGCTTGTCGGTAAGGCTAGATTGCCCACTTTTAAATCCTAAATATCAGCGTACTGCAGTCCTAAGGCATGGTTCTGCATCACTAAACACAGAACAATTTTTTTTAAAGCGCTGAAGTCGCGACAATCCGCTTTTAAAGTTGTAGAAAATTATCGCACGCTTATTTTCCTTCGACATTTCCATTTTTATCCAGAAAACTGGGGTTGGAAATTGATACATAATATCTGGAACCTATTAAAACTTTACTCCCACCTGCTCCAGGAAAACTCCTGACATAATTTTTTGCAATTGCAAAAAAGATTGTAGTATCAAATCATCCTCCGAGCTCTTTTCCCAACTATGTTGGAGTCGGCTTCTAGTTTAACCGGATGTAGCTAAGTACCAGTCCTCTACAAGGAGCGACTGCCCTATCTGACCCCCTCAACCCAGTTACCCGGGCAACCCAATACCGCTTGGTTAGACTGGTGTCAGACTTACTGGTTTCTAACTACCCATTACGACTGCCAAGGATGTTCAATGACATCCAGAACCTACAGTTTAACGTGCCATCAGAAACAGTCGTTGGTGTCCCAAATATGCTTAGAAAGTACATACAAACTTAGAAAAGTTGCATTGGTACTTGTCTGACGTGGAATCGAACCCACTCATACTTGAGAGGTTGGTTCTTTACCCACTAGGCCACCACGAGTTTTTGTATGAATCTGATAAATCTAAAACAATCACAATAATAGTTAATCCAATAGTTAATATCATTAATGACATCATATTAGAACTTGACGGCAATTATTCCCTTAAACTATCCTAAAATTGTCATGACAGTTAGTGGAGTAGGCCTACAGGAGAAACTACGGTAAAAAAAACGCGCCGAGTACACTACCTCACAGGTGGCGTGGAAATGTGTGCATGTCATGTATGGAATATACTTTGAAGCGCGATATCTCAGGAATGGTGAGATTTAGGAGAAAACTGTTAATGCCATTTTTGTAGAAAATTTAAAGATCTACAATTTTGGTCTGATGTCTTTTTTTGATAAAACTTACCGTTTTCGAAAAAAAATCAAAAAACCTAAAATTTTGACATTTGACCTCGAATAACTTTTGACGCACACATGGGATCGATGGGGACTTTTAGTATTTTATTTATAATGATTAAATCTAGCTCTCCACCGAAAATCAGCTTTGTGGGAATTTTTGTTATTTCAAATGTCTATTTTGACCGGGCTATAAATAATCTAAGCATGCATAAAGTAGTTGTTATTTCCTACCTGTGTATGGATCGTTTGTTTACAATCATAGATAGGCTGCAGAAAGCTGTTAAGGGCATCAAAAGCAAACCAGTTAACTTGGTAAACTTCGTCTCTCCCAGCTCCAGATTTGAAAGATTTTTTTTTCTTGTTTAGGTGTTGCCTATAGTATGCCATGAGGGAGTCGCGTTTTTTCTTCAAATCTTCCACCGTACATGCCCAGCTTAAGTTGTTTTTAATCCTCAACCAAGCGTCATAGCAGAGATCTTTTCTTTTATGGCCAGTTTCTAATGGGTTCCACAATATCGGCTCAGTCTCATAATTCGCAATGAATTCTAAAATTTTTTCGTTGCTCCAATCCATGTTCGTTCAGCACTGTAGTGAAAACTATAGAGAAAATACTAGCGTTGAAAACACGTCCGCTTGGCCGATGCGTACGGGCCGACTGAAGTGTGGCCGCGCACCGCGAAGTTCATCGCAATAAAACCCTTTGATCTGCGAGAGTTTACCGACAGCGAAGCGATAAGCCCGAAGCTTCGCCCGAAGTGCCGAAGGGTTCGCGAATACTTGGCTACACATATCGCGATAACGTGAATATTCGGGTTATCGCGATGAGTGCGGCCGTAGCATTAGAGTAAGAAAACCTTCTTCTATCGAATTTGACATAACTAATACGTCATCTATACAAGTCAAAACTTTACCGGCATCTATCAGTGTTTTTAATGTTTTACACCGGATTCTCTGATAAACAATCGGTGCGTTGGCCAACCCATAAGGCATTTTTAGATATGCATACTGTCCTTCGGGTGTTATGAAGGCAGTTTTACTAATTGAATCATTATCCTTCATTGGTACCTGATGAAAACCTGTAGCCATATCAAGACTGGTGAAGATTTTAAAGCTGCCAAGCTTGTCAACGTGATCATCGATTAACGGTAAAGGGAATCTTTCCTTAACAGTGATAACATTTAGTGCCCTATAGTCAACACACATCCTATCACTACCATCCTTCTTTTTTACCAAAATAATAGGGCTCGCATGTTCAGACTGAGATTCCCTAATTATTCCTTTGCTAAGTAGGTCGTTGACTATATCACGAACCCTACTCTCTTCATCTATAGAAAGCTTATAAGGACGTTGACTAATTGGAGTGTTTGAAGTTAATCGAATTTCCATGCTACCTGTGTTCACGGTAGAAGTTGCAGTACCAGAAATAAATAAATCAGAAAATTCAGAAATGATTGAACTTTATCAGTACCAACTAAAGGGGTCCTAATACTATCAGCATCTACGGTGAGCACCTGATGTATATTCAACGAAGTATTACATCTTATAAGTCGTTGCTCTTTATTTGTTCGGATATATGTTAAACCTTTCCGGTTCAGTACATCAGTACCAATTAAAATAGATGCATTTAGACACTCCAATGGAACTACGTATAAATCTATCTCCAACGAGACTTCAGGAAAGTCAATGATTGTTGTAACGAAAGAAGTCGACTCAATTTCTTGACTTCCAATTCCACGCAACGAACGATAAGTTGGTATCCTATTAAAATTAATATATTTCAGAACAGGTTCTGAAATTAAGGAAATATCCGAACCACTATCGATTAAATATCAACTGGTACTTTTTGGATTATAACTGACATCATATTACATTTTTTGGAGTCGAGTCTAAGCAAAAATTTACATCATTTTTGTTTTTCTTATGAGTCTTATCGACACGTTGTTTTTGATAACAATCATCTATCAAGTGTCCGCTACGTTTACAAAAAGTGCAGTACTTCGACGGTCATATATTATCATTAAATGTCAAAGCAGGCACTGTAGCCTTATCGCTCTGAGTGGAAGTCGAGGGCTCATTTCTAAACTTCTTAGGACATTTCCATCTTTTATGACCAGATTTTCCACATGTATAACAAATTTGCTTGTTATCGTCTGATTTAAGTAACTCTCGTTTGCGTGAACGAAATATAGCTGAGTTACTGGATGGTTGAATGTGTTTAGGTTTTGTATAAATAGATAAGAATTCCACTAGATTTTTCGGAGTTAATTTAGCGTTGGTCGCTGCTGCCTTTACATGAGGATCAACAATACCTCGAATAACGATAGCGACTTTTAATTCATGCGAGAGACCTTTAACAATATTGAGACGTAACATCGATTTACACGCATAATCAGCATAGGTCTGATACCTATTAGAATTCGTGTTCATTACGTCATACAGTATAGAGGCTTTATCGAGATTACGCGGACACAATGATTTAAATTCCAGTTTAAAATTATTCTAAGACCGATCATTGGTTACCCAGCTATTTAACCACAAAAAGTCTCCCCTTAAAGAGTCACCTATACGTCCAAGACATTCGTAATCATCCCAACCACTCATTAGTTGAGCGCGTTCTACTTCAGTACACCAGACGTCAAAGTCATGTATGTACATTTGGATCAAAGGGGGACACGTAAAAGTTATGAGTCTTCGTCTTTAAGATTGTAGCCAAGGCATTAACAATGGTGCTTGATGCATTGTTTAATTCAGTAGTCTGGTCTGGTGTACATAAAACACGAGGTTCTGTCGTTTTCTCAGCCATACCTGCACCTACTTCTGTATCAGAATTCGGTACAAGTAAAGGGGTGCAGGGTAGCTCTGATTGACAGGACGTAACGGACGATCACTCTCTGTTAGCATGGGCAACTTCGCTTCAATCACTTCTAACCTATGACAAATCTTGTCAAGGGTTTCGTTACGCGAACTATCACGACGTGCGCACAAAGCTCTCTCAACTACTAAGGATCTACGGACGCGGTGTACGGTACTAGGACGTTTAGAACACCGGCCACGTTGGTTAGACGGTTCATTACGAATATTATCAGTAACTGGTGTAGGAAAAACACCTTGAGTATCGTGAGATAATTCAATAGGTATAGTACGTTGCTGTCGGCAAGGTTGCACATATCTCTTTGATCGAAGTACACGATCAGACATTCTTATAGGAAATAAAGCTTACTTACGGGCGTAGAATAGCTTCTGGAATTGAACAAAGTGTTACACTGAATTTAGGTGGCAACAAAACGGCTAGAACGCGTGGCGATCCCACTTCTGATCTTAAAAAACAGATCAGAAGGGGAAGACAAACATTAAAAACACATAATTCACATACAACCGTGCAAGTTTTATTGCTCACAAACATTACTTTTATAAATGATTTAACGATATCAAAACGAAGTTATTAAAAATACAGCATTGAAGATAATTTGGAAATCATGTCAATTCTGAAGGTCCGTCATCGCAGTCGACGTCTTAACTTCTTCTTCTTGCCAGCCTGCTCGGTGCAGGTTGGGCGCAAGGAGGATTGACATCTAAAAATACATATATTGTAATCATCGAAACGGACACTGAAAAATATTTTCGCCGTCATTGTGATGATTCTCAGGATTTATATAAAGATAATAGTGATCTGATTCAGGATCTAGAAGTAAATAAATTCTATATCTACTTAAATCTTTCTGTAATGATATATCGTCTAAAAAAACGTCCTTCTAGAAGCTCTTCTGGAAGGACTTTTAAAGTACTGCTAGCAGGTCTTTAGTTTGTATGAAATTTGACGCTCGTCCTACTAGCAGTATGCCGGCTTCTGGCAGGACAACTTCGACGAATCACAAAATCAGGGAAAAGAAACATAAACTATTATTTTTCTAAGACATGGGTAAATTTAAATATTTTGGTAAGTATTGTTGTTACATATATTACGGTTGTAGAATTATTTTTTTGTGAAGTTACTGGCTTTTGCCCATGACTTCTCCCGAGTTCGTAAGATATACCTAGCCTATGTCATTCAGGAATAAAGCAGCTTTTTATCGGTGAAAAAATCCTACAAAAAAAATCAAACTATTTCTTTGTTTTATTAGTATAGATTTAACGCTGGTATTATTATCATTAATTTAAGAGCCCAGCTCTTGTCGGTGCAGCTCCTTCCATTTACACCTATCTAGCGCCAACTCCTGAACTTCCTTATACGTCTGGTGGTATTATACCATACAATATTTTTCCCACGGTTTCGTTTGCATGGAAAAATTATATTATATAGATTATAGAAAGATATTTCTATAATTATATTATATAGAAAGATATTTCTATAATTATATTATATAGAAAGATATTTCTATATCAAAATATCATATATCAATGAAAAGCAAATCTTTTAGATGATCTGCTGTATGTCGCTGAAAAATTTCTGTCACTGCTAAATTTTTCAAAATAATATGACCGTCTTCAGCATATTGACAGTTAATGCCAAAAAAACATTTCGTAGCAATAGAGGCGATATCCACTTTTAGGCATAATATTTTTCCCTGTAATGTTGTAGCCATTTCACATCTAAGTCTTTCTGCCATTGCTTTTAAGTTACTTTGATTTTTTTGAGCATTAACTGTAACATTATTGTTTGGAATCATTTTTATTAAATTTTGAAAAGAGCGATCATCTATTAATGAAAATGGACGTCCATGAACGGCTACAAAGTTTGTGCATTCTTCTATTATAGCCTCAGTGACAACTTTTTTCTGTATAGGTGAAGCAAAACCTTATTTTCATTAAAATATGTGACATTTTTATTTTTATGTGTCCACCGAAGATACCAGATAATCCACAGAAAAGTATAAATTATAGCTTTTAATAAAAAAAGTAATTCCAAAACTTCGAAAACATAAGAAAAATAACAATTACGCTGCACTTTACATCTTCGTATTAACAATTCACTGAATCATTCAACACTCTTAAACAAAAAAAAAAAAAAAACTTTATGTCCACAGAAATTACAGCTTTTCTGTTGACATAATTACGTCGTTGTCACTGCAGGATATTGTAAAAATGCAAAAACATTTTTTCACAGAAAACTTCAACATATTTTTTGGAGTCTAAAGATTTAATAATTTAATTTATAACTAAAATTATATATACAGGGTGTCCAGGAAATAGCACGACATACTGCAGTGGGTGATAGCTTGGGTCACTACCTATCAATACAACACAATATATGTTCAGCAAAATCTTACGGATTTACAGTTTTACAAAATTTTCCGAAATACCGAAAAATCTCTACCTTGAAAGAGATTTTTAATCGTCTCGTAATGAAAAAATCCTTTTCTAGTACTTGTTTTACATCAAATTATTCGTGAATGGTTACTTTACTCATTAATAAGTCTTTTTTATATCAAAAACAAGAATGTATTCAAGAAATACAATGTTTTGTTTAAATTTGCACAGAACAAATTTCTTATCACTTAAGTTTAACCTACTGTGGTGGAAAAAAAATGAATGGGACAGTTTTGTACAACATACTTAAAAAAATGCTTGTTTAATGGTGATTTTGGAAAGATACAATACTAGTACATTTTTGTTAAAAAAATACAAAAAAATGCTATTTTAGTTGCAGAGAAGCTGATTTTGTTGAAAATGTAACTAACGTAATTTTGACAAAAACCACTATGAGAATAAGTAATAGCTGCTCATTTATGCGAATCATTATAAAACTAGTTGTGACACGTAAAATACGACATGCAAGCGTTACACAGATTGTGGGTCCCGTCGAGCTTCCACCTACATTAAATGCCAATAATTACTTGGAGTTTTTACAAGAAACCCTACCCACGCTCCTTGAAAATGTTCCGAGTGAGCTAAGAGAGATAATGTGGCTTCAAAACGATGGGTGCCCTGCTCATTATGGCCGGGAAGTAAGAGCCTACTTAGATGAAGCTTATCCAGGCAGGTGGATTGGGCGACTGGGACCGATATTATGGCCACCTAGGTCTCCGGACCTAAACCCCTGGATTTTTTTTTATTGGGGTGCCATGAAGGACAAAGTCTATGAAAAACCGATCCAAAATGACAATGAATTGAGACCTTAAGGAGACTCAAAAGCTCATTTTTAAGAAGATGCCGAGCGTGTATTAGGGCACAAGGGAAACAATTTGAGCATTTATTGTAATTTATTTAAATAAATGTTTATTAAAGTTAACTCCTCTGTTTTTTTTTTTACTATTAACTTATCCTTCAAGATGTAATTTTCAGACCGGCCAACCCGTCGATGTAATTCGAACCGTAGTACGACCTTACAACGATTAGAATTCAAAGTCACATTAATAGCATTGTAAATAGAATGCTCTTATTAACTAAAATACCTTATTTTTCGTATTTTTAAAAAATATATTATACTAGTATTGTATCTTTCCAAAATCACCATTAAACAAGCATTTTTTTAAATTTGTTGTACAAAACTGTCCCATACATTTTTTTTTCACCACAGTAGGTTAAACTTAGGTGATAAGAAATTAGTTCTGTGCAAATTTAAACAAAAAATTGTATTTCTTGAATACATTCTTGTTTTTGATATAAAAAAGACTTATTAATGAGTAAAGTAACCATTCACGAATAATTTGGTGTAAAACAAGTACTAGAAAAGGATTTTTTCATTACGAGATGATTAAAAATCTCTTTCAAGGTAGAGATTTTTCGGTATTTCGGAAAATTTTGTAAAACTGTAAATCCGTAAGATTTTGCTGAACATATATTGTGTTGTATTGATAGGTAGTGACCCAAGCTATCACCCCCTGCAGTATGTCGTGCTATTTATTGGACACCCTGTATATTATTATTAGTATATTTTTGCAAAAAAAAAGAAAGCGTTTCTGAATTTACAAAGTCCTGCACTGATGTTAATGATATTTAAATAAAGTTAGAAAAATAAACGGTGGTGCTCATGTACCAATTTAAAATATAGATTCATCATCTTCACTGTCTGTGTAAGGATTAATGAATGTTTTTTTAGTTTGTTGCGGAAGGAGAATCAAATCTTCTTCGTCTTCCGTGTCTGTTATGTTATTAATAAATGGCTGTCTTACAAATCGCGAGTGAAATATACGAGTATCATCTGAATCATCTGAATCATTGGAATCTGAAACCAGCCTCAGTCGTTTCTTAGGACGAGTAGGGACACTTAGAAATACTTCTTCTTCTGGTGTGACTTGAATTGACCTATATGACACTGTAGAAGCATCAGGTGTGGCTATATTTCTCGGAGATAAGTTTAAGGCATCAGAGACGAAACTATTGGGAGTGCTTGACCTTGTACTTTCAGGTTGAACATTTATTTGTCCGATTTCAAAATGTGAACATATTGTCGTAGCTGCGCAAGACAGACAACTTAGTCTTCTTGCATGTAAAATATTTGGTGTACTTCGACTCCAAGTAACTTGGTGAATCTTTAAAGTACCCTTAAAAGCTTTCGTTCTACTCTTATCAGCAATGCTTTGAATGTCCTGATTATACGGGTCACCAATTCCATAAATCTCTATTCCTTTGCAGGTTTCTTTTAAACAAGACATAAGAGAATCATAATCCGATACGTCTTTGCCCAATTGCAACCGAATTATCACATAATCTTTTTATACATCCACCTACTCCATCAGGAGCTTCTTTTCCATGACCTTTTTCGCTGTAGTGCCAAGTATTAATTAAATAAATAAAATTAAATAAACGTTATTTAATTCTCTGGCTATGAAATTCGAAATAAAATAAAACATTAATTTATTGCGGTACTGTGTTGTTGGTCCGTCGCTTTATATATGTAAATCTGATAAGTTTGGACTAATTTCTTTGATTCTTTGTAAGACAGGTCTAAGATAGGCATATATCATCACAGGGTCATGTCGTAAGTTTTCCGATATAGAGCACATAGATGTTGATAAAAAAGTCTTGTCTTGAGTTGCTAGTCCACTGCTGTAGTAAACACATGTGTGAAGTGACAATTGTGGCTTGGAACCACCAAAATGGGCGGACTGGACTTCAGAACTATATTTACAGTTATAGTTCTCCGAAAAGTCGATATGTAACAAACCTTGAGAAGAAGATAGCTGTTGCTTAATGGTTTGTATTGACCTTATTTGATGAATCATATTGCTATTGTGCTGAATGTATATTGGTAGGTTAGTATTTAATAATTTTACGAGACACCCTTTTGTAGTTTTCACTGTTTCTTTTACACATTTTTTACATATTTTTGGCTTACTTTTAATAAGTACTTCAACATTTTTAACAGTCCATCTCTCGTAAGTTATATATGATCGTTGTGATCGTATTCATGAAAGGTGATTTTTTTATTATGGCATCCCTCACACGTTCGCTCTAGGCATGTCGGATTAAGTGTGATTTTGTCTCCTTGTAGACGTTTTTACTGATATAGTGTAATAATCATCTAAGCCTAAATCATATTAATAGTTTAATTTGTAGGGATCTTCCATATGAACATATATTTCTTTTATTTTATTCCATTGTACTCTATCTCCGTTAGTATTTTTCGTCCAATTACCCTTTAATGCCTGTTTAAAATCTAAAAAGTCATTGTGCTGTAATTCTTCTACAATATAGGGTTTTCCATTTTGTTTAGCCCAGCGAACTAAACAAAACCATTCAGAGGGCGTATAAATAAGCTTATTCTTAGCAGTCTTTTCAATTAAAGCGTGAACGCTGTCACCCTCATTTTGAGTATGACCAACTTCTAGAAAACTATGGTGAATTGAGACCTTATACAAAATGGTATGCGGCGTGCATATACATTGCATAAACAATTCGATTTCGATTTTGAGCTACACAATTGTCAGACCAAAATCGAAATTCATTTATGCCTTGGTCTTTGTACTTAGAAATATACATAAATAGACAACTCAAACCTCATTAGATCCACGTCGCCCTTGTCCCTCATGCCACATAAAACAAGTACCTTCTTGATCAGCCAAGTTAAAAACTGTAAAATTTAATACGGACAACTTTCTTTTATAATAAAGAACACTTAAATTGCCGTACGGAGCAGTAAGGACTTTTTGAAAGTCAAAAGTTGCTAATAGCAATTTTCCATTGGAAATTATAGCTGCTGTTTTATCCAACATCTTCTTTTTGCGAGCAACGTTCTTATTTTGAATATGCTAGTCATGTTGCTGTACTTCAGTTAGTGATGAGGTTGACAAATTCTTGTAAATATGACATTTATCGCACTGATCTTTTTTTGGGACTTTATAAATGATTACATCTTATTAACTATTTTTATACGTAACAGTTTGCACATTTTTTTCTTCCTTTCTTTTCTATCATTTTTATTTTTTGTTTTTCACCTACCCACTTATTCTTTTATTTTCTTCTCATTTAATTTTATTTATTTGGGTACCTATTCATTTTTCACTACCTCATCGTAGTGAAAGGTAGTAGTTACTTCTAGTTGTAAAGAATATCATTTCATTTTCTTAATTTCTGCACTGTAAGCGTCATGGAAACTTACCCTATTAAATTCTTTTTGCTTAACAAAAACGAGTTAGTGTACGAGGTGCTTATTAGAGGCGAGGAACCTGCGCCAACAGTACTTGAACTCCGTAAACAAATTAATAAACTTACACCTATTATTCCTACTTCGGATATATCGGGCATAGAACCGGACGTTGATATTTCGGGTGCTAGCACATCTTTAAGTGAGCTATTATCACGGGTGCTAAGGATCAGGGGTGCCAAACTAAAAATAAGTCGACCAGTTTAGTTTTTATTTATTCATACAAACAGTAAACAGTCCCTTTATAACAAGTTTTCCCTAGTTAGTTACTCTTAAAAATAAAAATGGCACTATGTAACGAGATCAACGTTGTGAATCAGTCTTTCAATTCTTCTAAAACCCACTAAAACTATTATAAAAAAATACCAAAACTATTAAAAAATAACACAAACTATTATAAAATATGTGAAATTATTTTTGAATCAAGGCACTTGAATCTATTAAATTAGCGTACAGCGTTCTCATAAATGTTTAAGAAAAATACAAATGATCTTCTTCATCCAAAAGAAATTCTTTGGGATTTCTAGGATTTTGAGACAGGCGAACTTTCTTGACTATAGAGTATTCTAAAACAGTATCACGATCTTGTTTAGAGAGTTTGAATTTCAGTGGCTTTTTGTAAGTTTTGTAAAAGTTTATATCATAACTAGTATGGCTTCCAGAAAATATATTTTCTATCTATGTAACCTACATAATACACCCACCTTTTCCTGATAAAGTATCGAGTCAAGACATTGTCATTTATTTTATAAATCTCTTTCTCTTCTATGTATTTTTTGCTTCACATTACATTCTTCATTACCTTCTTTTGTCTGATCTGATCTCTCACCAACTTCCTTTTCCGCCTGATATCTCTCAACCGAACTATCACAAACTTTTTCCACCACATCGTTTCTCTCGTCCAATATTCCACTTACTTCATGTATCACATTATTCCTCTTGGTAACTATTTGGTCATTAGATGCACAATACTCTTCTTTTTCCACTACTGTTAGCTCATCCCATTCGCAGTTAAATTCCCCTGCTACCATAATAGTTTTATCAGATTCTTCAGTAAAATTCACTGTCTCCTTGCTTTGCTTGTAGGATTTTTCACCAACTTTCTTTACCACATTGCTTTTCTTATCTATGCTAAAGATGTCATCCTCTTGTTCATTACAGGGTTCATAATTTTGCAAAAAATCGTTGGTGTATAAATCTCTAGTTATATCACATTCTTCATCGGTCAAATCTATAATATCAGAATCGTCATACACGCTCATGCAATCAGATATGCTGGTAGATGAGGTTGATGATACTCGTATTTTTCAGATTTTTTTATTTCGTCGAATTATTTTTTTTTGTAGAATTAATGGATTTACAATTTTTTGACTCATTTTTTATTTTCCTCTTTTTATTAAGACCTGATGGACCTGGTAATGATAAATCCACTCCAGAAACCTGCATATCAGTTTGCTTATAATTACTTCCGTTATCAAACCTTTCCTCCCCGTTCTTTTTGTCTGCTTCTGTCTTATTGTTTGTGCTTGCTCTTTTTTCCACCGGTGTCTTTTTTTCTTCACTTGCTTTCTTTTCTTCTTGCTTTTTCAACTTCTCTTTTTTTCTGCTTCCTTTTTTTGATATCTTTCGTAAACAAGGTTATGACCTCTGCGCCTGCCGCTATTTTTGTTCTTTTGGTTGTCAGAGATGGTTTTCCAGGTTTAATCATTTTCAGAAGCAACTCTTCGAATGTGACATTGGTGTATACACGCTTGATGATGATTTTCAAGAATTTGGACTTTAGGACGCTGTTGAACATTTTCAATATTAAGGAGAGGAGCAGCTTTTTCGTCCCTGGGTAAAAAGTAATTTGGTGACGGTTCTACTAAATTACACTGAGCGATTTCCTGCTGTATTATGTTATATTTCATTTACAACAGTAAGTGCGATTTTACTTAACTTTTTGGGAGATATTTGTTTAACAAGCTGATTTTGTGATTTCTGTAACTGTTCCGCATTCTTCCATTCTGCTAACTGAATTGGATCAAACTTATCTTCAGCCATGACATTTTTATTTAATGGGTATATCCTTGCTTTACGGAAGCCTGCTTTACATACTTGAGAATCTATCTGAGCCCACACTTGACCAAGAATCGTCGTTTTATCCTCATTTGTCTTTGCGATTCTACATGATCTTCGCATGCTGTTACTGTATGTATCAATACATACAAACTGTAATACCATATTATTTTTAAAAAGAGTAACCATGGAGTTTCTTGCCCGTTCTTCTCCATAGGAAGCTACTTTTGGAATGGGCAACTAGAATCAAACTTAGTTATAATTTTGACGTTCATAAGTGCTTGTAAAGGCCTAAATGAAATAAATGATTTGACTTTGACTTCGAAAACTCTTTTTTGGGTAAAACCTTGCCGACATTTAGTCTTTGCCATTTGACCAACGTTGTTGTTTTCTCTTGCCTTGTGTATAATATTAATTCCTGCACGGGTAGAATGCCCATCGTAAAGTAAGAGAATAGGGCGTTTATTTTCAACGGTTGGCAAAAAACTTTTTCGAAAAAAATTTCGAATACTGTCGCCTCCATCCAAACTTTTTCTGTCGCAGCATAAACAGTTCCAGGAAACCCATCTTTAGAAACCCATTCGTTCCAGATATTTTTTCCTGTGAATATAATTAGCGGTGGAGCTTTTTCACCCTCAGCATTGCATGCTAAAAGCACAGTTGTATTAGTTTTCCCTGTAGAGGCGATAATTCTTGTAGACTGAAGAAGCTGGTTTCGTCAAGATTCCAAATATGTGATGGTTTATCACGTAAGCCCAGTTCATCGTTTTACGCGCATGTTCAACGGCCTGGGGTTTCTTAACGAAAAGACCATGTCTATTCTTGAAAGCAATAAACCAGTCCTCTCCAGGAATCCCATCTTTAAACGGCGTTTAAATATTATTCTCGACCACGTATTTGCCAACCAATTCAATCACTTCCTGGCGCGTCAACCTAAACCCTGATTTTTCCATTACGTGGAGATTTTCTGCAAGCGTTTCTTCCACATCCGTTGGCAATGCAGTACTCCTGCCTAAAGTTTTAGATTTTAAACCTTTGCGGTCATATACGCGGTTAACAATTGTTGTTCTTGGTATATTATAAAGTTTTGATGCGGAGTATGCAGATATTGTTCCATTTTTTACTGCATTGACAGCCTCATTTAATTTATTGTTATCATATTTGGGTAAGGCCGCGAAAATTAGCACAAAATAACACAAATGTAACACGGCGTTTTTGTGTTATCGTAAGACAAAAGTAACACAATGGTAACATATTATTCTCATTAAGGGAATTTCACAAGGTATTTTTATTTAGCATCATTCTAATATTTTTTTAAGAGTTATTTCAAGACTTATTTATAGATATAGGTTAATAAAGAAAACATCATTACTTGTAACCATCTTTATTTTAGGTATATTTGTGTGACAAAAAGTACCTATATGGCAAAATTATACCTACTTCAAAATCAAATTTTACAAGTTTAATGTCAAGTATAATTTACAATCAACAACTTAAATTTTTCAGACTTTAATATTTAGGAACATTTTTATATACCTACTTAAATTTGAACTGCACAATTCAAAGTCAACATCTTATGAAGCTAACTTGCACATTATGAAGAAGTCTAATATTTTAGAAACAGAATTTAAAATAAAAATACACTCTTCACCCTATAAAATGTAATTTTTGGTATTAATGGAAATTTAAGAGACAGAACACAAAAATCAACTACTAATTAAGACGCTTACACCGCCAAAACTAGCACCACACAAACATTTTATTTCTTTTACTCTTGAATCAGATAAAATCTAAAAAAAATCCTGTAGTATTTTTTGAACTATTTTCCTTTATTGTTGCACAAGAGAAAAATACTGATTATAGCCAAAAGTGACCATGTTTGAAGTGGCAATTAGTGTTGAATCTTTATTCATCAAGTGTAGAATCATGAAAAGTGAAAAAAATACTAGCTACAGATTATTTACCAGCGTAATAGAATTTAGGATTTTTCAAATTTGATCTAATTTTAGAAAGAAATAAAATGTGGATGGTGCTAGATTCGATGGTGTTGTCGCGTGGACAAGTTTAATATTGCAGAAACATACATTACAATCAAACTACAAATAGGTCAAAAAATTATAAAAAAATAAAATTATACTTGTCTTAAAAACTAAACAATTTAAAAAAACAAAACTTACTTTGACAGGAACTTTAAACATGGCGCTATGCAACGCGATGCGATTGCAATTCGACCGATTCCAACTACATGAAACGAAAATCAACCTTACCACTATGACATATGATAATTCCAATACCCGCTAACTCCACACGGAATATATTTTCAGGAAAAGTAAAAAATGGTATCTATTATTCCTGAATACGTGTCTAAATGAATTGTACTTATTCCACTAGGGAATGTAATTCTAATTGGTCTAAAATCCTGATTTATGTAATTTAATCAATAAAAAAGAAGATAAACACACATTTAAATATTTAAAAAATGGATTTAGCGAGTTTTGAAACTAACCAATGGATTTAGCCGATTTTGGATGTAACTAGTTGTGGATTTAGCGACTTTTGTAACGAATCGTTTTTTAGTGCATATACAGGATGTGTAAATGAAGAAGTCAGTTACATAGACTAATATTTTTATTTCAATCACAAAATTAGGAGTAGAAGAAAGTAATTTTAAGTAATTTAAACAAATTGTTCATTTTCTACCACTCTTTCACACACAATATCTTCATTTTCATTCTCCTCGTTACTTGTCGATGTTCCATTAAGATAGGCCTATTCAGCATTGTAGTAATAGTTTAAGTCAGATAGATCGCGCCAATTCTCTCCGTAATGCTTCTGTAGTAATTTGCATACATCAATAACTTTTTCTTTTTTCATGTTTGTCCCCACAGGTAAGTTAATAGGTGATAAGATGGATACAGATTTACCTTTTTTGGTAACAAGTTTTTTTTTTTCATTTCTCTCACTCCTGTAATTTTCCTCTCCTTGTACGGCTACATTTGTTTTCCCTTTATATAAAAAAAATCTTTTTGAAATGTTAAAACCAAAATGCCAACTTCCCGGAGGTTTAAATACAGCATTGACTGCGGTTTTCCAGTCTAGCACTGGTACTTCCTGTGAGAGATGGAATGTTTTTCCATGCTGACTTAAAATTTCCACATATTCCTCAGGCTTCATGATGACTTCTCTTCTTCGAATGTCTTTTTCTATTTTAGCAAATACTCTGTCTGCAGGAAGAAACGAGTGACCGACTACTGGGAATATAATCTCGATTTTTTTTAGTTGAACAGGTGCGAATGAATACAGCCACTTGCAACACATACCAATTAAAGTTGTGTTTTTGTTTTGGCCACCACAGTCGTCTGCAAATAACCTCAATATTTTAATGTGCTCTGGTATGTTTAGGGTCTTCAAAGTATGGTAAACTGCACTTGCGATTTCATTTGAACCTTTGGGCCTCTCTGTTTCATACCAGTAGTAACACAATACATTTTCAGTAGTTAGCTGACTTTTAGAATTGCCAATGACAATAGTGAAGTTATAAAAGTTGTATTGCCTACTAAAATATGCACTCTGGTCCGGAAGTTTCGGTAGGCAATGATTTTTTTGACAGTCAAATGACAGTGCCATTGCTTTGCTGGCTTCATCTTTGAGTAGATTATAAAAGGCTTTAGCTTTTAAGCTATGTACTCGTTTAGTGACCATTAGAGACTGCTTCTCTTCATGTGTTTTGGCTACCTTTATGTTCTCCAGTAATTCGGTACAGCGTGAGCACACATCGGTTCGAGGGCTTCCAAAACCAATATTGTAATTTATGCTCAATTCCTTCCTGAAAAATGATTGCTTCACTTTATTTTCGGGAGATGCGCTATTATTATACAGCCTCCACATTTTTTTTATGTTGAGATCAGCACTCAAATACACTCGTCCATCCGATTTTCCTCTACAATAATGTGATTCGCTGCATTCAAACGACTGAATGAAGTTGTGAATAGCGTTACGCTTTTCTTAATTTTTCTGAGATCGGCGATCTCCACCTCTGGTTTCCTTCGCTAAACCACCTGATGATTGGTGTGATCGTTGCAATACTCCAGTAATTCTGTCCTTTTTGACGTTTAAAATTGACATAAAAGCCAATTTGCAAACACGCAACGTTTTTCCATCTGTTTTTTTATATAGAAAATATTTTGTACTCATATTTCTGGAACTTCAACTTCCATCTTTAGGTCGACGTCTTTGAATATTTTTTGTCACACAGTACTTTAAAATAAAATTATCTTGGTATATTTTATCATTTTTTGCGTAAAAGTGCTTGTGTATGTTCATCAAATCGCTCATTGTCAAAGATCCACACTTTAAGCTTTTCGTATTGTGTTTACATTTCGGTAAAACGGGCAAATCGGCTGGCGCATATCTGAAAAAAAAAATAACTTACTAATAAAACAAAAAATTATTGATTGAATACATGACGTATAATTATGGCAGAACTAATACCACTATTAGTAATAATAACCCACAAAAGATAAAAAAAAAAAACATCTTACGATTTTATACATTTTACCGAATATAATTAATGTAAGAAATTAACAACAAAACGAACACGCTGTGTCATCTTTCTAATAATGCCTATACCTTAGTAACAAACTAAACTTTAACTAACCTTTTTTCCTTCAATTTGTTCCTTTTCCATAAATCCGGCTGACTTTTTCTTTTTCTTCCTTTATTAGGAGCTGTTTTTTCAACTTTTTTAGTTAATTCTTCCATTATTTTAATTATTAAATGCAAATTACGGACTATTATGGATATTCAACAGTTTTACACTATTACGCCATTTTGAAATCTTCAAAATGGGGTGTCGTGATTGGTCGAAACGGATGTAGCGGGATCTGGAAGTAATTATGAAAGGAGCTGGCGGATTTTGGAACAAATCCGCTAGTTTGATGTCAAATTTAGTCGGGAGCTGGCGGTTTTAGGCAAAAAACGAACAAAATGTACTACGAGAATTTACACAGACTATCTAAAAACAAAGATAGTTAAAAAAAAAGTTTGAAAGTGGAGTTAGCTTGTTTTGGAATTATACGACTCATATGACATAAAACATGTTGTTAAACAAGTCAATCGAATCGCAACATTATTTCTTAGTAGCAAGGTTGATTTTCACTCGTAGTTGGAATCGGTCGAATTGCAATCGCATCGCGTCGCAAATACAAATAAGATACTTTAATGACTAAGTAAAGTAAACAGTGTCAAAATTGTCCTCTCATAAATACTCGTTATTATCTATAGAAAGTAAACTTACAGTTTTTACTACGGAATCTGCAGGAACAATATCAATATCATTTTTTCTTGTTAGCAAAAATTTCAATCTGGGAGTTACTACAGTTTTTAGAAATCGGACTTCGGCTTTTTTTTTTAATCTCAAGTATAAAACCTACGTAATATTTCCATTGTTTTCGTTGGTAATACCGGACAATCACATTGTCGTTGATTGTTACGTTATCAGGGTTGAATTTTAATTCATCATCGACATGTGTCGAATTTTCTTTCTCAATATCGTTTTTGAATACTTTACTGTCACTCAAGTTATAGCGTGCAGTGTTTTCTTCACGGTATCTTATTTCCGACAGAACCACTACATTGTCCTTTTTAACTGGTAGGCCTTCTACTTCATGGATAACAATCGTAGATAGAACCTCGATTTTTTTGTTGGGTCCATAGCGATGTTTAAATATACCAGTTTTCTCGTCTAGTTCCAAGTCATCTATTGTGTTTTTACTACTTGAATCTATAAGTGTCTCTTCAACAAAATCATTATCGGAATCTTCAGGCATAAAACAAGTGGTATCACTATCATCTGCGTACTGAATTTCTTCAGAGGATTCTGAACTACTTGTATCTGTACTATTGCGTTTAAGTTTCTTTGGTCTATTTTGTTCTGTAGTAGTTGCATTAATTCTTTTTCGTTTTCTAGCTGATTGTTGTGTCTTTTGATTCAGATTTAATAGAAGAATCCTAAAATCGTGGAACTGTGGAGAGAAACACATGCAATCTCCACTGTCGTCTTTAAAAAAACAACTGAAGTCTCTGTATTTTAATTTAAATTTCTCTTTGGTTATTATATAATTGATGGATTTTCATGGTTCCCGTTAATGGAGTTAGTGTTTGAGCTATTGATGGTTCTAATAGTTGAATTTCCTCTGGTACCACGTAAAAAAGTCGTATAACGGTTTCTGTCGATTTTAGGACATCGAACGCAGTCTGGGCATTCGGTATATCTACTCCCTGACTAACTTTTTGGTCAAGAGCACGCTTTATTGCTCCGCCTACACCGTCAGCCGCCCCCTTACCGTGCGATGCCTCGAAAAAATTCCATGTACCTCCCAAGAATCCATAATCGACTGTTTCTGATCTGTGAATGTTTCGACTGAAAAGATAGATTTTTTTTTTCTGCCGATATTAAGTGGTCGGCCCGTCGGAGAAGAAATGGATAGTTGTCACATTTTGCTCAGTATCTTTAATATAATTTAATATTGGATGTAGATGTGCCCAAATTGCTTCGGGATTGTGCTGATTAGCAGGCGAAATAGTGCAAAATGACATCGGATCCTTATTTTTGCGATAAAGTACACCTGTATGTAAAGTTGTCTGTTCTTTGATGAAATGTGTAGCCTGAACTTCTTTGTAATATTTGCAAGTGTAATTTTCCGAAAAATTTTTAAAATTCCCCACACATTTTGTTTACATTATTATACTAGATTATACGTCTTTTTACATTCTTAGTCCATACTTTTATTTATTGTCCGTGTACCCCGAGCTAGAAAATATGTAAGGAGTATTTAATTCATCTTATTTATTTCTTAGATACTGTCAATGTCAATTTGAAAAAACGTATGAGAAAATAATGAAAAACTGTAAAATGTAATAATAAAAAGCTTTGAATGTTGTTTCATTTTTTGAAACGCTACCTGACTCCTTAAACATTTTCTCCGTGAAGAACTAGACATTGTCGTGAACGGCTGTACCCATAACAAAAAGCGATAAGAACACGTCATGCTCGGACGACGTCACTACATATGTTTACATTTTTTATGGCGTCTGAGTTACGTAGCGACATCTATTGACAGCCGTTCAAACTATTTCGCCTTCACTGTTTTATCGACGGAAAGTTCATAGTCATAAACGCTTCGGTTTACAAGTTATGGTCCCTAGTCCCTGTTCTCCCAGTATCCCCCTTACCCCACCTGAACTTATTGTGAATTGGTTCAGAATATACGCTGTTTACTGATGTTGGCCGACTCGGAATGACTTGAGGAGATGATGTAAAGCGTGAATATGCACCATCCATTGATGACGGTCGCGAATAATATTGACAGTATGGTGTATGACGCTCTTGGATTTTTGATTTATTCTGTTTATAAACAACCCGTCTATTTAGTACATCATTATTTTTCGACCATCCGTTGAAAAGTCGTGGTGGCCTAGTGGGTAAAGAACCGACCTCTCGAGTAGGAGCGTGTGGGTTCGATTCCAGGTCAGGCAAGTACCAATGCAACTTTTATAAGTTTGTATGTACTTTCTGTTACACAGCTCAGGGGAATCTTCAACAAAAGACGGCAGTTGGTGGAACACAAACTTTTATTAATTATATTTTCGCAATACGGACGTCACACTGCCACGCTTGGCGCCGAGATTCGAATGGCCGCCCGCTCGCTCATAGACAAACAAGTTCAACTGTCAAAACTGATGACGAGACATTACTACTATAAGTCGATTAATCGATAAAAATAATAAAAAAATAAAATATTTATTTCATCCACTTATGTATAAAAACAGAACAATTTTTGGAATTACCCTTTAAGCAAATTTTTGCTTGTGATAGGTAGTTCCGCATTTCAAGATTACAGTAACTGTAGGTACATACATAAATGTGAAAAGTAGTGCCGAAAATAGTTAGATAAATAATCCAAAACAAAGTATAAATAAAGAAAAAAGAAAGTAAAGTTTAGATTTAGATTTCGCTCTGGGTGTGTGTGTGTGTGTGTGTGTGGGGATGTGTAAGTGTGTTTGTGAGTTAATGTGTGTGTGTATGTGTGTGTGTGTATGTGCACTGTGTATGTTTGGGTCGATGTGCGTTTTCAACTATGTAACTGTATGTAAAATTAACTCAATTTCTTGGTAACTTTTGTATAGCAGCCATTTAGTGAGTGTTTTTTTGCAGTCGTAGTATGTCATTGAGTATATGTTATTTTCTTTATTAATAATATTGTATATGTGTGAGGATTGTTTTGTGTACTGTCTTGTAGCGAAAGAAGTTTTGACTGGGTTTTCTGGAGCGACATTATTTTTCCTCCTAGTTTGTGTCTTGGCAGGGATGTAGGGAAGGGTTTTATGTTTTTTTAGCACTATCTGAAGGATATATAGCTTTCTTACCGATAACAAGTTTGAAGTTAAGTATAGGCTTTCAGTGGGGAATCGCAGTGGTTTAAAGAACATCACCTTCAGAAGTGCTCTCTGTGCCCTCTCCAGTTCCAAAAATTTGGTTTTTGTTGCCCCGCCCCAAATGGGCAAGCAGTACATTATTATAGACTGTCCTAGGGAGACGTAGATTTGTCTAATAAGGTCCTTGGTTGCCACATAACGTAGCGACTTGAAGGTCCATATGAGCTTCCTAACCCTACACATTATTAGTTCTAAGTGTGAGTGCCATGATAGTCTTTGGTCGAGCATAACACCAAGGTATTTGGTGTTACTTACCTTGGTAATTTTTAGACAGGTACAGGTGTTATCAAACGATTCAGAGCACGTATGGATTTTAATCTGAAAGTCTTGAGATGGTTGGGAACTGTTGTATATGGAGAAACAAATGTAGTTAGTCTTAGAGACATTTAAAGTTAAAAGATTGCGATCGAGCCAGGAAGCTATGATAAATAAGCCACGTTCCGCTGTACGGCCAACACTGTCCCATGAGTCACCTGAGAAAACAATTGCTGTATCGTCAGCGTAAGAGAATATCTGAGCGTCTTCTAGAGGCATGTTACATAAGGTGTTTATGTAAATAAGGAACAATGTTGGCCCTAGCACGCTACCTTGTCCTACTCCGTATGTAACAATTTCTTCAGTACTAGTGGCTGAACCTATCTTTACTACATATCTACGCTCGCTCAGGTATTCCTGGAACAGCTTAAGTTGCATCCCTCTCACGCCAATGTCTTCTAACCTGTGTAGAAGGGTGGGAACAGAGACAGTGTCAAAGGCTTTCTTGAGATCTAAAAAGACTGCCAGGCACTTTCTTCCACTGTCAACTTTTTCAGTGACAGTAGAAGCAAGCGCCAAGACTGCGTCTTCTGTAGATTTGCCTTGTCTAAAGCCAAATTGTGAGGGTGAAAGAATGTTGTTTTTGTTCAAATAACTAATCAGGCGTTGGTTTATTACTCGCTCAATTACTTTAGACAAGGATGGGAGGACAGATATCGGCCTATAATTTGACGGGTCATCTCTGTTCCCACTCTTGTACACAGGTGTTATAACTGCTTGTTTCAGGGCGGTGGGGAACGTACCCTTCTCAAAACAAAGATTAATGAGATGGGAAATAATTGGCGAAATAATGTGCTGCACAGATTTCAAAAAACGTACAGGGATTTTGTCCCAGCCGGTGGCACAATCGGATTTTAAACTTGAGATTACGGTTTTAACTTCATCAGGGTCCGTGTTGAGAAATACAAAAGATGAGACTGGTGGATTTAGATTTCTCGTTGGTTCATTATAGTCGTTATTAGCGTGCCTCTCAGGGTTGTTTAGTATGTCGTCAGCCAGGTGCTTGCCTATAGTAGAAAAATATTCGTTGACTTTGTTTACTGCTTCATGGGGTGTTGCTGCTGATTCTAATAAGTCTGTGTTTTGGGTTTTCGGTGGCTTACGTTGAGTAATAGTGTTAATAGTCTGCCATAATTTTTTAGGGTCGTTTTGTGTCTTATAAAGTTGATCGCGGTCATGTTTACGTTTTTGTCGTTTTAGTATGCAGTTGCAGTAGTTTCGGTATCTCTTAAAGGTTATTTTCAGAATGTCATTGTATGGTTCTAGCTTTAGTTTTCTTTGCATATTATTGCGGTTATGTATGCATCGCAATAAACCTACAGTCATCCATGGTTTAATTAGCCTATATTTTAAAGGAATACTTTTAACAAGCGTGTTGGCCATGAGACATTGTTGTAGCAAACTTATTAGGGAGTCTGTTAGAAGATTAGGGTTGGTTAGGTTTAGAAGGGATTGAATATTGTTAGTTTTTAAAAGTTCCATGGCTTTATCTACATTTATTATTGTTTTAGTCTTGTTTAATTGATGTTTTTTCGTTAAATCGGATAGTCTTAGAAAAATCATATAGTGATCGGTAATAGTAGTGTCTATGATACCAATAAAGGCAGATTTTTTATTTGGCGTAATTTTCAAAATGAAGTGATCTAGACAACTTTTGCCCCTTGTTGGAAGTGAGTGTCCGGGGAGTAGGCCGTGCGTCGCTAACATATTAAGATAATTAAGCCTATTTGAACGCTCATACGATTGTTCTTCTTGTCTAGGTATTAAATTTATGTTAATATCACCAGTAATTATGACGTTTTTGCTTGAGGTGATTGTTGCTAAGTGAAGAGATAAAGAATTTATAAAGTCATCTGCATTTGTTTTGGACGGAGAGCGGTAAATACCTAAGACTATAAGATCGGGTTTAATGGTCACTTGTAGGCAAGATGCATGAATCAATTTAATCTCTTTTACTTTATATTTATGTTTGTTACTGACATAGAAGACGACACCATCAGCTTTATTTAAATGTTTAGTAGTGCGGAATGCCGAGTAATTATTTAATTGTGGAGTATTTTTGTTGGGGTTCAGTCTGCATTCACTCAGTATAATAAGGTCTGCAGCTAAATTTAGATCAGCTAGGTTTATTTGTAGGTCGATGAAATTTGAATAAATACTTCTTATATTCTGAGAGATAATCGTGAAATCAGTGTTTTTTATTTCTATAGCTGTGTTAAATGTGTGTTGTGATAAGTTTGATACTTGTGCTATATCAATGTTATCAATTTCAGTTATAGTTTCTAAAGTGTTATCCATTATTGTATATTAGAACTATTGGTACAAAAATACATAGAGGTTTAGGAAGTTGGTTGTGTGTGTGAGTGTCTGGGTATGTTATGGTAGATGTGTATGTTTGAGTGTCTTTGCGTGTGTGAGAGTTTGCGGCTATGTAGTTTATACGAGGTCGGTTTACTTGTTGGAAAGGTTCATTAGTGAGTGTTTTTTGTGTGTGAGAGCGCGATATAATTACAAAACTTGTTAATATATTTATTTGGAACATTATAATATTCTTATAACGTACAGATGACGTGTAAGCATTATTATATATAATCGATAGGCATGTAGGACAATGTTTCAAAAGGACTAGTCATATTTGTTGCATAAGTTTGGTAACTTGCATTTCGTTTCTTATTATGATTTTTGGCGAATTGTCATTTTTTTTAACGCATACTTGGCCATAGGCTGTCCAGCAGTATTTATAGCCTTTCGATTTAGCCAAGTCGCGGGCGAGAAAATGTAAGCGTGCGCCTTTGCTGGTCAGCTGCTCCGATACGTAGATAGGTGTGTATTCATTAGTCTTGTGTCCTAAATGCTGAGCACATAATTTAGTTTTGTTGGTTTTGTTAAACGTTCGAGCCGATTTCAAAAAGTCTTTCTTTAAAATAGTTGATGTTAGCTCGATGATGATAGGTCCGGTTGTCATATCACCTCGTTTATTCGGAACCCGGTATATGTCCTTGATATCGTTTTGTTGGATAGGGCAATTAACTTCATTTGACAGGTGCTTGAACATTGTTATTAAATCGTCCTTGGTTTCTTTATTTATTTTCGGTGCATTTTTTATTTCTAAATTCGTTTTTCGGCTTCCCCGTTGCAGGTCTTCGATTTTATCTTCTAGTAGGACTATGTAGTCCTCATCTTTCTTGGTTTTGATTTCTAATTGTTCGATTTTCTTTCTCAGTTCTTCGTTTTGGGCCGAGAGGGAAGCCATGGCGGTTTCAATATTCGTGTTCGTGTCCCTGATCTCCGTTAAAGTAGAAGACATTTTTTTTATTTCCTCGTTCTGGGTTGTAATCAACGTCGAGATGAGACTTTTGACCTCTTCTTTGAAGTTGTAGAAATCCGAATCGTAATCAGGTTCACGTCCCCGCTTCGATCGGTGGACAACATAGTTGGGTGGAGTATGCTGGGTATCCATACAATCAGAGATGTTAGATTCAGATAGTGATTTATTAGCTGAACGCTCCATTGCAAGTACCGTGTTTTGTGACGAGTGTTCGGTCAGGCTAGTTGTAGTACTATGATTCCTTTCAAAAAGAGCTTAGCAATAAGTTGCAGGTAAACAACGCCTTGCAGATTTTAAAAGCAATACATGCAGTTATAATTTGCCCATACTATTGATTTAGGCGTTTTTAGAAAAATGTTCGGATAGGTGAGGGTAACCGGTTATTTTTTAGGTATAAACTGGTCTCTGTTCGCTCGATATAAACGTTTTATTCCACGAAACAAAGCACAAACACTGCTACCAATATGTCCACAGGTCACCTGCCACTTGAACAGTCCACTCGCACAAAGTTTTCGCAATTTTACGAAGCTTTGACAGCAAAAAGTTATTATTTAACGAGAGCACTAAATACACACTATGTATGTATCTGACGTCACCCGACGGAGTCGGGAGCGTTACAGTCGGCCATCCGTCACATTAACGAGTCCCTTCGTTCATCACTCAAGAAAAATACAATTCATAATACAAATTATTTTGCGTACCCATCGTAACAATAACGTTTTCAATCAAATTACTAAATACAGATAATCACAAAATAATTACTTACAAGTCTAACAAGTTTCTTACAATCATATCTGTACGTCACAATTATTCTAATTCACAAAGTAAATGATATATGCGAGGAGTGCTACTTTTGTTGTTTCATTACCAATATAGATACATACCTAGATCTCAAACAATCACCATCGCTATCATAATCTCACTGTAGCTCGTCAAAGGATAGTTACTTCTATTCTTTCACTATCCAGTTGAGTCGCATCACTATAGCTCGTCAAAGGATAGTTACTTCTATTCTTTCACTATCCAATTGAATCGCATCACCTTATCACTATAGCTCATCAAGGGATAGTTACTTCTATTCTTTCACTACCCAATTGATGAGGTTTGCCATTCATAACTCTCATGCTCGGCTCACGTCCGCTCAAGCTCATGAGTCATGTAGACAATCACTACTTCTCTTATAACATCTCTACATAATCAAATTCTAATATAATCAATACAAAGGTACCACAATCTCTATAATCAATAATAATCATGTTTATCTTCAAATCATTAGAATTAGTTGTCACTATCGTCACTTGAGGAACAAGCAGGGGCATCAAAATTCATCCAAGGGAATATTTTATCCACGGACACCACATTTTCATATAGCCTACCCTTCCGCGTAATCGGCGTATCAACAATGAGATATCGATCGTTAGGGAGCACACTTTTGATACGGTATGGCCCTTGGCATTTGGGTTCTAACTTTTTTGATTTTCCTGTACCTCCTACAACGTTTCTAATTACCCTAACTAAATCATCTATTTTATACTTAGTTGCTACTTTACGATGTTTATCAAACCGGTCCTTACTCTTTTCCTGAATGTGTTCTATTCGCTGACTTGCATTCGCTCTCATACTATGAATGTCTTCCGCCTTCGAGCACTCGTTTATATCTTCTGAAATATTGTTTAAGACTCCATCTGAAGGATTACCTATCTTATGCCCGAATAACAGTTCGGTAGGTGTTCTCTTTGTAACATCATGTACCGCGGTGTTGATACCTAACTGTACGTCTGGTAATAAAGTATCCCACATATCATCCGCCTTTCCGTGAGTCATACTACCTAACGACGCTAAAATTGTACGATTACACCGTTCAACCTGGCCGTTGGCGCGGGGAGTTGCTACTGCGTTGAGAATGTGTTTCGTTCCGATCGATTGCACAAACTTTTTGAACCTCTTACTAGTAAAGCTAGTCCCGCGATCGGTAATGAGGCGTTTTGGGGATCCGAATAGACTAAAATATGTTCTAAATACTTTGATAGTTGCCTTAGATTTCGTACTTCGAACGGCTGATAGATAAACGAATTTCGTGAAAGCATCTATGATGACAAGGATGTATGAATTTCCTTTCTTGCTCTTCGGAAAGGGCCCTAGATGGTCAGCGTGCAGCGTGTGTAGGGGAATATCTACCTTCGGGATTGGGTGCAAAGATCCCTCCTTAGCTCCTGAAGGGACCTTGTGATGTGCACACTCCAGGCATGCCATTACGTATTTCCTGACAAACTTTCGCATTTTTGGGAACCAGAACGAAGACTTAATTCGCTGCAATGTCTTCTCAAAACCAAAATGGCCCACGTCATCATGATTGGCTTTGAGAACCTGCCAACGTACACCCTAGGAACTAGCCATCTCAACTCCTCATTTTCAATGACACGGAATACTCGTCCATTTTTAACCCGGTATTCCTTGTGAATCGCGGCAATTTTTGGAGTTTCGGGGTCCTGTATGATATCCTTAATACGTTTGACTTCATCGTCAGCCGATTGGACCGTTGCAATCCAGTCGTCAACTTTCACAGGCAATACATCTAACACGTGCGTTGTTTCCTGCTCTTCCAGCGTAGCTCCCCTGCTTAATGCGTCCACATGTGCCATCTTCTCACCAGGACGATATTGGATATCGCAGTCGTACTCTAAAAATTGAATCCACCATCGCGAAATGCGGGGTACTAAATCCCGCTTAGTGAAGGTGGATCGCAAAGCATTGCAATCTGACACTATAGTAAATTTAATATCTAAGAGGTAAGTCCGGAATTTGTTTAGAGCACTCACTACTGCTAGCGTTTCAAGCTCGAATGAATGAAACTTTTGTTCGTCAGGGCTAGTTTGGCGACTATAATACGAAACAGGTCTCCATGGGTCGGTACCATTCCTTTGCAATAAAATCGCGCCTAACCCCAACTTACTTGCGTCTGTGTGTAGTTGCGTTTCTGCACTGTGATCATACAGTGCCAGTACTGGTCGCTCCGTAAGTATACCCTTAAGTTTATCGAAGGCATCTTGTTGTTGTTTGGCCCAATTCCACCCAGTATCCTTCCTCAATAGATCTGTCAAAGGCCTGGCTATAAGAGCAAAGCCCCGTACAAATCTACGAAAGAATCCAGCCAGTCCGAGAAACCTCCTAACGTCGTTCTGATTCCGCGGACTAGGAAAAGCTGATACTGCTTGTATTTTATTATTGCCGGGGCGTATGCCTGATTTGTCTACTTCGTAGCCCAGAAAAACGATGTTTTCTAGAAGAAAACAACATTTCTCCATTTTTAGAGTCAAGCCAGCTTCCCGCAATAACCCCAGGACTTCCTCAAGGCGCTCTAATCCTTCATCGAGAGTCCTTGAGGGGATCAAAATGTCATCCATGTATATAATCACATATGGCACTTTGTTTTTACAAAGCACTTTGTGAATTACCCGCTGAAATACTGCAGGAGCGTTTGCCAGCCCGAACGGCATGCGATTGTACTCGAATTGCCCATCGGGCGTTACAAACGCAGTTTTCTCCTTGGAATCCTCAGCAATAGCTATCTGGTGGTAACCAGAAGCTAAATCTAAGGTGGTAAATAAAGAATGGCCTGAAAGCTGGTCCAAAAGATCCTCTATGCGTGGAAGTGGATAATGGTCACGTTTAGTGCGCCTGTTGAGTGCACGGTAATCCACGCAAAGACGCTTTTCCCCAGATTTCTTTTGAACCAGTACAATGGGGCTTGCGTATGGCGAGTTAGATTCGCGCACTATACCATTCAAAACCATTTCATCAACCATTTCCTTGACGCGTTCACGTTCGGAATATGACAGCCTGTAGGGCCTATATACAACTGGGGTGGAGTCTAAAAGATGAATTTCCATTTCTGTAATTGTAGTAAACCCTAAATCGTGTAGGCCAGAACTAAAGCAAGTTTTGTACTTCGCCAGTAGGTCCTGGCACCTCTGTCTCTCAAGATGCGTAAGTTGTTTCCCGAAATTTATATCTGCGGCTGGTAACTGTGTCTGTTTGATATGTAGAACATCTAGCGGTCTAGTCTCCACGGCTCTTGCCCTCGAAATGAGAGAGCCTCGTCTGAAGCGAAGGTCTCGGGGGCCAATATTTTGGACGAATACGTGACCCATACCCTTATGCAGTTGGTACTCACCTGGTAATAAATAATATTCCATTCCTGGCTGACCCCTGATTGATCCACCTACATAAACGTTACCACTATACACACCGTCAGAATTAATTGGGATTGCTTCCAACTTCCCAATCTTAATATCAACATCATCAGCTGTCATCAAGGACAACTTCACATCATTGTCTAATCCAACCTGTTCGAAACGCAAATCGGACGCAGTTTTAACAATCCTCAGACCAGGTCGTTCTGTAAAGCTATGTCCTAGTAGAACTGGCATATTAATGAGCGAGTTATCCACTATATACGCCTCTACTTGCTCTTCCTTCACGTCTTGTACCTCAATACAAACAAAAACTTTGCCGATGGGTAGGTAGGGGATGTTACCTAGACCTCTTAACATTGGTCCCTGTACCGATTCATATACGAGTCCTAATTTATGAGCATCCATTTTACGAATCAGTGTAGCCTGACTCCCTAAGTCTACTTGACAAGGAGTGTGTAATCCGTTTACTTTAATAACTATTTTATACTTGTCGTCCTCGTCATCATTTACTAAAACTTCAAACACACTCTTAGATTTATCCTGAGTATTATTAATATGAGACTTGCCGTTGTTGTTGCTATTTTTCGATTTCTTTGGGCAATCGTTTGAATTGTGGCCTAAATAATTACAATCTGTACATTTATTCAAAGGTTTACGACACTGCCAACTCATGTGCCCAGGATCGTTGCAGTTAAAACACGTCAAGTTTCCCTTAGGTTGACTCCTAACCGAACCATTAACTCTCGGAGCGATACTGGTGGCGCTTGAGGGCCGCGTATCCTTCGACTGAGTATCCCTCCTAAAATCACGCAAGTCTCGTGGTTGATAATTCTTAACTGTTTTAAAGAACTCTAATGTTTCTTCGGGCTTGTCAAATTTCCCGGCTTGTGCACTTAAACGGACACCTTTATCCTCTATTCCGAATACAATACAGTCCACTGCTTGTTTCCCAAATATTTTACAACGGTTGAGCAAGTTGATTTTTGAAAAATAATATAGTTCTAAAGATTCACCAGGGCGTGTCCTCCTATTAAGCATTTCTGTCAGTAATTCCGCGTAGTTTTCGGTTGACGGGAAAGATTCACGTAATATACGCTTCCATTCGCGCATTTATACTTCGCTGTAAAGGTACTGATTACGAACAGTTATTTTCGGAATGTAAGATACTGCCGGTTCATGAGAGGGTAATGTTGTTGATAGCAGCTGAGCAATGGGATAATGAAGAGTTCAAGGTTTACTTAACACGATCGAGACCTAAAAGGAGAAAGGATTACAATATATTGAAAGTGCCTAAATGTAACAATTATTTTGGTGAACGAAATAGGAATCATCTAGTTCCAAAGTTACTAAACAAATTACCCTCAGCCCTGATAACTAATAAGGATAATGTAACGAAACGAACATATATTAATAAATTAAGAAAGTATTTACTAAATAATTTAGGATTTACACTGTAAAATACTCAATGCTATAAGCGAGTTGTACGAGTATAATTTACATTTATGATAAAACGTGCTAAATCTGCCAACAAACTGCCATGCAGTTTGGCAGACTTATAATTTAAGAATTTATGATTGATGTTTTCCGAATAAATGCTTTTTCTTTCTTTCTTTTCTTTCAATTCTGACCACGAATGTTTAATAGAAGGTAAGCCCTGGTACCAAGTTTTAGCATGTCCCGTCAATTTGGGCAGGGCATAGTGAGCCGTTTGCTTGTCGTTCCAGTTATAAATCTCCGCACACTCGTCTACTTTGTTCAACCATACATCAATTGTTTGTTCCTTTAAGAGTGGATCAAATTCTGGAATGACATTGTTCATTGAAGACGACAGAAACGATTCACGATCCCTGCCCTTAAAAAACTTAGTGAACTCTTCAAAGAAATTTACTTGATCAGAGTACCTCGGTTTCTTGTGTTCGGGGCTCCTGGCATCACTCCGAGGAGGGCTGTATATTTCCCGCGCTTGACTAGTTGACCGCCGGTAATTGGTCGTCGCTTCGTCGCGCCTTCGTTGTTCATTGCGCTTCAGCAACTGGTCCTCCAAGAGGCGTAGCTTCTGGCGTAAATCGTCATCGTCATGAGATTCACGGCGGCGGGAACGACTACGCCCGAGCCGTCCACCTCCTGCTCCACGTGTGCTCCGACTCCTGCTCCGCAAATGATGGGTACTGCCTCGCCGGCCTTCGTGTCTCGTTCGACTTCGACTGCGACGCTCATCCTCACGAGCTCTCGTACTCCGCCCCTCCAGTTGTACCGATCGTCTTACTGGAGTTTCTGGCTGCCGTCGCCTGACCTCATCATATTCGCCCTCATCCATCTGGAACTTACACGCATGATTCCTATTAGTTCATTTGCACTTTCTACTTTTCTTAATAAATAGACGAGATGTGCAGATAATAAAGTAAAAAAGGCTTCATAATATATTACTCTAGTAAGGGATCAGACATAAGACAAAATGTTTACTAAGTAGTTAAGTACCGGAGGTGCTGCCGAAGTATTTTTAAAAGAAACCAAGTCTTCACGACAGTTTAGTTAAACTAAAATAAATCTAATACAATGCTCCTAACTAAGTCCTTATCTCTACGGCTGGCCGTCGCCGGGCGCTAGTCATAACATCCCGGCGTTACCGCGAATGCTGTATCAGCGTAGGCCGCCCATGGCGGGTACGGCTAACAAGATGTTATAAACATCATAAGTGGTTATAATGTTTGGGACAAATACTGCATGCATAACGAAGTATTCTCTTATTGTATCGTTATTCATAACATCATTTAACTGTAGTAATATTTTATCTATAATTTAGTTTTAATATTTAAAACTTCATAACTACCTTCAATAAGCGAAAAGATTAAAACAAAATGTATGCTGGAAAAGATCAGAATAATTACGGCAGGGTTAACCCATATGCATCAGCTTAATCACCACGGTCTCTAGTACTAAATTCGTTTAAAATGTGTTTAATATGTAGTCGATGCTCATTTCCGTATTTTACGTTGATTTCAAAACATCAGCTCGACTATTTTCGTGAAATTCTGCTTCTTACTTGATCAATCATACAGTTTCCAAGAGGAAATAACACTTATCACCGTAGTTTAATGAATCTACAAAAATAAATATAAAAAAACACTTTACCTTTGGCCTTGTGGGCGTTGCAAAACGGTATATTTTGCTGTAATCCCACTTCTGAGCTGTTACACAGCTCAGGGGAATCTTCAACAAAAGACACAAACTTTTATTAATTATATTTTCGCAATACGGACGTCACACTGCCACGCTTGGCGCCGAGATTCGAATGGCCGCCCGCTCGCTCATAGACAAACAAGTTCAACTGTCAAAACTGATGACGAGACATTACTACTATAAGTCGATTAATCGATTGAGCGTTACATTTCTAAGTATATCTTGGACACCAATGGCTGATAAAAAGGTGAAGGAAAACATCTTGAGGAAACCTGGACTATATAGTCTGAAATCACCAACCCGCATTGAGCATGCGTGGTGATTAATGCTCAATCCTTCTCCGTGTGAGAGGAGGCCTGTGCCCAGCAGTGGGACGATAAAAAGGCTGTAACAACAACAACAACATCCGTTGAAAGCTCACGTAGCTTTATAGCTAATATTTTTGCGTATACATCGCAATCATCTTCTTTGTGAGCAGATCTATTTGCATTCTGCCTTAGACCTAAAACATTTGTTAATTGTCCAAAAGCCAAGCCCATTTGCTTTTCAGCCGTTTCAGAAGCAGGGCGACGACGTTTATTAGTAACAGCCTGTATGGATGGTGGTCTAGATGGTGATCTTGTTGGTGTGGAAACGGTTCCTTGTACGGTCTCTTATCAGAGGCTCATCTTGTCTGGTCTGTATCGTCTTCTATTTTTTGTGATTGCTGCATTTACCTATAGTTACACTTCATTTACAGCAGAAGGATGGCTTAATATAGAAGAAGGATTCAGGAATAAATTTCCACATTGCATAGGTGCATTGAGTGGCAAGCATGTATGTAGTCATTGAGAGCCTAACTCATAGTGGAACGGAGTATTTCAATTATAAGAAAACTTTTAACATTGTCCTTTTGGCTTTAGTGGATAGCAAGTCTTGACGGCTTGACTCGCATCTGGCGCAACTCGAGGTGGAACTTGGGAAGATTAGGTGGCATATATTAGGGTTATGTGAAGTTCATCATCAGATCACCTAATGTATGTACTTCCGAGAGGGAGACCAACAATCCCAAGGTGGCGTTGGGTTTCTGGTTAATAAGTCCCTAGCTGATAACGTTGTGGAGGTGTCTAGTGTGTCGAACAGGGTAGCGTACCTTATCATAAAGCTCACCGACAGGTGCAGCCTCAAGGTAGTGCAAGTGTACGCACCGACCTCGACACATTCAGACGATGAAGTGGAGAATATGTTTGATGATATATGTAATCAAGGGCCTTCCACTTCACTACAAAGACCCATTACACCGTTGTCATTGGGGACTTTAACGCTAAAGTAAGGCAATTTCATTGACGACCGTAGTCTCAAAGATTGCAAACTCTTTGGCATATAGCACGTATTGCTCTTCTGGTTCATCAATTAAATTCCACGTGTACTGCGGCAAGTTGATTGCCAAGCCAGCATCCTTTAAAAATCCAACCTCCAAAAGCGTGCGGTTGTATTTTGCTTCAGTTAGCACGATGAATGTCGTTTGCACCTTTCGACCCATTAAAATAACGTTGGGTCTGCACATTAGCACACTTTGATTTTTTTTTAATCCATGAGCTAATGCATTGAGGAAAGTAATATATCGGGTATAGAGAGCCCTCTCACAGATTTTTTTGTAGACTGAAAGAAAGAAAGAAGAAAGAAAATCCATTTATTATCGCAAACGACGCAAATACAATAAAACAAATAAAACTAATTACAGAACAAACATTTAAATACAGTCAAAGTCTTTTATTTGCCAGAATGTAGGTACAGAGTATGTTCTTAAATCTAAAGTGGCCCATTTACATTCTACTATTAGGGATTGTTCACACCAAACGTATTGTCCGCCGCTGACTGTGAGTATACTCACTGTCTGCCCCAGTGTGAACGTCGACTCAATCTGCAGTACGCGTACTCACCAAGCCGACAATAGGCTATAGCGTACGATGCGCTACATGTGTGAACAAAAGAATAGGCTCGTGTAGGTTCACACTAGATGCGTACGCTGAGCGGCTGACTATTCTACACATAAAAGAGCTCAGTATCTGAAGTTGCTCGTAGTATTTTATAAACGATGTCTGAGATCACTCGTGGTTCCCATACGATAAAACAAGCGTATTTTTTTTTTCATCAGACGTTTTACTGATATTTCAATTAAATGATGCGCATTCAGTTAGTTTCCATTTGTGAAGCTCTAGAGGAAGACGAAAATAATAAAAAGAAGAGATTGTGGTGGTGATGGTGTGAGGTACATGCCTTAAAGAAGAGATGTTTTCTTGGTCAATTTCATACTTTATACAAGCTGTTGATTTGCATCCGTGCCATAGTCAAGGACGTAATTATACTAATCATTCTCAACCCAAATCAACAAAAAAATTGGTACAATTTTTTTTTATTTTAATTTTTTTTCGGAAATCCGTCAATGTCATCTAGCCGTATTTAAACTTGGCGCGTGTGTTACTGGCCTTGAAACCGTGCTGCGCCCTCACACAAACGCAAACACAAAGCATACACAACGATTATTCATAAATTTCATTCACCGCTTGATCGATTTCGCCGATTTCATAATTACGCACAAAACGCTACCGAAAAAAAAATGGCCGAAAAAGAAATGGCGCGCCGCTGCGCCAGATGGCCGAGCTCACAAGATGTTTTTTTTTATGACTCATTGGTAACATAAGCAATCTCAAGTATTGTTTTTGTTCAAGCTAATGAATGACTCTTTCAAGTGGTATCAGGTATTTGTTTACATTGAGCTTCAAATGTTTTTATTTTTAGCTGTAAACAATGACTATAGTTGAAAAAAACATTATTTGAACTTTAAAAAGGATTATTTTTAAAAGCTAAGCGGTAACATATACATTTTATGACTTTAAATGGTGGAAGGGTTCTATCTACACGCGAAAAAATAAAAAAACCATACTTCATAGTAAAAAAATATTTATTTACAGGCGTATGACTAGGACGAAACATTTGCTGACGGTGAATAATTTTTCACCAAAATTAAATAATTTACTACAACTATACCCTTTCACGTAAAATAAAAATATTGTTACAATCTGAAAGCTAAGTTCCTATTTTAACATATGTGTAAATATAATGTTGATAAGTTTATTGAATACAGAAAAATATGGAATTGTTTGAAGAAATTCCCACTGACGTAAAAACGCACTTAATATTTCTGGCGTTTTTTTGTTTAGTGAAGTTTGAGTAAAAAAAGTAGAAGATACGTAACTATTTTCTACAACAAATACCCTTTCCAATGATGTATCACACTTGTTATTCAATAGCTATCGAAAAAAAATACAAGTAAAGAAATATCACAAATCGGGAGAATGGACAAAACACGTGTGCCATAAAGCCGGGGTTACATGAAGTGCACATTCGGGTTTAAAGTTATTATTCACACAAAATAAAAATAGAAATGAAATGAAATAGTTTATTTTGCAAGTTGGACATTACATCACTTTTACACGTCATTTTAAGAACGCTGAGGTCGGCATGTCCTAAAGGGTCATAGTCTCTTTTAAAGTCCAAACATGTTATAAAACAAATAATATTATGTGTGAGTGTCAGCATGTACGCGGTTAATAGAAATCAAAGAAAACAATATATATATTCTGGATCCAAATGCCAATCAATGGATGTAAAAAATGTTATGATTTATATTACCCGACTGCCAAGCCAAAAAAGGAGGGTAATGTTTTTCGAATGTATGTAAGTAATATTCGTTGCCACCGTCTATAGGCGACAAACAGCAAATGGACCGATTTGTATAAATTAAATGTTGTTAAGTTTGTTTACAACCTAACAACATTTAATTTAAAGACTATTACAACAAACAATTAATTTAAAGACTATCACTTTACCAGTCCCCGAGAAATGTGATAGTCTTTAAAGCAATTTATAATGCAGAGGTTCACGTTGCAAGATTCGCACTTGTAAGCTGTGCAAGCATCGACTTTTTTTGATGCGCACCACTTGCAACGTGACTTCCTCACATTAGTTTTAGCAGGGAAGTGGCTGTTTACTGGGAGCGGTTGTTCTATTTTTGGCGGGCGAAATCTCTGTACGATTTCATCCGCCAACAACACCCGAAATTGCCGCTGTGCCATTTTGACTGTCCCTGATTTTTGGAACATGACAAAGGCGTTGTGGATGGACACGTTGAGAAGCCGACGGAAAAGCTTCTTGTACCAAATTGGATTACGAACCCTTTCTATGGGAAACGCCTGCAAAAGTTGATCCTTTTTGTCGACGCCTCCCATAGCCAGGTCGTAATCTAATACTACTTTCGGTTTGTACCGAAAGTAGCCGTACTTCTCTTTTCCGCCGACCTCTACCTTGTAGTATGTCGATATTAGAGATACCACATTCGCGTCTTTCCACACCGTAATTGTCATGTCCCGTGTCTGGCTAAATGCCACTTCACCAGTCCGCATGTTTGCCTTATTTTTGTGGCGCAAACTGTCAGGGACGAACTCCCGGTTCAGACGCAGGGTGCCCATTACGTCTGTCTTCTGGGCCTTGAGCGTGCGTGCCAGTAAAGGACTGTTATAAAAGTTGTCCATTACTAGAGTATGACCTCTATTAAGTAATGGACGAACTAACTTTAAAACAGTCCTTGACGTCGCACCCTCAGGCTCAGCCTCGTGCCCGGCAAATTCGCCGACATTATGGCGTTCCTTCTTCCCAGTATATATAATCATCTGCCAGAGATATCCCGTCTTGGACTCACAAAGTTCATAACTCTTTATACCTACCTGAGCAGCTTTAGTTGCTATGAGCTGAGAAAAAGAGAGTCTGCCTTTCCACAGCATCAGCGACTCGTCTATAGCAATGTCCTGCTCAGGTAGGTATAATGAGCTAAATTTTGAGTTGAGGTGGTCAATTATGGGTTGAATTTTCATGAGCTTCGTCGGGATACCTCTGCCACACAAAATATTATCTACAAAATGTGGACATCGCTTTATAAGCGAAAAACGATGGAACGCCATAATATCGGCGAATTTGCCCAATTTTAAATAAGGCAAACATGGGAACCAGTATTCCTTCTCCACAGGGAGTGGGACAATGCTTTGCAGCATAATGACACCAAAAAACGTCCAAAACTCTTGTGGCGTTATTGGTGTCCATTTTCTCAAACGGGAGAATTGTGGAACAGACGAGGAGACCAGATTTGCTGCATATTTGTTGGTCTCATCGACGATGAGGTTGATTATGTCTTCGTCCCAAATTTTCGAAAAAACTTGGAACGGAGACATACCCTCAATGGGAAAAGTTGGCCCCGCTGGTCCCGTAAAACTTTCTCGCTCTCCAGCAAAAACTTGGGGATCGTGAGACCAATCAAATGACAGCAAATCCTCCTGACTCGACTCTCGTAGAGCACAATCATCCTGCCTGTCGATAGATCCTAAGACCTCGCGGAGCTCGCTGGACAAGTCTTCTACGGCGAATTCTCCAGCGTGCCTCCTGGAAGATCTCATACCATCCAGGCAATCCTCCTCCTCAATATCGCTGCCAGGATTCAGAAACGCAGAGTGCATAATTTCTTCCTCCGGGTCCTCTTCGTAAATCGAAGGTTCTAAAACCAAATTATATGAGCCTTTATTTAACTATCGGCTGCTTTGAGCCCCCTAGTTTATGACGCAACTAGAGTATCATCACAAACAACATTGTTAATACAACAGAAATAAACGTGAAATATACCTAGTCTTGCGAAAGACGTCGATGGCCCGGGCGAGAACCCAACCATCTCGATGTTGGCATCGACCAACATGTTCTCGTCCACCTCTTGACCTTCATCTAGGATAATTACCCCCGTAGACGGGGTAAAAACTAGCTGATTTTCCCTGTGAAACATCATATATATTAATTCAAATTCTTTTGAATGTTTCGAATAAGTCGGGAGATTAAGTTCGAACTTACTTCGAGGGTGGCGGTGTGATGGCACCTTCTTCCACGAGCTCAAACCTAGAAGGCCCACTTGCGTCCAACGCTGGATAAAAAGGATTAAAATATATTAGGTTGGATCAGTCAATAAGGGGTACGATATCCGGCAGACAATTTACACACCTGACTTCTGCAATTCCCATTCTTGAGGAATACGCGGGGGCGGCACTTCTGGGGTGCCCGGCACCAAAGGGCACGACACTCGGACCGGCGACACTTTTCTGGAAATATAATATAATTAAAACATTTGTGACTGTGTAAAGCATATTATTTTCCTAAATATTTTTCTTACCTTCTATTTTTGCTAGGAGGAGCACCAGGCATTAAAAATTGCCCGCTCCTTCCTGTCACGTAGTTCGTGAAGCCGTGCCCTTTGCTCAGCTGGTAACCGGGCCATGTTTTTTTGTCCAGAGCCCGCATTTTTTATATTTTTTTTCTTTCCTCTTCCATTGACCTAAAAGAAGTTATCGGTCGTGTTGGTCCAACAGAAATTTAATGAAAAGAAAGTACTTCTAACATTTCTCTAGAGTAAAAAATAACAAAGAAAAAAAAAACTTACGTCGTTGGTTGCGATGGTCCCGCAACAGCAAAGGACGCAAACGAGACGCTGACTGCATCCTCTACAACTGGCTGTCCCCTTAAAAGTTAAGTAACATTTTGGATATGGCTCTAAAATAACCTAGCAAAATCAAGCAAATATCCGTAACCAAATAAATAATTTAAAGAAAAGAAAAAGTATGAAAAAAACACAAACATAGCAACATGAAGCGATCGGGCAACGCCGCGCCCACGTCCACGCCCACGGCCACGGTTTCTTACTGGACCACCACCACCACCACGGTTTCCCAGTTGACCACCACCACGACTGCCGTTATTTTTAGCTGGTTCCATTTCTAAATTGTTAAAAGCAAAGCAAAGCTTGAACACTCAATAAAATAAACAAAATAAATTGTTTGTGGTTACTTACCCATGCTTACTAGAATAAATTAATTCACCAAACTTAATTTACAAACCTATTGCCAGTTTCACCCAATGCCTTTGGATGAGGCAGTCCGGTCTCCCGGTAATCATTTTCAATAGTACGGTAAAAAAATTAAACCGACTTCCCAAAACTTGTTTTGGGAAGTCGGTTTAATTTTTCGGTTTGTAAAAAAGTTTTTTATTTACAGCTTTTCAGTGATATGAATAGTTGTCACTATCTGGGAAGTTCTCATCAATACAAAGAATATAAGTCCAAATACGAGGTATTTTACATATTCAGTTGTCGAGTTCCCTCGACTTTCTCTGGTCTCCATCATCAGGTCAGCTCCAAACCTTCACTGTTGCAAAGATCTTGTCAATACAAATAATTTAAGCCCAAACACGAGGTAGTTTACATATTCAGTTGTCGAGTTCCCTCGGCCCTCTCTGGTCTCCATCATCAGGTCAGCTCCAAATCTTCACGGTTGAATAGTGCTTTTAAGCGTACACCTGAGTGTCAAGCTTTTACCCTATGTATGCCTACAACTTTTGAAGGTTGCCCTCGATTTCTCAGGGTTTCCATCATCAGATCCTGACCTGATGACTATGGGACCAGCTGGCAGCTATTCCGAGTCGAACAAAAAAAGAATCACGTAAATCGATCGATAAACCTCGGAGTAATCGATGTACATACATAGAAAACAAAAAAACATACCGGCGGAATTGAGAACCTCCTCCTTTTTGGGAAGTCGGTTAAAAAAACTTAAATAAACATTCAATGAGAATTCATTCAATACCTTTTTAAAGATGGTACAAAATATGAAAAAACAAATGCGAAATAAATATGTAAGTATAAAAATAATTTCATTTCATAAATTTCGACCGGTACAAAATTCCGTGTGTATACCAAGCTTTATCTATTATAGTAGGTGGGCGGCCATGTTGTTTGTTTACATTTTTGGTTTTGCGGACCCGCTTGAAATAAAAAATGTAATCTTAACTTAAATTTAGTACCTTTTGTATACTTTTTGGCTGAAAACTATTATCGAGTAAACATTTAATGCGATAGTTATTATTTTTTACACAGAACTGGTCTCCCAATTTAATAAATTACGATAACATTCTGACAAAATTCTAGCACTGTTACAAGTACACTGAAAACCACACTGAAATAGAATTATACTTACCCTCAGGTTAAAAACTCGGTTGCACACACAAACACTAATATTCTAATTGTATAATAACACCGTAATTAATACAATAATACTTTCAAATAACCGAAATAATAATTAAATCACTAGGATAATCTTCCGCCTAACGCGCGAAAACCAACGACTGACTTTGACATTATTTTGACAATCCGAATGAAACTTTGTGGAACTATTGTCGTATTTTTAGCATGAAGAAATTTATTAAGAATCGTGTAGAAAAGAGAAAAGGTATTAAAACACAGTGTAATAGAAAGAAACAAATATAATATGATGTCGTATCGCACTGGAACGCAAAAAGTGACAAAAGTCCCTTTGGTGCGCTCTACGGTCAAAACGAAAAAGGGACAAAAGTCACTTTGGTGCGTTTGAGCGGTTCATAAAATTGGATTACTTCTGAAATACTATGACATTACAATGACAAAAAAAGCAGTGCATATTAGCTATTTCCCGTCAACTGTAATTCCAATCGATTATTTACGTATTTTATGTCCTCCTCCTGAAGTATGGCACAAATGCAAATCAACACCTTGTATTTCGAATATAGACTTTATTCAAATAAGTTCAAGAAATATTTTCGTATGACAGTAAAAACATTCGATGAGTTACTATCTTTAATACGTATAAGTTTATGTAAAAGGGACACTAATTATCGACGTGCTATTCAGCCAGAAGAAAGATTGACAATTACTTTAAGGTAAGAGGAAAACAACTTATACTGTAATCAACACTTATCTATACTTATAATAAATCTGTAGAGAGGTCAATTCTGTACATTAAATATATTTCCAAAATATCTATCAGAGGGTGATTAGTGATCGATACTGATGCCAAAAATGCAATCAGTAAAAATTTTGTCTGTCTGTCTGTCTGTCTGTCTGTCTGTCTGTCTGTCTGTCTGTCTGTATGTTCGTTATGGAAACAAAAACTACTGGACGGATTTTAATGAAACTTAGCATAAATATTCTTCATACTCCTGGGCAGGTTATAGGATACTTTTCATCACGCTACGATCAATAGGAGCAGAGCAGTGATGGGAAATGTTGGGAAAACGGGAGAAGTTACTCCATTTTTTAAGCTTTCGTCACGTGTGCAGCCTTAGTGGTTAAATCTAAGTAGTAATAGGCTAGGTACGCATAGATTTAGATAATTGGATAGGCTGGTGATTATTATTACTTCCTCTCTTTGCACAAAGTCCGAATCTAACGCGGACGAAGTCGCTGGCAGAAGCTAGTTTATTATAATGAACAAATCAAATCAATCACCTTGCAAAAATTCTTGCGAAAATTTCAATCACCTTGCAAAATTCGTTCGATGTCTTCTATAGAAGCTGGTTCCGATACATTATCTGGAGATTCAGTATTATTCTCTGAGGTGTCGATTTGTGCATCGGCGTCTCGTTGCGTACTCGTAGGTGAGGATGTGACCTGATATGGCTGTGGTGGGGGTGTACACTGTGAACGGTTCTGTGGCGATGACATGTACCCATAACTCGCCCTATCATAATCATAATAATGTTCATGCTGATATGATGTGCTAGTTGAAGGACCGGATCTGTGAATGTAGTCATTATTATATTTAATTTTATGTATTATTTTCATTATCTCAAATTTAAATTCAAATAATTGCCTTTCAGACATCGTATTCATTTCGGGTACAAGTGACATCAGAAAATTCATATGTGGCTTCATATTATTCTGTTCCTGTCTATTCATTGAATTTAATTAACATTGTTGAAATACAGTCAATCCTTTCGATTTTGACTGCTGAGATGATTTGTTCATGATAGTATTATCACAACTATCTTCATTATAATTTATAGTGTTGTTACCACAGTCTACAGAAGAAATGTGGATGAATATATCAAATACATATTATAATAAAACAAATTATCCCAATTGTTTAGGTGCTGTAGATGGTAAACATGTTCGGATAAAAAAACAGCTCACAGTAGTTCTAACTATTACAACTACAAAAAAATCTTTTCAATCATTTTATTTGCCTTAGCTGATGCTACCTGTTTTTTACTGCTGTTGACATTGGATCTTGTGGCAGAGAAGCAGATAGTAACATATTTTAAAACAGCAATATGGGCAGAATGATAACACTTGGACAATTACATGTACCAAAATCTGCCAAACTACCTAATTCAAGTGGACCCGTACAACCATGTGTTTTTAGGAGATGAAGCATTTAGTTTGAAATCAAATATGAGACCTTACCCAAATCGCAACTTGACCATGGAACAACGCACATATAATTTTTGCCACAGCCGAGCGAGAAAATGCGTAGAATGTGCATTTGGTATTTTATCTAGTAAGTGGAGAGTATTGCATACAACCATAAATACTGATGTCAATAATGCTATTAAAATTGTAGACGATAAGGCATAAATTTTGAAGAACAGTTAAGAACTTGTAACCTAAGGGATGTACGAACATCACTGTTAGTTGTTTCTACGTCGGGTCAGAGGGTAAGAGAGTTTTTCAAAGAATATTTCGTGAACGAGGTTCGGCTGTACTGGCAGGACAAATACATATAATGACACTTTGTTTTATTATTTATGTAGTGCTACTAATATAATTATACGTATATGTAAGTTGTTAAAAAATTTAGATATCAGAAAAACTATACTTTTTGTTTAGGAAGTAAAAATTTGAGTAAACATTACTTACTAGTTTCGTTTCTCTTTTTAGTTCCATAAACCAATCTTCATATGATGCTTTGTCTTCCCAAGAGCATCTTCGTAAGTTTCTATCACTATATTCTTCTGAATTCGCATTCTCTAAAATGTACTTCTGCAATAAACTTTTCGGTGTCGAACATCGCGAGGTGTCACGTGTCACGTCTGTCCTCATTGAAGTTTGTTTCTCGAGTGAATTGCGGCCGAGGCGCGGCGGTGTAAAATAATCGGCCACTGAGAGTCAGCGACAACGACGTATAGTCGGTTCGGTGTGAACGACAATTTCAATATATATGGAAAAACAATAAACTGCGTAACGCGCGCTCACAATCAGCGGTCGACAATACGTTTGGTTTGAACGATGCCTTACATACGGTATGCAAATATTCGATAAAATGTATATTACACCAAGTACAATTACAAATATGCACTCCCGTAAATGTAGCTACACATTAGTTAAAAATTTATGTCAAAGTTAGTACAATTATATCAAACATGTCAAACAATTATATCAAACAAACAAATACATATGTCAAAGATTTAACTAAAATTAAAATACAAAGTCATTGATTAATACCATCTCCACAATATGACATAAACATTTTTCTTGTAACCACTGCGTCAACTTTTTTTTTAATTTGATTAAAGGTAATTCTTTAAAGACTTTTGGTAATTTATTATACACCTTGATCGCATTTATATAAGAGTTCCTTTTGTATAATTCGGGCTTGCATTGTGGTATACATAATTTATACTTATTTCTGGGACCTGCATTCCTTTTCGGTACATCCTTGAACTTAATCAATAATTCCGGATGTTATTATACAAAAAGGCACAATACTTTGATGTACATACAAGGTAGTGGTAAAATACTGTACTTTTTAAACAAGGGTTGACAACTATCTGTGTTCGAGGCTCCACAGATTGCACGCACACATTTTTTTTGTACTCTAAACGCTTTTATAATATCTACAGAATTTCCCCATAATAAAAGGCCATATGAGAGTACGGACGAAACGTATCCGTGATATGCACACAAAGCAGCTTCGGTAGATACAGTGACTCGTAGCCTTTTTATAGCATAAACAAATCTGTCGAGTTTGTCACAAACGTAAGTTACATGTGATTTCCAGTTGCAATTCTTATCTAACATTATACCCAGAAAATTTGTAGTTGCAACTTCTTCAATAATCGTTTTATTATAATTTACATTTAATGTCATAAAAAATGGATATTGAGGTTTTGAAGAGAAGAGTTATTAAAAAGTGGAAAAAAAGAAGGTGGTGGATGTTGGCTATACATAGAAACAGAAAAAGGCAATGATTTTTTATAGTACAGATATGTTACCTTCATGTAATTGCAGTTTTAAATCTGTTCCGCGCAATTCCAAACTGCACACATTGCCAACTTTTACTGATGATAAAAACAAAAGATGCGTAAAAACACGCAAATGAAAGAGATAGTTATTGTTTTAATCATTGCGCTTCAAATGTTTACTAGTTCATAGAGTAAAAATTATATTCGTAGAGTGGACACTTGATTGAAATGTATGTAAGTAATAAAATACCTTACAAAAGTAAATCATATTTATTAAAAGTGAAATAATTTAATGATAAATTAGTAAAATACATTCTCTAAATACCTTCAAAAAGATTTAATTTATTTCTTTACTGTCTCTTTATTTTTTTTTAATTCGGGGTTATTTTTATGTGCGGAATGGAGACGAATATTTGTGTATTTATGAATTATGGTTTTAATCAAATGTACGCGATGATTAAAAATAGGTACCTGATGTATTGAATGTTCGATCAGTGAGTCAAAAACATTAGAATTCAAAAACATTTTTAAAATACGACACTTTAATTTGTTAACGTGTTCATTGCTAGCAAAATGTACTCCTTTTTTATTCAAATAAGATTTTATTACGAATTCGGCTTTTAAACACACAGCAAATAGACTTAATAATAATAAATAATTTCAACAAAAAAATTACTGGGAAGCATTCACATGGTTTTGTACTATATTCTACTAAATTAAAAATTGACTCCCATATCAAATTATAAAAAAGTCCACCATCTTGGATTTCAAAAAGAATGGCTTTTTCGTAACCAGCACCCCAATTTTACTCAAAATTGACACCCATATCAAATTATAAGAAAATGACGTCCGCCATCTTGGATTTCAAAAAGAATGGCTTTTTCGTAACCAGCACCCCAATTTTACTCAAAATTGACACCCATATCAAATTATAAGAAAATGACGTCCGCCATCTTGGATTTCAAAAAGGATGGCTTTTTCGTAACCAGCACCCAAATTTAACTCAAAATTGACACCCATATCAAATTATAAGAAAATGACGTCCGCCATCTTGGATTTCAAAAAGGATGGCTTTTTCGTAACCAGCACCCCAATTTTACTCAAAATTGACACCCATATCAAATTATAAGAAAATGACGTCCGCCATCTTGGATTTCAAAAAGGCGTTCTTTTTCGTAACAAGCACTTCAATTAAACTCAAAACTGACATCCATTTCTTATTATAAAAATTACGCCCAGCATCTCGAAATTCACCCTTAGTAAATAATAAAAATAAAAAATTCACCATCTTGACACAGACACGAAACATACAAACACTTTCACATTTATAATATTAACAGGATTTCCAAACAGATGCCCTGTGCGATATCCTAATATAAAATATTTTTTTATCATGTGGAGGTCGGCCATTTTATTAACGTTATCAACGTGGCACGACATTACAAATAAAATTATTTATGCAGTCAACAATAACAAAACAGATTTATTTACCTTTCTTTTGTGCGTGGAAGCTGATGAAACCGCAAATCTTTATTTATTTGAGATGAAGACTTGCAATCACTCACAGCACACGTCGCATGCACCATTTTAAATTAACAAAAAAAAAAATATATAAAAAAGAAACACGCGTTAGCCCTAAATGATAGATCCCAAACTACTAATATCATTTTGTTCGTAGTTTGGGAGCGGCCTACCCGCGTCTCGCCCCTCACACCCCGCACGATTGCCCTGTCTAGACATCTTCGTCGGACGACTGTATGATTTTTAGACTGTGCTACCGCTGTCGAAGGAGAGGTAAGAGGGCGGGGGGGTAGTGTTTCTTGCGTCGCTCATCGTGCACGACAGTATGTGCTTGCATATTACAGAGGAACAACGTGTTTCATATTTGTTTTCGCTGTATTAACCTGTACAAAATGGCTTCGAGAACTTGTAGACGAGACGCTGACTCGTTTTGCTATATTTGTGGCGAATTTATTAAAGTAAGGGAGAAAAAATACGATTTAAGTACAAATTTAAAGATTTGCGAGGCATATCAAGCTTACTTCCATCTACCTGTTAAAAATCAAGACAAGAAATGGGCCCCACATGTGTCATGTAACTCGTGCAGATACATTCTGGACGGTGAGTTTATTATTGTATTAACTATTTTATATTAACATGAATGAAGTTATATTATAACATCATTAATGTTGTATATGTTTTTAATTATTTAGTTACGTTCTATTTTAGGATGGTACCGAGGTGAAAAAAGAGCAATGAAGTTTGCAGTGCCGAGAATTTGGAGGGAACCCAGGGATCATCACACAGACTGTTATTTTTGCATTGTGAATCCACTTAAAGGTAAAAATTCAAGGAAAACATCTTATCCTAATCTACCATCGACATCCGCTCCAATACCACATACAGAAAACAATCCTGTGCCTGCTCCACCTGTGCTGGAAAATCAACTACTCTCTCAAGGCAGCCATCAATCACAGAGTTCATCTGTATCCGTACATTCCGAATTCTTTCTTGAATCTGAACCAAAAATACCACATCTAATCAACTCTGAAGATTTCAACGACTTAATAAGAGACTTAAATCTACCAAAAAGTAAAACAGAGTTATTAGCATCGCGATTAAAACAACGGAATTTACTTACTCCTGATGTTCGAATATCTCATCAAAGAAAACGTCACGAAGAATTTTCTTGTTTCTTCAGTAAGGAAGATGGACTCTGTTTCTGTCATGACGTGAAAGGTTTATTTGAAGAAATAGGTATTCCATGTCATACAACTGAATGGCGCCTTTTTATTGACAGCTCAACAAAAAGCCTAAAAGCTGTTTTACTACACAATGGGAACAAATTTCCATCTATTCCATTGGCACATTCCGTACACCTCAAAGAAAATTATGACAGTATTAAAATGCTATTAACTGCCATCAAATATATGGAATACAAATGGGAAGTTATTGGTGACTTCAAGATGGTGTGTTTTTTGACTGGAATGCAAGGTGGTTATACTAAATTCTCCTGTTATCTTTGCCTGTGGGATAGTCGTAATGATGCTGCTCACTACCGCCAAAAACATTGGCCTGTACGTGCTGAGTACGAAGTTGGAAAATCCAATATTAAATGGGAAGCAATTGTCGATCCTAAATCTATATTAATGCCGCCATTGCATATTAAATTGGGTCTTATTAAACAATTCGTGAAGGCTCTAAATCATGAATCTGAAGCTTTCAAATATCTGAATAGTTTTTTTCCAAAGCTTTCAGAGGCGAAAATTAAAGCCGGAATCTTTATAGGCCCGCAAATAAAAAAAAATATGGATTGCAATATTTTCCCAGAGCTACTTAACAATGAGGAGAAAAAAGCCTGGAACAGTTTTAAGGCAGTAGTTTATGGTTTTCTTGGAAACCATAGAGCTGAAAATTATGAAGAGCTCATCACTGACATGATTACAAATTTTTCCATCATTGGATGTAGAATGTCTCTAAAGATGCACATGTTACATTCTCATTTAGATAAATTTAAAAGTAATATGGGTGCTTTTTCGGAAGAACAAGGAGAACGCTTCCATCAAGATATAATGGAATTTGAGAGGCGTTACCAAGGCCAGTATACTGAAAGTATGATGGGCGACTATATTTGGGGGTTAATAAGAGAAACTTCTTTTGAACATGCCAGGAAAAGTAAATCTGTTCATTTTTAAATTAAATATTTAAAAAAGAACAGTTTTACTTTTCCATTTAATCCATTTTAAAACTCATATTGTAAGAATTATTCATAAATAAATGTTCTGTATGCTTTAATAAATTATCTCTATGTCAATTTTTTACGTATTTTCATTAATGTGACTTTTTCAATTTTTTACACATAAAAGCAAATTCAAAGCATTTTTTTGTTCTTATTCTTATTTCTATGTGCATTAGCAATAAAAATAAGGTATGTATAACCCGTGCGCAAAAATGCTGTAGACCGGTGTAATAGATCCAAATATCCGTATTCTTTAAAAAAATATTCAATGTACAGTTTTGACTTTCCTATCATTTTATTATATGTATAGATTGACGAACATTTGGTACAACAAAAACATGTTTTAATGTTTTTCAGAAGTGTACCTAAAATACACAGTTCTCATAATTATAACAATAAAACCTTTAATCATAAAACTAGAACTAGGACTATGATCACAATTTGAATCACAGATTTTTCTCTAAAATAACGTGAGTATAAAAGTGACTAAACTTTTATATACAACTAACAAATCAACAATAATGAATCAAGTCAAGATACTTTATTTGTTTTTCTTTCTCAGCTTTCACGAGGTTGTCGCCATATGGAATGTCGACACGGCTGAGGTTGTGCCGATTGTTGTTACGGCCAATGGTCTAATAGCCAAGAGCCTCGACCAATACCTCATGAGACTCTCGTTAGGCGGCTGGATCAAGGGACTGATTCAGAAGGCAGTACTCCTTGATACGGCGCGTATTGTGAGGAGGTTTCTGTCTCTGGGACCCTAACCACCGGTACCTTGGACCCTGTGCCCGATATCGGTGGCAACCTATTTTTTAAATGTTTTTTATTTTTATATTTAATATTTAAAAATGTAATTTATATGTTGAAAAATAAATAAATAATAAGCAAAAATCAAGTCATAACAATAATAAAATGCTTACTTCTAATTTATATATAACAGGTTAAAAAATAAACTTACGAGAATTATAAAAATAGATATTTGGCTTTAATCACAATCAAAATCACAGTCGTTACCTTTTAGGAATAAAATAATCAGATATATAATGTAGGTATACAATATTACCAGCGACTAATTTCGTAATGTTTCAATACAAAGTTGTATATTAATTTCGCCACGATTCAATTGGCTTACGATGTCTTCGATTATTTTTTGAAGTTTTATTCTCTCAGGACTTTTAATTGAAATATACTGATTTTTATTATAAAGGGTTAAATAATAATTGGAATGTTTGCGTAAAGTATCCAAAAACATTGCAATGTTTGTTTTACCATTCTGTTAAAACGCGAGTTCCATGATTCGATGGCATTATTTGTTTTATGACACACATCAAAAAATGACCGTTTGTTTGAGAAATAAGCATTTTCATCTAACCAAGTAACGAACAAAATAATCATTAAATTGAGTAATTTTCTTTTCAGGCTCATTTTCTGATTCAATATATAACCAGCCATCTGATCTATATTCTCGAGGTACATGTGCTAGAGCCATGCATTTAATAAATTCATGATTTATCCATACCTAACTTCTTTCTCCATAAAGACTTTTGGAAATGAAATAAACAACCTTGAATACGTGCGTCAGGAATTTTTTTTTTCAATAGCAGCCATCGCACTTTTTTCAAAATCTGTGGTGAATATACGTGAAGAAAATTGAGGAATTCGACTTTTTATAAGGTAAAAAAAAATTTCGTATGTTTGTCCGGTAGTAAAGCGTATATGGCTGGTAAAATATTTGTATGTTCATGGGTACTTCCCAAATCTATATGTAACGTGTATACTTGCAAAAATGGTGGTACGCAGCTTTTGAACGTCCCATCGCAGAAAACGCTTTCTGCTGTTTCAATATACATATATAACATTTTGGTTTGCAAAAAGGGTAATTCTTGTTTTCTTTTATCCATAAAAAATTAGCAAACTTCAAATCTTCGTAGCATGGACGAATAATAAGATCTGTAACTTTTTTGAATCTCAATTTTTAGGGTTCCGTAGCCAAAATGGCAAAAACGGAACCCTTATAGTTTCGTCATGTCCGTCTGTCCGTCTGTCCGTCTGTCACAGCCGATTTACTCGGAAACTATAAGTACTACAGTGATGAAATTTGATGGGAATATGTGTTGTATGAACCGCTACAAAAATATGACACTAAATAGTAAAAAAAAGAATTGGGGGTGGGGCCCCCCATACATGTAACTGAGGGATGAAATTTTTTTTTTCGATGTACATACCCGTGTGGGGTATCAATGGAAAGGTCTTTTAAAATGATATAAAGTTTTCTAAAAAACATTTTTCTTAAAGTGAACGGTTTTTGAGATATCAGCTCTCAAAGTCGTAAAAAGTATGTCCCCCCCCCCCTCTATTTTTATAACTACGGGGTATAAAATTCTAAAAAAAATAGAGGTGATGCATGCTAATTAACTCTTTCAACGATTTTTGGTTTGATCAAAGTATCTCTTATAGTTTTTGAGATAGGTTGATTTAACTGTAATTTACGGAACCCTTCGTGCACGAGTCCGACTCGCACTTGGCCGGTTTTTTTTATCTGTAGTGATATGTTTCTGTGTCGATAGAGTCTTTTCTTAATATTTTTAAAATCAGGAACTTTTTGTATGAGATCATATCCAGCATTATGCAAGTCCGAAACCATTTCACCATAAATTTTTGGTTTAGTTGTGAGCTCTTTCTCCGATCGTTTAATGCATTTGTCTAATTGATACTTCATTTCATTTTCTATGGCGCTTGGTTGGCATGAATGAGGTTCTTCTTTTGTTAACAGGAGATCATTATTTGTACAAGAGTGCTTTACAACGTTGTCTATTGACGCACCTCCAGACTGTAACACCATTTTTGTTCTTGCGCTGCTTATTATATCTTTATCCATGCCTTAATAGAAGTTCTTGACCTCTTTCTGATTTTATAAAACCAATGTCTGCCGCCATACTTAAGTATTTTTAAGAAGCTTTCTATTTTGTCTGAAAATTAAAATATGTATCCAATGAGATACTGATTAAATCAAGGAGCTTTTACCAGAATTACTTCAATCGCATTAAACATTATTGCTCGCGCAAGTTTTACATTTTAATTTCATTAGCTATATTATTTCTAATACAATTTCTGAACGCATCTTTTCTAACATTTAATACTTCCGCAACCGCACAGTATGAGTTGGCTATCCTTCCCTTTCCCTCCTATCCCGCTACAATACACCAGAAAGAGAAGGAAGATGCGCCGCGCGCACCTACTCTCGGCGCGACTAGCGCCGCAACGCTCCCGCCGTTGTATTCCGAAAACTTTTCGAATCACCGCAACACCGCTCCGCATTTTATGTGAAATAAATTAATTAACCGCACCGCTTCATCTCAAAACCGCATAAATCAGTGTTAGTGTAGCCGGCACACAAGAACTAATCGTGAGTGACTGTGTATTTAACCTACGCGTAGAGGAAACAGCATCGCAGACCTGCGACAACGTGCACGTCCACCATCCAGCACAAGTAAGTCCTTTTTTCCTTTCACCAAAACCCTTTAGCCTCACTCAAACTGTGTCTCGGTTCGCCTAATCACCGATTAAGCTATTTTCCCGCACCCGCTACGGTCCTTCGATACAGCCCCACACGGTGGTGTAACAACACTGCACCACCATTTTTCTGGTCCAAATCGACCCGGATCCCAAGAATCAGTGATCTTTTCTCATTGTTTTCCCGCATTCTATAGGTCTTTTACCTGGGCTTTAGGTCTAAATACCTAATTTCGTAAAATCGTCATACTGCGCGTGCATTCTCGAACATTCCCGCTAGGTACCTACCTACTTGTTTGACTGAGAACTACTGTATCAACTTAATACCTACTGCATTGTAATAGCATAGGTAAATACTGCTAATATTAGTCAGTTAATTCAGTTAACATAAGTACAAACTTATATTTCAACCGCATTCTTTTGTTTAGTCAACAGCTAAATAACTACCTACCTATCTTATCCGCCATCTTTTCTTATTATTCCTTCCTACCTATCAACATGGAGGATATCAAAATAAAAGTTAAAATACTGCAAGCTAAAAACAATGCTATTTACGAACGCTTAACTTCATTGTATGAATCTTCTAAGAAAATAAATATAAATAATAATATGGAGCTTCGTTCTGCGGAGACATTCATGGCAGACACGGAGATTCTTTCGGTAATCCGCCAGGAATTTAGTTCCAACCTTGATAAACTAAACGCATACCTTTTACAATTAAATCCCGATCATACAGTCGAATATAGTAGCCTCATCTCATTCGACAGTGTTTACACTCGTGTAGAACGAGTTCGTTCTCTTATCATGACCAATCGTTCAAAATCGTCGACGAGCACAACGTCGCACGAGAGCGCCGCGCAAAATAAAGGTGTAGTCAAACTACCACCGATTTTTGATGGTAAAATAAACAACTGGCCGGTTTTCTATGAATCATTTAAGGGCTGATTTTTCAATCATCAGTTAACCTCTATCTGAGGAATAAATATGGCGGTTTGACATATTTTCCGTACAAAAGCTGTCAAAACGTTAAAAATATTCCTCAGATAAAAGTTATCTGGCGATTGAAAAATCAGCCCTTAATCAAATATCCACAATAATTCTAATCTTACAGATTCCCAACGAGTCCAATACTTAGTAGGGAGTCTCAAAGGCAACGCTTTACAAATTACCGCCGGAATTATTCCGTGCGGGGAAAATTACTCAGCTATTTGGGATAGTTTAGTAAAAAAATACCAAGATAAACGGGCACTTGGTTCGCATTATCTTTCTAACATTTTCAATATTAAACCCGCAATTAACAATTCTATTTCATTAAATAATTTCATAGAAAGTTTTCACGCGTCAGTTTCAGCTTTAGAACAATTACAGATCAAAGACCTAAAAGATTTTATTTTATTAAATTTAGCTTTGAAAAAATTAGATCCTACTACAGTACAATTATTTGAAATGCATATGAGAGATGAGGAGATTCCTACTTACACGGATTTCGTCGAATTTATAAAATCGCAAGTTAAAATATTAGATCGCACAACATCATCTCGATATGCTCTAGTGAGTAGTCACCCTAATAAAAATATTTCTCCCGCGCCGCGTACTCAGTCACGTGATACTAGCACGGTACATACTTTCGTTGCTTGTGACAATAATAACCAGTCTTGTTTGTATTGCAGTAAACATGATCATTTTAAACTTTATATTTGTCCATCTTTTCAATCGCTTTCACCCAATTCGCGTTTGGATTTTATTAAAACCAAACGGGGATGTGTAAACTGTCTTAGTGCTACGCACACTGCTTCACAGTGTAAATCTATACATACTTGTAAACAGTGTAATAAGAAGCATCATTCACTTTTACATCTTGATAATAATAACTCGCAAACGCAGCCTTCTCGCGCGCCCACGGTTGAGTCGGCCGCCGCTGTCGTTAGTTCCGCGACCTCGCAACAGGTGGCGCTATGTGCATGCGCTAGCGTAGGTAACACACCGCGTTCTACAATACTTCTTTCGACTGCGCAAGTATACGTGGACACTAAACATAATAAATACATTTCGGTCAGATGTTTAATAGATAATGCTTCACAAAATAATATAATTACGTCCGCTTGTTGTAAAAAACTGCAATTAGATATTATCCCGCTTTCAAATTCATTTATAAAGGGTGTTGGAACCTCATCGCGTCCTATCTTAGGTTACGTTGATATAACTGTTTCCGCGAAAGATAAAACAATTTCTTTCAAAATTACCGCGCTTGTTGTCGATTGCATAACAGATAACTTACCATCTCACTTTGTTGACACTTCTACAGTGCAACATTTGTTCGACTTACCGCTTGCTGACCCACTATGGCATTTACCTGGTGAAGTGGAATTGCTGCTAGGGGCAAAGCTGTTCCCGTATTTATTATTAAATAACAAAATTATCTCACCTACCGCGCCGTCCGCTATTGAAACCGTGTTTGGTTATATTCTTATGGGTGAGGTACCCGCTAGTTTATCTAACAAAAATTATAGTCCCGCATCCAGTGAATTAAATACTGCCTCATATTTTTCTACCGCATTAAACATCGATAATACTCATTGTTTTCTTACTTTAGAAGAATCTTTACATAAATTTTGGAATATCGAAGAAGTACCTTCAAAATCTTTCATGAGCCCTGCCGAACTTGAGTGTGAGCAGTTGTACGCTTCTTCTGTGTCACGCGACGCTAGTGGTAGGTATTGTACCGCGTTACCTTTTTGTAAAAATCCAGATTCACTTGGAAATTCTTATGCTGTCGCTTATCGACGTTTTATTCATTTAGAAAATACTAAACTTCGCGACCCTGCTTTGCGCGATAGTTATAACAAAATAATTAAAGAATATCTCGATCAAAATTATTTAACTGAAATTACGTCTAGTTCCTCTGATAAATCAGTAGGTTATTGTATCCCGCGTCACGTAGCCGTTTCTATGGGTTGCGTGATTAATGTAGTAGGTTTTGCTGACGCCAGCATGAAGGCATATGGCTGCGTCATATACTTACATGTCACTGATACAAATGGTAACACACACGTATCTTTGGTGTGTGCTAAATCCAAAGTCGCACCTGTTAAGGTCGTATCTCTGGCTCGTCTAGAGCTATGTGCCGCTCTTCTTTTGTCAAAATTAATTAAACTAGTTTATGACACCGCTCCCGTACCGCTATTAATAATATATTTGCCTTTTCCGATTCTACTATTACGCTTTCATGGATTCATTCCTCACCGCACAAATGGAACACTTTTGTCAGTAACCGCGTCGCTAAATGTCAAGAAAATCTTGATCCTAAATATTTTTATCACATTAACGGTAAAGAAAATCCTAGTGATTGTCTGTCTCGAGGTCTTCTACCTGAACAGATTTTAAATCACGACTTATGGTGGCATGGCCCTGAGTGGCTTATGCTCCCAACCGCTGAGTGGCCTATCACTCCTTTTGTGTCTTCATGTAACGAACAATTACCTGAATTTAATAGTAAAACTTTAACTTTAGTTACTACCGCTTCTGAAATCAATTTAATATATAACCTTTCTCAAAAAATTTCCTCGCTAAATAAAATATTACACATAATAGTATACATTCTGAGATTTTTGCGCCTTATTCCTTATAACAAATTACAAAAAGTTATTACTGTCCGCGAGTTAGCTGCCGCTGAGACTTATTTGATTCGTTGCGTTCAACGACATCATTTTAAACATATCTACGATGAAATTAACAATAAAAAACTTTCATCACAATTTAAAAAACTCGACCTTTTTATAGACGAGCAAGGTATAATTAGAATCGGAGGCAGGCTTTCCAATGCTGATCTTCCCTATGAGGCTCAGCATCCCGTACTCTTGCCAAAAGGCGATAATTTTACACATATTCTAATAGATTATTATCACCGCGTTCATTGCCACACTGGCGCAAATGTTTTGACTTCTCTTTTGCGACAAAAATATTGGATCCTCTCTTCTAGAGGTGTTATAAGAAAAAGATTACATGCTTGTAACTTCTGTTTTAAACTTTCTCCTTCTCACTCCAGCCCAAAAATGGCTGATTTACCCGCTTGTCGCGTACAAGAGACTAAAGCTTTTGTTCATACGGGTGTGGACTACGCTGATCCCATCAAAATAACTTTATGTAGACGCCGAGGTCAAAAAAGTCAAAAAGCTTACATATGCCTATTCATTTGTTTTGTTACCAAGGCAGTTCATATTGAATTAGTCACAGACTTATCATCTGACACATTTATTTCCGCTTTTATTTCCCGCAGAGGACCAGTTTCTTGTCTATACTCAGACAACGGAACAAATTTCGTAGGAGCCAAGGCTCAATTGCAAGAATTATTTGCTGACCGCTACCGCATAGACTGGAAAATGATTCCACCCCGTGCTCCCCACTTTGGAGGGTTGTGGGAATCCAATATAAAATCTATAAAAACTCACTTATACCGCGTTATTGGTTCCCAACTTCTTACCTATGAGGAGCTTTCGACTGTTCTCACCGAGATTGAGGCAGTTCTAAACTCGAGACCGCTTTGTGTCCTGAATGAGGATCCGTATCCAGAACCGCTTACCCCCGCGCATTTTATAATGGCTTCTCCATTAACTTCTTTGCCTGTTGTGGATGTTCCCGACACAACGAAGTCTCTAACTTGCCGCAAGAAATTACTTGACCAAATGATTTGTAGCTACTGGAAACGCTGGCGTATAGAATATTTACATAATCTTCAAGTTAGACAAAAATGGTTGAATGCTGTAGACAATATTAAAATTGGTACAGTGGTTCTCATACATCAAGATGATGTTCCTCCTTTACGTTGGCCAATGGGTGTAATAACCGAAGTTTTTCCCGGCAAGGATGGGACAACCCGCGTAGCCATGGTGAAGACTTGCAGTGGCTCTTTCAAGAGACCTGTTGTCAAACTATGTCCTTTACCTTCTCAATAATATTACCGCGTAATTCAACTTAATGTTAGCTTTAGTTTACTTAGTTTACTTAATTTCTTTAATTTCCTTTTGAGAATATTACATATCCTCAAAGCCGGGGAGAATGCTCGCGCAAGTTTTACATTTTAATTTCATTAGCTATATTATTTCTAATACAATTTCTGAACGCATCTTTTCTAACATTTAATACTTCCGCAACCGCACAGTATGAGTTGGCTATCCTTCCCTTTCCCTCCTATCCCGCTACAATACACCAGAAAGAGAAGGAAGATGCGCCGCGCGCACCTACTCTCGGCGCGACTAGCGCCGCAACGCTCCCGCCGTTGTATTCCGAAAACTTTTCGAATCACCGCAACACCGCTCCGCATTTTATGTGAAATAAATTAATTAACCGCACCGCTTCATCTCAAAACCGCATAAATCAGTGTTAGTGTAGCCGGCACACAAGAACTAATCGTGAGTGACTGTGTATTTAACCTACGCGTAGAGGAAACAGCATCGCAGACCTGCGACAACGTGCACGTCCACCATCCAGCACAAGTAAGTCCTTTTTTCCTTTCACCAAAACCCTTTAGCCTCACTCAAACTGTGTCTCGGTTCGCCTAATCACCGATTAAGCTATTTTCCCGCACCCGCTACGGTCCTTCGATACAGCCCCACACGGTGGTGTAACAACACTGCACCACCAATTATTAAGATAATTAACTTCTTTGCTGAGCAGATAGTAAATAAAAGTTGTGCGTAGTTAGGGTTGCCAACTTTTTTTATAAGAAATAAAGTATATTCAGGTCTATGAAGATTATTAAACAGTATTTTAGCAAAACAAACAGTATTTATTTATTATGTTTAAATACATATTTTTTGGAGCTTCTCGCACAACTTACTAATTTACAATCGTTTTTAAAAACTTCATATACCTCATCACAATTAAAATTGAAATTTAAATAAATGAGGAGCTCATTTTTTAATAAATTGATAGATGCTTTATTTCTATCATCCCGCCACTTAGCATTCATTACTGAAAAAACTCTTTCAGTAAATGCTGAGGTGGCGGGAACAGAAAGTAGATATGAGACAATTTTAGTTGTATTTTTAAATTCTTCTGAAGTGTTTACTAATAAATGGCTCCACTTTTGGCTAGTACTCATTTCAAGAAAATCTTTATCTTCAGATACTTTTTCATAAATTACTTTAAAATTTGTTATTTCAGAATATAAATCGTCCATTACAATATTAAGTCTATACAAATTTAGATGCTCTATATTTTTTTCAAAATGATCAAACGTGACTGCAAACTTTAATGACAAACAGCTAATTAAAGAAAGCCAGTTAGTCTGACTGAAATCGAACCATTTTTCTAAGTACAAATTAGCCTTTTCAATAAAAAGTATGAAGTTATTTATAGTTCTATTAAAAACTTCTTGGGATGACTCTCTAATAATACATATTTAAAACTTTTTTTGTTTCATGGCCAAAATACTTATCATTTTTCTTTGAATTAGCTCAGTCTTTAAACCAGTCATAATGTTATAAACATCTAAGATAGTTACATTATTTCCTTCTAATTTTTTAATTGTTTTATTGAAAACATTTAACCCCTTCAGGACCATAAGATACCGAGGATTTATGTAATCAATTTAACTATTTTAAATGACTCATTTTACATAAAAAAACGATATTATAAAATAAAAAAAAACTAAAACATTTGTTTTTTTTGGAAATTTTAGGGACACACGTGTCCCTATGGTCTTTAAGGGATACTTTTTGTGCAAACAATGTTAATACAGATTTATCGATATTATTTATTACTTAGGGTAGTATTCCATAAAAAATGCATTTTTGGAAGCACTTTTATTTATTGAAAAAAGAAACCAAGACATAGGTACATAAAATTAGGAATGGTATTCTGCAAAGCAGTTCCTATCGTTAGTGTAACATAAATGAACTTCACATATTCCACACGTGTTATTTGTACGGTTTTCTTTCTTGTTTTTTGCACATTGTACACATCTTTTTCTGGTGCCAACTTTTTGCATAGGGTGGAAAGGCAACTGTCTTTTGACAGATTTGCGTATTAAACTCATTTTAGTAGACGGAACGCCTGGTTGCCTAACCGTAAAACCGTTTATCAAACTCCCAGCTACCACTTGCCTGAACTGCAGATTAGTCAGTAGACTTCCTTCCATTCGCTTTTGATCGTGAAGCTTAGTGTAGACAATATATGCATTATTTACTGATATATCCAGGAGATCAAAAAATAATCGAAGATAGTATTTTATTTTAGATCTCCTGTCTATTTCATAGGTCACCTTTCGTTGATCCATCAGATCGACTCCGCCCATGTTTTTATTGTAATGTGATACAATCCTAGGGCACACCACATCAATTTTTTCAGCTGAACCAGCCTTCCGACGTTTTACGGTGTCTTTTTCTAAAGGCGAAAGAAAGTTTGTCAACAAATGTACTGCTTTGTTATCCATCCATTTCACATAAGTTATACCATGGAAACTAGTAGTGTAAATATCTCCCCGCTTCATATCTTTATCTAGAGGTGCAGTTTTTGGCAGATGTTTTCGGTTAGTGCGCACAGTTCCACAGGCCTTGGTATTTTGATCAATCAGTGTATATTGTAGCATCGGTGAATTAAAAAAATTGTCAATATAAATTTCGCATCCCAAACCTTCTAGTTTTTTCGTAAGCTGAAGCACGACGGATTCACCTAGCCCATATTAAGACCCGGTAGTTCGTTTACCTGTGTATAAATCGAATTCAAATAGGTACCCTGTTGTCGCATCACACCTACACCATAATTTGAAGCCCCATTTGACAGGCTTATTTTTTATATATTGCTTCATTATATTATGCCCTTTGAATTTTATCATGTGCTCATCGATAGATTGTTCCTTAGTATTATTGAGGGCATTTTGAAATGAAGAATTCAAATGCGTCATCACGGGACGAATTTTATATGCTCTGTCATAGTTTGGGCTATTTGTATCTCTTGCCTCCGCACTATTACAAAAGTGTAGGTTTCGACGAATATCTTCAAACCGAACCCTAGGCATTACATTAGATATAAAAGGCACTCCCATATCTGGTTCTGTAGACCAGTAATCTCGCAAAGAGGGCAAAATATGATAGCCCATAACTAACTTTCTGTCTGTCTGTCTGTCTTTCTGTCTGTCTGTCTGTCTTTTCTTCACGCCTATACTACTGAACCGATTTGTGTGAAATTTGGTACATACATAGTTTGGAACTTGAGAAAGGACATAGGATAGTTTTTATTACAAAAAAATATAAAAATAAAAATAAAATTTATTTCGGACATATAGCGCCATCTATTGGTCAAACCAAAAATCACTATTCCACGCGAACGAAGTCGCGGGCAAAAGCTTGTTTTTATATATTGCTTCATTATATTATGCCCTTTGAATTTTATCATGTGCTCATCGATAGATTGTTCCTTAGTATTATTGAGGGCATTTTGAAATGAAGAATTCAAATGCGTCATCACGGGACGAATTTTATATGCTCTGTCATAGTTTGGGCTATTTGTATCTCTTGCCTCCGCACTATTACAAAAGTGTAGGTTTCGACGAATATCTTCAAACCGAACCCTAGGCATTACATTAGATATAAAAGGCACTCCCATATCTGGTTCTGTAGACCAGTAATCTCGCAAAGAGGGCAAAATATGATAGCCCATAACTAAATTCATCCCTAGAAATGCTCTCATTTCTTCAATTTCTATAGTGAATTCCCGTCCATTTTGATGGGCATATTTTATTGATTCTATAACAATATTTTGGACTAAAGAATCAAAATTAGTCGTCGAACAGAAGATGTCAAAAGGTGTTATTGCAGTTTCGAAATCTTGACAGATTTGTACCTTTCCGAAGTCATATTCCACATGATGAAAATTATTTGGGACATAACTTCTTTGGCTCCATTTGAAACTAGGTTGCTGGTTACTATCTGCTTGAACTACGGGATCAGTCCTAGAAGTTGAAGGTTGAGGTGAAATATTTATTGAATCCTGAAGATCAACCGCAGCATCCTCAATTTCGACCGCAAAAACTCCTTGGTCATCATCCTGTGTCAGAATTCTTTGGTCTTCTTCGTCAAGCAGTAAATCAGATTCTTCATCGCTGTTGTCGCACATCAAAGTCTGCTGGATTTCGCTGTCCTTGACTTCGAAAACTCGTCGCCCTTTTCGTAACATAATCTGCAGAAAAATGAATATAAAACGATGTATTATTCAACAAAACAATGAATAAAAAAGTTTAATATTTATTACAAATAGTTACTCTTCACGACCATTGGGACGCCGATGTCCCTTTGCGTATAAAGTGCTTTATAAGTGTAAACAATGTAAATAAAGCTATAACATGAATAAAAAATGATAATTTACTTACCAGAGAATAATTATTTTATACTGTTAAAACTCTGAAGACACTTTACACACACTAAGTTTTTTCATAAAATGTCACGTTTTCGCGCCTAACAAGCTGTCAACTTGTAATAACCGTAGACAATAGTAGGTATTTCCTGTACAGTGTTGACAGCTATAAATATAATAGACACACGTTCAGAAATAAATCAGACTGATAATTACCTATAGTAGTCTCCTAGATACTTTATTTTTTTAATTTTTTGGTCAGGGACAAATATGCCCCCGTGGTCGTGAAAGGGTTAATATATGACTAGCATAAAGAAGGTAACTATAAATCACATTATTTTTACCATTAAAATCTAACATTAATAAATCTTGTATAACCATTGGACAGTCAACATCCAAACTAACAAAGTAATTACAAATTGGTGTCCAATTAAGTAAAATTGTATCAATTGCTGGTAGAAGAGATAGCCAACGAGTTCCTATGTGTCTTTTTATTTCATGAAACTCTCCTTCAGCAAGCGCTACAAATCTTTTTAATTCTTCTCTTCTGCATGCAGAAACAGAAAAATGGCTATAAATTTTTAATATAATGTTCTCAATGTCATAACTTAAACAATTCATAGCATGTTTTACTGAATTATGCACAATACGGGCATGACAATTTCCTTTTATTAAGTCTGGCACAACCTTTAAGATGTTTGTATACAATGAATGATTATGTCCAAAATTTGCATTGGTATTGTCAGCGCTAAAACCAGATAATTGATTGACATCAAAACAACAAAATTCCTCGAATTAACTCGTTTCAGGTAGGCACTACTTGCGACCCTTCTTGCACCCTCCCCTTGTGCACTGAGTTCTAACGTGATAACCCCTCTTGTGAATACATACGGAAAACTTTGAAAAACATGGACACGACACCTGCAGAGGCTGCTCAAGTTATAGCCTTGTTGGAAGCTGGGCAAAATCAAAGTCAAGTCGCTCGACAGTTGAATTTAAGTCGATATTCAGTTCGACGTGTATACCAGAGGTTTCGAGAAACTGGAGGCTATATTCGGCGACCAGGATCAGGCCGCCATCGTACTACATCAGATCGTGATGACCGCTTTCTAGTGACAAGATCTTTGCGAAATCGACAGCTGAACGCGGTTGAGCTAGGACAACAACTTCGAGAAGTACGCAATGTCAGCATAAGTCGGTGGACAGTCAGAAGACGATTGTCTGAAGCTGGGTTGACTGCACATCGACCCGCAAATGGTCCGAAATTGACCACAGCCCACCGACAAGCCCGGCTTCAATTTGTCCGAGAGCATTTAAATGGGACGTTCGATCAGTGGAGGGCAGTTATGTTTTCCGATGAGTGTAGAATGACTTTACATGGCCACGATAGACGCTCAAGAGTCTATAGAAGGTCATCAGAGCGATTTTCACAATGCTGCATTAGCGAACGTGTCGCTTATGGCGGTGGATCGTGTATGTTTTGGGGTGGCATAATGCTCGATTCTAAAACCGACATTGTCTTCATTACTGGGGCCAATTCTGGCCCTAGATCGAGAGGATTAACAGCCCAGCGATACGTGAGTGGCCAGCTCATAGTCCTGATCTCAATCCTATCGAACAAGAAGTCCAGCTATTGAAGAAGAGTGGAACGGTATACCACAAGAGTTCATAATTAAGTTAATAAGATCGATGAAAAACCGTTTAAGAGCCGTAATTAGAGCTAGAGGAGGTAACACTCCATATCAATAAAGATTTAATTGAAAATTTATTGATTTGTTTCAATTCAATGTCTTGACCGCTAAATGCAATAATCACAACTTTACATGCAAGTTTAATTTTATCTCCTGAAAGATCCTTCTGAGCATCTTACATGCACTTCAGTGGTATCGTTGGAAAGGTAATGAAATAATCTTTTAGTACCCATTGCAACTTAATAATATTTTATCAATTCTAATAAGAAAACCCAGCTTTTTTTGTTAAAATCCGGGGTGTGCGATTTTATTGATCCCGAGTGTATTAATAAAGATTTTCAAGAATACCAGAAGTTTAAATACCTTCAATAGGTTATGGGCCCAGAGACGCCCAAGAAGAATAATTTAAAAACCGGTGGGTAATGTCAAACCCAACATAAAAAAACAAGATAAAGTGAAAACTAAAAATCAGTAATAACAAAGATGGAAACAAAAACGGTAAAAACAAGAAAATGGAAAAAACTGATATAATACAAATAAAAAAGCTGAAAGATGCAGAAACATTCTTATTGTGGAAATTTGAATTCAATATACATTTGAAAGCAGCGAATCTTGGTAAAACAATTACGACACAAATAAAAGACGACGAGAAGAAAAGTGACTTCAGTATCAAAGATGCTCAGGTGCAAAGGATTATCATAAACAGTTTTTCAATTGATGAGAGACTAAAAGGTTACATAATTAATTGCAACAGTGCACGTGAAATGTACGTAAAATTATGTGAAATATTCGAAGGTTCTGAGCAAAGAAACAAAGATGCCTTATTACAAGAGTTTTTCACATATAAAAAACAAGACAGTCAATCGCTTTCGCAATTAATAAGCGAAATAGAAAACTTACAATTTCGTATAAATCAGCTAGGAACAAAAATAGATGATGAAATGGTCATATCCAAAATACCAAGCTGTTTACCAAATAATTTAAACTATTTTATAACTTCTTGGGAATGCATGGCAGACGATAAGAAAACCCTTCAAAACTTTCAAACCCTTCAAGACAAATGTGAAATCTGTACACAAGCTAAACAAACAAGACTCCAATTTTTCACAGTAAGAAACAGAGCCAGTAGACCACTTCAATTAATACATACTGACATAATGTGGACCGTTCGAAAACAAAACTTATGATGGCTATAGTTATGTTTTAACCGTTGTGATACTCTATGGTGATCGGTGTCTGTGGTGATTTTGTTGATAGATGGATTGTCATTCTGGTTTTTCAATAAAAGCCGCACAGCTGAATATCGTGGAATCTTTTATTCGCAAACACCTCAGTGGCGACGAGGATAAACGTGCCTATTAAACAAAATAGCATAATACTCTGGAAGTCATCATGTCGATCGGAAAAATTTCCGAGTTTAATGTGAGGTCAGGCAATTTCACCTCATACGTAGAACGTCTGGAAATGTTTTTTAAGGTAAATAAAATAAAGGAGGAATTATGGCTACCAACTTTAATAGCAGTAATGGGTGACGAAGCGTATGAATTGCTTAGTAATTTGACGAGCCCGGAAAAGCCGAGCGAAAAAACATATATGTCAGTGGTAAAAATTTTGACAGATCACCTTCAACCAAGTCCATCGTTCATGGCGGAAAGATATCGCTTCCGTCAAAGACGGCAAAATGAAGGTGAATCTGTTTTACAATACATATCGGAATTAAAAAAACTTTCAAAATATTGCGAATTTAAGGCCGTGTTAGAAGAAAATTTACGGGACCAGCTGGTTTGCGGGCTAAGGAATGAGTCAATAAGGCAAAGATTGTTTACGGAAGTGGACTTGCACTACGGTAACGCCGTAAAAATTTCATGCGCTATAGAAGCGGCGGAACGTGATGCAGCAGCCGTGGAACAAACAGTCGAGAACAGCAGCGGAGCTAGCGGCGGCGGTGAGGGAGCTACGAGCGCGCTGCATGCGGTGACGTGGGCCGGGCGAGGGCGCCGGGGCCGGGGCGGTCAGCGCAGGCAGGCACGCGTCTCGGAACGTACGTTAGAGACTACTGCCGACGAGGAAGATTGTAGATACAAGCGTTTTATCTGCGGTAGGTGCAGACGTAGAGGACACCTACGCAGAGTTTGTCCGACACGTTCAGGAGAGGAGCGGTCGGGAGGGCGACGGGACACCAACAACGTGGTGGCGCACTTGGCAAAAGCTCAGCTAAAATGCAATAATGAAGGTGAATACACAAGCAATGATTTAAAAAAATGGTGTACTGAAAAGGGAATAAAACTAGATTATACAGTACCATACTCACCACAACTAAATGGTAAAGCAGAAAGACTAAATCGAACATTATTAGATAAAACCAGAGCATTACTATTTGATTCAGGGTTAGATAAAGAAATGTGGGGTGAAGCTATATTCTGTTCTACTAATATTATAAATAGATTACCAAGTGAATCTTTGAAGAATAAGACACCTTATGAGTTGTGGCATGGTAAAAGGCCTAATATATCTAACATATGCAAGTTTGGTTCAATAGTATATGCTAAACAATTACGAGGGGTGATCCAAAAGTAATGATAAGAGGGTATTTCTACTCTTCATAAAAATCCAAAAAAAAAATTGTTTAGTTTCTTTATATACCCACTAGTTCAGGATAAAAAAATCATGTAAATAGGTCATCATTCCTTGGAGATACAATCATTTGAATAGCGACGGTCGACAATAATTCATCAAACTGCGAGCAGGTGTGTTGTTCCATCAAGACAACGCTCCGTGTCACAAAGCCGCAGTTGCGATGACTGCCATCCAAGAATCCGGGTTCGAAATACTCGAACACCCACCCTATTCCCCAGATTTGGCCCCTAGTGACTTCTATCTCTTTCCTCGGCTCAAAGAACACCTGCGAGGCAAGAAATTTGAAGACAACAGTGAAGTGATGGCTGCAGTTGAAGAATTTTTGGAGAGTTTTTTTGAAAGGAATTCTTGGTTTAGAAAAAAGATGGACCAAGTGTATTGACTTATTAGGAGACTATGTTGAAAAATATATTTTTTTAATAACATTATTCACACTGTTTATTATCAATTATCATTACTTTTGGATCACCCCTCGTACATTCAAATATCAAGAAACTAGATCCAAGAAGTAAAAAGTTAATCATGATTGGATATACTAATAATGGATATAGATTGTGGAATAAAGAAGAAAGAAAAATTGAAATAGCAAGGGATATTGTTATAATTAATAATAATAAGAAAATTGGAGAAAAATATGAAGAAACAGGAAGTTCGGTGATAACAGAAATAATACCAGGTAATAATGAAGAAGAAATACATCAAGAAGAAGAAGAAAGCGATGACAGTTATTATGAAATAGAAGAGTTAGAACAACAAAGTAATGTAATAGAAGACAACATCCCAGATATTATTTAATAAAGTAGAAAAAAAGCAGCTGAAAGACAGCCTAATAAGATTTGTCGTTTAAAGAAAGGACTGTATGGGCTAAAACAGGCGCCAATGACATGGAATAAAAGATTTACAGAAACTTTAAGGAAACATGGACTGAGAGCTACAAAGTCGGATCAGTGTGTGTTTTCCAATGAAGACAAAACTATAATATTGGCTATACACGAATATTTTTTAATTAGTACACAAAAAAATAGGGCTCTATCTGTACCCGTTACTGATCATATTTGTGTAATCAAAACTAAAAAAATCGAAATCCCAAAATTGTCCAGGAAAATTCGATATATTTGGTAAATTCATAATTGAATCAATCATTCATAACAATTGCTACTAGAAAATACTACGCGCAGTGCTATCTCGTTTTGAATGCCATTCATAGATCCCAGCAAACTCGCGTCTAAGGTCAAGCCACGCCCCCTTCTGCGCCAGCGATCCCTTTTCAAGCGAGCGAGAAACAGACAGTGCTAATTTATTAGCGGAAGAGTGCGCGCGTTTTTATTTACAACTAGCTTCTGCCCGCGACTTCGTACGCGGATCCTGTCCCTTATGCCAGCGACTACGGGGTCAGCAAAATCAAAGATCTGAGTAGTCTGATATTGAATTTTAAGGGCCCGTTGACTTGAAAACAACGGAATACCATTAGAAACGTTCCATATATTTAATTTTTGTACTTTAACGGCAAAAGCACAGCAGACTAAACAAAACGCTGAGAACTGAACCGCAATAGACGTGACCATAGGGATAAAAGTAGTGATTCTAATTAGTCCGCATTTAAGTTGTGTGTGGCAAAAATATTACACGTATTATTACGTAAAAAAACATTAAATAGATGACAAAGTCTTGATGACTTAGTTGAAATCGTGATGGTTTAGTGGGTAGAGAACCAATCTCTCAAGTATGAGCATGCGTCTTTGATTCCAGTTCTGGCAAGTGCCTGCCAATGCAACTTTTCTAAGTTCGTATGTACTTTCTACGTATATTTTGGATACCAATGACCGTTATTTGGAGGGGATGTTAAACTGTAGGTTCCGGCTGTCATTGAACATTCTTGGCAGTCGTTATGGGTAGTCAGAAGCCAGTATGTCTTACCAAGGGGTGTTGGGTTGAGCGGGTAACCGGGTTGTGGAGGTCAGATAGGCAGTCGCTCCTTGTAAAACACTGGTACTCAGTTGCATCGTGACTGGAAGTCGACCCTAGCATAATTGGGACAAAGGCTCTTGAGATAATAACGACAATAATAATGAGATATAGGCACCGCAGGACATCTGAGGCTGATGACGGGGAGTAGCGACCCCGCGGGGCTATATATACTGAGTTCTCCAGGGAGAGTATACTGTCCCCCATCTCCGGCCTGTCGGAGTGAACCATGACGGGGGTAGGTCTCACGCCTCTGGCTTGGCTTGGCCGTCCAGAGTGGAGTCGCTAGAGCAGGATTAGTAGCCCTGCTCGGAGGTTAGGTGCCTCATGGTAAGCACAGGGAGCGCGTATTCTGCGTTTAAAGTCCGCCGAGGTATCCTCACCCTTCAGCTGCTCATGTCCCTGTTGCCCTCTTGTTGCTATTCAGTGACTGGTTCCCGGGGGCCCAGTAAGTGAGGTGGCGAATCTCCACCTGCCATTTTTACATGTACCTAATACATTGGCATCCACTAACATCTCATCACAATAGCCCAAGTAGTTTTCCTTCATAGTTAGCAATAGTTTAGCACAGAACCGGAGATTGTCTTTTTTTTAACGACGTCCACCGGGGATTGTCCTTGGGTTCATTTCTATAGTGTATAAAGGGATAATCGTCGGTTTTGTGTCACCATTGCATTAAAGTTGTTTCAAAAGGGCGTATTCAGCGTGTTGGCTTTGGCACCACGTTTGCCTCCCAAAAATTCGGAACTCTGTAGGTAATCCCGAGGTCTGGAAGAGACATACAAAATAATAATGAGATATAACGCAACAAAGTCGGAGAGTGGGGGCTCGTGACGCCACGTCTAGGTAGCACTAAGCAGTAACTTAACACGAAATTCAAGCGTTGTTGTATCTTCGTTATTATTCGTTTGTGGGAGAGAGAGAAAAGAAAAATACGTGTCCATTATTTTAGGGTTATCTAAAAGACGGACTAATTACTTTTTTTGATTCATCATACCTATTTCATAACATTCATTTCTATACATTTCAAGTGTAGTATTGCTCTTGAAGCTCCACATCAGGTGTTCCAGATCTTCGATGTTTATACGTCAATAGAGAGTGCTTATCAGATTGAACCACTTTTGCTAAAACGTCATATCTTCATATGCTATAGTCTAGCTGGGCTCCTGGAGTTCCACATCAGGTGTTTTACATCTTCAATTTTTATAAGTCAACAGAGAGTGCTTATCAGATTGAACAACTTTTGCTAAAACGTCATACATCTATATGCTATAGTCTACCTGGGCCCCTGGAGTTCCACATCAGGTGGTTTAGATCTTCAATTTGTATAAGTCAATAGAAAGTGCTTATCAAATTGAACAACTTTTGCTAAAACGTCATACCTGTATATGGTACAGAGAAGCTGGGCTCTTGGGGTTCCACATCAGGTGTTCCAGATCTTAAAATTTATTATCTCAGCTGAAAATGCTCATCACATGAAACAATTTTTGCCATGGCACCATTTTTGTATCTCTTATAGTTTTGTTGGTCTGTTGGAGTTCTGCATCAGGTCTTCAAGTTTCGAAGATAAATTATAGCCTATATGTTGACCAGGCTTAATACTGATACAACAAAGAAAAAATCATTGAAATCCATTCAGTAGTTCGGAAGATTAGCGTGTACAAACAAACAGACATACAGACATACAGACATACAGACAGAATTTTTTTTTTGGATTTGTGCTCCACTACTGTTTCTAAACCCCACCCAATTATTATTTTTTTAATATATTCAATGTACAGACACAGTTTTTTTACAGATTTATTATATGTATAGATTGTTTACGTTTTTACTGTCGCGATGTCTTATCAATTTACATCTCGGGAGTATACGGCGATGATACGAGCATACTTTTTGTGTGGTGAGAACGCGAGAGCCGCAGTACAGAGAATTGTACCCAAATGCTCGCCAGCCGAACGTTCGGACTGTGGTAAATGCCTACCAGCGTTTACTCGACCACGGATCATACCGAGTACCGGCTCATAGCCAAGGACGTGGAAGACCGGCGTATTCGCAGGATCTGTACGACGATGTCGTGGACTACTTCGAAGAAGATCCCCGGCGAAGTTCAAATGACGTTGGTAATTTTGTTGGTCCTAAGCCCAAATAAAGTATGAAGGAAAAGTTTGAATTGAATAAAAGTTTATTTTTCGTACACCTTTTATTTTACTTTTTCTTAGTTTTTAATCGTAACGCATCTATGCGTTTTAGTTACCTACATTCGTTATCAGCTGTTGGACGCGGGGCAAGTTCGAGCGAGAGCACGCGAATGCGAGAGCGACAGAATATTATTAATGAATACTACTATGAATGACCTGGAATAACTTGTACAATGTTTCCATGAATTGAGTGAAATTTTTGGATATAACTTATCGCTAATAACTTTGCTGATTATGAATATTAGTTTTTGAAACTTTGCATAGATAATTGAAGGGATAAAACAGTGAAACAGAATATAAATATATGTGGAATTTATTATGTGACTTTTCAGAGTACCATGTTTCTTACAAGCTTAACAAAAGACATATTTCTTCTATAATAGATAACAACGGTCATAGACCTAAAAGAAGGTATTACATTGTATCTAACTTCTTTTCAACACCCCCCTTCAAGGTAATACCTACATATAACATAGCATTACATAACATAAAAACATAAACATAACTTAAGCCTCATATAAACCACACTTATTCATAAATCGAAATAATAAATTCTTATTTAAGGCTTTTGTAAAAATATCGGCTGTCTGATCTTCTGCTTTAACATATTTCAAAACTAACTTGCCTTTCTTAATTAATTCCTTAATATAGTGATATCTAATGTCAATATGTTTCAATCTCTTAACGCTATCAGTATTAGCAACCATTATAGCACTTTGATTATCACTAAACAATACTACAGGACAAATATTCTCAATACTAAAATCTTTTAATAAATTTATTAGCCAACAAGCATCAGCTGCAGCTACACTAATTGCCACATATTCTGATTCTGTAGAAGACAGACTCACACTAACTTGTTTTTTAGAACTCCATGAAATTAAAAAATTTGAAAACATAAAACAAAATCCACTTGTTGACCTCCTGTCTTTTAAATCTCCTCCCCAGTTAGCATCACAGTATCCAACTAGCATATCATTATTACATTTATACACTAATCTGTGATTAATGGTATATTTAATATATCTCATAACTCTTTTAAGAGCTGTTAACAACACATTGTTTGCTTTGTTTTGATACCTGCTTAAAATTGACACAGCTACACAGATATCTGGCCTAGTTCCTAATGCTGCATAAGACAAATAACCTATCATTTTTCTACATTAACAAATAACAATACTCTACGGGGGCATAAATTTCAAACGAACTTTATTCCTAACAGTCTTTGCATCCACAGGTTTTTCACAGACAACCCATGTATTATTTTCTTTCAGGGTTTCTAGTTCTCTGCTTATGGCTTCTTGCCATTTACTAGCGTCTGGCCTTTTCATGGCTTCTTGGAATGTTAAAGGCTCATTTTCCTGAGTGGAGACATAGTGACACTTGTAGAAGGAGGTCTGTTTTCTTATACGAGTACTTCTGCGAGGAGATAATACTCTATCCTCTTCACTGCTGCAGACCTCGTCACTTGAACATGGTACATACATACTCATGTCACTATCTGTAGATACTTCTAAAATTGCCTCCGGCTGTTTGGCTTCCTTCAGCTCTACACTTTCATTGGACTGTTGGTTTATGTCGTTTACCTTTTCACTGGATGTACTATCCTGACCAACATCTTCGATTTCCAACATTACCAACTGTTCTTTCTTCTTCTCAGTCTGTTCTAGAAAAACTATATCCCTTCTAATTTCTACGCTGTTTTTCTTTGGAAAATATATTCTATATCCCTTTACATTATCTCCATACCCCACCATTATTCCTTTTTCTCCCTTTGGGTCCCACTTTCTTCTGTTTTGCTTTGGGATATGGACGAAAACTTCTGTGCCAAAGGTTTTTAAATTATTAAAATCAAAGCGTTTGTTTGTCCATGTCTCAAACGGTGTTCTTTCAGGTTCATGGCTTTTGCCAGTTCTATTTAATACGTAGGCTGCTGTATGAATACCCTCTGCCCATAGCTTTTTAGGTAAACCCTTCGCACACAGCATTGTTCTCGCTGCCTCAACCAAAGTACGGTTTTCTCTTTCCGCCTTACCGTTTTGCTCGGGCGTATATGGCACTGTTGTTTGGTGAATGATACCTCGCTTAGCAAAAAGATCTTGCACAGCCCTACTTGTATATTCCGTTCCATTGTCACTCCGAAAATAATGTATTTTATTTTTAGTAATATTTTCAGCTTGGTTTATGAAGTTCTCAATACACACTCTCACTTCATCCTTCCCTTTAATAAAATACACTGACCTGTAATTTGAGTAATCATCTTTCATGACAACGAAATAACGGGAACCTCCCACTGATGGTACCTCCATAGGCCCACACGTGTCTGCATGTATAATTTCGCATGTCCTGGTTGACTTTGTTTCAGACGTTTTGAAGGGCAGCCGATGAATTTTGCCTTGTAGGCAACCCTCGCACTTTTCTTCTGCATTATCCAGCACATTGTCGATGGTCGTATCAATCCATTGCCGACCGTCATGGAACTGCAGCGCCACCCTGCCAAATCCGTGTGCACTAATTGCTTGACCGTTTCCTATAATTACGGATTTATTTGTTAACGGATAATACGTAGCAAACAGATAACGATCGCGGCACATATGTTGGCTTGCGCCAGTGTCCACTAACCACTGCGATTGTTTATAATGTTCACTCGACTGCGCGACGAATGCATTTTCGGCCTTTTTATCCTTATTTATTTTGAACCAGCACTCATTCTTAGTATGTCCCGACTTTTTACAATAGTAGCACTTCTTCCACGGTTTATTACGCGTATCACTTCTTGGTATATTGTTTCTATTAATGTACTGTCCACCAAAGCGTCCACCACATTCACTTTGAAAATGTCCTGTCTTCTGACATTTGAAGCGTTTGATATTCTGTCTATCCTCTTTCTTCGCGACGAAAGCTGCTGACTGCTGAGGCACTTCTTCTTTGTCTCTCAATCGCTCTTCTTCTATGAGTAATCTGGCAACGAGGTTGTCATAAGTCTGCTTGTCTTCTGGCGCCGATTCCCAAGCGGATATAAAATATTGGTATTTTACTGGAAGTGACATTAACACCTTAGTTATTATGAATTTTTCGGAAATACTTTCTCCCATCTGCTTTAATTGATTTTTCAGTTCTTCTATTTTCGATAAGAATGTGGACATGTCCGTTCCGTCTTCATATTTATATTGAAAGAAACGTTGTTGGACTATATGTACAGTTGTTTCGGAAGTTTGTTCGTAAATGGTACAAAGTTTCTTCCACATTTCTGCAGACGTATTGCATGTTAGGATGTGCGTCATCACATTTTCCGACATTCTTGTCACAAGCCATGTTTGAGCTTTCGCATCCAGCTTCTCCCATTTAGCTTTCTCCGCCGCCTCTTTTGGTGCCACCCTCGTTCCTAGAACCACATCCAGTAAGTCCTGGCTCCGTAACACGACTTTTGTTTGGAATTTCCACACATTCCAGTTTGTCGTTCCTTCTAATTTGATATGTGATGTCTTGTTATCTTCCATTTTACCTTCCTGCGCTCGTCCCTTCCTTGTATTACGAACAAGTATTTATTTACGATGCAGTATTTACTGTTCACTGTTTTAGGATGCCATCGCCTTGCAGGATCATGTGCCTGGGCCCATAACCTGAAGGGATAAAACAGTGAAACAGAATATAAATATATGTGGAATTTATTATGTGACTTTTCAGAGTACCATGTTTCTTACAAGCTTAACAAAAGACATATTTCTTCTATAATAGATAACAACGGTCATAGACCTAAAAGAAGGTATTACATTGTATCTAACTTCTTTTCTAACTAAGAACTTTTTTAATGAGCCCTTTAAGTATGTGCACTAATTAAAAAATAGTGGTGTATATGTTGACGACGGTTTGGCCATATCAAAAGACAAGGAAAAGTTATTATTATACAGATCTTGCATCAATTGGAAAAAGAATTTATCTTAAAAATATGTGAACAACCTCAAAACTATATAGGTTTTGAAATAAAAAGATCAGAACAAGGCATTTTGTTGCATCAGCAGAATTATACAGAAAAATTACTTAGAAAATATAATATGTATGATTCCTACGCTGCAGATACTCCATGCATTGTGGGAAAGGAAAATGAATCTAAGATGGCTACGTCAAATTTTCCATACAGAGAACTAGTTGGTGGATTATTGTACTTGTCAACCAGGTCAAGACCAGATATCAGTCAAGCTGTGAATGAAGCAAGTAAAAAGGTAGAAAATCCATCAAGGCAATACATATTAGCAGTAAAGAAGGTGTTGAAGTACTTAAATGGAACAAGAGATAAAGGAATTATGTATAATGCTGGACAAGATATTACAAGATTACATGCATATTGTGACTCAGACTATGCAGGTTGTACTGAGACTAGACGAAGTACAACTGGATTTATAATAATGTTGGCAGGTGAATAAAGTCTATCGTCAACTGAAGCTGAATATATAGCAGCAGAAGATTGTGTTAAAGAGTGTTTATATGTAAAGACTGTGTTATAAGTGAATTAATTGGTAGTATTAAGATTAGTTTGAATATTGATAACCAGAGTGCTATTCAGTTAATTAAAACAGGTTCACTTAGTAAAAGATCAAAACATATAGATGTGAGGTTCTATTTCATTCATGAAAATTATAAGAAAGGTTTTTTAGATATTAAAAATATTGTCCTACAAATTTACAGATAGCTGATATGTTGACAAAACCATTGTATAGAGACAAGTTTAAGTTTCATTGTGATAAAGTTGTTATGTAAAATTATTGAGGAATTATAATTACAAGTAAAGTGTTTAAGTTAATATTTTGAAAACTGATGGTGTCTCTGAAGTAATTATAGGGTATTTTTAATTTATGTTCATATATTAAAAATAGGAGAAGGTGTTAGGAATTTATAGTCTATGATATTTAAAAAATGTCGTCATGTAAAAACCAGTGAGAACAATTTTATAATTCCTAACGTAGACAGAGAATATAGGTAGACAAGTCCTCAGCATATGCAGTATGAGATAGAATTTGGGAACAGGGCAGGAGAAAGAAGAAGACTTAGATTTTTACCCCATCGTGTGGGTAATCTGGTACTTTATTCGTTACGTACGAGTCATTCAATTAATAAAATTGTCATTAGACTTTCAAGGGGCGGGGTATTTATAACATTTGTTTTTTTTTTTCATCAAATGACTTCTCTCGCCCTTGGGTGGAGCGAGAGGGAGTGTCAGACTCTTACTGACTAAAATATCCCACTCCGTTCCTTCTTGCCTGTGGTACTGGGGTCAGAGCATGCCCTTTCGGATTCGCCCCCAGTCCCCAGTAGGCTTCGGCCCTTTGGGCCCGTACAAATTGCTGACAAACTCTTTCAGACGCGCGGGAACAGCGCACGCCATAGACGACTTGGGCTTGGTCCGGATCACTACCAGACGGTCAGGCGGCGAGCTACCCATTGCTCTCCGCCCGCAAGCTCGCGCTATGGAGGTCGGAAATCGGGATCGGGATCCCGGCGACTGTCGCGTCTGAGACGCAAACGCCGTTGTCTCAAGCGCTTGGCTTCCTCCTTTGCTAGCATTACTATTTCGCAGAAGGAGGCGACCGCCTGCCACCCCTCCTCGCTCCGGACCATGGCCTGAACCAGGGCCCGGCGCGAGAGTTCACCGCCGCCGACCGCCCCCACGAGAACACGACGATGTTCGTCCCAAGCGGGACACACCCCCACGGTGTGCTCCACCGTGTCCCCCGGGTGGTCAGCGCAGTGCCGAGACCCGGACGTCACCTCCGCCTTCACCCGCAGCAGGTACCTCCCGAACTTGCCGTGTCCGGTGAGAACCTGCGTCATGCGGAAGGTAAGGACGCCGTGAGGTCTTTCCAACCACGCCTCAAAGAGGGGAACGTTTTGATATGTACTTGATAGGAAATAAAACATCAGTTTCATGCATTTTTGTATGAAACAGGTAATTTTTATTTTCACATTTCAGGTTAGTCTCATAGCAAAACTTTATAATCAAGTGCTGTAAGATTATAAGTTAACAGTACTGTGGAAAATAAAACAGCACCCGAGTGAATACTGAATGCGGCCGGGGTGAAGATGAAGCGTGAAAACAAATGAGTTGTAATTGTAATTTTATTATAACTTATACTACGATATACATTTATTTTCAGCTCAATAGTATAGTTAGACAAGTCATAATTAACACATTTATTTACGCGCTTTGTCACCGGCCCTGAAAGAATTCAGTTCGCACGCGTATTAAAGATGTGACATAATTTTAGATGCAAATAAAAATAATTGTGTATAAATCACAGTTTAATCAAAACTTTGAATAACAAAATATAATAGAAATACAGAAGATATACATAGTACAATAGTTCTTAAGCCTCGTTTAGGGAGGCGTCAAGCGTTTTTCCGTTTATGGATCCACCGTTATGACTACTGACTTTTAAATAAAACTAATTTATTATACAAATTTCTGACCTTATCAGTTTTTTCTGAAAGCTTTTTAGTTGCATAATGAATACGAACTTTGAAATATTTCAAACTAATAGCCTTAATTAAGAGCGAATAAAGACAGTCAAGGAAAGTTTGGCTGTTAAAATGTGATATTTTAAAAAATAATGTTAAGCCCAAACAACGTTTAAGACTTTCCTGCATGAGCACAATAAGAATATTTTTTTTTATTTAGACCTCGATTTTTACGAAATATTATCTCACAAATTTCACAAATTTTTACAACATCTTTTGAGGGGTAACATAATCCACTTTTCTCTTTTTGTAACTGTAGACTGGCATATTTAGTATCTGATATAATATAGCAGACACACATTCCTCGAACTGAAGCTCTTTTTTCAGTTTGCTTACGACAAATCCAGCAATATATACTATAACATGTTTAGAAAATTCCGTCAATAGACTTGGATCAGTTAAGTAATCGTGATCCTTCATTAAAACTTCATCAAAATATTCTGAATTACTACTTTCGGCGACATTATCAATCATTATATTTTTTTCTGACGTTTTGTTAATTGCTATTTCTGGTTTGGTCAATGTTAAAATATTTATATGTTGTAAACGGACTACAATTTCCTGACGTAATGTGTTTCATTTCCCCATGAACTAACATTCTTTTAAATGCCGACTTTACTTGACTAGGGTTGTTGTTAAACCCTCCTTTGGCTCTAATGGAACAAAAAAAAAATACTCCAAGTGATCTTGACTTAGTTTGTAAGTGCTTAAAAACGGAAGGTTATTATTTATCACTTGAGTTTTGTACAATTGAATTACACTTTTAATACAAATTAGAAAGCCTAAAAATCCGGTTTTTCTATTTGAAGACATTATATTTCTGTCTCCTAATTTTAAATTGTTCAAATATAAAATCATTTCACCTAAAAATGGTTTGATATGCGAAAAATTATTGACAGATATGTTTTTTGTATGAATATGCTTTCAGATTCCTTGAATTCATTACGTCAAATAGATTATGAATTTTTTTTAATAAAATCAACAGTACCAGCAGAGTTCTTAAATTCGTCAATATTGAGTTTTAAATTAACCAATTGAATAGCATTTGCAACGGATTCACTCATTACTTGGGCTGCCAACTTGAAGATTCCTTAAAGATTCCCGAAAAACCTTCCACAGCACGTCCACGTCGACTTCGGTTAAATACACCCCTTTGCTTATCGTACGTTTAATACGACGGCACCTCGTCATAAGTAAGGGATCTCGCAAACAGGTCTACTTCACAGAGCCTGAAAAACGCCAAGAGAGTGGTTTGACGCGGATTTTCTAAGCGCTCAGCTACGTTGTCTGGATCAAAATATATGCGCTGGCCGTTCTCTAGGTGGACATCTAAATGCATGACAGCAGGATGCCTGTCATGTATAGAGAACGCCAGTATTCGCCAAACCGCCTCGGATGTGCTGATGTAGCGACCAGATTGGTACTTTGTCACTTCATCCCGATCAGTGCTCTGCAAAGCAAACGTCGCCTGGTCGCTCCCTTTGTTGACGTATTTGCAGATGTATTTAATCGACTCGACGCTCGTGCACGACTCGACGCTTATGTGCGTCTGGAAAGTCCTGGACAGTACTGGTGAGTATGGAACAATCCATCTATTATCGACCGGCTGCGCCTGACCACGCACGCTCAGCTCAGTAGAATGCCCACCCTCAGCTGGTGACCGGCGACGGTATGATGGATACCCATCCTTACCAGTCACTGTCTCGCTGGTAAATTTTTTCGGTAATCTTTTCGTGCATCGTCCATCTTTCATGCACGGGGAATTTGGATTTAGACTACCACAGGGGCCATGAACCATGTGACTTTTCACAACCTGATGCAGAACAGGATCGATGTCAGGATCCGGGAGCTCAGCGCTTATGACTTGGTCAATCTGGTTGGGCCTGATCTTCTCCTCCAGCCACAAAAGCAGGTGCGCATGTGGCAAGCCGCGTTTTTGCCATTCCACGGAATACATAAAACAGCGGACTGCACCAAACACTTTTGACTTAGTGAGAAGATCCATGAGGCACTTCAACTTTAGATGAAAAACGCGAGAGACCAAGTCATGTCTGTCGTACGTTCGTACGTGTCGTATTTCCGGCCATTTAGGGTTTGTGGTGATGGTGATGAAGAGGTCCGGGCGACCAAACTTACGCACGTAACAGAACGCATCTTGCGTCCTTTCGTGCATGTACCGCGGACCTGTGAAAGTGGAGGGGAGAATGACCATCCTTCCAACATCTTGAGCATTCGCATCATTTTGCATGTAGTCCTTAGCTCTCAACTTTCTTTGGTTGGTCCTTATAAATACCAAACGCTCTGTCTCAATTTTTGCATACATATCAACCAGAAATTCAATTCTTTATTTGCGTTGCATATGTAATACAGGTGGTATTTTTATAAAGTTTCAACAATATACTAGAAACAATATGGACCCGGTAGGGCACAGCATAAAGAGGTAGAAGAGGTTTGCAGCACTTATCATTATTACCTAAGGAATTGACTGAAGAGCGTACGGTGATGGAGATAAGAGCCATTGTTTACCCTAAGTTGGATTAAAAAGCTGTAGAACTGCATGACAGACGTTTTCTTGTTGTAATTTGGCTAGCCTGTCTGGGGGTCGACATTATAGTGGGCGAAATGGTAGCCATCCTCTCCGCGACAGAACATGAGAGGATATTGGAGAGTATCGTACGCGCGGTGGGTCTCGCTGATCCTTTGAAGCCGGTCATCATGCGTGCGCAAAATGATATCTCTTTTATCACACTCCTGACCAACTAAGAGAACGGCTACTTCATTCGTCGTTGGTGCATTATACCGCCCTGGATGGGCTGCGATCGGATCTTCTATCTGCGCTGATGACGAACTTATAGCGATTGCGCTCGTTCTCAGGCACCAACGCCAAGGCGACTTTGAAGTTATTAATGTGTGGATTGACACTATGGAACATACTTTGCAACCCCCTGATAAGGCCAGAATCTAAGATGGGAATGTATCTGCTTCTAATGTTAGCTTGTTCATCAAAATCGCTGATAAAATATACTTGTAAAAATTTTGGCACATCTGTCGGTAGCAGCGAACCAATTTGATGGTAAACCTGCCCCTTTACCTTGAATGTTGGCATGAAGCCTGTTTCAACGATTTGATTTGCGCCGAAAGAAGTCATTTGGAAAGCGCTGTTATAAGCACGAATGTTTTTCAAAAAATGGCTGGACTTGGCATGCTCGCCATTCAGTAGGACTCTTAACAGGTCTGGCGGGTCTTGCATGGACTCCAAGCGTACCTTGCCAGATGCACAACACATACCATTAGGCTCCCCTTTCCATTTGCGGTCTTGGCAATGAGCACACACTACGTCCAAGGTGCCAATATGTCCATGGGCGGCGTAGTTTATCGCAACATTGTACATAAATCCACTTCCCTCTTTATCTTGCCACGGTTGTTGTTCGATATCGTAAACCGTGGATTCGTCATCAGATGATGGGAGTTGCGTTACATACGACGCAGGCGCTCTTGTTCGACTTGTGCGGCACGCTGTTCGTCCGACCAAGTTCCCCGAAACTCTTGAATTCTGTCTCGTTCTTGGGATAAATGAGCAGACGCTTCGCCACGGGTTTCGTAGTACCGCTGCCGAGCAGCTGCACGACGCTCTTCTCGCTGCTCATTTGTCTCCAACGAACGTGACAGTGCATGCTGAGAGCGATCTCTTCTTAAGCGGGTCTCCCGCTCTTCGTGATCTTCGATTGACCGAGTAAAAGAAGCATAACTCCGCTGTGAACCTAACCTCGCCTCTCTCTGCGTATACGTCTCGGATGCGCGAGACTCAGCGTGGCGTTCCCGGTCACATTCCAGTCTATCTTCACGCGCTTCAATACTCTCGCAAGATCGAGCGGCAGCAGTACAGCCCCGCTGCGAACTCAACCTCGTTTCACGCTGCGTATACGTCTCGGATGCGCGAGACTCAGCGTGGCGTTCCCGGTCACATTCCAGTCTAGCTTCACGCGCTTCAATACTCTCGCAAGATCGAGCGGCAGCAGTACGGCCCCGCAGCGAACTCAACCTCGTTTCACGGTGCGTGTATGTCTCTGAAGCGCGAGACTCAGTGTGGCGTTCCCGGTCACATTCCAGTATAGCTTCACGCGCTTCAATACTCTCGCAAGATCGAGCGGCAGCAGTACGGCCCCGCAGCGAACTCAACCTCGTTTCTCGCTGCGTGTATGTCTCCGACGCGCGGGACTCGGCGGGCGCTCCCGATCATTTAACAGCCGCAATTCGTATGCTTCCGTACTTTTCTGAGACCGTGACAATGCATTGTGCGTGCGCATGGTATCTAATCGCGACTGGCGCGCCGTACTACATTCATCGCTTCGAGCCTCTGCAATTCTTTCTCGGGCAGCAGCCAACCTGGCCTCACGCTCATCAGCGGTTTCAAGGGATCGAGCAAGCCTTCTCCTTCGAGAAACTTTTGACGATTGTGATAGATTAGACCGCTTTCTAGTCATTTTGATATTTTATACTGAACTGTACTAAAATAGTTTATGAACACAAAGCGAACAGAACATTTACATATATTCTAACGATAGATAACTCTTATGTCGTCTGTTGACGTATTGTGACAGGTAGGCATCCCCACACATCACATCACATCACATCATCAGCCTATCGCAGTCCACTGCTGGACATAGGCCTCTCCAAGTGCACGCCACTGAGGCATCCCCATTGATGTTAATTGTAGAAGTGACACAATGTTTTTGCTCGTATTTTGCCTACATTCTTCATTACTCAAAAAGTATATTAATAAGGACCTTCTATTTTTATGGATGTTTGAATATTTTTTTTTTTATAATAATCATTAAATCTTAGACTTGCAATTCACTTTCAGTGTGATGCATGTTTGTTATTCGACAAACAATCGAGTAAAAATTAAAAAACCAGGAGATCTTTTCACCAAGTCAATTTGCAACGTTGTCAAAACAAGCTCGACCGCAAAAACCTTATTATTTGGTTGAATACTTAGACTACAGTTTTTTGATGACTTCTCAGACAAGAATACGGCCTGGTCGCTCCGTCAATGATCCTACAGTAACGGATATACGAGCACTGCAGTATAACCCAAGTGAGGTCATCAAATATAAATTGAACTTTGAGGAAGATTATCTAGATCTGCCACACAGAATTCGACGCAGAGAAGTAATGCCCGAAACTTCACCTCCTAGACCAAAACTAGATACCAAAGTCGCATCAAAATATCGGTAACTAAATGGAAACGTTTACAGGAGTTAGAGACTTATTCCTTCTGACTGTCACGGGTACTATGATTCCTTACCCTATTGATCTCTTAAAAGTCTGATTATAGTTAAGAAGCTGATTCGTTTTAAGCAAAACCATTTTTTATAATACAAAATATTTTCTTTTCTTTTTACAAAATAAACTTTTAACACCATTTTGTTGAACAATTTTATGATTTGCCTTCTCCAAATTATCTCCTTATTACCTACATTATTAGGATGAAATATGATGTAAGTCAGTGGCAACTACTAGCGACACTGCGGAATTCACTAAATTACTTCAATCGAAAAGATTATTGCGATTTTCGCGAGTTCAAATCATCACAGAGTTCATTTGTATTAATATTTAAACACAATACGGCCTTATGCGTAAGTTACATGCATTTTAAACAGTCTTTTCACTCTTCTGTAAAGTAGCTTTTTTTGACTTTCGTACTGTTAGAACTTTACTGACGATATATAATGTTGGAGGTGACATTTTGGGAAGAGATAATGAATACATCTTTAAGTACCGAAGAGAATACGACTTACATTTTGAGAGCAAATATCACACCAGGAACAAAAAATGATGCTGTCCCCACACTTAAGACTCATTTAGAAGACGATACAATTTTCGTACATTCAAGTGCAATTATTGAATGCAATAAATGAAGTGCGTTAAATGCCCTTCAAAAATTGTACGCAACTGTTTACAAGTGGATACAAGTAAAAAAATTGAACGCAATTATTGAATGCAAGTCTTGACAAAAAATTGTTGCAAATGTCTTCTGTTTAGACCAATACAATAATGTTTAGGAGATTATTGCTTTCAAGTTTTGACTTGTCTAAAATAGGGAGTTGTATGTGCGACTGTGCGTGTGACATTCATTGGCGGGTTGCTTCAAGTATTGCACGTATTTGCGTTGTTAAATTTTTCATTCAAGTGTTGGAAGGTATGGTAAAGAGTCTGTTTATTAAAAAATATGAGTCAAAAAGTGTTAAAATTTGGTTCTGTCGACTTAATAAAGTTTATTGAGATTTATCGCAGTCATGAGTGTTTGTGGGACACTGAAAATGTGAATTACAAGAATCGTGAAGTAGTGCTGCATTTGTAGCATTTGCACAAGAATTTAGAGTTGACGGTTTTGGACCTAAGGAAATAATAACAAAATAAAAACTTAACAACGCAGTTTCATGCGGAAAGGAAAAAGATAAAAGATTCAATGAACACTGGCTCCGGTACGGCTGATATTTACAAGTCCAAAAACAACATCAAATATGGTAAGTCGAATCTTTATTTATGTAAATTTTCTAAATTACAGCCAAGTGCATAATATTATAAATGTGAAACTTTTTTTTCATTAAAAAATGGCACTGCCTTACCAAGGTACAGCACCATTGTTAAAGTAACATAATGACAATAATTATCACGGATTGTTATAGCTTCCCTTGTAGTATTCCTGTTGTTCTGTTGTCCGTCTTAGATTTAATAGACTTCTTTTTGGTTTTACGTGCAGATTTCTTACATTAAGTTGGTGTAAGGCCACAAATCAATAACTATTAAGCGGTATCAGTAAACACTTCGATTCTGAAGACTCCATTCAAGTAGAAGCTTTTAATTATTGTAATAAAAGAAGATAAAATAAACGATATTTATCTCATTTGAGTGTTTTAATTGGATTAAGAAAGAAATCCCCACAGAAATCGAATAAAATTATAAAACTAGAAATTGAAAAGAAAAGCCTGGGGAGAATGCTCTAGCTAGGTAATGAGTTGTAGTTCGAACATTGCGTAATACACGTCGCTAGTGGAAGACCTCGACTGAAGACTCTATACCAGTTATAATAATGTACTCTGTGGTTAACAGTGAAGTTCATAAGTAAAAAAATATGACGGTTGTAGCAAACCATACTCGTCCAGTACGAGCGTCGGTCTCATCCCCCCGCGTTACTTTGACAGACTATAATTAAACAATTCATGTTTTATTTATAGCCTAACCAAAAATATAATAGAGCTCCGACAACAGAGGACAAAATAATCATATTTTTACAACTTCATGAACTGTTTTGATTTCTATTGTTTGTTCTAAAATGTATTTTTTAACTCTCAATAATAATGAAAATACCTCAACAGTTCGGCCCACGCGATCAGGTTTGGGTCGCGTTCGGCTGTTTCCGTGTGCAAGTGAATGGAGAAAAGGATCCTGCACTTGCCCGCAGTTTTATAAATAATACATCTGTAAACATGTTCTAGGGCTTGCTATTAGATTGAAGCTCGCGACTGCGCCCATGGAAGCGAAAGCACTACCTATAGGCCAAAAAGGGAAACTGGGTCGTCCTACTAAATCCAGACCTGCTCTAATACTACAATAAGAAAACTAGGATACCTACTGACAATTAGATTAACCTTTGTATATTATAACCTTTTTGTAACACCCAGTATGTGTAAAAAGTTATCAATAGTTTTTAATCTTGTGTTCAGATCGGTAGACAAAAATATATGTATGTTAAAGAATGGTCGTTCCGTATTTTGTATATATTATATTTTGGTCTGCTGATCTGAACACAAGTTTAAAACCTATACATAACCTGAAATTGTTTTATCTCTTTTAGACAACTTGTACAGTTCCATGATCTATGTACTTACATGTACACCTTATTCTATTTTAAAATATAATTTATACAAATTGTTTCAGGAGGAGGCATTATATGGAAACACATTGGTACCTCTATTACTAATTAGTAGGGCCCGGATAAATATGTATTAAAAAATCTAAAATATGTACATAAAATATGGACAAAAAAATCTCAAATATGGAAAAAATATGGAGTGTAAAAACATTATTATTTACGCCAGTGAAGGCTACCTTACAAAGTTTGGCCTTCCTGATGTATTGGGAGCAATTAACTGCACCCATGTGAAGTTATATCCGCATCCAAAGCCACATCAGGCCCAGTTTAGAAATCGACATGGCATAACATCCATTAATGTTCAGTTGGTAAGAAAATAAATACCATTAAATTGGTTCCAGAATTGAGCTTTTAATAGTTATTTGTTATACAAGAGTGCAAAGTTGCTTTTTAACCGCGGGCTCAATTTTGATGACTGAGCAAGCGAAGGATTCTAAAATTGAAACACGAGCGTAGCGAGTGTTTCAATAATTAGAATCCTAAGTGATAGCGAGGGAATCAAAAGAGCACAAGGTGAAAAATCTTTGCACTCGAGTGCAACACGTAACTTTTCATCCCACCTCATCGAGGAAATTTCTAAACTCAAAAAAGAAAATGACACGCACGTCACACATGGCAAATTAAAAAGATGTACCTATTAAAATGTATTTATGCAAAAACTCAGTTTAAAAATGTAATGGGGTTTAAAATCGACCTTAAAATAATAAAAAATAATATTTTCATCATTTTCATTATCATCATATATCGTCATTTACATTTTCATAATAATTTCATCCCACTTCATCGAGGAAATTACTATGCAAAAAAACAAAATGGCGCGCACATATGAGTATCAAATTAAAAATAAGTAGGTACCTATTAAAGTTCATTTATTTGAAAACTCAGTTTAAAAATGAAACGAGGTTAAAAATCTATGTAAAAATAATAATAAAAATTACTTAATTAGTTGAATAATTATTTTTAGCAGTATTTTATCTGTTTAATATGTATTTGTTTGAAAAGTCTTATCACGATTGTCACAAATGGAGTATTGCACACGATGTTCTAAATTCAAATCACTTTGCCGCTCTAGAGAATAAAAACGGCTTTTGCGCTCAGATATCAAAGGGTAAAACTACTCTTTCCGAGATGGTGGGATGAAAAATATATTATAATTAGTTATAACTTCTGTCGGCGCACCTCATCGAGCAACCGATGAACCGATCAGATTGCAGATGCTAAGTGCAAAATACTCAATGTAAATGCCATTTATCCTGGGAGAGTTCATGATCAATTTATATTCAATAGTTCTGTCATTAAGACAGAATTACGCAGGCTCTAGAAGCAGGAGCAGGAGTCTAGAATTGGACAGTATTATCTGCTAGTTAAAAATATGTACTATTATAAGCAGACTATTTAATGCTATTGCAATATGCACGAAATGAATGCTACAGTATTGCAGAAACACGTAGTGCCAAGGCATTACTAGTATCACGTGAAGCATATTTTGACACAGCTGTAGGATATGTAGAAGTCTAGCGAGAAGGAAACTCATGCACCGTTAAATGCAGGGTAACACCCGAACATAAAGTGAAATCTAAGTTATATCAGGTTACAGCTGTAATCGATGAATCTGTTGAGAAGATTATCGCAGTACAATGCAACGACTGTGCAGCTTCTGCAGGAGGCTGCAAACACGCCACATGCTTTGCTATTTGGCTCATAAAACGGTCAGACGAACCATCAACTACGTCAACTATGTGTTATTGGAGTAAACCAAGACTTGCTGGAACTGTAGGTGACCAGAAATTCATCTTAGCAAAAAAACATTGGCAAAATGAAAAGAGCTCCAGATAATGTTGACATGACTGTAAATATTGCTGTTTTCCGAAGAATGCAAGAGACGTAAAGTCACAACAGGATTGATTTTAAATTACTGTGGAAATCAACAGCCCCAGTTAAGTGGCTTTAGTGTGTTTAATTTAGTGCTGCAGTTTGTACACCAAGTAGATGATCACTGCTATGACAATTTTAAATCAATTCAACAACTATTACTGTAGATGTAGTTGAATCTATTGCTGAAGCTATGGCATACTATGCGTCAAGGAAGAGTCACAGGGTCCAGGATCTATGAAGCCATTCACTGTAAAACAGACAATGGTGCCTTAGAGGTGCATTCTTGGAGGTTACAAGGTGCCGGAAACAAAGGCTATCAAAAGGGGCAAAGCATTAGAAAAAGAAGTACTCAAGGAGTTAGAACACGAATTAGGAGCAATTCAACACACAGGGTTGATTTTAATATCCCCCCCTATCACGGGAGTTTCATCCGACGGAATTTGTAAAGACTTTGTGATTGAAATAAAATGCCCTATAGGTGATAAGACAATGAAAAGTTCTGTGAGAGACGGTGAACTATATGAAAAATATAAAGCTCAGATAATGTTGCAAATGCATGCAGCAAAAAAAAAAATAAAAGGACTGTTTTGTATTGCTGATCCTAGTTTTGAACAGACAAAACTCCTACATAAGTGCTGGGTTGACTATGATGAAAAACATGTGACATATTTATTAAATGCAGCTGAAAAATTTTGGAAACAAATTATTTTTATTTCTGTTTTACAAAGTGCAAAATAAGTAAAAAACAAATAAAACCAATTTCAAGTATTTGTCTTTTATTTGTTGTATTCATTCATTCATTTTATTTGTTGTAATAATAGAACCTTGTAGATTTATCAACCCGCATGCCACAATAACGGCATCATCTGCATGTTGAATTAATTTATTATTTATAACAGAGTGTGGTTTCAACAATTTATATAGCCTTACTCTTCTTATTACCCTCTCAACATGAATATGCAGACTGGCAATGACTCTGCTTTTGATAGCATCCTGCTTTGAAAATTTTTGATCTTTTGCAACACTGGGTGGCCGAAGTAGCTTATTCTGATTTCTACTTATGTAGTAAAGTATCAACATGTTTAAATCCCCTGTCTGTCAATAACACTTACGTTTGCCTAAAACTCCGGACCAGTCAGCGTATTACTCACGGCAGATAATTTTTTTCAATTTTACAATTGTGCAGGGATTATCAAAAAGTAAACTGGAGCCGTCTAATGTATTCGCGTATTGTTGGGCCGAAAACAAGTTTCCCAAGGCCTCAAATGAAATCGCGTCGGCTATTTACCGTCGACTAAAACATACTGACTTCACTGGAATCAAGACTGTACGTTGAATTGCCGATGGATGCGCGGGGCAAAACAAGAACACCACAGTATTAGGGCCGGTGCCCGCTGCCGGCATGGCACGGCATGGCACGGCAAAGAATTTTAATACTAATTAAGTTAATTTTGAATCTTATTTCAATGAGTTTAGAATTTATGTTACTTTCTTTGTATACCACAATGCCGCGACGTGCCGCAGGATGCGACGGCATGACGCGACGTGCCGCAGGATGCGGTGGCATGACGTGTCTTGCTTTTTCATTCCACGGGATGCCGCGGCGCGCCACTGCATCCCGCGAGACGTATGGGACACTAAAGGCCTACGCAGACCGGGACGGAATGGCAAGGGATTTTAATTTTTACTAATGGACATTCAACCGTACTGTTACAGAAATACGACATAAATTGCTATGCTTTAAAATGATGCCGTGGCATTGAAAGGGATTTAATCGAAAAGAGACGCCACAGGCTCCCGTGGCGGGATGCCGCGGCATACTGCGGTAGGCAACGGCATGACACGGACTCCGGCGCTCGTCACAGGCTCCCGTGGCGGGATGCCGCGGCATACTGCGGTAGGCAACGGCATGACACGGACTCCAGCGCTCGTAGTAATATACTGCGGGGTGCGGCGGTGGGGGTAGAGAAGCGGGGAATGCACACCATTGACCATCCATTTGCGCCCGCGTCTTTGACGACTGTGTACCTACGTGTTTTTTTCGGAGACCAGTTTTTTACGTTTTTTATTCCAACATGGAGGAAAATTAGGATTAATAACATTAGTTCAAGCCTATGATTATTTATATAATATGTCATCAAAACATTATATGAACACTCAAATGAAGAACAATGCGTGGAGAATAATTGGGACAGAAATGAATAAAACAGGTAAATATTTTTGCAATATAATTATATTTTAATACTTCACACGGTATTAATGTCTATTTACAATATCGTTTTGCCATGGAATCGAGCCCTCATCAGAGTTAAAGTAATCTTTAAACATCTCCCGTACTGTCGTACCATCTAATGCATTGTTCATATTATTATCGTTTTCTAAATTAATGCTTACACTTGCTATACTTTGACTTTCTGTGCTTGTACCACCTATGATGAAATTGTGTAAGCAAGTACATGCTAAAATGATATTATCAATATATTTTGGTTGAACCTGAATTCCTTTTTGACATAATTCGAAACGTTCTTGAAGTATACCAAATGCATTTTCGACGATACGCCTGGCTCTACTCAAACGATAATTGTATATTTTCATTGCTTCATCTGTCAATCGGTCGCTACTAAATGGTCTCATAATGTTTGTGGTTAACGGAAAAGCCTCGTCTGCTATAAAAACATAGGGCAACTCAAGATCTGTCCTCGGTAAACGTTTTTTTGGGGGAATATCGAGGGCATTAGAAGTCAATTTTTTTCCAAATATTGAGTTTTGCATTATACCTCCATCACTATTTCGTCCATATGATCCTACATCTGCAATCACAAATTTATAATTTGCATCCACAACCGCTAGTAGCACGATACTAAAAAACTTTTTATAGTTCATGTAGAGACTTCCACTATTGCGAGGTGCCCTTATCCTAAAATGTTTACCATCTATTGCACCGATGCAGTTCGGGAAATTTCATTTTTCATCAAATTCCATCGCGATTCGCGTCCATTTTTCCCTTGTTGGTTTTGGCATAACACTAGGCCTTAGGACATTCCAAATGACTTGGCAAGTTTCATGTACTATAGAGCGCACTGTACTAAACCCCATACGATAGCTGTAACCTAGAGACTTGAAGCTACTTCCCGTGATCAAAAATCTGAAAGATAATATAAAGAGGGGTAAGTGAGGCAGAGTGAAAGACAGGGTACAGTTAAACAAAGTCAATTAAATAATACGATATATTTATTTATATATAATTATGAATTCCTCACGATATTTTCCTTCACCGTAAAGCCAGTGGTAATTTTTACTTAGAAAAAAAATTAGCTCAATATAATCCCATAAACATAGCTGGTGCTAACCTAGTCACCTAGTCACTATCTAAGGCCTTTTCCCATTACCTACTTATTCTGATTCTATACCATTTTACCTGCTTATGTTTTGTTTTAGGTGAAGAATGTCAGAAAATATGGAGTAATATACGTAATAATTTTAGGAAAGCTCTGAATAACAGAAAAACAAAGAGTGGTGACCCGTACACAAAGCGACGCCCTATCAAGTTTGAAAAAGAGCTGGAGTTTTTGAAAAAATTCATTCAGCACAGAAAACAAACCTCGAATTTGGACTCCTCTTCAGAGGATACGCAGACTTCTTTTGCAGAATCCGCTGTCGTTGATAGCGATGAACGTTCAGTTTCGCGAATGACCAATGATTCACACCATTCCTCAATAATACCAGAACCTACAACAACTGCTGAAATACTAAATAAATATCATCATCCTCCGAGCCTATTTCCCAAACTATGTTGAGGTCGGCTTCCAGTCTAACCGGATTCAGCTGAGTACCAGTGCTTTACAAGAAGCGACTGCCTATCTGACCTCCTCAACCCAGTTACCCGGGCAACCCGATACCCCTTGGTTAGACTGGTGTCAGACTTACTGGCTTCTGACTACCCGTAACGACTGCCAAGGATGTTCAATGACAGCCGGGACCTACAGTTTAACGTGCCATCCGAAACACAGTCATTGGTGTCTAAGATATACTTAGAAAGTACATACAAACTTAGAAAAGTTGCATTGGTACTTGCCTGACCTGGAATCGAACCCGCGCCCTCATACTCGAGAGGTTGGTTCTTTGCCCACTAGGCCACCACGACTTTTTATATAATACTAAATAAATATATTGAATCGAAAAAGGAGGTGGACGCCATTGATTCGTTCTTTCAAACAATGGCTGCCACAGTAAAAAAGCTACCAAAAAGAGAGCAGGTCCGAATAAAGAGACAAATATTTAATATGGTAACTGACGCCGAATTAAACTACATAGAGGGAACTCCAGCTCCAACATCTGAAGATGTCTCTACCAATTTGCAACATCAACGACCATGCCGTACCGCTTTTACTTCAAGATCTGGCTGTGGAACCGCGGCAGGCTTGGGCTATGAAGCTGTATCAGGATCTGGCTATGAAACCACCTCAAGATCTGGCTATGAAACCACCTCAAGATCTGGCTATGAAGCAGCTTCGGGGTCTGACTTTGGAACCGCCTCAGGCTCCGGTTATGAAGCAGCTTCGGGGTCTGGCTTTGGAACTGCCTCAGGCTCTGGTTATGAAGCAGCTTCGGGGTCTGGCTTTGGAACCGCCTCAGGTTCTGGCTATGAACCTGCTTCACGGTCTGGTTATGAAACCGCCTCGGGCCCTGGCTATGAAGCTGCTTCAGGGTCTGGCTACAAAACTGCAGTTTCTGAATACGAAACTAATCTAAACTAGTAGGTACTCTAAATTAAGTAAAAAGAAATAAAGATCCAGGAATTATCAGTGAGAAGATTTATCAGTGCAAAAACATAAAAATCGTTATTATGTGTCTACAATTCATGATTGTATTTGGCAAAAAAAGGGAAATGCCCATTTGATAAAGAAGGTTTGGCCAAGTAATGCCCAAGAAAGAAACAAGTTGTAGGCATTAGAGTTGACATCGTAGATAACGAAATAACTAAAAATGTTTACATAGAACTTGGTGGAACATCACAAACTGTAAACAGAAAATAATGCTAAAAATACATACATATATTTTTTAAGTTTTTATTCAATCCAATACTTAAAAAATATCCAGTACTGAATCCAATGTAAAGCCAAGGTCGTCATCGGGGGCGGGTACGGGGTCCATAATCGTAAACATTCGTCGAAATATCAGAAACGCAGTAAGAAAAGATACAAGTCGTAAGAGCACAGCACAAACCAAATTGTGAAATACGAAACGTCAACGATAAACGTCAACAAACAAGAGCATTAGGGATGGGACGTAGGATCAATTTATCGAAAAATCTATATTTGTCATAAACCGAAAACACGGAATCCTTGAAAGGAGTCGCATAAAATCGTGTTTAAAGGTACATCAATCACCAAACATTTTGTTTAATGATAACAATACAATGAATATATATTTACAAATATTTTTTTTAGTTTATTAGAAAATATTTAAAGAAAATCGATTTTCAAGAACCGGTTTTTAATAAATCGACTTTTTCAATATGGGTTTCAATCCCTAATTCTCTATTTTGACAAGACTGTCATGATCGTTACAGCGGAAGCGGAAGTATTTTAACAACTGAGTTCTGAATAATTTCATCTTTTTTTTTCCGGGGTTTTTTATCAGATAAATACTCGCAATATTTAAATTAATTATTTAGTATTTTTATTGTATTTATCACATAGATGGGCAAGTACTTGGCCAAGAATGGGCATTTCCCTTTGTTTTTTTAATTAAATAAAAGAAGAAAATATTAAACTTATACAATCATTTAACTGCCCACCTCAAACACAAGGATAATCTTTGATCGGCTTCAATGGGGTTGCGAAAATTGGTCCTCTGTTTTTCGATATATGGTCGACATATATTCGACAGTGCTTGAAATTTCTCATAATCCATTCTATGATAGTCATAAAATTTTTGCACGTCGTATTTTAAGTCATTAAATAAATTATTGAATTCACCCTTTGATTCCCTTTCTTTCCATAAATTATCAACCCAAAATCTTCTTCTATTCCTATTATTAGCCTGTGCACTTTCTTCTTCATCTGCAATAATCGATATCAACACTAAATCCCAATCTACCATTGTAAAACTGAGGCACACCAACACTCAATCAAACGCAACTGAAGACTGCAGGCAGCAGGAGTCGCTGAGGCGTGCTTTGTCATGCCGCGGCACCCCGGGGCATGCCGGGGCATGCCGTGGCAAAGTGCTGGAATGCCGCGGCACGCCGTGGCATGCCGTGGTAAAATGCTGGTATGCCGCGGTATCTAAGCAGCCGGTGTGCGCTGACTCACGGCAAAATCCCTTGCCATGACGTCCCGGTCTGCGTAGGCCCTAAGGGGTCGAGGAATTACGATTGCTAGCTAGTTGAAACTTGAACAGCATTCCGGTGGGGCGCAGGGGCCCGATTCTCCTAAGTTAATAATGCCAAAATCGAATAGAAATAGAATAGAACGTTTATTTCAACGAAAAAATAGCGGAATGCCACATACGCTTCAATCGTAATTGAGTCGGGATTGGATCTCAGTCGAACGTGAATCGTATGACGCTCTCGAGAAAATGGAAGAGCTACAAGGCATCATCGCGAAAAATTGGATTCTCGAAATTTTATTTAATGGAAGAATGGGTCTTTTAAATGTTGGTTCATCGATAACCGTTCAACCCGTAGTTCAACCTCAAAATACATAATATATCGTCGTATTCAGGCCCACAACCCGTTCCAAGATTCCAACCAACTGCTATGCAGCCACCAAATATGATTACGTTGTATCCACGAGACCATATGTAAACCAAGGAGAATTATCTGAGCAAGTGTCTCTTCCTAACATATGTATATAATTGAAGATGTTACAATAAATTATATTGATAATTTAAATAAATATCTCAAATTTAATGCCATAAATAATGCCTTACAGGTTTCCGGTATAATTTTACCTAGTAGTTGTGGTGATATAGCACAGGCGAATTTCATATCTGCATAAGTTCTACCTGTAGCTAAATATCTCAGCGTAGCAATTAATCGTTCTCTTGCAGTCACTGACTTTAAATAAATATTAAATTTAATATACCTATTTTGCGTTATTCATATTTCAGGGCGAGCACAGAACAAACTTGTTGTATCATTTGTCGTCCAAACATCGTGAGGAATATAACATAGTCAACGACCGAAACAAATTGAACAAAAGTGATGAATTGACAGAGACAAAGGATGAAAATGATCTTAATATTTCAAATAATAGTGACTGCCCGGACAATAACAATAAATTTCAAAAAACTACTTCATCTTAATTTGCGTATTTACAAACGCAGTGTGTTAACTTAGTAACAGTACATGGAAGGCCATTTTCGTTGATGGACGATCAGGCTGTTAGAATATCATAGCAATGGCAGCCCAGAGAATCTCAAACTTTGAATTCACACTCAATAAAAAATATATATATCAGAGAAGGCTGAAATTGTGCGAAAAGACATAGCTAAAGGTGCCAAAGGAAGGCAAATTTCATTAAAAATTGATAGTGCTACTCGCCTAGATCGAACATTTTTTGCCGTCAATGTACAGTATATTGAAAATGCCTCAGTAGTCATTAAAACTTTAGGAGTGACAGAGATGTGGGACAGAAGTACATCAGATTATCTACGAGAAAAGTTATTATATATCTTGAGAAAATACATATAAAATTAATGTGGATCAAATTTATACGATTACATCAGATAATGGGGCCAATATGTTGAAATTGACTCGCTCGATGAACGATATTTTAAAAGAAGATATAAGTGACGATGAGGATTCGGATCTACCTCTAGAATGCATTGACCAATTATTAGATATAAATTTTCAGTCCGATGATGATGTCCCGTATGAAATCACAACAGTTCGTTGTGCTGCACACTCACTGCAGCTTGCTATTCAAGATGCGCTAAAAGAAGACGAATCCCTTCCTATAATTGGACATGCGCGCTCGGCTGTTAGAAAACTCCGAACGCCTACTATGAAAAAAATTATAAAATTGGCTAAAAAAAATTAAGCTATTTTAGATAATAACACACGATGGCATTCGACTTTTGATATATTACAGCGTTTGAAAACTTTAAAGGGTTTTTGCTCTGAAGTCTCTAGAGAAGCGTTGTATTGTTCTCACACTTTTTGGGATGCTACTAATGATTTACTAAGTTCTCTGAGGCTAGCTAAAATGTGCACTAAAAAGCTACATGAGGAACAGCTTACTCTGAATGTTTTTGTTCACGAGATGAGGAGTTAAATTTGCCGTCATGTTCAAAGCCAAAGCGTCGTAAAATGAGGAATCAGGATAATGAAAACTTGGGCTCCAGTACCAGTCTTTCAGAAAAATCTGTGACATTAAAAGAAACTATGAAAATGATGATGGACTCAAGTGAAAGCGAGGAAGAACTAGATAATGATATTCCAAATCCTTTAGAAGTATTAATAAAAGAAAATATTAATGAATATGTTTTGGATAAACGTATTGTAAACGAAGAAGACCCACTTCTTTGGTGGAAAGTAAATAGCAACAAATATGGCATTCTTTCTCCAGTAGCCAGACAATATTTGGTAACTCCGCCCACAAGTGTCCCCAGTGAAAGAGTTTTCAGTGGTGCTGGACTACTTTACACACCTCATCGAAACAGGCTGGACGAAAAAAGAACCTCCAAACTTTTATTTTTAAAATTTAACATTCCATTGCTTCAATTTAATTATTAAGAATTAAAAATTATAACTTTAATAATTAAATAGTCAACATGTTATTAGAAAAACTATACAGGAATGAATTTTAAGCAGTGCATAAAAAAAAACTGGTGGTCCAGAATCATTAACAGAACATATCTGCATCATCAGTAAAAAAAAAATTTTCATTCTTTTGTCCGCCCTAAAATCAGCAAAATATGGATACCTACTATTCTTACGCGCTTGGAGTAGCGCTCGCGTCAGTAAACCGGTTTCGCGTCGCCGCCGTGCCTACTATGACGACTGTGACCGTACAATCGGTTACAAAATAAACATCTTTCGATATCAATAACTTTTCTTTTTTGTACTAAACCAAGACAAAATAAAAATATACGTATCTATAAAACTTATTTAACTATAAGTAGACAAAGTTTGCGCACTGGATAAAATTCATTCCTGTATTTTGTGTACCTTCTTACTTACTCATATATCATTATTTTTATACATAGATAAATAACTTGCAATTTAAACCAAATGTTAACATAAAAAGTATTGAAGTTTACTTTAGTATAAAATAATAAAAGTATGTTTTTGAAAAAAGGTTGATTTACGAATAGTTAATTATTCGTTGTTTTTTTTTAGTTTATATTTCATTCATTATAAATACATTTAAAGCCAAAGGTTATAAATACTTTGTTTCAAGTAATTGTTTAGTTTTTTAGTAAATATAAATTGTAAACTTTATTTAAAAATGATAGTAAAAAAGTAAAACAAGGCTGATTAATATTAGATTTGATAAGATCTCTGAAGTTCTATTTTCATAATAATAACTTTAATTTAGAATCTAAGTAAGTATGATTTAATAAAAATATCTAAATGTTATCTATTGTACTATTATTTCATATGCATGCATATAGTAATTTCCTTTTTGATTATTAAAAACATTCGCTAAATATTCGCATAATTTTTGCGAATGCGAATGCGAATATTCGTTACATCACTAATTTGTACACAATTACTGACTTTACATCGTACTTTTGCGTGGCTTCGTGATCTAGTTACTGGAGATGAGCAGTGGTTACTTTATGTTAATCATAACAATAAGTGACAGTGGCTTAGCGCGGGTCAAAGAGGAGTACCAACGGTTAAATCTAAAATGACTACGCAGAAGGTTATGTTGAGTGTTTGGTGGAACATGCACGGAGTTATCTACTGGGAACTATTACCGCAGGGAACGACCATAAATAGTGAATACTATTGTGCTATGTTGGATAAAGTAGCCGATAATCTTAAAGGAAAACATGGCAATGTGTATCTCTTCCACGACAATGCCCGACCTCACACCTCATCGATGACCTGTAAAAAAATTAAGGAGCTAGGCTGGATTTCTTTAGCCCATCCTGCGTACTCGCCGGACATTTCTCCATCTGACTACCACTTGTTCCGATCGTTACAGGCTGTCATTAGCGGAAAATCTTTTGATAACCGAGATGCATTAGAACAGTGGTTGACAGATTTTTTTAACTCTCGTGAGTCCAGGTTTTACGAGAATGGTATTATGTCGCTTCCCCAACGTTGGCAGGAGGTCATAGATAATGATGGACTATACATTCAATAAAATGTTAAGCTTAATTGTACGAAAAAAATAAAATAAAGTTTCTTAAAACATTATCAGATTATTATGTTACAACCTAATAATATTAGTATAGATACATTCTGGTTAACAGAAACGAAATGGGTCGAGATGCCATCGCTCAGTATTACTGCTCGTGTCTAACAGGTAGACGCACAGTAGAAAGTTGTGCTCATACTATTTCAATAATATGGTATCTAAGGTAAGGCAGGCACATACAATTTAATCTGCCGTCTGCACTCGTAAAACACCCCTGGACGCAGCAGCAGCCCTCTGCCGCACCTGCGAGCGCTTCCGCGGGATACATATAGATAGAGCCTCGAGCTCACTGGGACCTACCTATATTTGGTTGTGTAATGAGTGTCATGTCAGGGTAGTGTCATTTTTGTGAATTAACACTTTTCATTTTGCGTATTGTATTGTGTGTGTCTTAAAATGTGTGTATGTATACTTAAGAACCCAGTGGTCTGGCACGCGACTGGCGAGAGACCAGACGATATGTCGTTATTCCCGTGGAAGATGGGTAGGTCTTTAGTATGGGACGCGACCTGTGTCGATACTCTTGCACCATCCCACCTTCCTAGCTCGGCGCGATGTGCTGATTCCGCTGCTGCCGCTGCAAAGAACCTCAAACGCCGCAAATGTAGTACCCTGGTAGGTAACCAATGCTATAGACGACGAGTCAGGAGAAGCGTCAACTTATGGTAAGCGCCCTCCACATAATGTCATTCCTGCAAATGTCAATACCGGTGGAGGGCTATTACATAGCATTAAAATAGGTGCAGGCTCAAGGGATGATGCTGAGGACAAATATGGCAATCTCAGATGTTTTAGCAATGGGTGTTGTTATCAAAAAAATTCAATGGCCAGCTCTTCGTCGAGAACAATTAGAAGCAGGAGAACTCCCCCAAGCAGTGTTAATTAAATTTGATGACCCGACTGTAGGTACCCGAGTAAAAAATGCGGAGGGTCTAGTATCAATAGCACCAACATCGGCAACTTTTCAGGCTAACAAAGGTTACGGTGATGTTGAAAGATTAGGTAATGCTACCTTTAATCTTGAGTTGGGCCGGCACTGTTCACAAGCTTCAAGGTACGACATTGGAGAGGGTGGCAATGGACCTCGAATTTTTTTTTGCAAAAGGTCAGTTTTATGTGGCTTCAAGTCAAGTGTCAAGAATTTAGATGGTGTAGCATTAAATGATTTGGAACCGTCAAAATTACTGAACAGACCACATGATAACAAAGCTCTATATGTATAACACACAGGGTTGCCAATCTGTGGGGAATTCCCCAAACTGCGGGGAATCTCAAGTTGGTTGGGGATTTATTGGGGATTGACATTATGTGGGGAAAATGCGGGGATTTTAACATCATATTCTCATCAATTTTTATTTCTTTTATTATCGATAACAACATTTTTTTGAATCACTAAGTATGGCTCAAGTGTTTATAGCTGACGGTCTCATAACGAAAAATCAAAATACCGGTAATTGCACATCTCTATGTATGGCACATCCCTAGTTTGTCAGTTGTCTGTCTTGTCTTGTCAATGATCAGGGGATTCCCTTTTTGCAATCTTTGCACAAATGCTCGACATTTGTGTGAACAACGCATGGTTAGTTTATCGCAGAGATTGTAGTAATCGGGCTACGAAGCACATGCCTTTGAAGTCTTTTCGGTGCCAATTAGCAAGTGAGTTACAGAATAAAAGTAGATCTCGTATATCTGTAAACAACAACTGTCGAACAGATGTCCGCTATGATAATATTGGCCATTTCCCTAGTTTTGCACAGTCATACGGTCGCTGCAAACTATGTATAAAAAATAAGACTGATGTGTATTGTATAAACTGCTGTTCGGAGCTCAGGTAGGTTACATTGAGTGGACTGTATATTGGTGAATTACTGTTTTAATCTTCAACAAGTACAATAGGTGTTATAGTTGTGTAAACATTCATTGGTTGAACGCGAGACGCGAGCCGAACGCGAAGTGAAGCTCGCCGCCGCCGCTCGCCGCGTGCCGGCTGTCTCCCCCGCGCCCGCGCCTCAGCCGCCGCCATCGTCCGCCGACATGGTCACGCGGTTGATGCGTGAACATCCTCCCGCCTATTGACATCTTCGAAGGGAAGAGGGCAAATATTGTTGAACCCTCTTGTGATGACTCCTCTCTTTGTCTTCACGTCTGCCACGCGTGTGACGCCGTCGACACCTGCATAGGTTCGTACTACACGACCTAGTGCCCAAACAAGTGGTGGAAGCGCCTTCTCTCGGATTAGAACGAGTGTTCCTTCTCTGAGCTTCCTATCTGAAGCGACTGACCATTTGGTTTTCTGTTGGAGTAATGAAATATATTCATTAGAGAAACGATGCCAGAAGTGTTGACGAACGTACTCAATCCTTTTGAAGCGGTCTAAGCAGCTAATGGTTTTGTCAGGAACCTGTGAACACGTTATAGACGTGAGTGTTCGTCCAATTAAGAAATGGGAAGGAGTGAGGACAGATAAATCAGATGGGTCACAGGACAAGGGAGTTAAAGGACGGGAATTGAGAACAGCCTCTATTTGACACAAACAAGTTGCCAGTTCTTCGTAAGTGAAGTTAGTGAGACTTAGTAACTTTCTTAAATGGTTTTTGGTGGACTTAACGGCAGCTTCAGCCATGCCGTTAAAGTGAGGGGAATAAGGAGGAGCAAAAACAAATTTAATGCCTTGCTCTGCCATTTCCGATGCAACCCCAGAGTCAGTGATGATTCGTTTTAAATCATTATCAGCCCCAACAAAGTTCGTGCCGTTATCTGATAGTATGCTTTGAGGTTTACCACGGCGAGACGTGAAACGATTCAGAGCTGCAATAAAGCCTTCTTTCGTAAGGTCGGTGACGAGCTCCAAATGGACCGCCTTTGTTGCATGACAAACGAAGATGCATAAATAGGACTTTGTAAGCTTACAACCGCGACCTTTCCGGTCAGCTATCAGCACTGGGCCAGCATAGTCAACACTAGAGTTAAAAAATGGAAATTCAATATTGGTTCTGGAGCATGGAAGTTGACCCATCATTGGTTGTATATTTTGACACTTATACCTAAAACATTTTAAACATTTTTTGACAACAGTTTTTGCAAGATTTCTGCCGCCTAAAGGCCAAAACTTAAGTCGCATATTTGCCAATAACAACTGTGGACCAGCGTGAAGCAACCTTTTATGTTGCATTTGAAATAGTATTCTAGTAAGATGATGTTTACTACAAAGTAAGATCGGATACTTTGTATTATAATCATCATCATCCTCCGAGCCTTTTCCCAACTATGTTGGGGTCGGCTTCCAGTCTAACCAGATTCAGCTGAGTACCAGTGCTTTACAAGAAGCGACTGCCTATCTGACCTCCTCAACCCAGTTACCCGGGCAACCCGATACCCCTTGGTTAGACTGGTGTCAGACTTACTGGCTTCTGACTACCCGTAACGACTGCCAAGGATGTTCAATGACAGCCGGGACCTACAGTTTAACGTGCCATCCGAAACACAGTCATTGGTGTCTAAGATATACTTAGAAAGTACATACAAACTTAGAAAAGTTGCATTGGTACTTGCCTGACCTGGAATCGAACCCGCGCCCTCATACTCGAGAGGTTGGTTCTTTGCCCACTAGGCCACCACGACTTATAATACTTTGTATTATAATCGTATGGTGAATTATCAAGCCTGCCTCCTACGCGTATAATTCCCTTTGTATCTACAAATGGTGTCAATGAAATTAGACGATTTTTATGAGGCAGTGATTTTCCCGACTTCAAAATATTGCACTCTATTGGAAACATCTCTGCTTGCGCACTAAGTAGTAAACATGTTAAAGCTTTATCTAATTCATCAGTGGAAAGCGAACCTTGCCGTTTACGATTAGATTTTTTTAAATTATGAATGAATCTATAGATGTAGGCAATGATTCTTTGAAGACGATTGAAATTAGAATTATTTTGAATTAATGACTGAATTATTGAATTGTTAGACGACTGATTAGAATCAATAAGAATGTCACTTTTATCAGTAAAATTACACACTACTTCAGGAAGATTTTGGTTCACGCTATTACAGGGCATAATAGGCCAGCTACTTTCGCAGCTGTGTAAGAAACTAGGGCCCGTCCACCATAACGAGCATGCACCGAAGGAATCGGCTCTCGCCCCGCGAGAAACAAGATCAGCCGGATTGAATAATAAAATCGTCTTCAATTTCGGCCGAGAAGACTCATCCGTTAAAGAGAAACTCTGGTTCATGCTAGGATATGAGCCAGGGATATTGATCATTGTTGATAGAAATTTGAAATGCGCTGAAGAATTAACCAAATATGGTTTGATTTATGATATGCGTACCATGGATCTTGCTCAATGGGATGATACTAATTTCTATGAATTCATTAACGCAACGATCTTTGGCGAAGCTGAGAGAATTCGCTTGTGCAACTCAATTAGAGATCGTCTCTCCGCTCTGCGCGGAATTAGATGGTGTGGAGCTGAATTTGAATCAATTTTTCATGAAAAGATATACCAAAATACGCGGGAAATTAACGGTCTCGCCACGCTAGGGCACTATATAGATTTCAAAGGTGTTGCCGTAGGAACTCTTCCCCATTTAGGCGTTGGTGAATTTCCCTCGAACTTTAACGAGAAATCAAAACTCTATGATGATTTAGGTCAGAGTAAACTTTATTCTATAATGCTGCCCTGCGTCCTGCCTGGGGTTGACATCATCTACGTGGGATCTGCCCCTGGGAAAGGTTGGACTGACGCGTTGAAGGATATGGCTTACAATCAATCAGTCTTATCCTTCGATCCACGACCGCTGAGCGATGTCCCTGAGAGAGTCACTCATCTACAACAACCAGTGAACTCATTTGATGACATCGGCCCGCACCTAAGAGACAATCCGGCTCGAAGGACCATTGTTCGGAGCTCAGGTAGGTTACATTGAGTGGACTGTATATTGGTAAATTACTGTTTTAATCTTCAACAAGTACAATAGGTGTTATAGTTGTGTAAACATTCATTGGAGACGCGAGCCGAACGCGAAGTGAAGCTCGCCGCCGCCGCACTATGGGATATTTTAACGATCTAGTTGGTCAAAATTATCTACGTTACTAATTGGTTCTCAAACCGATTACTAAGGCTTTCTGTGCCTAACTGTGATATGTTGGGTAAATAAAAACAGATTTATAATGTAATAGACATAAGTATGTAATCAAAGATTTAAAAAATATGAAAACATGTGGGTAAAAGACAATACCTACAATTTTACATAAAACTACGTACCTATTTTACACAAAATTCACAGTGTATTAAATATAATAGCTACAAAGACAGAAAACATGCATAATTATTTTAACTTTTTATGGCAAATCATTATCATCTTAAGAATAATCACATAATATAATACAGTTCGATAACAGATATTAAGTACATATTTAAATCAGAGAAATCATAGTAGTAGTGATCATAAGTTTGTTTTTCATCATTAGGTAATAATTTTATTTTTATTTATTCTGAAGATTCGGAAAACGAAGATTCTGTGTCTTCAGATTCGGAATCAGGATGAGGTTGTACTGATATCAGTAAGTTTATTGTTTCTGGCAGGAATGGTTTTGTCTTTTTAATTCTTTTGGGTCTTCTCGCGGACAAAAGAGGATCAGAAGTTAAAAGTAATCTGTTAAGCACATCTAAATTACAGGCTTCTCGAGAAAATTTCCGGGCAAAATTTAGGCGATATGATTTATAATGTTTATTTCGTGCTTCTGAAGCCTCTTCTGAAAGTTGCCCAATAGGCAACAATGTATGTTTAATCACAGTAGCCCCGTGTACTAATATCTTATGCATGGTTGGTGTCATGGGGCACCAAGAATATAAATCGACATACAATTTTGCAGTGTCTGCAGTATAACTTGAAAATTTTTGAATATCGATCTCATGACCACTAGATATTGCTTCGAGTATGACTTTAAATCTATATATCAAGTTAAAATCAATCCCTGTTATTTGCGAAGACAATTGTGGGTTATTGAAGAATCTTCTACTTGAATTCCCGTCATTACTGTTGCCGAATCCGGCTTTTGGCAAATCTACCAGTAATCCCATTTCTTGCTTGAATTTTTCTTGAACCTGTAATTTGGTTTCTTTAAAAATAGCTGAATCTTCAAAATTTTTTTTCATAATTCTTTTTTTTTGTAAGGGCAACCTGTACGCTAAATGCAATAGGCTCTCAAATATTCTAATTCTGGCATGTAAAATAGACAAACCAAAATCTAATGCATCTGGGTTACAAATTTTCTCCTTATTCAATTTGTTAAAATCGGACGAGGTTTCTTTGCAAATGTAACACCTTTGTGTTGATGTGGTCCCTGTGGCTGCGTTGCAAACTTTTCCGTCTACCATGGTCAGCAGCATTTTTTGTTTTATTTTATATTCACTGTCATCTATGATAATACTCAACCATTCTGGCATTGATGATATGGATTGTTTTACATACGCTATTTCATCATTAGTAATGTCATTAGATTCTTTTACAAATCTTATGCGTATGGGGCGACAAAATCGAGGGGAAGATGGGGTCGGATTTTGCCACAAAACTTTATTGTTCTTGTTACACACCAAGCGAAGCGGAACAAATGAACTCTGAAATATATACTTGTCCGAATCAGATTCATTGATGAACTTTTGTTGGTATTGGGCTTGCTGGGAGCCATCACATCCCCATTTAGATATTAAAGAAAGGTTTTCTTTTTCATCGTCTGTAAGTTCACTTATTACTTCTTTAAGATAGCAAAGTAGCCTTTTATTTGTATGCTCTAGCAAGCTATCTAGTCTCACTTCAGCGCAAGTTTCTGTTACTCTATATCCTGACTTATCAGGGTAACACTCTGATTTTGCTTTCTGAATCAAATTGTAGCTTGGAAACATTTTCTTGTTAGTAGCTCTTATTATTTCGTATTGTCTTCTCGAAAGTCCCGCCTCTACAATCATAGCAAGGGCTTCAAATGGACTCAGCATTTTTGTATCATCTTTTTTAAAATATGCTTTCTTGTACTTAGATGCACGCCTTGGAGAGACATTAATTTCTTTTAATACTAGAGAGGCGTCTCTTTTTCCCATGCTATATAATTTAGATTGAGTGGCATGCGTAAGAACACTAAGCTCGGCCCCTCGAAGCTCCTCCGTCTTTCTTCTTTTTGTCCTCTCACTAGATCTTTCAAAGGTTTTTACTGGCCGACCTGGTCGGCTGGTCGACCTACTAACTTTTGGTAATTCGAAAGTGCCCTGTAGCCAATCACGATTTTTCGTAAGAAAGTTATCAAGTTTATAAGTTGAAGCCTTCCATCTTCTTTTTAATTCTGATTTTACATATGAAAATTTGTGTTTTATTTCATTTATTTGCTCTGGGGAGTATTGGTCCAAATTTACAAGGTAATTCTCCATAAAGTCGAGTTTTTTATTGAATTCAGGTAGGTCTTGGTCTTGCATTTTCTCAAAAATGTATTTTCTGGTTAATAGTCTTACATTTGAGGGACCTGAAATAAAAAAAAAACACAAGAGTTCAATTAAATTATAACATATTTGGATATTCACATTTGAAACTATAAACCACACTTTAAGGGACCCATTCTTTCCCGTGATAAATAAAAAGTGATCTCAATTACTCTCTGAAAAGACCCCAAACTATCAATGAAAGTCCCCTCAAAATCAGTTCAATTTTTTCAAAGGTTAGCCCGGACAAACATAAAAACCCTTATATTTGATTTATTTCTATACTACTATATTACTTTATAACATGTAATGATATTTTATGAAATCGGACTAAGTCGGAACAGATTATTACTTTTCTAGAAAATAGAGACAGGGGGCTACCAATATACATTGAAAAGAGAGCCGGGACACACCCTGATATATAACTAATCCTCCAATCTTTGTAAAAAAATGTTAAGAATTTCTAATAAATTTCTCTTAACAGTTAAATAAATAAAAAAATGGAACAAACATTGTTGTGATGATAAAAGTAATACTAATATATTTTTACATACCTGCTTCTTCCGTATTCATCACAAAATCTTTCAGGAAAGTGACACAAATTATAAAAAACAACTTCGAAAATGTAGAAAAATAACTGTTGCGAATGATACAAGCGCGCACTCAGATAGACGATCGAGAGTCGACTGTCGTTACAGGCGGTCGCGCGGGTGGGGGGGCGCGCATACGCATTCTTTGTGTGGCCCAGTCATTGTATTTTGTAACACAGGTATTCTTTTGTGCGAATTTCACTATTTTGGAAATTGATTAATGGCCAGCTAGATCGCCTAAATACCCCTTAGTGCGCCGCTCGCCGCGCGCCGGCTGTCTCCCCCGCGCCCGCGCCTCAGCCGCCGCCATCGTCCGCCGACATGGTCACGCGGTTGATGCGTGAACACTGCAACCAAAGACTGTGTTTAGTACGTTAGAGAAATTGTTTTTATGATTATCATAGTAAGTGAAAGTTTCTAGCTATGTTGACTGATTATATTTGTTTTTTATCTGAAATTCAGAATAATAATTGTTACATATCTTTTCATTTAGACTGATTATATCGTTGATCTGAGTAAAATGTTCCTCAAAATAAAGATTTAAGGTAAAAATAAAGATTTTCTAATACAATACAAAACATGTCATTTTTATTATATTTTACCTTATCACTTGTACAAAATATAAATAAGTCCTAGAAAGTAATAATTCGGCAATGTGTAATATACAGCACATCAAAATTATCGACAACTTTATGGCAAACTTGGCAAGGTCCAGTATACTGCACATGCATTTTCCGGAAATGAGGTAATACCAGATTTTTGAAATTATTTTTTCATGTCCTAACAACTCCTAGTGAAGCCGAAAATGTGAAAAAAATACATGAGTTTAAAAAAAAATCTCTTGTCGAATTAAGGGTTAAATGAACCTGCCAAAGTCTAAATATTTTATAAGAATTCTTACTTAGAACAGAATTTTAAAGAGATTAGACTAGACGCTAATAGGGTAGCTACTCGTAGGCAACAGGCAGGTAATAGGTACCAAGTTCCTAGTGCCAACAATCTGCTGACACCTCTCTATGCAGATAAGCTTCCTTTGGCTGAAAGAAAGAAAAACGACATCAAATCGTTGATTGATCAAAATCTCATTCCTAATTATTACGTTTCTTCCTATTTTGATAAAATCATTGTTTATCTTCGTTCGGATTCCCGATTACACCAACGGAATTACGTGTCATTGCAAAAACGTATTTAGACAAGAAGGGTAAAAAAGTTAACGCTTTCGTTAACAATTATCCTGGAAAAGAATGGGTCTACTCCTTTTTGAAACGAAAATGCTTTGCGTATTGTTGAACAAAACACTCCGCCAACTAGTTTAACTAGTAATACTACGTCTTTCTGTACCGTATCGCAGAACCTACGACACGATCCAACTGCCATATGTGTTCACTTAATTGCTCTAGTAAAAAGAATCAAAGAACTCTCTCCAAATTTAGAAATTTTGCATATTTTGAGCGATGGTCCTTTAACTCAATACCGCAACAAGTCAATGTTTTTTTTTACTGGCTACGTTATTAAGTAAAGAGTTTTCCGTTACAACTATTAATTGGCATTTTACTGAGCGAGGTCACGGAAAAGGTGCACCTGATGGTGTTGAGGTGTGCATCAAACGCATTTGTGACAGTTATGTTGCGAAGGGAAATGACGTATCGAATTTAGATGATTTCGTGTCACGTTATTAAAATAACAATTAACTAAAATAACATTTATGCTTATAAAATAAAAACTACTTGAACAAAGTGAAATAAATTTTTATGGGACACCACCTGGCAGCTATTTCGCGTCGAACAAAAAAGAAGAATCACGTAAATCGGTCTATAAACTTCGGTGTAATCGATGTATATACATAGAAAATGAGAACCTCCTCCTTTTTGGGAAGTCGGTTAAAGATAAACCAATGTGCCCCCAAGGTTAACTGCAGTATTTAGCTATTTGTCAAACGTCATAAAGCTTAAGTATATCTCTTGTTAGTTATTTTCTGTTAATAATGGATATCAATATGTTAGATTTGGATGATTTGGAAGTGTTAGATGAAATTGAGAGTTACCGGAGACCCAACAGAGTTCGTCATCGACGAAACCCGTTTGACTTGCCTGATAACGATTTTAAATATAAATATAGATCCAGCAAACGTTTTGGCGAGAGAATTGTAGATTTACTGCGTGATGATTTGTCCAACGATCGTCGAGGATTTCCCTTCAGCTTCGAAATGCAAGTAGCTTGCGCACTTCACAACTAGGCACGCCATGAGGTAAGTGTCTACCAAGCTTGTAATGCAAATAACGCTAGCATATACAGGGTGGGCCATATCAGTGTTGGCGATTTAGTTCTTCAATTTCTCGGTAACTCGCGGCGCGGGGTGGCGGGGGGATATGTTGTTCGCTGCGCCGCTTCCTGGAAATTTAGTCGCCATGGAGCCGTACACGGGAGTGCAGCGAGTATTTTGTGTCCGAGCGTATTACGAAAACAATAAATCAGTGATTACTGCACGACGTTTGTACCGGTATGAACACGGTTTACGCGATTTAAGTGAAGTTCCAAGCGCCAATGTGATACGAAAATGGATCAGAATGTTTGAAACAACCTACTCAACAGTACCAATTACGGCTCGTGGTCGCCCAGTTTCTGCAAGATCAGCCGATATTGTGGAGCGTGTTCGTGTTTCAGTTCAGCGAAATCCGCAACAGTCAACACGTAAGAGAAGTCGATCTTTGGACGTCAAAAGAACAACTTTGCGACGAATTTTGAAACGTGACTTGCATTTGAAGGCTTATAAGATTCAGATAGTCCAAGAATTAAAACCCGATGATGCCAATAACCGACTTAACTTTGTCAATTTGTTGCTCGAGCGCTTCAACAATTTCAACAATTGTGATTTTTAGTGATGAGGCTAATTTTCACCTTATGGCCCTGTGAACAAGCAAAATTGTCGGTTCTGGTCCGAGACTAATCCCCGACGCTTGCATGAACGTCCACTTCACAGCCCTAAGCTTGTCGTGTGGGCTGGGATAACGTCAACCGATATTATTGGGCCATACTTTTTTGAGGACGAAAGAGGGCAAGCGATGACGGTTAGAGATAACAATTATTGCAACATGATAAAAGACTTTTTGGTGCCAGCTTTGCAAGAACTTCCAAGGCATACCTCGAGGATGTGGTTTCAACAGGATGGGGCCACATGTCATACGGCTAGGGTATCCATAGAGCTACTGAAAAATGTTTTTCCGGAAAAATTCATCTCGAAAAGGGGGGATATTGAATGGCCCCCACGTAGCTCCGATCTCTCTCCATGCGATTATTTTCTATGGGGCTACCTCAAATCGGTAGTTAACGAGAATAATCCGACCAATTTAGAGCAGCTGAAGAGGAATATTATTCAGGAAAGTAACAAAATACCGAGAACGACTTTTCAACGAGTTTTCCAAAAGAAGATGGATCAAAATTGCCCCACGTCCTATAACAATGTGACGTATCTCAAAAAAAAGATAAAAATGTTTAAAAAAATATGGCATACTCTCTAATTTATTTTTTTTACACCTTCATACGAAAAAACTGATTTAAAAATTGTTCAGGCGCTGTTATGAAAACATCGTTCATAGGACTATTTGTGGACTATTTTATTAAATTATTTTTCTGTTTGATAGGGTATACCTCACAGGTGGTCCCATAATTATCAGGTCAGGATCTGATGATGGAAACCCTGAGAAATCCAGGGCAACTTTTGAAAGTTGTAGGCATGCGTAGGATAAAAACTTGACTATAAGGTGTATGTCTTATAACAATATGCAATAGTGAAGGTTTGGAGCTGACCTGATGATGGAGACGAAAGAAGGTCGAGGGAACTCGACAACCGAATATGTAAACTACCTCGTGTTTGGGCTTATATTATTTGTATTGAATAGACCTTTACAACAGTGAAGGTTTGAAGCTGACTTGATGATGGAGACCAGAGAAGGGCGAGGGAACTCGACAACTGAATATGTGAACTACCTTGTGTTTGGGCTTATATTATTCGTATTGATAAGAACTTTCCACTTATGCAGATAGTAACAACTATGCTTGTCACGAAAAGCGAAAAAAAAACACTTTTGATAATAAAATAAAACCGACTCCCAAAAACACTGAAAAGCAAAAAAAAACTATTCTTAGGAGCATCGGCCTTGAAGTCGGTGGGGAAAAAAACTTAGGTACATCCATTACACACCGACTTCATATTTTGTTGTCGAGTTCCCTCGACCTTCTCTGGTCTCCATCATCTGGTCAGCTCCAAACCTTCACTGTTGCAAAGGTCTATTCAATACAAATAATATAAGCCCAAACACGAGGTAGTTTACATATTCAGTTGTCGAGTTCCCTCGACCTTCTTTCGTCTCCATCATCAGGTCAGCTTCAAATCTTCACTGTTGCATTGTGTTATAAGACATACACTTTATAGTCAAGTTTTTATCCTGCGCATGCCTACAACTTTCAAAAGTTGCCCTGGATTTCTCAGGGTTTCCATCATCAGATCCTGACCTGATGATTATGGGACCACCTGTGAGGTATACCCTATCAAACAAAAAATAATTTAATAAAATAGTCCATAAATAGTCCTATGAACGATGTTTTCATAACAGCGCCTGAACAATTTTTAAAGCAGTTTTTTCGTATGAAGGTGTAAAAAAAATAAATTAGAGAGTATGCCATATTTTTTTAAACATTTTTATCTTTTTTTTGAGGTACGTCACATTGTTATAGGACGTGGGGCAATTTTGTATGGATTGTGATTTAATAAATAATAAATAAAAATAAATAAATTGTGATCCGTCTTCTTTGCGACTTCGGTTCCAAGAGTGCCAAGCAGCCGAGGGAAGCCATTTGGACAACATAATTTCTAAGTCTTAAGAATTCCTATGCTTCTACTTTAAAAAAATACAAATATATTTTTGTTATGTTTCGTAGCTTTTTTTAAATCGAATATTTAAACTGCCGGTATCAACCATTTACTACTTATATTATTTACATATTCAAGACAATACTGGTGATCTTCTTCTTCTTATCGAGTGAGCTGCAGATTTTATCACCTAACGAGCCCTAGTGTCAGAGTTTCTCAAATCCGCCTGGCGGCCTCTGACGTGGAATAATACTGGTGATTTACATGCTAGTATATCAGCCAGTAATCAACAGTGTGTGCAAAAGAGTAGCAGGCGTTTCAGCGCGTATGTCGTATACATTTATAAAAATGCCTGGGTCGCTTGGCGAACGAGAAGTCAATACGAGAAAATTTCGCAGTTTTGCAGGTTTCCCGACAGTTATTGGTGCAATTGATTGCACACACATACGTATAAAAAAATTAAAGAAAAAAAAACCTTTTTAAAAACAAGCTTTTTTTTAAATGCCCTAAAAAGAAAAAAATAAACATTTTACACTAAAACTTTTACTGTTAACTTATAACGTCATTTCAAATTTAACACATTTGACACAATTTATATATTATAAAAGCTTGTCGCGAGATTTAAGTATTCGTATTACTAAGTATTCGTATTTTCTTAGTTTTACCTATAATTTTAATAGGCAGCAGGTACGAATACTTAGATCTCGCTTCTGTAAGAAGAATGTATGGGGATATTGAGACTGCCAAAAAGACAATTGTTGCATGAGCAGTGCTTCATAACATTGCCATAGACAAGCAGGAAGATATATTTTCCAGAGAAGTCAACAATGAGGAGTCCTCTAGTGAAATATTACCAGCATAGATAACCACACAAAATACTGTAAGAGGAAATATTTGGAGGAGACAATTTATTGAAACACACTTTGAATAAAATAAGTTGATAATTTGCTTAGGCTTGTTACCACTGTGTGAGTATATTTTCTCATAGTAAATGTGTCCCTCCTAACTTCTAATTGTCAATTTTTATTTATCAGGATGCACTTATGGTGATTACTGAGATAAAAAAAATATTTTGACAGTGATGAAAAGTTTTCTGAAGTGAGTTTCTCAAGTGTCCGTTTATACAAAGGCATGTGCATCACTACAGTCCGATCTTCTACGTACATCTGCTGTATTCTGGATATCAAACAAGTTTTGTTTTGGATTTAAAAACTTCGTAAGTAAATATTGTATGATACAAATGTATGTATCTGGTTTTTCACTATAACACAAACGCCTTCTCTAATGATAACCATTTATATTTTCAGTTTAAATAACTCCACATACGGGTTCGACAATTCCTGAACAAATAGAAACCCTTCTCAATTTTCTGGACGAACATAGAGATTTAGCTCGCGGGAGTTTAGCGTCAATTCACACTTATCATAACCACACCCCAACCACAACCACACCACAACGACGCCATGTGGTCGGGCGTATATTTTGTATTGAAAATGAATATTACAATTTACACGTACTACATTTTGACGTTCTTATCGACCACCTGTGTAATACAAACACATCGCAATCACATAGCGACGGCAACGCCGCCAGGCGGCGGCGCACAGTGTGTTATTTAGCCATAAAAGTTGGCCAATAATGGAATTTTATATTTTGCGCTAACTACCTAGAATTGTATCTGGCCAAAAAGCTTATTAGTCACTGCAACCAATAGTAAAACACGTAAAGCGGTAGCTTAATACAGCGCCCTATGCGGCCAGTCGGAAGTTACAGCTCGCTTACGCCAGACGTGTGATTTTGCGATACGTTGTTATTTCGGTGTTTTCCAAACTCTTGTTTTTGTTTGGTGGAGTGGTTTTGTGTCAGTTTTTGTGATGGATGGGTCTACTCCAGGTATGAACTTTCTGATTTATATCATTCTATTAAAAAATATATTGTAGATTTTTGTATTTACAGCGGTAAACACAGGTCTAATTAATTGTTGTAAAAATAATTTATGTTGCATTTCAAAAAGGGTTTTGTTGTATTTCTGAATGTGTTATAATATGAGGTTGTTATTTCATTGTCCACTCATAAGAAAAGTAGCCGCACGAAACCGCTCCTTTCTTTTTTTTAATTTTTTTTTTCTAGCGGCCTATATTATTTGATACAAATTTATTTTGTTAACATTATTCGTTTTAATTATTATAGGACCTTCTGGGATGAAGATGATTACTCGGAAAAACTTATATGACATTGCACAAAACTCAATAGGGTCATCATTTGACGAAAAACTTAAGCTTATGGAAATCGAAGTGTTAAACACAAATTGTCTATTGTTAAGCACCAATTTAAACAAAAATGGTTGGAAGCTCAAAAAAACAAAAAGAGATTCGAAGAAAAAAATGCCACGTGGCTAAAAGACACAATAACTTTACCGAGCAGGTGAAGCACAATACATTGCAAACAAATCAAATAAAATCATTTATTTCATTTAGGCCTTTACAGGCACTTATGAACGTCAAAAAGTATAAATAAGGTTGATTCTAGTTGCCCATTCCAAAAGTAGCTTCCTATGGAGAAGAACGGGCAAGAAATAATGGGTATTATATTTGGTATGTAGTGCTTACAATATTTTAAGGGTTGACTCTGAGAAAGTTATACAATGCAAGTTGGACTAGGAATTAATTGATTAATTTTAATTATATGAGAAATTATTATACAAACTAATTTTAAGAAGTTATTGAATTTAACAAACCAAGTTATATAAAGCAAAAAATAATAATAACGACGTGATAAGAACAAAAACATGAATGAGTACAAAGATATTGCCAGACAGCCTACCAGTCGCCAGGGAAGCCACTCGTGCAAAGTAGGACTAACGCCATACATCTAAACTTGCTATTGTTTACATTATGACTAATGTGACTTTTTTTATAACATTTTTCTATTTGTTTGTTTTAGGAGTTAGCCCCGGGCGTCCTCAAAAATAATTTGAAGAATCAAGTGAAAGAAGTAAAAGACGGAAAACCGAAGACCTGAGGTCAAAAGATTTAGCAGAATTAACGTATGCAACACAAATGCAATTGCGACAAGCCAGCAAAGTTGAAGCTTCGAAAGTTGTTAAAGACCTTACGAAAAGTCCTCGAAGAGCTAAAAAATACATCAAGGCCTTTAAAGAAAGTGTTGAAAAGCAAGATCAGCCTCGTCAATTATCACCTTTATAAGCATTGTCAATGTTTACAGAAGCAGAATTAACTAAAACTCAATATCAAAGAGTCCGTGAGACGAACCCAAAGGGAAATGCCCATTTGATAAAGAAGGTTTGGCCAAGTAATGCCCAAGAAAGAAACAAGTTGTAGGCATTAGAGTTGACATCGTAGATAACGAAATAACTAAAAATGTTTACATAGAACTTGGTGGAACATCACAAACTGTAAACAGAAAATAATGCTAAAAATACATACATATATTTTTTAAGTTTTTATTCAATCCAATACTTAAAAAATATCCAGTACTGAATCCAATGTAAAGCCAAGGTCGTCATCGGGGGCGGGTACGGGGTCCATAATCGTAAACATTCGTCGAAATATCAGAAACGCAGTAAGAAAAGATACAAGTCGTAAGAGCACAGCACAAACCAAATTGTGAAATACGAAACGTCAACGATAAACGTCAACAAACAAGAGCATTAGGGATGGGACGTAGGATCAATTTATCGAAAAATCTATATTTGTCATAAACCGAAAACACGGAATCCTTGAAAGGAGTCGCATAAAATCGTGTTTAAAGGTACATCAATCACCAAACATTTTGTTTAATGATAACAATACAATGAATATATATTTACAAATATTTTTTTTAGTTTATTAGAAAATATTTAAAGAAAATCGATTTTCAAGAACCGGTTTTTAATAAATCGACTTTTTCAATATGGGTTTCAATCCCTAATTCTCTATTTTGACAAGACTGTCATGATCGTTACAGCGGAAGCGGAAGTATTTTAACAACTGAGTTCTGAATAATTTCATCTTTTTTTTTCCGGGGTTTTTTATCAGATAAATACTCGCAATATTTAAATTAATTATTTAGTATTTTTATTGTATTTATCACATAGATGGGCAAGTACTTGGCCAAGAATGGGCATTTCCCTTTTTTCCCATGTTATTCTATTGTTCAAAAAGCAAAAAAAGATAGCTATCCGGAAATTCATCGTGTGACCGAGACATGTGCTGGAGTTCTAGTTCAGAAGTTGATGGATCACACAGGATCAAGACTGATACAGTTTTCGGGAAAAGCTGTAGAAAATTTAAGTGAAGAAGAGAAATCCTCATTAATATTAATAAGTGGGGTTATGACGGCTCGCAACAAATACAATATAAAATGAAATTTGAGTTTGAAGATGACTGATGCCAATATATTTCAAAGTTCAACAGTTCCACTCCAATTAGGTACTTTACGGCTCTGAAAAAAAAATTCTTTGGCAAAACTCACACCATCGTCACCTCGCTACTGTCGCCCTATAAGAATACGTTTTGTGAAAGAAACAACTGACGTAACTAATGAAGAAATAAATTATATCCAATCACAGATATCAGCACTCACTAGTACAAATATAAATGGCATTTCTATAGAGCATAAGATACTATTTACGATGGTGGATGGCAAGGTATGCAATGCAGCAACACATACCAAATCAACTATGAGGTGCTACATTTGTGAAGCTACTATTTCAGAATTTAATGATTTATCAATGGAAAAGCCATGCAAAAAAGACAATTTCAGCTTTGGGCTGTCATTATTGCATGCTAGAATAAGATTTTTTGAAACAATGCTGCATGTGGTATATAGGCTACCCATTAAAAAGTGGAATGTTCGCCTTTCTGCCGGAGAGAAACAAGTGGTGGAAGACAGAAAAAAAGAAATCCAAAGCCAGTTCAAAGAAAAACTTGGACTTTTAGTAGACATGCCTAAAGCAAATTTTGGTAACACAAATGACGGTAACACAAGCAGAAGATTTTTCGAGGAATATGAAATTTCAGCAGAAATTACAGGGGTCGATAAAAATTTAATTTATCGTTTAAAAGTAATTCTAGATGCATTACGGTAAGCGGCCTAGTAAGTCCCTGGACTTACTAGGTTTTTGAAATCAATATGAAAGAAGGGCGGGGTTGGGCGGGGGGATCCGCAGCAAGTCACACACGTATCACTCGCGCGTGCTTCAATCGGCGTCGATGCGCAAAAAAAGTATCCCAAGAAACAAAATTTGGTACTATAAAGGTCCTGAGAACGGTTTAGAACGTGCTAATTAGTGTTCATAATTAGTAAAGTAACCAAAACATGTTTATAATGCTATTTTGCACCGTAAACGATTCCAGTGATCTTTTTTATCACACTGGTGACCATTTTGTTTGTGTTGTGATCGTGAATCGTGAATGTTCTTCAAGAAAACAAAATATATCGGTAAGTTATATACTTTATGTCGTTTGCCATTGTTGCTTAACATAACATACTCTAAAACATGCATGGACCGATATGGTTTTACTCTCCCATAACTTGCTCTTGCGAAAATTATTGTATCGATAAAATCATTATGCTGATTTCAAATTTGACAATAAGCCATCATAATTTACGTGTTTTAATTAAATTAAAATTAATAAAATAAGGACTGGTCCCGAATATGGCTGCTATAGTATACATTGGTTTCAGCCGTGCTGCTAATGTGCTATCATGGCCGAAAACAGCAGCCATATTGTTACCGAAAACGAATTAGGCCCTCCGCACATGGAGCTACTGAAAAGGAACTAATCACAAACTCACATTACTAACGAGTTTTTTGAGCGTCACCGCCTATACATTGCCATACAGGTTCGCACACGACGCGACTAGTCACTAACCAGTTAGTAACGCGTTGGTAACTGAAAGCGCGCAACGCGTCGTGCCGGTCGCCGAGCTACTAGGTTACCCGAGTTTACTGTGTTTTGATGTGAAAAATGAATGATCAAGCCTTAAATATTAAATTTGTGCAGAAAGTGGAAGAGTATCCATGTTTATATAATTATAAACTGACAGATTACTCACGAAAGGATGTAACAGAAAGAGCTTGGAGTGAAGTTGGAAAAGTATTTAATTTGACTGGTAAGTACCTATATTTAATTATTTAATCATTCTGTCGGCGAACAACTCATAAACAAAACCTTTTGTCGGCGGGTCATTAGGCAGAGAAACGTTTCTCGGAGGTAAATTTTGGAATCAAGCCTCATATAAGTCAGGTAATAAGTACGAGGAATATAATGCGAATACCAAATATTTGCATATATTCATTACGCTAGTAATATCATATTTTCATTGACAAGGCTATACAATTTATTCTGACATTACCGATAATGCCATTTACGATTGTGCAAACACTGGAAGATGGAAAAACGGTGCTTAGCTGCGTCCCTGAAGGTTGGGTGAAAAATAATTGCTTAGCATGGCCTCGAAAAAAAGCTGACATACGGCCTTGGCCAAAAGTATTGAGCACCTTACAAATTTCGCTCGATTACGGTAATTATGGGAGAAACCCGAATCTAATGTTGAAGTATTCTTTTATCGGTTTAGGTCCGGAGACCTAGGTGGCCATAATATCGGTCCCAGTCGCCCAATCCACCTGCCTGGATAAGCTTCATCTAAGTAGGCTCTTACTTCCCGGCCATAATGAGCAGGGCACCCATCATTTTAAAGCCACATCACGTCTCTTAGCTCACTCGGAACATTTTCAAGGAGCGTGGGTAGGGTTTCTTGTAAAAAGTAATTATTGGCATTTAATGTAGGTGGAAGCTCGAAGGGACCCACAATCTGTGTAACGCTTGCATGTCGCATTTTACGTGTCACAAATAGTTTTATAATAATTCGCATAAATGTGCAGCTATTACTTATTCTCATAGTGGTTTTTGTCAAAATTACGTTAGTTACATTTTCAACAAAATCAGTTTCTCTGGAACTAAAATAGCATTTTTTTGTATTTTTTTAATGAAAATGCACTAGTATTGTATTTTTCCAAAATCACCATTAAACAAGCAATTTTTTAAGTTTGTTGTACAAAACTGCCCCATACATTTTTTTTTCACCACAGTAGGTTAAACTTAAGTGATAAGAAATTAGTTCTGTGCAAATTTAAACAAAAAATTGTATTTCTTGAATACATTCTTGTTTTTGATAGAAAAAAGACTTATTAATGAGTAAAGTAACCATTCACGAATAATTTGATGTAAAAAAAAGTACTAGAAAAGGATTTTTTCATTACGAGATGCTTAAAAATCTCTTTCAAGGTAGAGATTTTTCGGTATTTCGGAAAATTTTGTAAAACTGTAAATCCGTAAGATTTTGCTGAACATATATTGTGTTGTATTGATAGGTAGTGACCCAAGCTATCACCCCCTGCAGTATGTCGTGCTATTTACTGGACACCCTGTATATGTATACACAAGAGTGAAGATAAATTATTGATTATTTGTCCTATTTTTTTTCATACAAAAAAAAATACGTACAAATTTGACTTAATTTATTAGTTTAATACCATCCAGTAGAGCTGCAGAACAGATAGAAAGAGATAGCAGTTGTCTTCATTGACGAAGCGACACTACGCGCGTAATTTGTAAACCACGTTATGCAGAGTAGAGCCAATGTTAATTTGACTTGTTTACTGTCTCAAATTGAATTGACTTTTCCGGGGAACGAAATTTCTTCACTATTGTAATCTGTAAACGCAATACAACCCCCCATTCAAGTCCTGGCAGGTAATATTAAAGCACCTTATATATATATATATATATATATATATATATATGTGTCGTTTTCATAGAATACGTCAGTGCAGCGCCATTACTAATAATAATGAGCGATTAGAGCTTGACTAGTCGAGCAACAAATCCGTGATTTGTTTTTGTTTGACGGCCGTCTCATTACGCACACATGCGTTGCGAATCTTGGTGGTGCATTGTAGGTAAATACTTTCAAACGTTTTGAAGTTTGGAAGGGCGCGCCATGTTATCGCAATTTATCTCTAGAAGGTGTTACAAAAACTGCGCAATGGTCTCATTTAAAACTACTTTATGATGAAAATCCAGGTTATAAGGGCATTAGATTAATTCCAAAATTAACTGAAGATCACGTCAACCCTGAAAAAATAAACAAAATGAAAGTGAAATTCGCCTCACAAATATTCAGCTGTACTGTAGCATCTACCATGGGATACCTAGCAGGTAATGTTTGTCTTGTTATATTATGACTATCATCATCCTAGTTTAGCTATTACCCCACTGTTTTGGGGCAGATAGGCAGTAGCTCCACGTAATATACAATTCAGCTGGAATTCCTGTATATTACGTGGAGCTACTGCCTATCTATTTGATCTACACAATTCAGTTAATGTTACACTGGTTGTCAATTTTCCGGGCTTCTGATCACCTGGAATGACTGTCAAAGATCCAAAAATAACAGCTGGGACCAGCAACTAAAAATATTTTCTTGGGCTTGGGGTATTGATATGATAGTTGTCAACCAACCCCGGCAAGCAAAGCTTAACCTGATCAAACAACTGGTGCGGTTGTGATTTCTAAGCCACAAGCCTTGCCTACTTGCCATGTCTATATAAATCGTGTTGTGCATTATATTAAGAGTTATTCCCCAAAGGTTTCCTTAAAGTTTTATGTGGCCTGATAATGTAAATGTTGAACACAACAAAACCCATGCTGATTAAGCTTGGCTGGGATTATTTTATTGAGTATCGTTATTTAATATTTTTTCTGTTTGTTTCAGATAAGAACATTCTTCCTACAGAGTGCAAGGAAACTGCCGACCTGTTGCTCTTCATGGACAAAATATTTGACTCAGTCAATGGAAGCCACGTGAAAAATAAAAACGCCAAACCCCTACTTGGCCCAGCAACGCCGAACTCTGTCCACCATAAAATGTGGGTAGAGGGCATAAAAATATTTAATTCCATGTTTGTTACATTAGCTGGTAAAAAAGAAACTGTTCCCTCTGTAACCAATCGGGTGTGGACACTGAATGGCATACAAACTTTGTTAAAAAAGTGAAAGGATGACTTCAACGTGTCATCGGTATGGTTGCGGTTGCGGCACCTCAATCAAGACCCCTTGGAGAATTTCTTTGGTGCAGTGAGAAGCCAAGGGTGTCGCAACATTAATCCCACGTGTGATCAATTCGAATCTGCGTTCGCCACACTTTTGATAAATAATAATTTAAGCAGTTTCCACACCCGCGGTAACTGCGAAGGAGACTTCTGTGATGCCCTGCACTCTCTCATCATTAACGAAAATGCAAAATCAACGTCGACCTGCTCCTCGTTTGATTTTTCTAAAATATTTGATTTTAATTTTACTCCGCTAGAGGTAACAGAAAGGGATCCGCGTATAATTGCTCCAATCCAGTACCTGAGCGGATATTTTAAAAAAATACGGAATCCCAAGTTTTTAAATCTTGTAGTGATTGCACAAATGGTTTGTCATCAAAAAATGAATTAGAATTCATTAAATATAGGGAATATGCAGATCGACGATGGCTTTGCACTCCCAGCAAGACATAATAAATGAAATCATGAAAGAGAATATCGAAAAATGTAATTTAAAAGATATAATTAAAACAACAATTATAATATTAATTGATTTTCAATTTTTATTACACAGAGAGAAATTGATTGATTATTTGATTCTTTTATGATTGTTTTATGATTTTGAATTATTGTAAAAATATGAGGTCAATGAAGTCAGTCGCAAGGTGCACTACACCTTTCACACTCTGAAATGTCTCCAGTACTTTTTGCCCTTGAAAACCAAAATCTCTCTTGCTCAGACTCTCATTCAACCCATCATAGACTACGCCGATGCCTGTTATTTGGATGCCACAGAGGGGCTCTTAAATAAGCTTGAGCGTTTGTTTGCAAAATTTATGTATTCGTTTTGTTTTCAATCTCAAAAAATATGATCATGTTTCTCATTTTCGCAAGGAACTCAAGTGGGTCCCTATTCGTCTTCGCAGGAACACTCGCATTTTGTGTCTTCTTTATAATAATCCTTTTTAATACTAAAACTCCATGCTATCTGCGAGAACGCTTCTCATTTGTCCGTTCGCCTGTTGCGCTCTGTAGAACGCATCTCAAATCTCTCCTTAAATTCCCCTCCCACTCCACTGACTTTTGCTCCTTCTCTTTCATAGTTCACGCAGTACGGTTATGGAATTCGCTGCCGCCTGATTTAAGGAGCTGTCAAACTGTGGGTACTTTTAAGAAGAAGCTAAAAACCCACTGTTTGTCGTCCTCTTCTTCATAGAGTCATATTATAAAGTATGTATTTTTTTGTATTTATATAATATTTATTACTTTATATCTATACTAATATTATAAAGTTTGTTTGTTTGTTTGAACGCGCTAATCTCAGGAACTACTGGTCCGATTTGAAAAATTCTTTCAGCGTTAGATAGCCCATTTATCGAGGAAGGCTATAGGCTACTTTTTATCTGGGTCCGTGCCGAGGTTCCCACGGGATGCGGGTGAAACCGCTGGCAGAAGCTAGTGTATATATATATGTCGGAGACGGTCATTAGTACGGACACTAAACGAGACGCAAGCGCGCCCTCTGGTGGCGTTTCCGGTGAAACATCATTTTGGCGCGCTTGGCAGAGTCGTGGTGGTCAGCGTGGCGTCCGTGGAGCTCAGTCTTCATTGAGTCTTGGTCGAGTCTTCGTTGAGTCGTCGCGTTGCACTGCCATTCGTTACGTCTAGTGTAACTAGTGTTATTGCCTAGCGTTGTAGTACCTAAACTTATTGTAAAGTGTAGTGTCTTGTGAAATTAAATTGTGGTTATTGTAACGTCTATCGTATGGCATGGTTCTTCTAACCTAACAGACAGACATGTGTTGCTGGGGAGTTTGTTGCGCCACTTCTTCTCCCCAGCCAAAACACATAGGAAGTGGTAAAGGGCGGGCGTTTTGGGGGCTGTCTTTTGTTCTGACTAATTTTAAATAAACGTTTTTTGAGTTATCTCTTTGCTCGATTACCCTAGCTGATGTCGGACAATAGTGCCACCCTGATGTCGCTCCGGCATATATATGTAAAATTCATTTGTCCTTTGTAGTTCTTTTACACAGTCTGTCTACATCTCTATATTCTAACTCTCCTACTACGGGTCTGCTGGAAGAGATTTCTTCTTAGAAATAAGCAGTACCTCTGTACTATTTTTGTTACTTCTTCTTCTTTCGTGTGTGTTTACTGTGTGTACATAAATGGTTAAATAAATATAAATAAAATATTAGCTGGGAGAAGACAGGTTGATGATGATGAGGACAGTCTACAAATTTAAGCTAAGAAATATAGTAAGTGCTATAAAAGTCACAAATAAACTAGTTTTGATAAATATGTTTCGTTTATAAATTCACATGAAAAACAAAACAAAAAAATCCTTCAATATTAAGGCGCAGGCCCACCGCGGCGCATGTTGTGCACGGGCACGCGGCGCATTTTAGCTGCGTGTATTAATTTGTTTGACAACGTGGGTCTACGTTTCCACCGGAGTACACGAATATGACCCACGACTATGTATAGCGTGGCAGGGCGCAAGGAGAGGCTACGCACGTGCCACTGCAATCCACGGACACGGGCTTCACTGCGGGAGGTGTGGGGAAGTGAGACGGACGGGAAAGCAAGCGACGCCTGCGCCATTTTGTCAATTGCTAGGTTTCGTGGCGCACGCGTGCATTTGATGACCACGACAGGCGGCTTTATTGTTATGTGTTATGTTAATGCCTCTGAAGGAAGAACCTAAATGTGCTCTAGGAGATTCTTATGCTATGGCTAAAAAGAGACTTCTAACTAAAAGAACTATGATCTCTATGACATGCAAAATATTTGATCCACTAGGATTATTGAGTGCAGCAATTATCAAACCAAAAATCTTACTTCAAAGGTTATGGTGTGCCAAATTACAGTGGGACGAGCCAATACCCAAGGAATTGGCAAAAGATTGGATAAATTTCAGCAACAATTTGTCTTATTTGTACCTCTATAATATACATCTGCCTAGGTATGTACTGTGTGAAGTGAGAGAATACATTGAATTGCATTGTTTCGTAGATGCCTCACAAGCTGCATTTGAAGCGTGCATTTATTTAAGGTCTATAGATAGCAAACATAAGCATACATCACGCCTTTTATGTGCAAAGGCTCGGGTAAAACCCATTAAACCACTGACTATTCCTAGATTAGAATTATGTGGAGCGCTCCTCGGAGCTAGACTTTGTCAGAAGGTTAGTGAATCTTGAAAATGTAAAGAAATAAGAAAATAATATGGACCGACTCTACCGTAGTGGATGGTTAAAAATGCAGCCAAGTCTACAAAAACCTTTGTACGAAATAGAGTGAACGAAATTCAAGAGCTAACAGCTGAGTATCAATGGTGTCATGTTCCCACTAGCTTGAACCCTGCTGACATGGTTTCAGGAGGGGTAGACCCACAGGTGCTGAATAGTTCTACTCTTTGGTGGGAAGGCCCATCCTTAAAACAAGAGGACTGTGAGTGGCCCACCAAACTGTCTCCACCAGAGGATGCAACCTTACCGGAGGTCAAATCTCTCACCTCATACACACTTGCTATAAATAGTAAAGAAAATTTAGTTAATAAGGTTGTAGATTTCAGTAGGTTTTCTAATTTTTTACGGTTGAAAAGAACAATTGCCTTTGTGTTTCGTTTTATTAATAATTGTAAAGGTCAAAGAAACTCAAGTCAGGCATTATCAGTTGTAGAGCTGCAGAAGGCAGGCACTCTTCTAATTAAACTTAGTCAGTTTGAGACATTCTATGAAGAAATTGAAACCTTAAGTAAAGGGTATCAATTACTAAAAAAAATAAGATTATTAGCACTTAATCCTTTTGTAGACACGGAGAAGGTGCTGCGTGTAGGTGGCCGGCTAGGAAATTCTTACTTTGATTGTAACAAAAAGCACCCTGTTCTCTTAGATGCGAAACATAGCGTCACTAAACTCTTAATGAAACATGAACACTTACGTTTATTTCATGCTGGTCCACAGGCATTGCTCGCAGCCATTCGTGAAGAATATTGGCCAATAGGAGGAAGAAACTGTGGCGATGCTACCGCGCCTACTGCGCTACTTGGACCGCCACCTTATATATTTTCACCTTGGACCACACACAAGAATCATACGATCCTTTGTGCGCGCGAGTGCATCTGTCCGCGCGCTTACACGTGCCACTAGCATGCACCGGGCGCGTAATATTTGTATGGACAGCGGCGGCTACGACCTTGAGCGACGGGACGCCGCGTGCACCGCCGGAGGGGCGAAGGATCGCCGGTGTCGCCGCGCACGCCAGTGTTCTGAGGACTGGCTGCTAGCCGCACGCGTCGCGCTTAACTCGCTCAATTATTCCATATGTTTGTTAAATCATTTGTAATTTCATTTAGTCATACAATATATTAATTCATTCTAGTAATATAAAATTCATTGCTTTCCTTCCGACTACATTCTTCTCTCATTCTTTGCTTCGCTTATATACGCATACGCCTAATATTATCAGCACGGGTTCGAGTCCCGTCAGTGGAAATCGACGTATTTCTACAAAACCTAGCTCGCATTACTACCAAGCAGTGCGTTGTATGTACGCGCCTGCGAGGTAAACCTGTCGAACCAATTATGGGCGATCTGCCAGCCGTAAGAACTGACTGTAGCTTTGCATTTAGTTCCTGTGGGGTAGACTTTGCGGGTCAATTTAGAATTTCCAGCCGTAAAGGCCGAGGGAACCGCATAACAAAGAGTTATTAATGTTTGTTTGTGTGTCTAACCACTAAGACGGTTCACCTAGAGGTAGTCAGCGACCTCATTTCTGAAGCATTCATTATATGTATACGTAGGTTTGTGGCCAGGAGAGGTAAACCCTATGCTATCTATTGTGATAATGGTTGAAACTTCATAGGTGCATGCAATGAGCTGGGTAGAATGTTGCAAAAGAGCCAAGATTCGGTCTTCAATTATTCGGAGAACGAGGGAATCCGTTTTGTGTTTGGGCCTGCATATTCGCCCCATTTTGGAGGAATATGGGAGGCGGGCATAAAATCATCAAAATACCATTTAAAACGAGTAGCTGGAGAGGCCTGTCTGACTTTCGAGGAGCTAGCCACCTTATTTTCACAGATCGAGGCCATCCTAAACTCCCGGCCCCTCTCCCCACTCTCGTCAGATCCAAGTGATCCCACTCCTCTCACCCCAGGGCACTTTCTGGTGGGCAGACCACTGACTGCCGTCCCATCGCCACCCATCACAGTACTGCGGCCCAATCGTTACGAGCTCATAGTAGTGGAGGACTCAGCAGCAAGGCCTTAACTGCGGAGACCTCGTGCTTTTACGGGAGGCAAACCTGCCTCCGCTCCAGTGGCGCTTGGGGCGCGTCACGCGCCTACACCCCGGCCCGGATGGTGTCAGCCGGGTAGCGGACGTCACCGCCGGTGCCGGACGTGTGCGAGAGCAGGCTCTCCACAGTACCTGGCGTGTCCGCTGGAGGGCGCCACAGTGTCGTGCACAGTGTCGCACGGCGGCGAGCGCGGTCAGTAGCGCGGCGGACACCGCCGGTGCCGGACGTGTGCGAGAGCAGGCTCTCCACAGTACCTGGCGTGTCCGCTGGAGGGCGCCACAATGTCGTGCACAGTGTCGAGCACGGCGGCGAGCGCCGTCAGTAGAGCGGCGGTTACCGCCCCGACCCCGACTACTCGAGCTTCTGTTGTCACACTCCTCTCCGTTCCGTGGCAGCAGTATCCTACCCTCCTCTCCCTCAATCTCAAATTCCAAGCAGATGCCTCCTGCTAAGATCCACTGGCGATCCCGGCCAGGCACAGCCCTTCTCATGGCTCATGGTTCGCGTTAGAGGCCATGCTAACGCCTAGGGACGTCTCTACCTTTCTCCAATTGTGGCGGTTTACCGTTCCATTGGATACAGGGAGGTAGAGATAAGAGTGCACCTGTGTATGCGCACACACTGTCGTTGCTACGTTTCGTGCACTTTAATATCTCCTGCGCAATTGACTTGGTCTGCCAAATGGACTCCGATTTAGCCCTGCGGCGATGGGCAGAGGTAGAGAGGTCCGGTTGTGATGCCAACTTGGCTTTGTCTGATGTCTACACGCAGGCGACCTAGGGTAGATGGTCGCTTTGCACTGCATTGGGTTAACAGTGCAATTCGGCAGCTCCCTGGGTGACGAAGCAGCTCTATTTAGAGAGGCCCTGCTTCCCCCAATCCGGGGAGGGGACTAGAAAAGGTGTCCTAAAAAAGGCTTAACCCTGTATAAAAAGAGAGAGTAACCACGGCTGTCTCTGCATCAATAACTCGTGGTCGAAAGATACATAATAATCTCAGACGGAAACCCGTTAAAATTAATAATATGACCTTTGCAGCGTGGAATGTGCGAACCCTCCTTGATCGCGAAAGTAGTCTGTGTCCTCCTCGTAAAACCGCTCTCGTATCGAGAGAACTCCGACGCTACGGTGTGCACATCGCTGCTCTTAGTGAGACTCACTTGGCAGACGAGGGGGAGAGATTGGAGCGCTTGGGCGGATATACTTTCTTTTGGAAAGGTACTCCATCCTCAGAGCCTAGAAGATCCGGGGTTGGATTCGCGATCAGCAACCATATAGCAGCTAAATTAGAGGATTATCCTATCCACATCTCGGACCGCGTCACCACGCTGCGCCTACACCTCGATAATGGCAATCACCTTAATATCATCAGTGTTTATGCACCAACGCTCGACAAGGATGATGAAACCAAGGCCAAGTTTTACGAAGAAGTTACGCAAACCCTATCAAAAATTCCCCAAAGGGAACAGATACTTCTGATGGGTGACTTCAATTCGCGAGTCGGACGTGACTTTGAAGCTTGGCCAAAGGTCTTGGGAAGACATGGTGTCGGTAACATGAATAGTAATGGACAACTCCTGCTATCTCTCTGTGCCGAATTCGAACTGGCCATCACCAACACCATGTTCAGACTCCCGGCTAAATATAAAACTACCTGGATGCATCCGAGATCAAAGCATTGGCACCTGATTGATTTCATAATCGTTCGGCAAAGAGACATTTCCCAAGTACAGATTACACGTGTTATGCGTGATGCTAATGCAATGTGCTCCACGGACCACCGTCTTGTTGTCACCAAGATGAAGCTTCGTTTATATCCTCCTCGCAGATCTCATGGAGTGAAGCCTAAGTGCCTAGATTTGGAAAAATTTCAAAGTTTGGAGGTACGCGACAACTATATACAGGCAATTAGTGATGCGATCCAGCTAATAGACGTTGAGCATGGTGATTCTGTAGCTAACTGGCATACCCTCTCGACCGGATTAATCGCTAGTGCTTCGCAGACACTGGGTGTCAAACCTGGTAGACACGAAGACTGGTTTGATGAAAATGATAAAATACTAACAAAAGCTATCCAGAATCACCGCTCCATACTACGTCAATTTAGGGACGATCAACAAGCGGAGCGTGTTAAGCAAAGTGGAGCCGAGTTGCGGAGATATGTACGGGAAATAAAAGACAAGTGGTGGCGTCAAAAGGCCGAACGTATGCAGTGGCTCTCTGACACGAAACAGCTAGGTGCGTTTTATGATGAGGTTCGCAAACTGGTCGGTAAAACCAGTCGTACAAAAGTACCCTTAAGATCTCATGACGGCACACAGCTAATGACCAACAAGCAGGACGTACTTAAGAGATGGGCAGAGCATTTCGACGACTTGCTCAATGTCGATAGAGCTGTGGACATGTCGTTTATCTGCTCGATGGCATCACTGCCCACTGTCAAGCAGCTAGACGATCCACTGACCCTGCGTGAGGTCATCGTTGCCGTTCAACAACAACAGAACAAAAAAGCGGTCGGCATTGATAATGTTCCTGGAGAGTTGCTGAAATATGGGGGTGCGGAGTTGCATGAGACCATTTGGAAACTCTTTGCAAAGATGTGGAACGAGGAGCGAGTACCTGATGAGTTTCAAGTCTCTCGGGTGTGCTCCTTGTACAAGAACAAAGGCGACAAATCTGACTGCAACTCCTATAGAGGTATCTCTCTCCTGACCTCTCCAGGCAAAACCTTTGCACGAATTTTACTGAACCGCTTGATGCCCTTGTCTGAAGACATACTGCCTGAAACCCAATTTGGCTTCCGGCCAAATCGAGGTACGTGTGAGGCCATCTTCTCTATCCGTCAACTTCTAGAGAAGAGTCGTGAGCAGAGTCAACCATTGTTTCTTTGCTTTGTTGACTTGGAGAAAGCTTTCGACTCGGTGCCGCGCAAAGCCTTATGGGTGGTACTAGCGAAACTTGGATGCACGGACAAGTTTATAAGAATGATACGACTTCTGCATGATGACATGCGCTGTTGTGTCAGTGTGCAGGGCGAGGACTCGGAGTTCTTTAAAGTGAGCTGCGGTGTGAAACAGGGCTGCGTGCTCGCTCCAACTCTCTTTGCCCTGTACTTTGCAGTTGTCGTTCGGGAAGCCTTGCAGACTCTGTCCGAAGGTATCCGTATTTGTTTTCGTACCGATGGCGGTGGTGTCTTCAACCTAAATAGACTCAAGGCTCGCACAAGAGTGTCTCGCGCGACTGTCACTGAGATGATGTATGCAGATGACTTATGTTTTGTGGCGGAATCCCCAGATGGGCTGCAGAGGCTTATGTCGAGACTACTGCAGGCATGCAGCAGATTTGGCCTGAAGATAAATGTCAAGAAAACCGAAGTCATGGCACTTGATACTGTGAACAGTGCCCCAGTTGACATTAGACTCGGAGATGTCTCGCTTAAGCAAGTAAACCAATTCAAATATCTTGGCAGCACCATAACATCCAGGTGTCTCCTTGATAACGAAGTCAACAGCCGAATAGGAGCAGCTGCTGCAGCTTTTGGTAGACTTCGTGCCAAGGTGTTCCGCTCACATGACATAAAGCTCTCTACAAAAGTAGCTGTGTACATGGCAATAGTTCTGCCAAATCTCCTATATGCCTCTGAGACTTGGTGTCTATACCGCGAGCATATTCGGACATTAGATAGATTCCATCTAAAATGCCTACGTGACATTATGTGCATCCAGTGGTCGGACCGTGTTCGTAACACGGAAGTACTTAGACGCGCTAATGTCAGCGGTATTGAGGCCTATCTAATGCGTCGACAGCTGCGCTGGGCTGGTCATGTCTCCCGGATGTCAGATGCCCGAGTAGCAAAGCGCGTCTTCTACTCAGAGCTGGAGACTGGCAAGCGTAAGCAGGGTGGTCAGCGTCTGCGGTACAAAGATGTGCTGAAACGCCACATGAAGAGATGTGACTTAGATCCGTCACACTGGGAGGCTATGGCGGCAGATAGGACCAAATGGAGGCGGACTATTAAGGACAAGGTGTGCGAGTTTGAGAGCCGGCGGAGAGAACAGCTCGACGCTAAGCGAGATGAGCTGAAGGCCCGACCACCCGCGGCCATACAATACACCTATATCGGAGGAGTGCTGACTTGCAGTGAATGTGGACGGACATTCACTGCAAAAATTGGCTTTGTCAGTCACTGGAGAGCACACCAGCGAAGCTCTCAAAATTAAGCGCAGATCCAAGTCGCTGTGGCCGAAATCGGCCAGGATCAATATATATATATTATTTTTTAATGTTTTTACATTATTGACAAGATACATTCTTTGTATTAATTTTCTGTTTTGGATTTTAGTAAATAATACTACTTAGCGGGAACTGATAGTTTAATCTTGATATTGAGTTGTGTAGCAGTGAGTACGTCATGCTCCCTTAGACGGCACTGCTTGCGGTAGCGTCGGCGGTCGGGTTGCCTCCCTCCCTCAAAAATGTGCGAGGGGGGCGATGGCTGATCCTCGCGTTATGCTCGTGAACGGGTGCTGCTTGTGGTGCCAGGTCGTCTTACTGACTACATATTAGTTTTTTTTTGTTTTTATTTGTAAACTCTTTTTATTTTACATATGTTCTGGCTGAGCGGTCTAATTTACTAATTTACTAGCTTACAAAAGAATAGCACATGTAGGTGGGCACTCCCTGATATTCTATTAAGTGTAAATAATTGGAGGCTATAATTTTCTGTTCATCAAACATATTCAATGCTTGAGTTAGTTAAGGTATGTAGGGTGAGTGCTAGCTAGCATGTGGTGTATAAATTATTTTTACTGTATTGTCCTCTATTGAAATATACAAATTAAATTGTATACAAATGTACATATCAAACAATGTTTAAGGTTCTTCTAACCTAACAGACAGACATGTGTTGCTGGGGAGTTTGTTGCGCCACTTCTTCTTCCCAGCAAAAACACATAGGAAGTGGTGAAGGGTGGGCGTTTTGGGGGCTGTCTTTTGTAAATTTATTTTTTGACGTTCGAAAAGTGCTGTTTTGCAGCCAAGTTTGAATACATGACTTTTGATTTTGATTTTTTGATTTCACCACCACCAAGGGGACGGTCACTCGGGCTGTCCGCACCATGTGTCCCCTCTTCCGGGTCACGTCGAGTTGAATCCTTCAACGCCTGGGAGGATGTTACGGTCTGCGCCGCCTGGCAACACAGTCGGGCGGCGGGGCAAAATGCTGGGGAAGCGCGGTACGCGCTCCCTGGCAACACCGAGGTGCCCGCCGCGTTTCACGCCACCTGCGCGCGAGCCAATCGCAGGCAGCGGTTCGAACTGCGCGCCAACTGCGTCCTGCGTCATCCAATGGGAAGCCGCCACGGGGACGCCGGCGCGCTGGGAGAAGGGTCGAGGACGGAGGCGTCGAGAGCGGCGCTCGGCCACTTGCCTTCACGGGCCATCGAGATCAACACCTATACCAATAACGTAACGGGTCCATCGCATCTCTGCAATCTAATTTAATAATCTCATTTCATGTTAATAATTAATGTTAAAGTTTGATAATATAAATCAGTACTAAGTTGTGCTACGCATTTTTATTTGTCCATGCAAGCGCGTACAGAGGTGCTTTTATTGTGACATGCTTGCCGTCAATAGCTCCAACGCAATGAGGGAAGTCACATGAAGTTTTTCAGCAATATTTCTCCAATTATGTTCATCTTTAATTTCTTTTAAATATAGAGGCGCTAAGCAATCCCATATAGCATCGGCAACTTCCTCGATTATCCTTGCTACAGAGGTTTTTCCTACTCTATAACTGTAACGGGTGGGCCTGAAAATGAACATGGACAAGACGAAAATTATATCAAATGTCCATGTTGAGCCCACCCCAGCCTCTGTTGGAAGCTCGGTACTAGAAGTTGTTGACTCATATATCTACCTAGGACAAGTAGTCCAATTAGGTAGGTCCAACTTCGAGAAAGAGGTCAACCGCTGAATCCAACTCGGCTGGGCAGCGTTCGGGAAACTACGCAACATCTTTTCGTCCGACATACCTCAGTGCCTCAAGACGAAAGTCTTCAACCAATGTGTGTTACCAATGATGACTTACGGCACCGAAACGTGGTCTCTCACTATCGGCCTCATCTCAAAGCTCAAAGTCGCTCAACGAGCTATGGAGAGGGCTATGCTCGGTGTTTCTCTACATGATCGAATCCGAAACGAGGAGATCCGTAGACGAACCAAAGTCACCGATATAGCCCACCGGATTAGCAAGTTGAAGTGGCAATGGGCAGGCCATATTGCTCGCAGCGCGGATGGCCGATGGGGCCGAAAAATGTTGGAGTGGAGACCACGGACTAGCAAGCGCAGCGTAGGACGTCCACCAACAAGGTGGACAGACGACCTTATAAAGGTCGCCGGAAGACGCTGGATGCAGGTCGCCTCTAACAGGTATCTGTGGAGATCTAAGGGGGAGCCCTATGTTCAGCAGTGGACGTCCTATGGCTGAGATAATAACTGTAAGCCATGGTGTGGTATGAATCTCCTGTTGCCATATATCTGTAGCATACAATTATGTTTTTTTTTTTTGTTCTAGGTAAGGAAGCGAAATTTCATTGGAAGAAATTAAGAGATAGTCATAGAGAAGCTCTTCGAAGACGTAAGACTACTACAGGACAGGCAGCACAAAATATGAAACCGTGGAAATATGAGAATTTAATGGAATTTTTACTGCCACACAGAGAAAATAACGAGACTTTTTCAAATTTTTCGAATCCTACACAAGGACACGACACTGAAAACACTTCTGATACAATAATTACGGATATTGATATTGTTGGATCACCTCCCCTACCGGCTGAATGTTCACTCTCAACAACATCTACAATTCAATCTGGTAAGAAGAACAGCAAGCAACTGGAAATTACTGAGATTATTCAGCGCCGAGAGAAAAATAGAGAGCAATGACGAGCTGAAAGAGATGAAATAAGAAAGCATATTACTGATGCTAATCGACCACAAGATGCATTATCTCATTTATTTGAAAGTCTCTGTCAAAAGACACGTGATCTACCAAAGTATTTACAACGAGTCCAAAGAGATTTTTTTGAAACAATTACTCGTGCTGAAGAAGAAGTATTGTCCTATGACTCAATGAATATTTACTACTCCTCCACACCTTCCAATTTGTCTTCTTATGGCTATAGAAGCGCCACAAATTATCAAACCAGCCCTTTGCTTGACGCCAGCCCCTTGCCTGATTGCAACCCCCTGCCTGATGTGAGACCCGTGCTTGACACCAGCCCCTTGCCTGGTTGCAGCCCCCTGCCTGATGTGAGACCCGTGTCTGACGCCAACCCCTTGCCTCAACCTCAAGATACTTTTCCTGCTGTTTGAATCTCGAACCATTCAAAAATAATTAATAAAAAAAAAACATACCTAATGGCGATGGCGAGTCTTTAAGCAGAACTTATAGATTCTCTATAATTAGTATTCCTTTTTTCTACTTTACTTTTAATCATTTCATGAATAATCTGGAAGTCTTTTCGTGATAGTCGATAGTAGTTTTCAATCTTTTCATCACTTAATGTCATAAATAATGTTTTGTATTCTCCATGTTTATTTCTGAATTTAATATGATTTTCAATCCAGAAACGGTGTTTTCTTTTCTTTTGCAATTCACCTAAGATTAGATCATCAATCTCACTTTCGGATTCATCATCAGAAGAACTGTCTAGCAAAGTCAGTGTCAATGCCATTCTATCAGTACGTCGATACGATAAATACGAGAAACATTAAGCGTCCGTTCCACAAGGTGTATGACTGAAAACTGCGCTGCGATAAGTGAGCTGTACATAGTCGACGGTCATATTCGTGTACTCCAGTGGAAACGTAGACCCACGTCGACAGCGTTGAGCTATGTAACCGCCTATTCGAGCAAGCCACGCATATATCAATGACGTCAATTCATGCATAGCCTCTCCGTGGGTTGCAGTGCACACAATCACATACATTTTCTTCCAAAGCGAAGCTTAATACACGTGCGTAGCCTCTCCATGTAACGCGATGGGCCCGCGCCTTTACCATCTTGGTATACACAGCTTCGCAAAAGTAGAAACTACCCAAGTTTACAAAGAATCAACACTTGAAGATAATGCGTTACCGATACCTGCCCCTGCACTTAATCCCATTCCTGAAATGTATGCAGTACCACAACAATCAGGTAGATATAGTCCAGAACTCATACGAAACGTATACCCGAGTAAACGGCGTAGGAAGTTTCATTCAAACAATATGACAAAACAGGAAGGTTCAGCTAGAGCAGTGGTTTTACCTTTTAGTCATGAGGGACCATTTTACCAAAAGTTTATCTTGCCGGGGACCACCCCATTGGTTTGCCTAAATTGAGGGTTCTTTGATAAAGAATACAAGCACTCATGTCTTTATTATTTAGCAAAAAAACTAAAAGTTACAGATTTTAATTTAATGAGATTTTTGTGACTGCATTCTCTTTACTTACTTCTGAATTCTTGATCCAGTACTACTCAAAGCTAAACGCATGTTGGCAGTGGCATCCAACAGATTTATATGCTTGTTTTTAACAATCAGAAGCGTTGAAAACCCACGGACGTATTTATAGCTTTTCAAGGGGGGGTTCACTAGGTAAAAAAAACAGAGTTTTAGCTCCGACTAAATCTTTCACTTACAAACGCAACGTTTAGCGTTTACAAAACGCAAGTACTCTATTCTTTTGTAGGTAAGTAAATGCAAAGAAAGACACACACATGCCTATGCAGTTACAAATGCGCGAGCGCGAAATTTTTTTCGGACTCGTACAAACGTAAAATGTAGCCCAAACGTACTTAACTTTTTGTTTGTTGACAAATGCAAAAACGAGGGCATATAGTTTCTGAATACGCGAGCGAAGCGAGCGGGAAGTTTTATTTAATTTTTAAGACTCAGAACCAAAATTACGTAAAATGTCTGTTGGACAAGTAAGATGGATATACGCAAGATCGATAGCAACGTCGCGAAGCAAAGCTTCTCGGGCCACTTGGAATTCCTCCAGGGACCACCGGTTAAGAACCACTGAGCTAGAGATATAATAATATTTCCTGCTATGCTTCAAAAAGCCTCCACATCAAGAGAATTAAAATCACCAGAAAAATTGCATACTTTATCTGCAGTAAGAAAATATGGCGACTGGCAAAACTCAACTTTTGTTGGTTCTGAAAGTAGATCGTACTGTGATGAATTTAAGGATTTTTATCTAATTCGATAGAAGTGAAAAAGACCCAGAAGATATAGGAAAGAGAGAAAATAATGAAAATATTCTTAAAAATCCAGAGAAAGGTGAAGGGGATAAGGGGTATAAGGAAAAAGGAGTAGGGAAAAAGACTCGTAAAGATAATGCAGCAGGAATCAAGTAAAATTGAGTTTTTTCTTTTTCAAAACGTTAATAAATAATTTGCTAAAAATATAAAAAATAAAATAAAAAAGATATAAGAATTAAAAAAAATACAATTTCAAAAAAAATAAAAAAAATATATATAAAAAAGGTATAAAACAACTTAAAACAAAAATAGTTTGAATAATACTTCATCATGATTCATGATTGGCCGTGAATGTTGATAATAATTTCATCTTTTTTAATTTTTTGCACATTTTATTTGTGTCGTTGCACTCTTGTGAACTAATTCTGATTCTGCTTGTGTCTATAGAAAATATCAGTTTTATATAGAGATGGGTGCGCATCCGTTAAGCGCGTACAAATCTTTATGCGAAACTCGTGTTTCAGAATCAGAATGCTTTATTTGTAAACATAGGTCAAATTACAGCAATGTGAGATGTTACAAGTAGGATTTAGTGTCTCTATGTTTTACCCAAAGGCGTACAAATATATTTAACATAATTGTCATTCCCCTGCTCTTATCCCAGTCTACATAACATAATATCATGAATTATTATCCCCAAAACTTTCACTTTTGTAATATAAGCGCATCGTTACAATATAAATTCCATAGAAAAAGAAAAAAAAAAGAAAAAATAGATAGATTTCATATAGTGTCAGTAACATGGTAGCACAGTAAAGTGTTTAGCCTTATTCGGAATCGTCAAAACAGTTTAGGATGTACATATAATTGTCAGAGGAATTAATTACAGAACAATGGTAATCCTTCTGGACGTGGATGATTACTTCGAGCGAACAGACTTCTATTGGCAACAAAATTTAAAATGGCCATGGCCAATAACGAATTTATAAAACGTGACCTATGTTTTGGTTGTGGGAACAGTATTGTCTTTATATTTGCTGCAACATTTTATTTTCACCAATGAAGACGAAATGTTACAAAAGTTGTTTTTAAAAAACTTTTTCTGGTGCATAATATGTAATTTTGCTATCTATGAACACTTATCTATCCTGATGAATGTTTTTTTTTTGTAACTAACTAATTGTGACCAAGTACTAAAATAAATGCATGCTTATAATCAGCATTATATTTTAATATTTTCCCAATGTGGCTCTCAAAATAGAAAAGTTTTTCTTTATGGCATATTTTTCTGAACTGATTGATTTTGTTTACTAACCCACTATGCCTTGGTAATGCGTTGAAATAAATTTTCGTTTTAGGCTATGATTCAAGCTATTTGAGCTATGCTAAGCTACATTGCTGAGGATGTGTCTGATTTACACCAATAGGATTGCTCTAGAGTGGAACAGGGTTTAACAAAGCAAATTTTTTTCCATACCAATTTAAGTGCTAAGGATGCTTGATAAGAATGTGTGCTGAAGATGCGTGCTAAAGAATCTAGCTTACTCGTGCGGCTACGCAGTACGGTACGATCCAGTGTGTTAGCTTAGCTACCTCGCACAATTAAGGTGGGTACAGACTATGTAACATAACATGTTATACGACATTGCTATATAACATGGTTCAGATAAAGTGGACACTGAATGTTATAAAACATGTGATAATAACATGTTTTATAACTATTTATTGACATTACAACAATGTTATATAACTTAGTCACGTGAACAAAGAGAACACTGCATTACTGATTGAGCACTTTAAAGAATAAAAGAGAATAGGGTATTACATGCATTTTTGAAATATATCTTAAATAAATTCTTTAGTCTTAATATATCTCTAAAAAATTAAAAATATTTTTTTTTCTCACGTTATGTACGAATATAAATTAATTGTTTTATCATAATTTCAAATTTCGCGCGTATTTCGCGAAAACGCGGCACACAACGGACGCCATGATTGTTTTTTGGTCATGACGTCATTACGTTAGTAAACAAACTACAGCTGTCAGTAATACATATTTTGATATGTATTGAAAATTTTAATAATGAGTAATTATGCTCCGTATCGTTGGTGTGTTGTTTCTGAATGTGAGAACACTAGTGTAAAAACACCAGACAAATTATGGATTCAAGTACCAGTGGATATAAATACTGACACTGATATATGACACTTTTGTTTACTACCGTAATGACGTCATTAGCATGGCGGCGACATTTCGTAGTGTTCAAAGACAGATAAAAAAACCTAAAAACTTTAAACTGCAATAAAAAATATATTTATGTACCTTACGAAGTGAAACTAACATTTCCCGATTGCTTTTCCTCTAAACAATCATTGTAATACACTTTTATTTTTTTTCTCATCTAGACTAAAATACCCTATTGTGGGATTCGACAAGTGAACATTTTAAGGATCGCAACAGAAAACATGACGCATGTCAAACATGGTTTGTAAGTTCGATACAGAAAAAAGTGTTGTTGAAAAGAAGATGCGAAGTTTGATTGGACAGTTTCAAAGAGAACTAAAAAAGCCTAGATCGGGGGGCAGGAGCAGACGAAATTTCTTCAAAATGGTTTGGATTCAAGTTGTTATTATTTAAAAAAATATTAAAATAAGGTTCGCTCTACAAACGAAGCGGGCGTTGCAGAGGTAAAAAAAATCTTTTTTTGATATTTTAGATTAAGTACCTAAATGAAAAACAGACATAATAATTATAGCTCTTTATTTATTGTTTAAAACTCTAATCTAGTTTAAACAAATCGACCCATCCTAAGAACATAGTTACTTGCAAAAATGTATCTATTTTTTTTGTTTATCGTATTTAATTTAGAATAACAAGAGCTATCTAATGGTGTATTTATTTTCTTGGTAAAAATTTAGTATCGTTTGGCAGGCGGAGGGGAAGAAGGGGGGGAGGGTGGTGGGGGGACCACCCCTATCCCCTGGTACCACTCCCGTTACAAGGTAACGCATCATTTTTGAGAAAAATAGATATTTGTAACCTAACCTCAAAACACTATAATCACCCACTACGGTCGGAAAATCAAGTGCAAGTACTTCTAATCAATACGAACAAAAGCAAAGTCGACGGAGAAATAACATCATAGTTGATCATAATACATTCACGCAACTCGAAGAGAAACGGAATGACAGCTAATCACAAATGACACTTAACGCAAACACCAGAGACATCTATTTATTTTTTGCGTTCCTTTTCACCGATTTGTACACCACAGACGATATACTAAAACACATTTGGTTGTCGATCGCCCATTTTAACGTTCCGTTTTACCGAATAACGTTGACATTACGCGTTTTATCTGATTTGAGGTTAGAAACATTTTTTGTTAAATTTCTCGAAAAATATCCATTACCTTGTAACAAGAGTGGTAGCGTTATAATCGGAGACCCACCCACTACCAGATTTAACCACTTTTAGCCCCGTCCGCCTGCCAAAAGATACTAAAGCCAACCCATTTTCTTTTTATGAAGCCTATTTTCGAAGTTATAACTCCGCCCCTAAGACGACCCACTGACCGTATAATGTGCCAAGAACGTAATACGTTCATTAATAGATAGATCGATGTACACGGGCCCCACCCCGCGCTACCGCTGCCCGCGCGCTGGTTACTTCGTCATTCGCGGTCGTGTTGGCGGGAGGTGTGTATGTGTTTGCTTGTGCATGGGTGACGGTTAAATTACGTGTTGTTTATCTGTTTTTCTAATTGCATTTACATATTCCTTTGATATTTGAGTTTATTATTCAATATGAAACGTTCGAAAAAAATATTGTCTTTAATTTTGCCCGATGAAAGTATAGATAATACAAGTTCTAGTCAACAGCTACAACGAAACTTTATCCAAAAAGATAATGTTAAGTGTTTATTTTTATTAATTATGTAATGAAATTATGATTGTTTACTGTTTGTTAATGAAAATATCCGTAAAGAAGGTTAAACCGCAAAATTTTGTGTCCTCCGAACAAAATAGATACATATGTAATGAAATGTAATTTCATTCATTACTTAATTTAAACTTGCCGCGCTTCGCGCGTTTTTAAGTTGTGTTTGGGTAACGAGATCATAGCGTGAAATATTCATATTCATATTTAATCAATAATTGTTCCATACCTCGATAGATGGCGTTGTCGTCGAATTAGATCGCGCTATGGTTTCGTTACAAGCAAATACGTATGTAATTTAGAATAATATTTTTTTTGTGAGATCAAACGCGAGCATTCCAATAGGCATTAATATACTTGTAAATTAATTCAGTATTTTAATTGCCATCCCCTCCCAAGTCGACCCTCGGTCTCGTACATGGTCCTTAGGAGTCGGATGTGGTCGGGAGTGTTTCGTGGTGGTTTCCGGTGGTGGTAAAAATTACCACCCTTCGCTTCGTTACTGGGCAGTGGATCGCTGTCCAGAGCATCCCCTTCAGTGGGTACCAGGTGAGAGGTGCCAGGAGCTGGAGGTGGAAGACCGGTTGGCGCAGGGTGCATCCAGTGGAGCGTGGTGCAGCACTACTGGTGGCAGCAGCAACCGGAGGGACGAGGCAAAGGAGGAGAAGAGGTGCAGCTCGTGGCCACGAGAGGGCGCCACTTGTATGGCGCAGACATCACAACGGGGCATCAGCAGTTAGTGTCAGTGAGTGATCAGTGGATAAATCGTGAGTACAATTATTTCCAATTATTATCAAGAAGAATTTAGTTGGAAAATTCCAAAAAGTGAAAGTTTATTGGAAATTAATTTCCATTATAAATTGACTTAGTAATTTTTTTAGTAGTTTGGACTTGTAATAGTTTTAAGTGAAAAGTGGTTGAGACGGGGAATCCATGCCCGATTTTAGGTTCAGTGAACTTCTGTTTAAAGACTTGTAAAATTTTAAAAATTATAGTTTAGTATTTGTTGTTCAAATAGTTGTTTACGTTTTATTATTACATAATGGAAGCGTTTAGTGATCTGCAAGATGATATTAAAGCCAAAATGTTAAAGGCTAAGGCTAATTTTAAGAAGTCCCCAAAGGAAAGATTAACGACTTCTTATGTGGAAACAAGGCTAGATAATTTAGAGCAACAGTGGTCTCTATTTTCAGACACTCATACTAAAATTATAAGTCAAGTCAAGAGATCAGATTTGTATAGTTCAGACTACCACAAAAATGCAATATATGATGATGTAGAAGAGTTGTACGTAGAATATAAGACTGATTTAAAAGAGATGTTATGTAAATTAAATTCGAATAAACAAAGTGTTGTTGTATCTGGTCAAAGTTCAGTTACACGTTTCAAGTTGCCTGAAATAAAAATTCCTATGTTTTCGGGTAATTATACGGAGTGGCAGACATTTAGGGACTTGTTTTTAGGTCTTGTGCATGAAAACAAGGCTCTAGATGATGCCCAAAGGTTTTACTATCTCCGAGGTCATTTGACAGGAGAAGCTGAACAGCTATTGCGAAATATTAAAATGTCGTCCGATAGTTATCAAATTGCTTGGGAAAAGTTGGACAGTATGTACAATAATAAACGGTTTTTAGCTAACGGCATCTTGAAACGTTTGTTAAGTCAAAAGAATTTAGTGTCTGAATCGGCTACTGAAATTAAGAAACTAATAAGTACAACGTCAGATTGCTTAGAGTCAATAAAAAATCTAGGTATTGATGTTTCATCCTGGGATATATTGATCATTCATATTATAAGTATCAAATTAGATAGAGATACTCGAAAGGCCTGGGAGTTGAAGGTAGCCTCAGAGCCATCTGATGATTTACCAACTTTTGTTCAGTTCTCGGAGTTCTTAACAGGTCGATTCAGAGGTCTAGAAAATATAGAAACTAAGTTAAATAATAGTGATAAGAAAGTTACCAAGTCTTTTCACGTTGTTAAAAAAAATGCTGACTACACTGCTTCTTGTTTGTATTGTTCGGAAGATCATAAAATATATTTATGTAAAAAGTTCTGTAAAGAAACTAACGATGCCCGTCGTAATTTTGCTCTGGAAAATAAGTTGTGTTTTGTTTGCCTTCTCAATAACCACTCTGCAAAATCCTGTAGAAACACTCTTAGATGCCAAGTGTGCAAACGCCGCCACCACACGTTATTACACCCAACAGGTGTTTCGGGGTCTGGTGTTGGGGAAACTAATAATAATGCTCGCGAGGAAGCCTCATCGTCCACTGGTAGGTCGGTGAAGGAGGATATAAATAAAAATAATAGTGAAATAACCGTTCAAGCGGAGGGGTCAAGCAAACCAATAGTGTCATGTCTTTCGACAGGAAGAGGTCAGAAAACCGTCTTATTAACTACAGCTTTGGTTAAAGCTGAGTCGAAAAAAGGGAATTATCAGGTAATTAGGGCTTTGCTAGACCAAGGGTCACAGGGTTCTTTCGTTACGGAGTCCACAGTCCAATATTTAGGATTGAAGAAAAAGCCATCAAGGCACACTGTGTTAGGTGTAGGGGGTGAAAAAAGCGTAACGTCTAAGTTCACTGTTGATATTAAGTTGAGGTCAAGAATTGATCCGAATTTCCAAGTAGGGGTTAATGCTTACGTACTGAAGTCGGTCACCGCTCTTCTTCCAGCTACGAGAGTAGCCAGGATAGAATGGATAGATTTGACCGAGGATGATTTGGCTGATCCTGAATACCACAGACCGAATAAAATTGATATTTTATTGGGTGCTGAGGTTTACAGTCAAATTATCCAGGAGGGCATTAAAAGAAATATAACTGGAACTCTATTGGCGCAAGATACCAGTTTTGGATGGATACTGTCGGGATCTTGTGAAGTGGATCCTGAGTCAAATGTTCATTCACACATTGCCGTGATGCACTCCAGTGTTCAAGCCGATGACATGTTGAAACGATTTTGGGAGTTGGAAGCTGAACCGTCTGGAACAAAGAAGATACTCACGGAGGATGAAATTAAATGTGAAAAAATATTTACGGCTACCACAAAGAGGAATAGCATGGGCAAATACATTGTGAAACTGCCGCTGCGTGATTCTGACCCGGTCAGTAAGATTGGCGAGTCTAAGTGCATTGCTGAAAAAAGACTGAAGAGTTTAGAGACAAGGTTAAAGAAGAACAGTACATTAAGAGAAGATTACGCTAAGGTTATGCAAGAATATTTAGATTTGAAGCATATGAGAAAGATTACAGAAAAGGAAAAGGATATTAGTAAAGCAATATACTTACCTCATCACGCCGTCATCCGGGAGGATAAGGAAACGACGAAAGTGCGTGTCGTATTTGATGCTTCCTGCAAAGGAACAATGGGAATGTCACTTAATGACAACTTATTAATTGGTCCGACGTTACAAGCTGAACTCCGTCATACGATTATGCGATGGAGAACCCATCCGATATGTCTTGTCAGCGACGTCATCAAAATGTATAGAGCGGTGCTGCTTGATAATTCTGATACAATGTATCAACGGATACTCTGGAGAGACGACCCTGGAAAGGAAATAGAAGAATACGAGTTGATGACCGTCACTTTTGGTACCGCATCAGCACCATACTTAGCGGTTCGTGCATTACATCAAGTTGCGTATGATGAATGTAAGGATAAGCCGCAGGTGGAGAAGATAATTCTTAATGATTTTTACATGGATGATTTGATGACGGGAGCGGACACTACAGAAGAAGGATACAAAATCTACACGGAGATGAACGAAGTTTTAGCTAAAGGTGGATTCTACTTGCAAAAATGGAGGAGTAATAGCAAGGCATTATTAGATAAAATCAGGGAGGGTAAGTGTACTACAGATGACGAACTAAAGATAAAAACTGACGAGGTTACAAAGATACTGGGACTTACCTGGAACTCATGCAATGACGTCTTCCAATATGCCGTAAAACTTCTGCCGCTCACTGCACCTATAACAAAAAGAAAAATTATCGCCGAAATAGCGAGGTTGTTTGACCCATTAGGGTGGCTAGCACCTAGTATTGTATTAGCTAAAATATTTATTCAGAAATTGTGGTTAGCAGGTTTAGAGTGGGATCAAGAAATTCCTAACAATTTAGTACAGGAATGGGCTACTTACCATCGCAACTTACCTTTCTTGGGCGAGCTTAGAATCCCACGATGGCTGCATACTGTCGCTAACGTAAAGCAGGAACTCCATGGCTTCTCTGATGCCTCCAAAATGGCATATGCAGCTGTCATTTATCTCAGAGTGATAGATAACGAGGGAAACATTAACATTTCTCTTGTCACGTCAAAAACAAAGGTGGCACCTATTAGACAAGTGTCTATACCAAGGCTCGAACTATGTGGGGCTGTTCTTCTGGCCAAATTGATGGCTGAAGTAGGAGATGTAATGGGTATCCAGAAGTGTGATTGGCATGCGTGGACAGATAGTGAGGTGGTACTGGCTTGGCTCAATAGTCATCCTAGCCGCTGGAAGACTTTTGTAGCCAATCGTGCTTCAGATATTTTAAACATTGTGGATACTTACCACTGGTCACACGTGTCATCTAAAGAAAATCCTGCAGATTGCGCTTCCCGTGGTGTGTGCCCATCTGAATTAAAATCTACGACTATATGGTGGAATGGTCCGGATGTGTTGCGACAGCAAGTGATTGAATATAAAAGACCGAAGCATCTCGCAACACATTTGGAAGAAGTCAAGGTGCACACGACTGCGTTAGATACAATTACCATCTGGAATAAGTTTTCAAAGTTGTCGAAATTAATAAGAGTCATAGCGTACTGCAAGAGGTTTCTGAATCTGAGAAAACAAGCAACTGCTAAACATAGCACAAGGGAATTATCAAAACAGGAGCTGGACGATGCTACGAACACTTGCATAAAGAAATGTCAAGAGGATTTTTCAGAAGAATTGAAGGAATCAAAGAATAGTAAGAAAAAGGGTAATCTGAAGTCGTTAAATAGCTTTATTGATTCTGATGGAATTATAAGAGTTGGAGGAAGACTAGACATGTCTCAATTGGATCTGAATCGCGTACACCCAATCCTCTTGCCAAAAGAATCCTTTTTGAGTCAGCTTCTGGTTGCTGACGCTCATGCAAAAACCATGCATGGGGGCCCGCAGCTTATGGTCACGTATTTAAGATCCAAGTATTGGATTATCGGGGTTAAATTGCTAGCCAAAAAATATGTGAGGAACTGTGTAACATGCATTAGGTATGCAGCCAAAACTCGGACTCAACTTATGGGGCAACTACCATCAGCACGTGTAACACCAAATAAACCTTTTTTATGTACAGGAGTGGATTATGCAGGACCCATAAATATAAGAGTATCTAAAGGGCGTGGGAATAAATCATATAAGGGTTACATTGCACTCTTTATATGCATGTCTACTCGAGCAGTACATATAGAAGTGGTTAGCGAGTTGAGTACCAAGGGGTTCTTAGCTGCGTATAAAAGATTTGTGGCTAGGCGTGGTCGCTGTGCCGAGTTGTACAGTGACAATGGTACAAATTTTGTAGGTGCTGCTAGTGAATTACTTGTTTTATACAATGCCGAAAAATCTAATTTTAACACCGAATTAGCAGAGTACCTTGCTACAAATGGCACGGAATGGCACTTCATTCCTCCTCATGCACCAAATTTTGGTGGTCTTTGGGAGGCAGGAATAAAGTCCACTAAGTACCACTTAAAGAGGATTATCGGTAACACAACTCTGACGTATGAAGAAATGGCTACGGTGCTGGCCCAAGTTGAAGCGTGCCTCAATTCGAGGCCATTGTCATATGTCGAGGATGAAGATAAGGTCGATATTTTGACACCTGCTCATTTTCTGATTGGAGAGCCAGTTGTTTTAGTGCCGGACTCGAATTATGAGAAAACTAATGTTAGTAGCTTACGACGCTGGCAACTCCAACAGCGAATGATGCAGGAGTTCTGGCGACGTTGGTCGCAGGATTATTTGCATCAGTTTTTGCAAAGACACAAGTGGGCTCACCAAATTCCTGAACCATCTGTTGGAACGGTAGTATTAGTTAAGGAGGATGACATGCCTCCCGGAAAATGGTTATTGGGAAAGATTGAGCAGAAGCATTGTGGACCTGACGGAATTGCGCGGGTAGTAACTTTACGCACGAAGGCCTCAATTATTAAAAGACCTGTGTCTAAGTTATGTGTATTGCCAGTGGCCAAGTAAAGCCAGATATTTTATAAAGTTATTGTGATGTTTTATGTGATTTTTATATTGTAAGTTTAATAGTCTGAAACACTGGTTAGTCTGTAAACGTCTATTTGCATTTTGTATACCGTTTTATGTTATTATTGGTTTATATTTTTCTTTGTCATAACATACCATTGTTGGCATGGTGGGCGGCCAGTAATAAGGACATTTTGCATAATGTCCTTGGTGGGCGGTATGTTTGGGTAACGAGATCATAGCGTGAAATATTCATATTCATATTTAATCAATAATTGTTCCATACCTCGATAGATGGCGTTGTCGTCGAATTAGATCGCGCTATGGTTTCGTTACAAGCAAATACGTATGTAATTTAGAATAATATTTTTTTTGTGAGATCAAACGCGAGCATTCCAATAGGCATTAATATACTTGTAAATTAATTCAGTATTTTAATTGCCATCCCCTCCCAAGTCGACCCTCGGTCTCGTACAAGTTGTCTGTGGAACACGGTCGAGGGCGCACTGGAGTGACGCGATATAAATGGCGGACGATGCTTTTCTACTAAGTACTATTTTGCTTTGTGAATTTTATGGATAAAAACTAATATAGAAAAGGATTATTGAGGAGACGATGTTATAAACTTAAATGTCGTTTCTTTGATTGTTTCAGGTAAGAAATTGTCTAATTTAAACTATGTTTTGTAAAATGTGCGTAAATAAAACAAAAAAACTTTGATTGTTTCAGAGAAACAAATTCGTTTCATTTAATCCTCAAAATATCTTATACATATATGCACGTGAAACAGTTTACTTTGAAAACTATACAACGTTTTATAATGTTGTTTTAATATGAAAATTAATAGTTGTTGTCATGGTAATAGTAATTACATTTAATTTTATATAAATTAGTATTTTTATAAATTTTTGTATTTCAAGTGAACATGTAACGTCATACTTTTCTACTATTGATCTGCGCTAGATCTTTTCACATTAAGAATCATAAACTATCTAAGTAGTAGGGAATAACAGTGCCCGGTGGACAGGTTGCATAAATTATTATGATACAGGAGACTTATTAGTCAATTTCTTTTAGATGATCGGGAGCTTTCATCACCTTTACCGGACGGGGTCGAAGAAACTTACGACCTTTTACGCGACGTTTCCAATTATACGGACGAAGTTGTCGTTAATAACACAATCAAAGAAGATCAATTATTATTGAACATAGAAGAAAAATGCTGTAAATGACACTGTTAACTTATTAAATACAGTCCCCGAAAATGTAAGCCCAAAACCAGCTCCGATGATAATATATGATATTATTTCCAGTGCCACTTTGATAGATCCATCTCCATTTAATATCGAAACCACAACAAGTTTTGAAAATTCCCCGATGCCAGTAAAACATAATAGTACATATATTGGTAGACTGTTTAAATATCCCTACACCAATGCCATCTCCTCTAAACCATCACTCCAAGGCTAAATGTCAAGATGTATTTTGTACGGAACATGAATGTTGGTTAGATTCAGCTGATAACCCATCAACTACGAATAGAAAATCTAGAAAACGTACCCGGAACGTGGAAAATTGGTATGATGTTAAACGGAAATGTCGCACTAATATGGGTAAATCATATCGAAAAGAGGAAAATTAGTAAATGAGAAGTTAATTAGGCCAGCATGTCAATGTCGTTATAAATGCAGTGACAAAATAACACCTGATCAACGCCTAGAGATTTTCAGGAAATTTTGGTCATTGGCTGATAAACAGAAACAGTGGGCTTACGTAATACAGTTTACACTAAAATTTAAAAAAAAAACGCTGTATTAATAGTGACGAGCCAAATAATCGTAGGTTTACCTACTTATAAATATTTTCTTCCTGTTATAACGTCCGAACCTGTTTGCGCTAAAATAGATGTCCTTAAGACAATGTTTTTAAATACTCTTGGCATAAGTGGCAGAGTACTACAAACTGCTTGGTCAAAGTATGATGGTACTGCAGTCGTGGAAGAGGATCAACGAGGTCGTCACAAGAGTCACAAAATAGTACTTGTCGATGAAATGATTCGTAGCGTTTGTGACCACGTCAAGTCTTTCCAACCTGTGGAATCCCATTATCTCAGGGAGAAAAGTAATAAATTATATCTGGACGGTAGTTTAAGTATAGCCCGCATGTTTACTTTATACAAGGAGTGGTTCAACAACGAACTAGCCCAAGCACGAATATTTGCGAAAAGTTATTCGTATCGAAATCGAGTAACATTTGTATGAGAATTGTACAGCGCCCCTATCGGGCGTAAAACGAAACAAAACATGGCAGCACGAATGATTTTAGCGCGCTCTCGTAATCGAAATCGAAACGAGATGGTAAACGAAACTCGAAACTTATAAACAATTGTGAGATTTTTGATAGCACGAACATTGTTTTGACGTACGGTAACGTAAACTCTCGAAAGCTGGCTATCGAGTATGCTCGAAACATTATTCACTTGAAAATAGTCGGTGAGAAAGGTTTCGAGAAGTGTAAAAATAAAGTTTTAACCGTGTTTATATTTTGTTTAGAGTTAGTTTTGTGAATAAAAGTGTTTTAAAATTATTGTTAAGTTATTGGAACAATTAGTATAGGCTGACCGTTTAACTCGCGTATCGCCTGCGCGGTAAGAAGGGAGCGAGGGGAGATGTTAGCGGGTGGGTGAAAGGGGTGCGCGGAGCAGACAGCTTACGTCAAGTGCAACAGTGCGCTGGCTGTGCTTGCAGCGCGCGGTTGTCATTTTTGTTACGGACGCTTGGACATAAACGCACAAGGTATACGACTTGCCAAGATAAATCTCAAGATGAATCGCTCTTGCAGTTTTGCGAATAAAATTAACAAGCAAGCTAAACAATTAGCATACAATGTATATTCCTATTTTAAAGCCAGAAAACAAGATCATAATTCTACAGAGTATCTTGAAGACGTAAACCTAAACAAACTTGTTGCTAAAGCTACAGGACTCTCGGTGACTACCATATGTAAAATAATAAAAGAAGGAAATGAACTAAAAGATGAACAAAATAATGTAAATTTTAAATCACCAAAAAAAATTCACAGATCCGAAAGAAAAAAATTGAAGTTGACAGTTTTACAGAGGGCGTTGTTAGAAGAAAAATAACTCAATTTTATACGGTTTATAAGAAGGTTCCTACATTAAAAACTTTGAATGCGAAACTCAGAGAAGAAGGAATTTTAAATTGTGGCCGAGAATATTTGAGAACATTGATTCATAAACTTGGCTTTCGATTTAAGAAATGTCAATCAAAAAGAAAATTACTGATTGAACAACCAAACATCGTATCGTGGCGGTGGCGTTATCTTAATGCGATAAAGAAGCACAGAAGAGATCAAAGAAACATTGTTTACCTCGATGAAACATATGTCAATTCGTCATTAAATGTACCGGCGTGTTGGCAATCCAATGAAGAACGAGGGGTGCTGTCGCATATTGGCAAAGGGCCACGTTTAATTATCGTACATGCTGGTGGAAAAGCCGGATTTATCGATGGAGCTCTTTTAATTTTTAAATCCAAAAGCAAAACCGGAGATTATCACAGCGATATGAATTTTGTAAACTTCAGCAAATGGACTAGAAGAAAGCTGTTGCCAAATTTATCGCCAAGATCAGTTATTGTTATGGATAATGCCGCATACCACTCGGTACAAGAGGACAAAAAGCCTACAATGACATCCACAAAAGCCGTCATGCAGACCTGGCTGCAAAGACACAATGTCGAATTTGATACGTCTTTAAGAAAATGTGATTTATTGAATTTAATTAAACAATACGCGACAGAAAATATTTATAAAATAGATGAAATTTTAAAGGCGGCAGGTCATGAAGTCTTACGACTGCCTCCATATCACCCAGACTTGAACCCAATCGAATTGGTTTGGGGGGATATCAAAGGACAGCTCGCAAAAATTGAAATTGATTCTAATTTAGACAAAAAGAAAAATACACTAGAACAGTTATTTGCCGAATACTCTGTAGAAAAATGGGTTAATTCCGATAAACATGTACAAACTATTGAAAATGAATATTGTCTGCACGATCGTATCGTTGATGAAGAGATGGACCGATTTATTATTAATTTGCAAGATTCTGACTCCTCAAGCTACACAGACAGTGATGATGATTCAAGCGATATGGATATTAGTGATGAATAGTCCTATATAACTTTTATCCGTGGTTCAATATTTCTTAAACGGAGTTAATTATTTTTTTTTATGATTTTGTACCTAAAAAGCTATTAATAAAATATTTGTAAAACTTAAAAATAAATACTTAAAAAAAAGGATACCAACAATGTCTATCTCGAGATAAATCTTTGGATTATTGACTCCGTGTCTAGCGTTACCCGCCCCCGCCCCCTTCTTACCGAGCAGGCGATACGCGAGTTAAATGGTCGGCCTATAATAGCTTTAATGTAATTTAAAATGCATAGACCGCCACTGTATGAACGTAGTACCATATATTATTTTTTAGCGGCAAATTTACTAGAAAATTATGGATATCAATCACGAGAAACAAGGTAAGTAATTAAATCATATTTTATTTATTTGCGTACCTATAGAATTAATGTGTTTGAAAAAAAAATGAGTTATTTATATGTTTATTTTTAATCATTGTAGAGAAATTACGCGCAGAGCAAAACTTAGGAATGGAATTAACCCACTGGACATAAATGAAACCGAATTTAAAAATAGATATCGTCTAAATAAAGAAGCTTTTATGTTCCTCTGTGAGCAACTTCAACAAAAAACATCATTAACATCGAGTTCTAGAATTAGTCTAGAACTTAAGGTACCTATTCAATATCTTCTACTTGTATTTCAGTATTGAAATGGAAGTGTATACCGAACTACAACTTATTTAATATGACAAAATAGGTATCTATAAAGCAAATAGTAAATTGTTACACCCTAAAAATCAAATAAGTAAATATTTTATGTTTCAGGTTCTTTGTGCATTATCTTTTTATGCCAATGGGTCATATCAGCGAATAGTGGGAATGGCGAAATATTTGGGCCAAACAACAGTGAGCAAATGTGTGAAGAAAGTCACTGATGCTCTTGTAACTCCTGCAATCCTTAACACCTTTATAAGATTCCCAAGTACTCGAGCTGAAAGAGACCTAATAAAAAGCAAGTTAGTATGAACATTGTGATAGGTATCTATGAGGGAAAATGTATCTAAGTATTTTTTTTTCTAGAAGTATGTTTAAAACATAATGTTATAGTATACTATTGTAACATTAATTTCTAATACTAACATATGATTGCCTATTAAAATATATTTATTTTTGTCTTACAGCTTTTTTGCGAAGTACGGCCCGGTTCCCACTACGCCGGACCGGCAGATCTGCCGCGCCGGTAAATCTGCCGGAAGGGCTAGTGGCTGTACAATTTATATGAAGCTATTCACATTATCCCGGGTCCGGCATTTTTGCCGAGCCCGGCATTTTTACCGAGCGTTTTGTCACTACGAATTGCCGGCAGAACGACCGGGCCCGGAGTAATGTGAACGAGTTTGTGCCGGTATCTGTCCCCCGCTCGCCCCGCTCGTGCTCCCCTCGCCCCGCCCGTGTTCCACTCACGTCATTCGGCTCGCATTTTCTGGTAAAAGTAGACGTTTAGCATGGATATTCAAGCAGAAACTTTAATTACGCTTGTCCAAGAGAGACCTGTTCTGTGGGATAAGACCGAAGACGTCTATAAAGACAAAAACTTAAAGTTAGCAGCATGGCGTGAAGTATGTTTAATACTGAAACCAAACTTCGATGAACTGGATGAAAAAGAAAGAAAACAGTACGGTGAGTTTTTAATGTTTTATTGATAAAATGTAAATGCATTGATAAATTTTATTTTATAGCTGCTGCCTGCCACGGAACGGAACCAATATCCGAAACAAAATAATTAGTAAATGATGTCCGTATAGCGTTGGCATTAGGGCCACCTCGACTTGACACATTCCGATTCATGGGTGTCGTTTCTTGTTCTTGTCTATGTTCTATATTTTGGTAACTTTCAAAATTTATACCATCTTTTTCTCTTACAAAATTATGTAAGACTGTACAAGCTTTAATTACTTGAATTGCTGTGTCTACGTTCAGATCTATAGCTCGATGGATTATTCGCCACTTATTTGCCAGAATACCAAAAGCGCACTCAACATACCTTCTTGCTCGACTTAGTCTATAGTTAAAAATCTTTTTATCAGTATTCAAATGTGTACCTCCATATGGACGTAGGAGATTAGGTGTTAAAGCAAAGCCTTCATCGCCAATAAGTATAAACGGTAATTCTTCGTGCAAGTTTTCATGAAGCGGTCTAGGCTTTGGTACATTTAAAGTACCATCATTGATCTTTTGCCAAAATGTACTATCCTTTAATATAGTAGAATCGCATTCCTTGCCATATGAGCCCACACTAATAAAAATAAATCGGTACTCTGAATCGACAACTGCCATTAATACAAAAGAATAATACTCCTTGTAATTAAAGAACATAGAACCACTCTTGGCTGGTTTCAAAATTCTGATATGTTTGCCATCTACTGCTCCAAGACAGTGAGGAAAGTTGGCTTTTCTTTCGAATCCTGAAACGATGTCCTCCCATTCTCTCTCAGTATCAGGCAGCTTAAGGAAATCTGTCTTTAGGTTTTCCCAAATGACGTGGGTCATTTCTTTTATTAGTTTACTTATTGTCGAAACGCCTACTCTGTATGAGTAATGTATTTCTTTGAATGAACATCCTGAAGCTAAATATCTGAAAAAAAAAAGTATTTTTTGTTAATACATTATTACTTTATACGTCACCAAGAAACAAATTGTATTGTTTTATGATATTTTTTTATTGATTTCAGGAAAACAGGTTTCAACTAAATGGAATAATATACGAGATTCGTGGCTTAAGACAGTAAAGAAACAAAAAGATGAGTCTAAATCTGGATCTTCGGCCAAAAAGACACGAAATTATTTATATCACGAGCAATTAATGTTTTTGAAAAAAGTCTCCGAACCTCGACCACCACATGAGTCAGTTTCAAAAAAAGCAAGAACCGAGACTGAAGTAGGCATGGAATCAGATTTTCGTTCACCTTTAATTAAAGATAAAAGAAAAATTGATAATAAAGAGGTAAATGACAGGATGGTAAAGTTTTTGGACTCCAGAATAAACCCAGAAAAGGAAAACCATCATCTGTCTTTCTTCAAAGGCATTATACCAATCTTGAACACTTTAACTATCGAAGAGACTTTAGAATTTCAAGCTAGCGTCATGACAATGTTGCAAAAAATTAAAAGTAGGAATAATGAGAGACCAAACTACGGACATTGGCGTGATTCATATAATCAGATGACCGGACCAGATCAGTATTCTGGATACTACACACATAATAGCGTCAATCAACAGGCAACACCTACGCAAGATCAACACCACCCTGGATACTCTACGCAATATAATAGTAGCAATCAACAGGCAACAACATCTATACCATCAACTTCATCTCAGTCATCGAATCCGATTCCAGCTTCGCCATCAGCATCTAGTAATCATTCCATACATTCCCAAGACTCAGATTACTTAGATTTTGAAGGGTTTTAAGTTTGAGTACAAATAAATACATAAATAAGTTATTTGCATTTTTAATTCATAATGATTATCAAATACATACACCCTCCCACACACACACATTATATATATTCACATTCATCAAACAAACATACATAGCAAACATTCATTCATTAATTCAGTCTTAAGTAGGTACCTACGTCAAAACTATTATTACGCAATCTAGTGCATAAAATAATCTTACCTTAGACATATGGCTAATCTTTGTTCTGGGCAAATACATTCTCTGAAACTTGTATCTCGTACTCTTATGTCTAGTCGTCCCAGTAAATCGTCAAAAGTGGTTGCTGTCATTCGAAAATAATTGAAGAACTTTGATTCGTCTCTTCTAAGTTCACCCATTAATGTTTCAAATGTTCCAAGTGAAAATCTTTCCCGTAAAATAGGGTGTACCCAATGTTTTCTTTTATTTTGCCTTCTATTAAGATACCACCACAACACAACAATTTCGTCGTCCATTGTGCGCGCAGGTCCAAATTCAACTGAGGTAAGTACTTGACTGTCTGAATTTCTTCCGGGATCCGATGGAATGTGAACACTCTGTCCGGTGTCCGGTTTCCGGCAGGTCTGCCGGTCCGGCGTAGTGGGAACAGGGCCTACGGTTTCCCTGGAGTTATAGGATGCATTGATGGATGCCATTTCCATATTTTTACACCCAGTTAAGAAATTGAACATTTATTTTATTGTAGAAAACATTTTCATTCATTAAAAAGTCGTGGTGGCCTAGTGGGTAAAGGACCAACCTCTCAAGTATGAGGGCGCGAGTTCGATCCCAGGTCAGGCAAGTACCAATGCAACTTTTCTAAGTTTGTATGTACTTTCTTGACTGTGTTTCGGATGGCACGTTAAACTGTAGGTCCCGGCTGTCATTGAACATCCTTGGCAGTCGTTACGGGTAGTCAGAAGCCAGTAAGTCTGACGCCAGTCTAACCAAGGGATATCGGGTTGCCCGGGTAACTGGGTTGAAGAGGTCAGATAGGCAGTCGCTTCTTGTAAAGCACTGGTACTCAGCTGAATCCGGTTAGACTGGAAGCCAACCCCAACATAGTTGGGAAAAAGGCTCGGAGGATGATGATTTTCATTCATTAAATGTACAAATGGTAAGCATTTAGCTTTTGTAACTATGTATGCGATTGAGCACTACTAATTACATAATTGCATTATGTATGTACCACTTTACTATGGTATACCAGTGTATCTACTAATGGTTTTATCTTTATTTTAGATATGTGATAGTGACTGCCGAATTCTAAATGTGAATGCAAAATATGGAGGAGCCACCCACGACGCTTTCATATGTGAAAATAGCCTAGCTAATAACTACATGCAGGCATTACATCGAAATAATGAACATGTATGGTTATTAGGTTAGTAACAATCAAGTAAATTCATCCATCTACATAAATAATAAAATTGATTTGCCGAATATATATGGAATTGTAATCTAATGTAGACGTAGAGGTATAATTTTCAAACGACTATACTAATACTAAATTGGATAATTCTTTGTTGTGTTCGTTTTAGTCAGAACTCGATTTTTACTTAAAGTAAAATAATAAAAAAAATCGGGTAAAAATATGGGGACACAAAGTTTGCTAGGTCAGCTAGTTTACAAGATATTTTAAAATAAAAAAAGATTTGAATATTTAAAAATTATAGTTTTGAATATTTACAGGTGATTCCGGCTATCTACAACGCCCCTGGTTAATAACACCAATTCCGGATGCTGCTGAAGGGACTCCAGCATACAAATACACAGCAGTCCATAGAAAGACGAGGGTGGCTACAGAAAATACTCTTGGCCGATTAAAAAACCGATGGCGTTGCTTATGTAAGGATCGCACATTCCACTATGGACCTGAGAAATGTGCAAAAATCATTACTGCGTGCAGTGTGTTGCATAATATAGCCCTAAAATTAAACGTACCCGAACCGGAATCAGCAGAACTCCAAAACATATCTTTATCTTTTTCTGACCATCTTTTTCAGGAAAATGGAGGAAATGACTTAATTAGGGGAAGGGCGAAAAGGAATATTTTAGTAGATAGAATTAATAGATTACACTCATAACTTTGCTTTTTAATTAATAATTTAAAAAATTGATTTTTTATAATAATTATAAAATAACCTTAATCTAAGACTTTTTTTCCATAAACCTTACAAAAACTTCTATAGCCTCTCTCATAAAGTCCAACCATTTAGCCTGTAACCACAATTCATCATCTCTTTGTCTCACCCTTTCTTGCATCTCTAATTCTCTAACTCTCAATTCCTCTGTCCTAATCCGCAACCGCTCTTTCTCTAATTCTTCATAGGCCCTATCACGCTCTCTAGCATACTCCTTTGCCTTTGTATCCGCTTCTAAAAACATTTTTCCTATTTGTAATCCCTTGGCTTTTTTGTGGTGGTGGTTTCCACGTCTCTTCTTCAGGTATTTGAGGAGATGGAGGATGTGCCTCAGTTGATGGGAGAGCAGGGGTTTCATCTGGTGGACTCGGTGGTGGAGGGGGAGCCACTGTTAGCTGACTACTTGTGCCCAGAATATTCCAATCTGTAAAACATTTTATTAATGTTGATTAGACTAGTCCTTTTTCTTATTAGCAGAAACTTGAGTTCTCATAGAAACATTTACTGTGTAATGTGATATTTACGTATATACAACATGTAACTTAATTAACGCACATCCTGAAATTAGTTTGTTCAGAATCGTTTACTGAATCTATTTATATCATTTTTAATATAGGTAATTTTTTATCCCAAAAATAATTAAAACTACGGAAATTATTGTCATTACCCTGTACCCTTAACCCTGTACAGTCAAAACAAATTCAAATAGACCGTAACTCAAACTAATAAGACTTCGTGTATTGTCGGCTTTTTCCGTAGTTTCGTTATGTTGTGTCGAGTCGAGTGCGATGCGTGCGTAGTAGGTAGTATGACCAAAAAGTTCTCCAAGAATTGGTATAACTAATTTAGTAAATAACAATGCATATACATGTTAAATTAAAAATTCAGTGTATGTATTATGATTATAACATAATATTCTAATTGGGGTGTTTGAGGGTGTGCGTTAATTACGTTACATGTTGTATATGTACAATGGGATTTATGTATAAATAATCTTTTTTTCAAGACTTGACATTGAACAAAAATTATGATGCTTTTATGTACCTAATTTATAGATGCATATACATACACAGCTTATATTTGTAACCACACTAAACATATTTATATTAATTTATTAATTATTATAATAGGAATATTCATATTTACCTATTTCATAGTCATCCACATGTGCATCAGGAACTCTTATCTCTGATGGTTGAGAAATTACAGCAGCTTCCTGAAATTAAAAAATAATAATTACTAGGTAGTAAAAAAAACAATTTTAAAAATAGGTAAGTAAGTAGCTAACCCGTTGAAACCCAGCTTCTTCCACCACCATGCCAGTAGCTGCCTGTTTTCTAAATCAGTCAAAGATAATTGGAGTGCTGGCCCTCCACCAGTGCCACTAACGGCCCTATTAATTTTGGCACACTTCTTGCAATTATTTTTGTAATCGCTCCACACCTTGAATTAAACAACAAGAATTTAAGCAGGAATTCCAAACAAACTTCTCACAAAGATATTGGATAACTAATTAAAGCAGACACTTAAGAGTGACTTTATTCAAGTGCCCCAACAACAAAAAAAAATAGCGTCACTTGAGTTAACATACCTTGCGCCATTTCTCCTCAGACCTAGATTCGCCTGTGCGTTCACTATTTAATTTATTTGCCAATTCCTTCCATTTCATTTGTATGAAATTCCGACCTAGTGGGCCGCCTGAAGGTTTAGACAAATCTCCATTTCTGGAATAGAAATAGCATTGCACTTAAAATACTTCACACTAAAGTTCATGCCACTCAAACTTATTAAAACTGTTTACTCACGCTTCCATGAATTCAACCATCATTTCATATTGCGTCTGACTGGTTCTCATAATGATTTATTATCTTAAAAGCACTTAATTATTTGTAGAAAAAAAAAAAAACAGAAATACTTTTGTTGTGGACGTGTAGCAAAACAGCCATTTCATCAGGCATTTTAGCCTATAGTTCCTTAAGAGCATATCGTATATTTCGATAATTTTTTTACCAATCATCAATTGTTGCTCGATTTGGGTAGACTAGGTTTTAGAGATACTGTGGCCTTATTCGCTAACTCCACTGACAGCTCGCAGTTATCATTATTTTGTAAAGTGTACATCAGTAAATTGTCAAACAGCTATTTTCTTATTCGCTAACGCTAGTTACCAACTGAGATGACGTCATGAGCACCGACACAGGCTGATATCCACCATGACTCATTTTGACAGCTGTTTCTGTATCGATAAACGTTAGATTGCGATTCCGTAAGCCCAGTGGACAATGAGTGGACATCAAATTGATATGTCATTTTTTGAAATATACAACAAATAGCAGTATTTTATGCCTCATCACTGGAATGTATATACTATATTGTTGCATCAGACATATTAGATTTCTCTAATTTTGCGAATCCAATAGAAATACATCCCTGAGTGGTTTCCTTTATTTTTTTATAGTGTTATTTTTAATTGTATTATTTTATTTTGTTTATCTTTTTTTTGTGTGGAATAAAAATGTCGCGTGTATTTTTGCTGGCATTTGTGGAATAAGAGAGAAAACGAAGTTTATCCAGAATCTAGAAACGTCGTCTGCGGGATTGCAACAATTCTCTGGATTTACGGGAGAAGGAATTCATGGCAAATTTCCGTATCAACAAATCAGGGTTTCAGCAAGTTTTGGCAGAGTTACGTCCGTTTCTGCAACGTGCTCAACAAAACACTGCTGTTGCAATTGAGCTAAAAGTAAGAATTTATAACGTAAAAAGTTAAATAAATACCAATATTACATAAATTAATGTTACTCATAAACACTCTGAAATGATGATGGAGTAATACTAATAATAATATGATGTTAAACTTTGTAACATCAAATTTTGTAACGTGTAGATATTGGCCTAAACTTTTATGCAAACGCATCATACCAACGGAATTCCTCATTCATTTGCAAAATGTCTCAACCTTCATTTAGTAAGTACCTACATGAGGTAACCGATGCTCTCAATGTATGGGACGAGCTTCTCAAGTACATAAAGTTTCCTTCCTCTAAAAATCTACCATGAAAGTGGATGTTAGCATTTTAAACCTAAATAATAATAAAATAGTGTACCAATTTTTGTTTTGCATGCAAAACATAGGAATCTACGTATCAAAATATAATTTACGTTGTTAAATTTACAATAACTATAATACTCACAATATTCTCAGTTAAAATATTGTTCAACCACACGGAACTTTAGACACCAAGTTCACACACAATAGAAAGGAAATACTGAATTTTACTGCCACAGATTGTTTTTTTAAATGTATAACACGCTGAAAATAAAGCGTTCTCGCAAACGTAGTAATGTAATGCTAATAGGGTATTTCCTACTTAGCAGTATAATTAATAGTCGATAAAAAAATAGTTATCAAGTTGTCATCGTAGTTTTGGCGTCAGCAACCGTGTAACGATATCCACCGATATCCACTTCATGCGGTACAGAATACTAATGTTTTGAACTTATACTTGACATCACAGTTCAGTTGACAACTGAGGCCAGTGGACAACTGAGAAATCGAAAGTTAGCGAGTAAGCCAGCTCGAACCGTTCGAGAAAATCGAACGAAGAAATGTCCCCTGATCACAGTAAAAAATATGAAGAAGAAGCCTAGGGCGGAATATGATTATAGTTTTGATACAAAGAATAAGATAACTGTGGTACGTTGGAAGGACAATAATGTCGTTACAATGGGAACGAATTTTGATGACAAAGAGCCTCTGGGCAAAGTCAAACGATGGTGTAACATAAAAAAGCAAAAGGTTGACGTAAATATACCTAAAATGTTTGTCAACTATAATAAAGGGAAAAAATGGTGATGGGTTATATTTACCTATTTGTTAGATATGGCGATCTCAAATGCTTGGCGACTACTTGTTTTGCTCAGTAAAACTAAACAAGAGATAACTTACATGGACCAGTTATCTTTCAGACGAATTATTGCACGGACTTATTTACGTCCAACGAAAACTAAGAGCCGTCCGTAAGTTAGGCCGCAAGAGGGGTCAGGAACAATAATGGTCATAATCCTGAACGGATGGAAAACCCACTGCGATGTGTTATCTGTCACCAAAGAATTCGCTGGCATTGCGAAATATGTTTGAAAACGCTGTGTTGAACGACCTTGTTTCAAACAATTTCACTCCTAAAGCGCCCACTGTACAAGGCTGAGTACACCCCTAAAACTTGATATGTACATTTTTTTTTTCATTTTATCTTCTTATATAGCATATTTTATCCCTTATGGACTAATAAATAGAAAAACGATAGAAAAATATACTGCAGTTTCATTTCGGGCGTTAATGGGTTAAGAAGCGGTGTTCAAACAAGAGGAGGAATGAGACGAAATAAAGGTATTAAAATATACAGGATAAGAAAAAATTGAGAGTAATGATGACATAATGGACAAAATCAGAAATATATTTCAAGGGGAAGATAAAGAAGAAAAACCGACAACAAAACTACCTTCTGAAAAGGTATTAACTGAAGAAGACCTTATTAAGATGCTGGAATTGGAAGAAGACGACTTAGAAGAAGAAAATAGTCAGGAAAATGTATCAGATGATTGCTTATATTCTGACGCGAGTGAAGACGCGACTCAATTGAATGAAGATCGACGCAAGTGAGTGAGATATTAATATAAATTCAAACGAAACATCACAATTATTTATTTTATTTATTCCTTTATTTCAGGCAACTAAGGCCCATAAAAATACAATACAAAAATATAAAAAATACTTATAAACTAATACATATGCCTACTTGTAACAATAAATACAATAATATAATATTTAACTTAACCTACTATACATATGTACATACAAAATAACAAAGAAAATAAAAACTACTGCACACGAATCATCGGCGTCGTGTTACGATGACTGGTGTCACATAGCCCGCCACGAAACCGGCGGAACACAACACCTTTCGGCCAAAGGTCCTCCTTTAGGAACTTTTCGAGATCGCTCGTCGGAACATGCACCACAAACGAATTGAAGTTCATGTTGTGACGCGGCTCCAACCTCTCGACCCTCAAGGTCCATTTGGTCTTTATGCGCAGGTACTCCACGATCTCCTCAGCCTTCGTGGAGTGGTGCAGTCTGGACACGTACAGCAGCGTCGTATGAATAGCTGGACGCAGCAGCATATTGGGTCCTGTCAGTGCAGTACCGCACTGGTTCCGACAAGGAGGCTTCTTCTTCTTCCTCTTCTCTACCACCTTGAAACCATCCTTATCGCACGTGTCCTTCTGTGGACCCTGCCTCTTCAAAACCTGTTTTGGTTTCGACTGGCTCCGTTTACCCCCTTTTGGTTTTTCCGCTGGTTTTGTTTGCGAGATTTGTGGCCCAGCAGGCTTCTTAGCGGCTACTATTGCTGCGTAGGCTCGTTTGGGGGTCGCCGAACCAACGCAAGTCATCGTCTCTACCGGTGTCGAGGCAGGGACGGCGGCGGCACACGTTGCAACGCATGCATTCTCGGCAGTTGGTGACGCATCCGAGCCCGCCGACTCGAAACTGCATATGGAAGCGTTTTTTGCCTCGCGACGCGTGTTTACATTTACAGCGTCGACATTCGTAGGTGACCTACTTGCAGAAATTGCATTGCGCAATGCTACTACTTTTGCCCGTAGATCACTGATGGTGTTGTTGGACACCTCCAGCTGATGCTGCATCTCGACCTGGCTCTGCTTCAGGAATGTGATGTCCTTCAGCAGCCTGGTGACGTCTACGTGGTCGAACGTGACGGGAGGAAGCTTGTGCAGATCCTTCGCCACGAATTCAGGCACGTCGTCCGAGTCGGTCTCCTTGAACAGCGTAATGATGTCCTGGACACTCTTCTGTGTGCCATCCCTTCGACGAAACGGCATCTGGCTAACTTTGCGAAGCGTCGTGAACAGCAGCAACTTGGCACTGCTAATCTCATCCTCCTTGAAAGATGATTTGCAGATCTGCATGATGCTGACTTCGTCCATGTAATCGATGGCATGTTTTATAAATGCCAACACCTCATTGGCTATAAGCGTTTGAGTACTCATAGCCGAAACCGGGCAGCGGCTAGGCTTAGTAGCGGTTTCGCCCTAATTTTGCTCGCCCGAATCGGGCGAATGAACTATTTTCAATTTTGAATATTTTTTAGGGCCGTTTTCGCCCGAGACAAATTTAATAGCGGGCGAATCAGGTCAAGTAAAATTTAGTAATGGACTATTCGCCCAAATACTATTATATACCTCAGAAAAAATAAGTAGTACAGTCGAGCGCACCATGTTCAAATATTTTTAAGGAGGATTTACTTAGGCACATGTGTTACTCAAAAATAGTAAGTAACCTACTAGATAATATATTATGCATAACAGTGGCGAGGCGTCCTTATAAGCCGATTCCTATCGGCTTCCCTTTCGAATTTCAAGAAAGAAGCATAGGTATAAGTTATAATATAGGTATAGGTATAATTAATATAATCATTTAAACCACACAATTTAAATATGAAGGTATAACAAAACGCCTACCACCGTAAAAAAAATTGTCTATAAATTACTTGAAACATTTTGCTCCACTAAACAAGCCGCGGCTTCCTCCTCCATACAAAACTACGCTTGCGTGACGTCATCCACGCCGCGCCGCACGATGTTCGCGGCATATGGGCGAGCGGTAAGCCGGCTCACGGAGCGGCTTCCGCCAATCAAAACTCGCGAGTGAACGAGAAAGAACGTGTCAAGAGTAGAGTAGCTATATCTGTCTCATCTGCGGGCCTAGCATGGCGATTCTATCTCTATTCTACCAAGAAACGACAAAGCTCTTTCTTTCCCACTCGACATGTCTTCTACCCGAGCATGGCGCGAGCTGTAGACTCGCGTTTCTATCAAGAGAAAGACTTTCCATAGCAACGGATAGGTAGCTAGTGATGGGTCGTTCTGCGATGAATTTACGTTTAGTTAGCCAAAAAAATGTGTCAATGCACTATTTTTCACGCATGAACCTATACATAAACTCACGTAACTCAAAGCAACAACAAAACGTATTCATCGAACTTATTTCTTATCTGTGGAACAAAAATGGTTGATGTTTGTTTACAAAAAAACGATTATTGTTGTTGATTTTACATATTAATTTAAGTTGTTGATTTTTAGTATTGGTGACTACTGCGGCAAGGAAAAAGTAAGTAGATTTTGTGATTAAATAAATAAAGTACTGATTATTCCAATAGTTGTGTGTAATTAATCTAAACGAACAATAATTAATTATCCATACATACGATGAAAAGAACAATGGAAAATAACATAATAATCTCAATAAATGGTGATTGGTGGCATTGTCTGATGAAAACTTTGCCATGCACAGTTCAATGTGTTCCTCACTGTTATCTTGCTTCCCTATATTATTGCCCGAAGTGTTTTTACTTTCGCCGTTACAAAAACTGTTTATTTACAGCGTACGAAGTCCCATCCAATATATAGAGAAGATAGTATCGCGATCCATTGGGAAAAGAAGGCCACGATAAAGAAGAATGGGTCCGTATTCAAAAGCTGCTGAAAAAATATGGAAAAAGAACGAGTTCTTGGCATACAATGCTGACACGAGAAATATTTTATTAGTAAGTGTCTTTAAATAATATTCATTTACAAGTAATAGTTCCCCAGACTTGTTGGCTTCATTCTAGCAAAACTCTCATGCTTTGTTTTTAAAATATAATTATGGCAATTATAGTACCTATTTGTTGCTTGTGTGATATAATATAAGCAACAACTCGTAAGATAAAAAATAAAATGAGACAATCATGTACACAGAGGTAAAGGTTTATTTACATAAAATTAAGGCTACAGATAAAGTCATTTATTCAAAATAGGCTGAAAATCAGCAGCAGAAGCGGTGGAACAAACTCCCCAACAACTCAATTCTGTCTGTATGGTTTGAAGAACTGTTGATATACAAAGATATTCATAATAGTTGCTCTTCTGTGAGTTGCAGCTTGTAGTAAACTACCACTAAGGTCATTAGTGTGTCTCTCTCTCTCTGCCTTTCTTCGGGAAGAGTTGTAGCATAGGCACCCTGCAAAAAGAAATAACTGTTTGGTAAAGAGTTTTTACAAGAATTATTTTACAGTATAATAAAAGAATAACATACTGATAGTGATACATTATCAGCATTATTATTGGTGTCATGAGCCTAGACCCTAACGCATAACTAGAATCCCCTGAAAATGAATGATAATTTAATTTTGTGTTCTTGTTTCAGATTACAAAAAAAGGATGCTAAATGACAGCTGGGCCTTTAGTTTACAAATTATAAATTATTGAAATTATATTATTTAATAAAGAATGTGAATATTAAAATCATAATGGTTGTTTATTTAAAATGTATTTTTTTTCTTAGCAGATAAAACTGTCCAATTCTAGAGTCATATAGCCTGCGCAGTTCGTTCTTAATGAGAGAACTATTGAAAATTGATTGTTTATGAACTCTGTCAGGATAATTGGCATTTATGTTCAGTATTTTGCACTCAGTATCTACAATCTGAAATAGAGGTTATATCTAATATTAGGTATACTAACCTTGTATTCACTGCAAAAACAAATTGTTTAAAAAATTTGCTAACAGTGGTTAGTAATGTTGTTAATGACCTAAGCAGGACCCGAGCAAAGAACCTGTAACAATTAGGCTTTGTTAAATATTTTTCTTCTGTTTAATCATTTTCTTGCAATGAAGGGCAATACCTACATAAAAGACAAAATAATCTTAGAAACAATAATAAATGAATTGAATAGATCTTTCTATATTTAAACCTTATCTATAAGGACGAAAACTTTGTCATATTTTTGGTTGATAACAATTGGAAAGCACAACGAAATAAAATAAACTAAACTGTAGGTACTTACACTGACAAGAACAGGCAGACCCTGAGTCATAGGAGACAGATCCCTGGCACAAATACTGCACCATCTCTGCACATTTACGTTTTCAATGTCGAGAGGCTTAACACTCGTATAGCTCGTTCTTTGAGCTTTACACTGATTCTTCTCAGCATAAAAACTGACCACATGACGCCGGTAGGACCCCGACATACTTTGTAAATGCTATTTGAGAACTTAAAATTATAATAATATTCTTGTCTACCATTGTCTACTCTTGTCTAGATCCGATGAGATGTAGAGTATTTGACATTTCATATAGAAAGTTATATCTACTCCCAAATGTCAAAAGTAGAGAAAATATAGTCGTCATGCTCGACGCGATAGACACATGTCGATGAAGACAAGAAACATTTCTTTTCTCGATGTCAAACATCGCCATGCTCGGATCGATAGAAATCTTTCTTCAATCTGTCATTTTGTCGATTCTTCGGTAGACAAAAGCTGTTTCTATGGCGGTCATGCTAGGCCCGCTGGTCTCATCTGTCTACGCGCGAGTGACAGCGCTTAGAGCTCTCAAATATGTAAACAAACAAATCAGACAAATATTCACTCTCATTGTTCTTATTTTGTTTTAGATAATACCATTAACAATTTGTTCTTTGTATTACTTAATTTAATTTATTAGTGTGTGTATCATTTGGAAATAACATAGTTCGTGTGTGTACAATATTTTATGTTAGTTTAAATGTTTTAGTTACATTATGTCAACATAGATGGCGTTGTGCATTTTTCTTCAAATCCTGAATCGCGGTGTTAAGATTCTCCGCGATTTAATGACCCTAGTTGTGAATTTATAGTTTTTTGAATTCACGAAGTACATAATTTTGTTTAAGTAGTTGGCAGTATTATTACTCCCTACTAATCCCCGCGATCGCACTGTGTGACCTGGTACTCAGTACAAGTACAGTACTGCAGCGTGTGTAGGTACCTAGTGAAAATAGAGGTACCTACGTTAAAATGAGTTACTTTGATACGTAGACAGTTGGCATCAGGTTTCTTTTTAGTGTACCTACTTTTAAAACTTAACTGTTTTCTCAGATTCTAGTAGTTAATATACCTAACTAAAGATAATAAAGTTTTATAGATATTAATAATCTGCCGAATTTCTCGAGAAAACATGTTCAAACTATCAGTCTCTCAGTCAGTGCTAAAAGGTGGACTGAGAAATTACCTCCATTACCTCTCCCCCCCATCCCTGAGTACTCCCCCCCCCCGTTTTTTTTTTTTGCTGCGGCTTCCCTATTTCATTAAACCACCCTTCGCCACTGATGCATAATGACTTTTGTTCCTCAGATAGAAGTAAAGACACAGCAAATAAACGCACCCTCAGGAACACAAAAGATAGTAGTATAATGCTGTCCCTGTCACTCATTTGCAAATTGTGCAGCGTGTTTCCCATCATTTGGTTTAGTGTGTCTTAAATACTGACAGAATAATAACATACTAGCTTTTGCCCACGACTTTGTTCGCGTGGAATAGTGACTTCCGGCAGATTTTTGGTTTTGACCAATAGATGGCGCTATATGTCCGGAATACATTTTATTTTTTATTTTCAATTTTTTTGTAATAAAAACTATCCTATGTCCTTTCTCAAGCTCCAAACTATGTCTGTACCAAATTTCACACAAATCGGTTCAGTAGTTTAAGCGTGAAGAAAAGACAGACAGACAGACAGACAGACAGACAGACAGACAGACAGAGTTACTTTCGCATTTATAATATTAGTAGGGATCTGCTTAAAGTGCGTGCATAAATGATGTGAAGTCAGACATATAACTTATTTTATATTTATTGTTTCTTCAAAAAAGCCTGGATACACTAAGAAGTAAGTGGTAAATATGTACTTAGTTATTTATACTTGTTATTCTAGGTGCTTTTTGTTTTAAACACATATAAATATTATGTAACACAATGATAAATTACTTGTAATATATTTTTGAAAGTTGAATAAGTTTTGCACTGTATTCAATTACCGCAATAAGTAATTAGCATAATCTGTGAATCACAGCTATGTTTTACGTTTGTTGGTTGGTTGTTTATGAGATCATAGCACAGCGCCCCCTAGTGGAAGCGTCATTACACTATTCATTAAAGTCAATAATGCAACTTAATGCACCAAATTAATAAAGTAATTCCATTTTGTGTTATGCCTGATGTGTTTTATGATGTTAATTATTGGCTATATTTGCTTTTCTTGTTGCACATCTTGCGATTTTTCTATTGCCTGCTATTGCTCGCTTATTTCACGTATCTAATGTTCATTTTTTTAAATTTTCAGACCAGTTACACTACGTGTACTAATCAAAAGTGTAACTGGAGTATTTATGTAAGTAGTTTTTTTATCATATTTACAGATGCACGTTAATTACATATTCATAGTTTCAAATATGATTTAAAATATAAATAATTATGTTGTCATTAACACTTCATTATGTTGTGAAATGAAAATGAGTAATTTCTAAGTAAATTATATAATTATTTTCGTGTATGGTGAAATTATACCATTATTTTCAGATGTGGCTAATGATTTGAATCGTTGAACGATTTGAATAATGGCAGAGCAACCCTCTACAAGCAAGGGTGAACTAGCTGATTTCACTTTAATTAAATCAAAAAGAGGTCAAGATCTTCTCTTGCGACATGGTTACAGTTATAATAAATGTAGGGAAAATAAAAACGGTGTAATTGTATGGAGATGCATACAAAGAAATGAATGTAAAGCACAACTAAAAACGAACATTGATTGTACTGTACTAATAAGCGAAAATCCTCATTTATGTCAACCAAGTCATATAGAGGTAGACAATGAGTCAAAAATCAAAATTGACAAAAGTATAAAACGCGCTAAAACAGAACCTACTACCAGCGTGCCAAAAATTTATTCGGACATGGTTTCGGAATTACAAGATTCTGGGCTTGATTTAGTAAAGAAAATTCCAAATTATGATACTGTTAAAAAAAGACTGTATGCAAGCAGGAATAGAGCACTGCAAGTTAAAAAAACAAGGTTCAATAAGGTTCAGGACTTAGTTGTGCCACCGTGCTACGATAATTTACTTTTTGCAGATTTTAAAGACAATGAAACGCGTATTATACTCTTTGCAAATAAAAAAGTTTTAAACTTTCTTAAAAATGCAGAAAATGTTTTTTGTTATGGAACATTTAAAAGTTGTGTTCCACCATTTTTACAAGTTTACACGCTACACGTTGATGTTGGTAGTACTGACAAAAAAACAAATATTCTTCCAACTATATACGCCTTATTGCCTAATAAAAAAGAGAATACTTACAAAACTTTTTTAAATTTAATTAAGAGTCAATTACCGCAATTCTCCCCAAAATGTTTTACAACAGATTTTGAAAAAGTGCAATGTTGGCCATCGAAAAAGCCTTTCCAGAGGCACGGATCCAAGGCTGTTTATTTCATTTTAAAAGATGTTTGTGGAGGAAAGCGAAACAGTTAGCAATGGATAAGTCTTTAATTCATAAAATTCACGTAAAAAGATGTATGGCTTTAGCATACTTGCCTCAAGAGTATAAAATAGACGGGTGGTTATATGTGCAGGCTGAAAATAGAAATGAAGACAAAATAACTAAATTTAATGATTACTTTGTCAATACTTGGGTTAAAGAAGAAGTATATTTTTACGACAAATGGTCTTTTTATGATATATTATATATATTGATCCTGGCCGATTTCGGCCACAGCGACTTGGATCTGCGCTTAATTTTGAGAGCTTCGCTGGTGTGCTCTCCAGTGACTGACAAAGCCAATTTTTGCAGTGAATGTCCGTCCACATTCACTGCAAGTCAGCACTCCTCCGCTATAGGTGTATTGTATGGCCGCGGGTGGTCGGGCCTTCAGCTCATCTCGCTTAGCGTCGAGCTGTTCTCTCCGCCGGCTCTCAAACTCGCACACCTTGTCCTTAATAGTCCGCCTCCATTTGGTCCTATCTGCCGCCATAGCCTCCCAGTGTGACGGATCTAAGTCACATCTCTTCATGTCTCTTTTTATGATATTTCTCATAAAACCAACAACGCAATTGAAGCTTGGAACTCGCGTTTTAATAAAATGTGCAAACCAAAGCCAAATTTAATTTTGTTCTTAAATGCTATTTTTAAAGATTCAAATTATTACTTATCATTTTATAACAAAAATCAATATATATCTAAAAAAAATCCTGAGACTATTAGATTACAAAATAGGATCGATGATATCCTGCAACAATTGTTTAATGGTGAAATAAATTTACCATTGTGCATTGAAAAATTGCGAGTTTAATTATATTGTAACCTTGTAAATTCAAATAAAACACTAATTACGAATAAATACCAAATTAAAAATTAGATTAAGCAAAACTGTGATAATGATTGTGATTAAAAATTAGATTTAGTTAAGCGATATTATAGTAAAACACTGTGATTATAATTACCAATACTGTGATCATTATTGAAATCTGCTAAAAATACTTTTTATATTACCTACTCAAAAAAATATTTAACATAAATAAGTACAAAATCATATTTATTGTGCTTTGAAATTTGTAAAAATACTGTGATTGATTATTAGTAAGTACAAAGTTATAATGAGTAAAAGACTGTGAAGTATAATTATAAGAAATATGTAAGTGTTGCTATATTATTAATAGTTTTTATTTAAAATTGTGTTGTGTTAGTTAAAATATATCTGATTATTATGTATGATTTTTATTTAATTTACCCACCCGTTCTGGATCCCATTTAAACCAATTGACTGACATGATAGCTATATACATTCTATTTTGATCAATAGCTCGATTGTTAAGTATATAATATTAAACATACAGGAATAACCAGATTCACGAACAGAAAGAAAAGTTATTGTACGTAACAATTGTGTACGCAACTGTAGGGTAGACTGGGTACGGTTGTGCCAGGGTACGGTAGTGACAGTCGCTGTATTGTCGAAAATATAAGGATTAGCGGGGGGCGTGCAAGGGGAAAGACGAGCGCCTTGCACGTCTCAACCTGTGTCACAGTGTTGCGTCATCCGACGCGCAGAGTGTACGTGACCAGGAGCACATTTTGATTTTTGAACGCAAAAAGTAAGTATTTTGATTCATTATTATTTCGTAATTGCTATAACATGTATACTGATAGGGTATTGAGTGTTGTTCATCGATATAAATCAAATAGTAGCAGTGTAATATCAGTGGTTACATTTATTGTAGGTTATTTTGTTTTGACGTGGTGGTGTTTCTTTTATTAAAACGATCTGTGGGTACAGTTGTGACATTTTTACTGGGTACGGTTGTGACATAAGTAAAAGCGGTTGTTTATTGTTTTAGATGCCTAGAATACGCAAACGAAAGACTACAAGAGCACAGTGCAGCTTGAATCAGTATGAAGATGCTTACAAAGAAACTAAACGCGGGACTTCTTTGCGACAAGCTGCGGAAATGCATGATGTTAATCGCATGTCACTATTAAGGTATGTTCGAAAACGCGATAATGCCAGCACGGGCGATAATGAAAACAATAGCATTAGCATGGGGTATGTTGCTCACAATAAAGTATTTTCCGAACAACAAGAGCAGCAGTTGTCAAAATATTTACAGCGTTGCGCGGACATTTATTTCGGACTTACTGCAAAAGAGGTGCGGAAGTTGGCTTTTGAGCTTGCAACTCAATATAACCTAAAGCGACCTGCTACTTGGGCTGAGAATGAGATGGCAGGCGAAGAATGGTTCCGTTCCTTCCTGAATAGAAATCCTTCTCTATCTGTTCGAGTAGCTCAAGCTACAAGCCTTTCAAGGGCAACTAGTTTCAATAAAACAAATGTGGAAGCTTTTTACGACAACTTGCAAGTTGTTATGGATAGACATCCTTACGAGCCACAGGATATCTACAATGTCGACGAAACAGGCGTCACTACGGTCCAAAAACCTGATAAAGTCATTGCAAGACGTGGTACGCGGCAAGTGGGAGCCGTTACTTCTGCTGAACGGGGCACGTTAGTTACGGTAGCTTTTGCAGTGAACGCCTTGGGAAATACCATGCCTCCGTTTTTTATTTTCCCTCGTGTTCGTTACCACGACCACTTAGTGAGGGACGGACCAGTTGGATCTGTTGGAGCTGCAAACCCTTCCGGCTGGATGCAAGATCTATCCTTCTTAGAATTTCTTAAACATTTTAAGAAATTTTGTAATGCTTCACTAACTCACAAAGTGTTACTCGTGCTTGATAATCATTCATCGCACATTCACATTAATACCTTAGATTATTGTAAAGAAAACGGGATCACTTTACTTTCATTTCCCCCACATTGCTCTCACAAGCTTCAGCCTCTCGACCGGTCTGTCTTCGGACCTTTAAAAAAAGCTATTAACACTGCTTGCGATGGATGGATGCGAAGCCACCCTGGTAAAACGATGACAATATATGATATACCAGGTATCATCAAAAGTGCTATGCCTCTGGCTCTTACACAGGCGAACATACAGGCTGGTTTTATGAAAACTGGGATCTATCCATACAACCGTAATCTGTTCGGAGATATTGACTTTGCACCCTCTTTCGTAACCGACAGACCAAACCCTGATACTGAAGACAATATTCCTGCAGTACCGTCACCTGGAAGAACTAGACCAAATCCTGACACTGAAAATAATGCTTCTGCAATACCATCTCACACAACAAGCAGAACAGACACTGAAGATATTTCTCCTGCAGCACCATCACCTGTAATAAGCAGACCAATCCCTGACAATCAAGAGGATGCTCCCATAGCACCATTTTTAGTAAATATTGCCAACCTTGACTGTATTCAAGAAGAAAATTTTGTTACTGAGAATTTTGGACCTAATAATAAAAGTCCACCACTTTCACCTTCTATATTAGACAATACACCAAGCCAAAATTTTAGCAATGTTCAACCATCTACTTCTGCCATACCATCAGTTTTTTCTCCTGAAATTGTTCGGCCCTTTCCAAAAGCTTCCCAAAGAAAAACGCGAGGACCTAGAACCAAGAAGTCTACGATTTACACGGACACGCCTGAAAAAGAGGCAGTCAGGCAAGAATATGAAGCAAAAGAAAAACGACTGAAGGCAAAGGGCATCAAAAAAAATCTCAATGAGCCGAAAGGAAAAGGAAAAGGTAAAGCAACGAAAAGGAAACAATCACCGTCAATATCAGATGAAGAAGAATATTTTTGTTTGGTGTGCCTTGGTCCATATTCTGAAAGTAGGCCTGGCGAAAAATGGATTAAATGCCAAGGAAAGTGTAACCTTTGGGCCCATGTAGACTGTACAGATGGTAGTCGGTATTATATTTGTCACAACTGTGATGAGTCGGATTAGATTAGTTGTCAAACTTACTTTTATAAAGGATGATGGGTAAAATTGGCCGGTATATCCAATAAAAACCATTCGCATATCAAATGATAGCTTATACCCTAAGCTTCATTTTTTATTATGGGCAAAACATTGTAAACCACCGGAGAACGAAGATATGACACCTGATAGCATAGGACAGCCCATGGACTTGAACCACTTCATTGAGTATGGGAGGGATGTTTAAGTGCATTATTATTGTCAATAATTGTCAGAACGGGTCACAGAAGGTGTCTGTGCCCATATTTTCCAATTTTATTGAAAAAAAAAGATTATTTAGCAGGTAGTATTTACAACGTATGGTGTACGTATTTCGCCGTTCTGGTGAGTCTAACCGGCATAACCAATGAAAACCGTTTGCATATCAAATGATAGCTTATACCATAAGCTTTATTTTTTTTTATGGGCAAAACATTGTAAACCACCGGAGAACGAAGATATGACACTTGATAGCATAGGACAGCCTATGGACTTGAACCACTACATATTTTGTATGGGAGAGATGTTTAAGTGCATTATATTATTGTCCATATTAGTCAGGACGTATCACACAAGGTGTCAGTGCCCATATTTTCCAAGCTTATAAAAAAAAATTATTTAGCAGGTAGTATTTACAACGTATGGTGTACGTATTCCGCCATTCCGGTGAGTCTAACCGGCATATCCAATAAAAACCATTTGCACATTAAATGATAGCTTATGTCATAAGCTTCATTTTTTATTATGGGCAAAACATTGTAAACCACCGGAGAACGAAGATATGACACTTGATAGCATAGGACAGCCTATGGATTTGAACCATTACATTTTGTATGGGAGCGATGTTTAACTGCATTATATTATTGTCAATATCAGTCAGGACGTGTCACAGAAGGTGCATGCGTCCATATAAAAAAAAAATAACAGTTAGTATTCACAACGTAAGGTGTACGTATTCCGCCGTTCCAGTGAGTCTAACCGGCAAAACCAATAATATCCAATTGCACATCAAATGATAGCTTATACCCTAAACTTCAATTTTTGTTATGGGTGGAACATTGTTAACCACTGGGGAAGATATCAGTCCTGTAAGCCTACGACTGCCTATGGAATTAAACCACTTTGGCACGTATGTTATATAAAGAAAACCTATTTTCTTATTGTAAATAACGTAGCTTTCCACCACTGAAAGATTTTTCGAATCAGTTCAGTCAAGCAAGTTCGTAGCCCATTTGCACAGACATCATCTAATGGCCAGGATAATACATCTTGCTTTGAAATATAATCCTGTGGAATTGGAGGTGTGCTGGCATCAATCTATCATCACCAATGACTGTCAACTGTCCTGGCTAACAAGCCTGATGTGCCATATGATGAGAACTCTGTGAAAGCTGACAAACAACTTAAATAACTTTATTCTACTGATTAAACCCCCCTTGTATCCTTGCGGAGCTGACCACCCGTTTGGTTATCTACTATTTGTGTATCACTAAATAGTATAAAACAAAGATGCTTTTTCAGTTATTATATCCCTATGTCCCTTTGAAAGCTTAACTCTTCCAAACTAAGCAACGGATTTTGATTCGGGCACGGCCGTACCATCCTTTTCTCGAAGCGTTTCGCGGCTATTTCACCCCCCTGTATCATCCATGTGGACAAAGCTAGGAGTTTAGGTTAGGTTAGGTATAATATATTATTATATTCAAAGATAGAGTGACTGAAGAGGAAGGTTTGTATGTGTAATAACATCCGTAAATAGTGAGGAAATACTGTTTTCCCGCGTGAAGCTGGGGTGGGTCGCTACTTTTCTAATAATTCGACAACCCAGGGCCAACTATCCTGGTGCCGCAGAACGAGGAAATGCTATCTCCAATAATGGGAATAGTATACGGTGGTAGAAGTAAAAGTTTTAATGTTTTGTTATGCTATTAAAACGATTATGCCTAGTTAAGACCGATTTTTATTGATAGATATCACTTATATAAATAAGCCTAGGGTACACCCTAGGCTTATTTAAATAAGTGATAAGTTGACGAAAATACATCATACAATGAATTTTTCTACTATAGATTTTATCTTAACTAAAAAAAATGGGTGCAAAAAGTATAACTCTTTTGTGCCCGACTGTACTTATTTCCGGTCGATTCTTGACATGAACTGTTTTACTTCAGTTACTGTAGGGTATAAGCAATAATTTAATATACATTAAAACTTTATTGGTTATCAGGCCAGGGTTCATACAAAATTGCCCATCATCCTTTTCACATGCTACATTTCTAAAAAAATATTTGAGTTCCTGTTTAAAAGATTTTGTTATGTTTTGAGTTTAGTTTCAAAATAGAATAGAGATTAAGTTCTAATGTGATTATGAACATGATTAATATATTATATTTGTTAAGTCCGCTTTAACTAATTTTAAGTGCAGACTGTTATAAATACTTTAAGGTACTTAAATAGTGGGTATAGATGAAGACTGACTGTACTAATGAAGACTACTGATTGTAACCAAAGATCCTATAGTGCCTTATATGTTGTAAGAAATTAAAATGTTCAAAGATTTTATTTCTTTTGTTAGGAAAGTATAATTTAGTTGATTATTATATAAAAATAAATAAATATTTTTTGCAATTAAAGTGTTTTATTGGCATTTTAGAGTATTTTTATCTTATTTTGTGATCATATTACAGTATTTTCATCGTGTCACTATTGACCCCCAGTACTGTCACAACCGCCCTTGGGGTGGGTACGGTTGTGACAATTTACCTTTTTTTTTTAATTTCATTTTATGTACTAACCATTTGATTTAGACATATACTTTCATGTTTATACGTTAAGCAATGAATAAACTTAATTAGAATACATTTTTTGTTCAGATTAATAGCATAAATAAAAAGCTATAGTCAATCATTTGAAAATTGTCACAACCGTACCCAGTCTACTACTTTTTATAAAATTTCACATTTTATTTTTAAATATAGGCTTATTTTTTGAGGTATAGTATAGTATTTGGGCGAATAGTCCATTACTAAATTTTACTTGACCTGATTCGCCCGCTATTAAATTTGGCTCGGGCGGAAACGGCCCTAAAAAATATTCAAAATTGAAAATAGTTCATTCGCCCGATTCGGGCGAGCAAAATTAGGGCGAAACCGCTACTAAGCCAGCGGCTATAGCCGCAACGCGTCCGTACTTGACCGCGCATCGCACTGCACAATTAGGTAGTGATGAATGGAAAACTGAACGTGATCCTTCTATAGTACCTATAGATTTTGATGGACACGAAAAAAAGCTCAAAATACTTCCTGAAAATACGAATACTTTAAATTGATTGCGACTGATGAATTTTTCACTATGTTAGTCATAAAGATTAATAACTACGCGTCTAAGTTATTATTGAATGTACTAGATCCTAAAAGCAGAATGAGGCTATGGAAAGACGTAACTGTTCCAGAAATTAATTTTTTTTTGGCATTTTGTTCCATATGGGAACTATCAAACTAAACCGAGTTACAGACTACTGGAAAAAACATCCATTGTTTAGTTTACCAGCTTTTTTCAAAATACATAAGCAGAAACAGATTTTTGTTAATTATGAGAGCATAAAAATTTTGAAGATGACTTGTCCGATAACATGCTGTCAAAAATAAATAGTTTAATTCACTTTTTTAACCAGCGAATGGAAGAAATTTATTACCCGTCTAAAAATCTGGGGGTCTACTCTAATTCAACGAAACGAAACTTCGATATCGAACGAAATTCAAACGAAGTTTCGTTAGTGACCCTACTCTATTTCATTTTCGGATGCGCATACGAAGTTCGGAACCATAGACAATTTTCGTGAACGAATGGAATCTATAATATTGTGTGGGGCTTTTATGATGTCATCGAAACTAAGTTACGGTTTTTACTTTAACTTGAAATTATTAAACTTTTCAGCTTTACTTAATCATGTAACATTATAAATGTGATTCATTACATATTTCTTGTAATATTCATGCAAACAATTTAAACTTTTAGATAAAAAATATATTTTCAACTACTTTCGACTGGACACTAAAAAAAACCCTTTAACAGTCATTGCTAACCAACTAATTTGAAGAGTACTATTTCATGCCAAAAATGGGTAATCACGTATGACAACCAAAAATATCTGCATAATACAATCTAATCATAACATGTCAACTTAGAATTTTTTGTTTGAATACTTTGTAAAGTTTTCTGGAGTATGTTTCTCAAGTGTTGTATTAAATAAATCATGTTTCCAAGTGCGTTTCTACCAAGGTACGCATTCCTTAAGGAAGTTTCATGTCGTACTTTACTACAGTCCGACGTCTGCTGTATTTTGGATCGCAACAAGTTTTGTTTTGGATTTAAAAATTTCGTAAGTAGATATCATATTATACAAATGTTATATTTGGTTTTGCTCTAACACCATTGCCTTTTCTAATAACAACCATTTATATTTTTAGTTTAAAATGGCTCCACATACGGCAACTCTTGGGCAAATAGAAACCCTTCTCAATTTCCTGGACGAACATAGAGATTTAGCTCGCGGGAGATTGAGAGGTAGTGACGGCAGTGCCCACGCAAAGAGGCTGTGGGAAGAATTGTGTAACATTCTTAATTCGATGGGTGGTTGCACTAAAACTGTTCAACAGTGGCAAAAGGTAACAAGTGTTTTCTCCATAACAAACATATAATAATATAGCTACATAAATAACTCATGCTTTTATATTTTGCAGGTATGGTTTGATCGCAAACATCTCGCAAAGAAAGCTGCTGCTGATTCTCGGAGGTTGGCTTCAGCGACTGGAGGTGGTCCATTGACGGCACCCCAACTGTCCCAATGCCAGTTGAAAATACTGTCAATAATGGGAATTGGGTTTGGTAATCGTTAAACAGGTGCCAGAGTGCCAGCCTTTATGGAGGTTAGTCTTTGGATTATGAGTGAATCACAATCTTAATTACATCCCATAACTTTTTTTTAGATCAATTACTTTAAAGGAAATTAATGTCATCAAATCTAATTCCTCTTGTCTTTCATTTGTTAATTAAAAATTATTTATTTTCAGATCAATGAACCAATTCCATCAACCTCCAGTCAAACAAGCCATCCTGTGAGAATTCCACAGCCCTTTGATGTGGACAATCAACAGGAATTTATAGAGTATGTTGAACCCAGGCGGGAAGATAGGCAGCTGTCACAACCCGAGAGTCCAGGTGTAACAGCTGCGTATGCACCACCACCATTGACAAAAGAATGCCCGACTTTCACACCTTGTAAGTATTTTATTGTGGTTTATTGAGTAATGCTATTATAAAAAAAAATTGTACCTATAATGGCGTCCACGGCCGATTTCGGCCAAGGCGGCTGTTCTCATTAAAGAGATCAGCCAGCTGCGCAGGACATATTATAGTGCGCGAGCATTTGCGCAGACACAGGTGCACTCCCGATTCCTTCACTCTCATAACCCGATGGGACGGCAATCCGACACGACCGGAGAGAGATCAGGCGCAGGACCGACATTTACATGCCCTCAGATGCACGGGTGAATCAATCACCACCTTCCAGACTACGGGCTGCTTTGTGAAAGTTAAATAAAACCCACAAAGCGATTTCGGCCCGACCCGGAAATCGAACCCGAGACCTCGAGCACAGCAGCCGCGCTTGCGACCACTAGACCAACGAGGCAGCATTGAAATTGTACCTATACTATACATTTAGTATACAGTATTTATATAAAATACTCTTCATAAAGAATAGAGATTAACTTTACAATTGAATAATGATTGCAACTTTTAAAAATGTTTGCATATGGTATTAAAGAGGTCAAGTGCCTTAGGAATATTTTGTTCACACTGTTGTTCTGAGCTATTGACTTTATTGGAATGTTGTCTTGCAGCCTCGCGACGTACACGCTCTACAAGGAGACGATCTGCCAGCACAGATGTAAGAAGCAGATTATATCAGTATGAAGAGGAGCGTGCACAGAGAGAGATGGTGAAAAACGTAGAGCTTGCAGGCATCAGGGGAGAATTGGCAGGCATCAGTGCTACCCTGTTGCAGCTGCATAACACAGTAAAGGAATATGTAGATAGGAATTAAAATTTTGTTAGGGTTTTGTAATGTTTACATAGGATTAAAGTAAATAAAAAATAACGGCGGAATACGTAGTCATGTAACGACCACACCTAGATCTTAATATCAATGCAACATTGTATTATTTCAGTAAGAATATTCTTAATAACGTTTGTGGACCACACCTTGACCTTAATCACCATGAAACATTGTATTATTAAAGTAAAGAATATTTCTAGTAACATTTTTGTCACGTCTGATTCGAAGGAACGAGCAAGGTTTCCAATTTACTTAACTTTGTAAGAAACGACCCTACTGCACTACAACCTCGATAAAAAAGTCACCCAGAAAAGAATTCTGTTTGAATTAACGAATTGTATTTATTAGGTTGGTGGCACACCAAAAGTCACCCAGAAAATAATTCTGTATTTGTAATAATTAAATAATAAACTGTATTAGGTTGGTGACACACCAAAAGTCACCCAGATTAAAATCTGTTGTTACAATAAGTGATATCCTCTGAGACGCCTTATATTATTGCATGGTTGGTGACATACCGAGAAGTCACTCAATATATATTGGTAGTCCTTAACGGATAATGATAGTAGATAACGGGTAATAAACAAGACAGCAGGAAAGCTATAGTTAGAAATATGTCTCAATTGAAGAATGTGACTGTCATACCTACGGACATAATTAAAATTATTCCCTTATTCGACGGTAATACTCGTCAAAAAGGGTTATTTTTGAGAAAATGTGATTATGTTCTATCACTATCCTGGCAAGGATGAACAGAACAAATATAATCTAGAAGTATTATATATTATGGTATAGAACCAGCCGTCTTACCGGCTTGGCAGCTAGTTTGATTAGTGAGAGAGAAGATATTAATACTTACGATGCGTTCAAGAAATTAATTAACTCACATTTTGGGGACCCTCGTATAATCAATTGTTTAGCAAAGAAATTAGAATCTTTGTACATAAAACCTAACGAACGATACTTGCAATTTTGTCATCGAATCCAATCAGCTAGAAGTGGCCTATTTAACAAAGTAAACCAACTCGAAGACGCGAACATACGAGAATCAAGAATGATTATTTACAATGAACTCGCTCTAAATGTTTTTCGAAGATCTTTACCCAATCACTTAAAAACCCTCTTGCGCCTGCATAATGCCGAGTCACTTGAGGAAGCATTAGAGATAGTGTTAGAAGAGGAAAACGACGCGTATTTAGGGCAGCTAGACGATGAAATCTTGCGCAATAAACAGCGATCGCGTGGAAATAATCCTAATAACAGGACCTATAATTTTAATTGTAACAGTAATTACAAACCTCCGCAACCGCGTCAGAACGGGCAAATACGTCAATCAAATAACCGAAGCGGGCAAAGGCCACCGTTCAATAATTCTTATCAAAGCCCACAGAGGCCACAGTACTATCAAAACCAACCGAGACCATCTTACAACAATCAAGACCCACAGAGGTCCCACTTTAACAATTTTAAGAATCAATGGCGCAACCAGAACAATTACCAAACGCGCCCTGCTAATAATAACAACCCGCATTGCCAAACCAACCAAACAGCGCGCAACACCAGTAATAATAACCGACCCTTAAATATGAACTACACTCAACAAAGTAATGTTGAAGAAAATAACGAAAACTACATTAATGCGAATGACACTAACCGACCAAATTTTCAAATAACAGCCTCAACTTCTGCACACATATAATTATAAATGCAGAATTACAGTATATATTTATTCCAGAATTATCTGCTAGACTACTATTAGACACGGGTAGTACAAGATCCTTTTTGAGTAACAAATTAGTAGAAGCTAATTTCTCTACAAGAAAATTTCCGGAGAATTTTGAAGTCGTAAGCACTCATGCTACAACCAAACATAATGGGGCAGTCATAATAAATCTATTCAGTACTTTCAACACCGACATGAAGTGTAAATTTTATATCTTCGATATCGGGGATTGCTACGATGGATTGATAAGTAACGATTTATTGTTTGAATTAAAGGCTATAATTAATCTAGAAAAGGCCCAGTTGATTACTGAACAAGCGGTCATACCTATATATTTTCAACGAAAATTAATTAAAGATTTCGCAAAGATTACTAAACCATTCACGCTTATACTTAGAAAGAATAGAAAAATCGAAATGACTAAAGAATTTTTGGAAGCTTTCGAGCTTTGTAAAGAATTACTTATCAATGCACCCTTATTACAATTTCCGGACTTTACTAAAATATTTTTATTAACAACCGATGCTTCAGAGATAGCATTAGGGGCAGTATTGTCACAAGGCACAATAGGCAGCGACAAGCCAATAGCTTATGCTAGTCGAACTCTAAACGACGCAGAAAAACGTTATAGTACCATATAACGGGAGTTATTAGCAGTAATATGGGCTGTAAAGCATTTTAGACCATATCTACATGGAAAGAAATTTCTTATCTATACGGATCATAGACCCTTAACATGGCTCTATTCATTAAAAGAACCTAATAGTAAACTGACTCGTTGGAGGTTAAGACTTCAAGAGTACGATTTCGAAATAATTTATAGAAGCGGAAAACAAAACACTAACGCTGATGCGCTATCTAGGATAAAAATAAATTTATTAAATGACTCTAACACACAAAATTCTAGGGGAGAACAAAATGTAACTCCACCTCAATCAGTAACATAAAGCACGAGTAGATTCTGAAGAAACTTTAACTGTTGAAGACCCAGAAGTGACAATTACAGCTTCAGAAACTTCAGGTTCAGAGAGTTTGGAAGATAATGCTATTCCAATTATTCAAGAAGCCATAGATTCGAAACCGAATCAATTAATAATAATTAACTGGCATAAAAATACCAATAGAAGTAATAGAATGTACCGAAAGAGTACTATATGTAGAAGACGAAGAAGAACAAAGAAATATAATAACAGCATATCACCAAGGAAAAACTTGTCATAGGGGAATAAAAGAAACGCTTAACCGAATAAAAAGAAATTATTATTGGCAAAATATGGAACAAACCATATCGGCAATAATAAATGCCTGCGATATTTGTAAAAAAATGAAATACGATAGGCATCCTTTGAAACCACAAATACAACTAACCCAAACCGCAAGTAAGCCGTTCCAGGAAATCTTTATAGATATTTTCTCAATTGAAGGATACTCTTTCCTTACATTAATTGACTCATTTTCAAAGTTGGGCCAAGCAATTGAAATAAAAAGTAAATCACCTGAAATAGTCAGAGCACTAATAAAATACTTTTCTTCTTACGGTGTACCTAATAAAATAAACTGTGATCCAGGCACGGAATTTAATAATAACCTAATGAAAGAAACCCTAACTTTTTATAAGATAGATTTACATATCGGGACTCCCAATAATCCAAATTCAATGGGAATCGTCAAAAGATTTCACTCGACAATTACGGAAATATATCGCATCGCGAAGTACCAACATAAAATAACCGATGCAGCCTCTGTAATGACATATAGCATAATGGCATACAATAACACAATCCATTCTGCAACGAACTTAACTCCTTTTGAAGTCATTTTTGGATGTACTAATGCTGCAAGCATTTTTGACGTAAATTTTGAGAAAAGATAAAATATCTAGACAGAAAGGCGGAGAAAATGTAAAAATAAATGAAGGAGATCAAATTTACTCAAAATTAGTCAATAAAAGACGTGGAAAAGATAAACCGCGATATGAAAAGGCCTTAGTTATAGGAGAAGTAGAACGTAACGTAGTACCTATTCAAGTAAGAGAGAGAGAGTCACAAAAGTACCCGTAAGGAATGTCAAAAGACCAACCAATTGAATAATGATATGAGGGCCCCCCTCCCCCAAAAAGAAAAATAAAAAGGGAACATTTTATGTACTTAGTAATAGCAATTAGAAGTAACATTTAATGTATCTAGAAATAAGATTTCATGTATTTAGAAGTAAGATTTCATGTATTTAGAAGTAAGATTTAATGTATTTAGAAGTAACATTTCATGTATTTAGAATTAATGTTTTATGCGTTTAGAAATAACATTTCATTTGATTATTTTAGACATAAGAATTTCACTTTCTAATATTATCATTAGGAATCAGGAATGAAATCTACCTTCGGTATATTTCAATCTAAGAAGGGAGGAGTCATGTAACGACCACACCTAGATCTTAATATCAGTGCAACATTGTATTATTTCAGTAAGAATATTCTTAATAACATTTGTGGACCACACCTTGACCTTAATCACCATGCAACATTTTATTATTTAAGTAAAGAATATTTCTAGTAACATTTTTGTCACGTCTGATTCGAAGGAACGAGCAAGGTTTCCAATTTACTTAACTTTGTAAGAAACGACCCTACTGCACTACAATGTAAGATCAGGCTGCCTAGCGACAAGGGCGGTCCGCCCCACCAAGGCACTATTCCATAAGTTAGTATAAAACAGGCATGTTGTGTCACAGACGGAGATTCCTTTCTCGCCACCTGACAAACACTACTGTACCCTTGTATTTCGTAATTTGTATTAAATTTGAAGTGAATAATTAAATTTCGTATCAGTGCCGAGTATTTCATTAGATCGCATCCCCAAGTGAGAAGAAAATAATCAACCGCAAGTCCGCGGCTGACTTAACTACGTACACCATACGTTGTAAATACTACCTGCCAAATAATATTTGTTTTATCAATAAACTTGGAAATTATGGGCACAGACACCTTCTGTGACTCGTTCCGACAGTTTATTGACATAATAATGCACTTAAACATCCGTCCCATACGCAATGAAGTGGTTCAAGGCCATAGGCTGTCCTATGCTATCAGGTGTTATATCTTCGTTCTCCGGTGGTTTACAATGTTTTGCCCATAATAAAAAATCAAGCTTGGGGTATAAGCTATCATTTGATTTGCGAATGGTTTTTATTGGAAATGTAAAGCCTTCGAAAGAAACCAAGGCACTCTTACTTCTAAATGGGCACTCTAGTCATAAAAACTTAGACGTCTTAACTTATGCAAAAGATAATGGGATCATTATATTCTGCTTCTCATCCCATTGTACACACAATATGCAGCCGTTGGTCGTTAGTTTCTTTCAACCACTAAACACTTATTATAATCAAGAGCTAAGTATTTGGTTAAGGAACCATCCCGGAAGAACGGTCACACATTTCCAGGTGGCTGAGCTTTTTGAAAAGGCTTATCTTCGAGCTGCAACGGTTAGCAATGGCCAAAGAGGATTTGCTGCGGCTGGTATTTACCCACTGAATGAAAATATTTTCCCTGAATGGATGTTCGCTCCTGCAGATGTCACTGATAATGATAATGGAAATACTTCATGCGATATCTTGCCAGTGACCCCGACTGAAGTAACTAATACGTCACCATTAAATCAAACTGAAGCAGGGCCTTCAAACTCGACGAGCTCTCACTTGGACACCAAAACTGAAATAGACCCTTCAGCGTCTACGAGTATTCAGTCAAGTGCCCGAACCGAATCAGAGTCTTCAAAGCCTACAAGCTCGCAGTCAGAAGAACGAAGTCCAACAATTGTTGATATTTCCCCATTGCCTAAATCTTCACAAATCAAGCGATTAACTGTGTCCCAAATATTCATCAGCAACTGAACAAAAACAAATCAAACAAAGGCACAAGACTTAGTGATGACTTAAAATCTTTTGCTTTGACATTATACTTTTATTCGGCAAGGGCATATCGCTATTTGAGAAATTTTGTTAGCATTCCCCATCCTTCTAGGCTTAGAAGACTTTTAGCTTCGCATAATTGTATAATGTGGGGTTCATATCAGAGGTTTTGAATTCCCTAACTAAAACGTGCTGCAAAAGAAAACATCTACCTGCAGAATGTTGCACAAATTTTTGATGCAATGTCAATCAGATCTGAAAGAAAGTATGATCAAAAAAGTGATAATTATTGGGGTTATGTGGATTATGGTGGTATATTAGTCAGCGCTATCTGCCGCTGGCAACACTGATTCGCTCATTGCTTAATACTTGTCCAGATTCCAGACCAAAGAGTGCCAAAACGCAAAGTAACTTCAAACGCGCAACACAGAGTTCATTGTATACTGCCTCAGCCCTCAACCGATATTCGTCGTTTTTATGTAATACCGCAAAGCGAAGAATTTATTTCCATTATGGATGGCAGACGCCAATTTAATACTAACCAAAACCGATCCGGTGGTAAGCGCCGTGGGTTGAGGGATGCCCAAAGGGGCTATCAACATTTTAATGATAGGAACCAGCTTGCTGACTGGTCCTACGAGCCACTACCTTTCGATCCAAGTAAGGCTCAGAGAAGCTCTGGACCTAGTGCTAGATCGCAGAACTTCAAAAGCCAGGTCAATCAGAGAAAGCAAGATAAACAGCAAGAGAAGATTAATACCTCTGCTTTGAAACAGCACCTAAGAATGAAACTTTATATGATGTTGGTCCACATTCAACATTAATACCCTTAGGGGCAACGCAAATAGAAGACGGCGAGACGAAGGTACGGTACAGACACGGCGCAGATACGGTGCAGGCGCGATATCTGCGCAAACAGACGCGGGGACGGTACGGCACAGAGTATAATTATACAAGGTGCTATTTAGTGGAAATAACATTTAATACACATCCTTTCGGTTTTTTTTTCGAATACTAATTCCCTCCTTTTGTATCATTATAATTCCTATGGTACAGTCGACAGCACATCAAGTGTAACATTGCGCTACGAAAGCCGCCACTATTACAAGTGCAATAAAGGCGTGCTCAAGGTCAAACTGTATAGCTTGATGTGCTGTCGACTGTACTTTTGTTTGCAATATGTAACCGCTATGTTTGCTATTTAACTACTTTAAAATACGAATAACATCGAAATACATAAATCAAATCATAATAAGTTAAATTACATCGGATTTTCATTAAAATCATGGATTAGCTACTGTATCAATGTAAATCAGCCTTTAAATATCCATATGGACGAAAAAAAGGACAATGCTATTCTTTGTATGGAAGTTGGGCTCAAGAGTTGTCCACGGTAACTGCATAGTGTATTATGTTCCATAGGCTTATAATAGGTCCCAGAACGAAATATTTTGAAATCTATCCCAGGAGTCCTGAGAAAAACTGGTTTGACTCTTATTCAATATTACGAAAAATATGCTTACGAACTCTTAACTATTCCACTTTTATTATCTTAATTGAAATGCATTATAATATTAATCGACAAATACGAGGTATTGAACGAGATTTTTTTTACCGACTTCAAAAAATGGAGGAGTTTCTCAGTTACTTTGTATTCTTTTTACGTTTGTACGTGCATAACTCCGTCGTCTACCAACCGATTTAAACAATCATTTTATTGTTTGAAAGGATTTACTTTCCAAATGGTTCCTTTGTTATTCGGTCCAGGGTCTGGTGATAGAAACCTTAATACAATAGCGAACTCTCGAAAATTGTAAACACATATCGAATAAAAACTTGTCATTCGGGTATGTCTCCGACACCACAAAACAGTGGAGGTTAAAACCTGACCTGACGATGGAGACGACAGTGAGACGAGGGAACTCCTCAACGGTATCTATTTACTACCTCGTGTTCGAGCTTATTTTATTCGTCTTGATAAGATTTTTCCATTGCCATTACGGATATTAATTGCATGACGCTACACGAACTTAGGACTGATTGTGGTAGATAGTGACTGAAAAGCAAGAGAAACAACAATTTCCTTTGCACGACTATTCCTGTTTTTTTATCCTATTAACAGTGAAACCACTAACTATCTGAATGTTATTTCAAGAAAAGAGGTTGTTAGGTTTGTGGCTGCTTAAAATGGCTAGCTAACAATGGCTGGTTAACATTAGAACCGGTTTTTCTCGGGACCTCTGCGACCGATTTCCAAAATATTTGGATTTCGTGATAATAGTGAAGTAAAGAACCTATTCTAACGATTCCCACTACTGGGCAAATGGCTTGGGCTTTATAAAGTGACTGTTCAAGATTAACATTAGAACCGGTTTTTCTCGGGACCTCTGCGACCGATATCCAAAATATTTGGATTTCGTGATAACAGTGAAGTAAAGAACCTATTCTAACCATACCCACTACTGGGCAAATGGCTTGGGCTTTATAAAGTGACTGTTCAAGATTAACATTAGAACCGGTTTTTCTCGGGACCTCTGCGACCGATATCCAAAATATTTGGATTTCGTGATAACAGTGAAGTAAAGAACCTATTCTAACTATTCCCACTACTGGGCAACTGGCTTGGGCTTTATAAAGTGACTGTTCAAGTTTAACATTTGAACCAATTTTTTTCGGGACCTCTGGGAGCGATTTCCAAAATATTTGAATTCCGCGTTAAGAGTGAAGTAAAGAACCTATTTTAACCATTCCCACTACAGGGCAAATGGCTCAGGCTTTGTAAAGTGACTATCTATGGAGAACATTTGAACCGATTTTTCTCGGGACCTCTGGGACCGATTTGAAAAATATTTGGATTCCGTGTTAAGAGTGAAGTAAAGAACCTATTTTAACCATTCCCACTACTGAGCAAATGGCTTGGGCTTTATAAAGTGACTGTTCAAGTTTGACATTAGAACCGGTTTTTCTCGAGACCTCTGGGACCGATTTCAAAAATTTTTGGATTCCGTGTTAAGAGTGAAGTAAAGAACCTATTTTAACCATTCCCAGTACTGAGCAAATGGCTTGGGCTTTATAAAGTGACTGTTCAAGTTTAACATTAGAACCGGTTTTTCTCGGGACCTCTGGGAGCGATTTCCAAAATATTTGGATTCCGCGTTAAGAGTGAAGTAAAGAACCTATTTTAACCATTCCCACTACAGGGCAAATGGCTCAGGCTTTGTAAAGTGACTATCTATGGAGAACATTTGAACCGATTTTTCTCGGGACCTCTGGGACCGATTTGAAAAATATTTGGATTCCGTGTTAAGAGTGAAGTAAAGAACCTATTTTAACCATTCCCACTACTGAGCAAATGGCTTGGGCTTTATAAAGTGACTGTTCAAGTTTGACATTAGAACCGGTTTTTCTCGAGACCTCTGCGACCGATTTCCAAAATATTTGGATTTCGTGATAATAGTGAAGTAAAGAACCTATTTTAACCATTCCCACTACAGAGCAAATGGCTCAGGCTTTGTAAAGTGACTATCTATGGAGAACATTTGAACCGATTTTTCTCGGGACCTCTGGGACCGATTTGAAAAATATTTGGATTCCGTCTTAAGAGTGAAGTAAAGAACCTATTTTAACCATTCCCACTACTGAGCAAATGGCTTGGGCTTTATAAAGTGACTGTTCAAGTTTGACATTAGAACCGGTTTTTCTCGAGACCTCTGGGACCGATTTCAAAAATTTTTGGATTCCGTGTTAAGAGTGAAGTAAAGAACCTATTTTAACCATTCCCACTACTGAGCAAATGGCTTGGGCTTTATAAAGTGACTGTTCAAGTTTAACATTAGAACCGGTTTTTCTCGGGACCTCTGGGACCGATTTCCAAAATATTTGGATTTAGTGTTAACAGTGCAGTAAAGAATCTATTTCGACCACTTTCACTACTGGGCAAATAGCTCAGGCTTTGTTAAGTGACTATCTATGGAGAACATTTGAACCGGTTTTTCTCAGGACCTCTGGGACCGATTTCAAAAATATTTGAATTACGTGTTCAGAGTGCACTATGGAACCCCCTGGAACTACTCCCAATGCTGGGCAAACTTTTCAAATCAAATCAAATCAAATTGTTTTTATTTCAAATAGGCCTTTGCAGGCTCTTATGAAACGTCAAATTAATTGCACGGTTCCAAAAAGTTGGTCTCATGGAGAAGAGCCGGCAAGAAACTCCATAGACACTCTTTTAAAAAGTAATATTTTCACAAACATTCTATTACATAACAATAGTAAGCTGATAAAATTATACAATGCAACTGAAAGGTAAACAGTAAATCAATACAATCCAAAGAGAAAAGAAAAAGACGTTTAATTGCCAGGGAAGCCACACATGGAGAGATAAGTTATCGCCATATAATATCTTTATCATCTACGAAGTCTTGAATTTTATAATAAGCTTTTTTAATGAGGGTGGACTTTACAGTGTTCTTAAATTTTATATCCGTGAGATCGGTTACACACTTAGGCAGCTTGTTGTAAAAACGGACGCAGTTCCCTAAAAACGATTTATTCGATTTCGTTAATCTGAATCTCGGAACTACTAGTTTGTGCTTGTTTCTTGTATTAATCGAATGTATATCACTTTTAACAATAAATTGATTTAAGTTTTTGCGTACGAACATTATATTTTCTAGAATATAAAGAGAAGGAAGTGTAAGTATTTCAATTTCTTTAAATAATTCTCTCAGTGACTCGCGAGGGCCGAGGCCATAAATTGCACGAACTGCCCTTTTCTGGAGTACAAATATTGAATTTACATCCGCCGCTGCCCCCCACAATAAAATACCGTAGGACATAATACAATGGAAGTAAGCGAAATACACGAGCCTAGCAGTAGCAACGTCAGTAATCTGTCTTATTTTTCTGACTGCATAAGCTGCGGAACTCAGCCTTTTTGACATTGCTGAGATGTGGGCACCCCATTGCAATTTAGAGTCTATGGTGATGCCCAGGAAGACGGTTTGACTAATAACATCTAACTTATTATCGTCCAGAACGATATTGAGCCCTACTGGTGTTACATTAGGTAAAGAGAATTTAATACATTTCGTTTTGGAAGAATTAAGAAGCAAGTTATTCGCGGCAAACCACTTGCTCAGAATAACCAAGCTATCGTTTACGTTTATGGGACTAGATTCCTTTCTGTTAATTTTGAAGACAAGGGAAGTGTCATCAGCAAATAAAATAATATCAGAGATCTCAGACATCATATACGGGAGATCATTTATATAAGCTAAGAATAAAAAAGGACCTAAAATTGAGCCCTGCGGCACGCCCGTTTTTACTAATGACCCAGATGAAGTTGAGCCACTTATGTCCACTACTTGCTGTCTATTTGATAGATAAGAAAGGACGAGCGCGAGAGCTTTACCACGAATTCCGTAGTGGTTCAGCTTACAAATGAGAGTGTCGTGGTCAACGCAATCGAACGCCTTAGAAAGGTCGCAGAAGATGCCCACAGCATCCCGCGAATCTTCCCAGGCGGTTAAGATTTGGGTGATCAATCTTGCACTTGCGTCAGTGGTAGACCTACCCTTTGTGAAGCCGTACTGACGGTCATGAAATATGGTGTTTAAATTAAAATGTCTTAACATCTGATCTAACATGATCCTTTCGAAGATTTTACTAAAGGCTGGAAGGATTGAAATAGGTCTGTAGTTGGAAGGGTTTTTGAGCCCAGACCCTGGCATTGTCCTTTGAACAGTTTAAAATATATCGCTACGTATCTTTGTTCATACTGTATATAATGCGAGACGCCGCTTGCGCCTTACCGTTATTACATCTGCTGGCGACGTGGCGGGGGGCGAGGAGCGGCGTGCCTACGCCGTCCGCTTGCCGCCTTCAGTCACGAACAAAAGATAACGCAAGACGCACGTCGCTTCGTATACAGGATGCGTGACGATATTGAGTTTAATATTGAGTTTTACGAGTTAATTGAGCAATACCCGAATATCTATGACTACACTAAGACAGGGTACAGTAACAGAAATGTGCAAGACAAAATATGGCAAGAAATAGCAATAAAAGTCGGTGCAACAGGTATGTATTTTATTTAAATTTTAAACATTATGTCTAGTCTGAAACGGAATCGGAGATCGTTGTGTTAGATATGTTGTAAGATATTCCCTGATATGGTAGGGATTTTCTCCCATTAATCGCATGTTAATGTTTGCTCCTATCAAATTATTTCTAAACCGTGGATTTGATTTTTTACCATCACATGTGCGAATTACGTTATGCAACACACACATTGCTTTTATAATATTATCAACATATTCTGGTTTGCAGCAAATAGGCGTGTAAAGTCCACCAAACTTTGACGCTAACATACCATAGGCACATTCTACTGACTTACGTGCCCTTGATAACCTGTTATTATAAGCTCTTCTCTCATTAGTCAATTGATTTCGACCATATGGTCTCATAATATTTCTTTTTAGTGGAAAAGCTTCATCTGCCACAAAATAAAAGGGCACATTCTGTGTTTCTCCAGGCAAAGGTGTAGGGTTCGGTAAATCGAGATCGCCTAGATCCATAGCTTGTCCAAAAGAGCTAACTTGTAATACTCGCCCATCACTATTTCGGCCGTATTCACCAACATCTATAGTTAAAAAGAAACCATCTGCATCTACAACTGCTAACAATACAATAGAGAAATATCCCTTATAATTTATGAAAGTCGAACCCGAGTTGATGGGCGCTGTAATTCTAATATGCTTTCCATCTAAACTCCCAACACAATTCGGTAAATTCCAGAGAGTGTAAAACCGTTCAGCAACTTCTACCCATTTTTGTCGTGTAGGTACAGGCATATATTCCGGCTGTAGGCATTCCCACAAAACGCTAGAGGTTTCATGCACAATTTGCCGGACGGTACTGCCTCCTCTCAATACATATCCAGAAAGTGATGTAAACGAACAGCCATCTGAGTAGTATCTGTAACAAAAATAAAATAGCAATAAGTATGTAACATATGTGTGTTTAGATTGAGGTGCCACTTTTCGCATCGTAAAGTGGCTAATGGAGTTATTTAGTAGTAGTTTAGAAAATTTTGTAGAACGGATATTGGATTTTGTAGTAAAATACTTCAAAAGTTAAATGAATATAAAGGTGGCACCTCAATCTAACTGTTTGGATTGAGGTGCCACTCAGAACTGGGAAAATTATGGATGAAATTTTATCAAAATTTTGTATTATTTTGTAGTACTCCAGAATTCTGAATGAAAGAATGAAAACTCATCCATAATATTCCCAGTTCTGAGTGGTACCTCAATCCAAACAGTTAGATTGAGGTGCCACCTTTATATTCATTTAACTTTTGAAGTATTCTACTACAAAATCCAATATCCGTTCTACAAAATTTTGTAAACTACTACTAAATAACTCCATTAGCCACTTTAAGATGCGAAAAGTGGCACCTCAATCTAAACACACATTGTAACTAATCTCCTTAAATATTTTTCAGCCCAAGAATGTAAGGAACGGTGGAAGAATATTCAATGTACCTAGTTACAGCAAAAACAAGAAAAGGCTAGATTTGCCATCTGGATCAGGTGCAAAGACGATTAAAGAGTACTACCTTTCACCACATCTACATTTTTTAGACAATTACTTGAAGTCCCGACCAACCAAAAGTAATCTAAGCAAATATGATAGCACAGACGGTAATGATAGTGAAGAAGTCGATGAGACACTGTGTACTGGTCAACTACCTTGTGAAAACACAAATTCGGATTCCATCTCCAATCAATCCACGCCAACACCGCCACTGCTACCAGCATTAAATAAATCTAGGGCAATCTCTTTAAAAGATGTCAATAAATCAGCACATGAATATTTCAGTCAAAGAGCATTACAAATGAAGACCATACATAGAGCTGAGCCTGAAATAGACAGCGATCTAGCTTTTTTTCAAAGCATGCTTCCAGATATGAAAACAATGACACCAGCCCAAAAACGAAGATTTAAAATGGGCGTTCTCAATTTATCAGAGCAAATTTTAAATGAGCCAGTACCTAGTTATCCTAGGACACAGCCGTATTATCCACGAACACCTTCTCGAGAGACAGATTATGATCCTAATGAAGGTGCAACCCAGCAGACTCTTACATCCAGAGCTAATACAAGTCCAGCACCTTTGTTTACCTCGACTCAGCAGACAGCTAAACATAATGCAGCAGCTAACAAAAATCCGGAAACTCAGCTGACTTTGATATCCGGAGAGTATATAAATCCAGCACCACCGGCGGCAGTGGCTGTAATTGAACAAATAGCTGGGCCTTCAAGACACCGAACTTATGATGAGAAAGCTTATCAACTCAGCATTTCAGAATATCAGCAAACGCGGACACCGGGAGCTTATGAAAGAGCACAATCCTTAGCACCTCCGGCAACTCCAACTACATTATATTTGCCAATATTTTCACCAATAACTCCAGCTACACCTCACCCGAATCCAGAGACATCTATCCAATCTCATGAAGACGAAATAAGTGATTTTAATGAGAACTATCCAATGCCTTGAACTAGGCCTGTATTTATATAGGTATATTCCCGCTGTCAACCCCCCTGCTTGTCCACCCCGGGTGGACAGAGACACAAATGATTTAAAAACCGATTAATTTTAAATGATTTCCGCCGGCCACCCCAGGTGGAAAAAGACACGAGTTTCATATTACCTACTAAATCATTTAAAATTAATCGGTTTTTAAATCATTTGTGTCTCTGTCCACCCGGGGTGGACAAGCAGGGGGTGGACAGCGGGAATATACCTTATTTATAAATGGCTCTTAGTGCGACAGCTAGCTTGAGTAGTCATGTGCTGTCCCTGTCCGCATAGGGGGTGGACAGCGGGAATATACCTTATTTATAAATGGCTCTTAGTGCGACAGCTAGCTTGAGTAGTCATGTGCTGTCCCTGTCCGCATGCGCTGATTCTGTATTGTGAGATAAGGACAGCACATGATGACAGCTTGACAGATACTCAAATTAGCTGTAACACTGAGAGCAATTTATAAATACTAATTGTAGCAAAGATGCTAAACCAAAAACATTTTCAATGAATATTATCTTTTGATTTGTCAATAAAAGTTTGATCTGTAAAAAATAGTTTCACTTACCTTAAAGTTATCAGTAGTCTTTCTTCAGGGCTGATTGGTTTTCTCCAATTTGTAACTTGCTTCCGAAGTCCTTCTCTTACTTTTGACAATACGATATGGTAACATTCCAGTGACATTTTATAAACTGTGCGAAAACGATCAGGATATTCATATAATGTTTCCATTATTTTATAGTACCTGTGCTCTTCGGCATTTCTCCACACTGGATGTATCCAATACCTTCTTGGTCTTTGCTGTAAATTAATAATCTGTAGCAAAGCCAGTGCATCTTCATCTTCGTCTGAAGAGGAATACATGTCTTATCCCGTCAATATCACGCTCTATAATGACTTAACTTGCCGTATCGTCCCCGCGTCTGTTTGCGCAGATATCGCGCCTGCACCGTATCTGCGCCGTGTCTGTACCGTACCTTCGTCTCGCCGTCTTCTATTTGCGTTGCCCCTTAGAAGATATTCACGTCCAAAATTTTGATCTTAGTGGATTCATCCCTTTAGTCGAAGAGACTTACGATAAATTACGGGGTATTGATCCACGTTTAGCTGAAAGACTACCACTGTCACTTTTCCAGCATGTAGCTTGCAACCATTTGAATTCGCAGATAGCCGAAGTCGCTCGTCAAAACGGCCAGAATATTCTTGGAACGAGAAATTACCAGACTACCAATGTCTACCTAAAGTTATTACTGACTACATCACGCATATTAGTAATACTATAACACAGACTGGCATTGAGTTAAAGTTAAATCTTCCAAATATCGCAGTACCTCTTGGACCGGATGGCGATATTAATTCTGGATCATTTGGCCCAGTTAACGCGCAGACGCATAACGTATATGAGGCTTATATATCACCACTTGTTACTGCGAATCGGGTGATTGCTAGTCAACAGAATAATGCAAATAATCAGCCATTACCTGCAGCATTAATTCCGACTAATTTGTTGCCGACGAGGAACCTTCTATGTTATGGACCAATTGATGCTCAAAATCCTGGGATGCAGCAACGATTACAGGGGATCGTCTTCCCCAACGAGGATAGCATAGAAGGCCGATATAAAGTTAGTCACACGGCATGCTCAAGAGTTTATATAATATTGGCTGAGTTGAAAGATCGCTTCAAGATGGTAGAATTTAGAAGAGTGGCTTAAATTACAACCGATATTCGTGAGTACTAGAAATATAACGCATTGGTGGTGAGATCGGCGTCTCAGCGGGGCTGGTGCTGGAGTGGACTACATCGACGTCACTATTGCGCAAGAGAGGCATGGGGGGCATGAGGGTCATCAATGCGGATCCGTTTCCGGTGCTCGGATGGTAAACACGTATTGCTGTCAGCTCCGCCGAAAATATTCGTAAAAGTTATAAAAGTGTCGCTTAACAAAAACGCAGTGTGAAAAGTCCGAAACAACATCATTATAGCTTCAAAACTAAGGAGAAATAGTTGTGAAAAATTGTGCAAATAGTGAAAAACAACATAGAAACATCTTCAACTCACGTAGGTCCCGGCTGTCATTGAACATCCCTGGCAGTCGTTCCGGGTAGTCAGAAGCCAGTAAGTCTGACACCAGTCTAACCAAGGGGTATCGGGTTGCCCGGGTAACTGGGTTGAGGAGGTCAGATAGGCAGTCGCTTCTTGTAAAGCACTGGTACTCAGCTGAATCCGGTTAAACTGGAAGCCGACCCCAACATAGTTGGGAAAAAGGCTCGGAGGATGATGATTTTTACACACTGACCGTTCTAGTGTTGCCAACAAAAAAACTATATATAAACATGGATCAAAATATGGAATTGCTATTAAAAGAATAGATGAGAAATTGGAACGACAAGCCACTACAATAACAATCAATGTCACTTCTAATGTAATGCAAGCACTGGATGAAAAAATGATAATGCTCCTAGAAGAAAATAATACATTAAAAACAAAAATAACAAAGCTAGAACAAAAAATCGAATCGATGGCAAAAGATACAAGGAAAAATAACATAGTGTCCTTCGGCATAGAAGAGAAGGAGAAAACAGAGTGCGAACTGGTTGATTACTTGAAAGAGATCATTGTGGATAAGGGCGTTCACCTAGATAGTTAGGCGATAGCTAAAATTTATACAAGGTGGCCAGAAAGGGTGTATCGGGTATTTTTATTCGCGCCATATTCGAAGCGGGGCGTCTAAAGGGTGCGGGGAGGGGTTTGTTCCGCCATTTTTATTTTTTTAGGAGTTTTAGGCCCGTATTAATAAATAAGTCTCAATCGTGATGTCAAGACCGGTATCAGTTGATAAGTTCTCAAGATGCGATCAGCATCTTAATGTCGACACTAATTAATAAACCTTTATCAACAGTATCTCAGATGATACCGCGGTTCGGATCGAGTTATCAAGATTTGTAATTTGACACTCGATGAAATCCTGATGTTATAGTCGCCGCCAGATAAGAAAAAAATAAAAGTCATTGATCCGACTTGTACCAAAAACTGCATAAAAATTACGCTAGAGATCGCCCGTCATACAAAACTGTCGGTAATTTTGTTTCGATCGAGTTTCATAGCCGCTCGCTCGGTTCTTGCAACCACAGTTGCGAAGAAAAAGTTGTCACTTTTGCTTCGTGCAACCGTGGTTGCAAGGCGACGAAGTTTTTTTAATGTACTTTAATCTCTATACCAAACGCATAGAGTCGTAGTTGTATGAATTTAAACCAAAGACAGATATATTTCTCATAGACGTGTGCCCATATTACCAACATCACGATAGAAAAATAACGAAATATCGTCAGTTGTGTTTACGTGAGTGAAGTGACGCTATAGTGTTTTCAAGGAGATGATAAAATATGTCGTAAGTTTATTATTTTACTGATTTCTGCTGATGTTTATATACTAAATTAATCTCTAACGTGTGTTTTTATATTAAAATAATATTTTTAAGTACATTGTAAGACAACATTTGAAAAATCGTCATTTGAAAACATACTCGCAGTGTCGTAGTCCATAATTTAATTTTGTACTGTTATATTATCGTAAATACGATGTTTTTCTTAAACATACAATATTATTAATGATATTTGACTATATTTCTTCAATTTAGGGTATTAAGTTTAGGGTATTAAATTGTTCTTCAGATTGTAACAGATTGCGAAAATTAAACCGCCCGGTAAGTTTTTACCTACTCAATTTGATATTGCCGCTTTGGTTGCACGAAGCAATATACGTGTTTTGGCTTAGGGTTGGCGGTTGGTGATTTTTATTGGCTTATTTTTATTTTATTTATTAGTGAAAGGTGACGAGTAATAAAATAAAATTGATAGTTTAAAATTAGGTGATGGTGATTTTTGTTTTGTTTTTTCACTTTTGGTTCAATAATGTTTTTGTTGTGTTTTTTCACTTTAGGTGCAATAATGTTTTTGTTGTGTTTATTTTTACGTGTTTTTTTTTAATAGTGGAAAAGGTAAAAATAATAATGAAAAAGGACGAGGTACGAGCCGTGCTAGAGGACGCGGCAAAGGAAAAGGCTGTGAAAGTAAAGATTTCGCAGTCGCAGGACCAAGTTCAAGGTATTTTAATTATTTTATCAGCTGTTATTCTTTATCTATATATATAAAAGAAAGTCGTGTTAGTTACTCCACTTATAACTCAAGAACGGCTGAACCGATTTAGCTGAAAATTGGCAGGGAGGTAGTTTAGAGCCAGGGGAAGGACATAGGATAGTTTTTTTTACAAAAAAAAAATAAAAATAAAAAATACAATTTATTCCGGACATACAGCGCCATCTATTGTTCAAACCAAAAATCTGCCGGATGCCACTATCCCACGCGAACGAAGTCGCGGGCAAAAGCTAGTTTATAAAGAAAAAGACACATAATTGATTCTATTAAAACTTTTATTAATATTTTGTAGAAGTTTTGAAGAAGAGCATGCAGCGTTAAAAAAAATCGTTACTTCAGACGAAGAAAACATTTAAAAAAATGGATCCGTCGGTAAAAGAGGAGCTGATAGCCCGCAAGCGGCTCAAGGAAATTTCGCGGACCCTCCTTCCAGATGCACTACCACGTAAAAGAGCGCGGTAAGGAAATCGATGTCAATACAATATTGATAAGTAGTGTGTTGTCTTTTTATATGTATTTTAATTAGTATATTTTGTTTTAGGAAACAGTCATTCTCGGAGCGAACTGAGTGTCACTTGGTTCCAGGCACACCTGCTGTCTAATATAGTATAAAAAAGTATTTAGACGTCTCCTTAATATAACTCTTAAACGCTTACATAATTTATAAATCAAAACACAAACATGTGACACATCGTTGGTTCAGGGCTGAAGTAGCGGAAGCATTGCTGAAAATAATGAAACCTCCAGACATAGAACGTCCTTTAAAAGTTACAGTTAGCAAATACTCGGTTGGCCCAAAATCTAAAAACGTCCGTCCAATTTTGGAAGGGAACCACTTTTTAGGTACTGGGCCATCCAAGTACGCATCATGTGTAAATGGTTTTAAATGTGTATGGTGCAAAAAAAGCCGTACAAAATAAGTTTTGCAAGCAATGCCAAATCTCACTCTGCTTAGATTTTTGTTTTGAGCAATATCACACAGTTCCTGAGCCACGTCAGACATAATCACGCGCACATTAACCTACCACACACCCTACACACAAATTACAAATAAACACAACTCATACATTATAACAGATTAAACGCAACACTAAAATTTTACGAATCATTCTGACAATTTTATTTTTTTATAAATTCATAACCTTCATTTTTCGAAGTCGGTTAAAACCTTTTTAAAATGTATGCAAAAATAAATAACATAAATAAAATGTGATTTTAAGAAAAAAAAATATATTAACACAATGTTGTTCTCTTAATTTAAACATTCGTAGTAGTTGACAACCCTAGCTCAGAATGGCCGCCATCTTTGCGATTCGGACGTCTCAAGTAGCGATGGGCGTTGAATCAACGAACTAGTTGAATCAACGTTGATGTCACTTCAACGGGATTAACGTTGACCGTTTTCAAATCAACGCGTTGAATCCGTCAACGCGTTGAATTTGTCAACGAGTAAAAATTACAACGACGTTTACGAATTCAACTAGGTTGACGAACGAAACGAGCAACTGAACCCAAACCAAAATAATGTAAAATTATAAAAAATAAAATAATGTAAAAAGCCAAAATAATGTAAAAAAAAATAAGGAATTTGGTCCAATTGTAAATAATAATTAATTAATGTACATAAAAATCAGATGATCTATTAAATACGCCTAAAATTTGTATTTTATAGCAAATTATTTAGTCAGTCCTAAGCCTGAAAAAAGTATAAAGGGAAGATCATCTAGAAAGTTTTAAAAAATGATATATATACAAAAACGTTTTGGCGTTTATCGTTGGCGTTGGCGTGTATCGTTGAAAGTTAATGATCGTTGATGCAAGTTGACGTTTGTAACACGTCAACTCGTTGACGAAATTAACTAGTTGATCAACTAGTTGACAAATGGAAATCAACGTTAACGTTTCGTTGACGGAAAAACCTTCAACGACCCATCGCTAGTCTCAAGTCCCAGTCAAGTTACGTATGTGGCCGTTTTTAATTATTTTTTTATTAATTTACAAAATACTTTATTTTTGAGATTTATGACGCTTTCGACGTTTCGAAAGCGTCATAAATCTCGGGGTTTGGCCTATTTATCGTATGAGTAATTATGATTGCTTGGCGGTCTATATTTACAAATTTAAAGATTTATGTAGGCAATGCAAATTGGCAAAAATATGTGCCGCTTATTTTAATTTATAAATTTGACAACTATTTAATAATAAACCTTTAAAACTATTTTATTAATCTAAAAGTAAAGAAGATGACCTTTATAGAGGTGGTAATATTTTAGTTCTATGTACTTTAGTTTTATTGTAAAGTAGCCTAAAATATACCTAAAAAAAGTTACGATTTTTTACGCATCCGCGAATTATGCTCCTGGTTTTACATAATATTTTTACTACATTCTTATATGTTCAAATACGCAAGCGATCGAGCGGATAGTACCGGTTTACCAAAAACGTCTTTTCAAAAGGGGATAAGTGAGTGAGTAATGTCAAAGTCCGATAGGAGACGGGTTGTGATCGGCACTGCTTACTTTAGTTTTGTTTTGTGGCAGCCAAAGGTACTGATACTCTTCTAAATAGTGTTTATTTATGAAAAAGCGATATTTTAAAACACGTGGGTACAATATCTAAACAATAGAACGCTTTACACTAAAATACTGAAACTCTTAACATTGCCATCAATCATCAGTATAGCCCATTTAGAGCAGGTGAAAATTTTATCAAATACGCGTAGTTTTTCAAAAATGTTTTGATCTAACAAAAAAAGTACATTAATCATTAATTAAAACTGCATTATCATTTTCCTGAAAATCACTTCAAAAACTTTTCAAAACACCGACGAACTTTCTGCCAGCAATTCGTCCAAAACAATTTAACCAATTTCTTAGCAATTGTACAAAATTCAAATTTAGAATACACTCTCACGCATGCTCGGCTAACTCTTTTGATGCTAGAAACATACTACAATCATTAAAACCCTTTGAAATACACGTAAAGTCCTTAAAACTAAGATTTCGCATAGGTGCCCGTTTTTTTTTGCAAAAGAGTTTATATAAGGTTGTATAATAGGTAAAATCAAAGATCTTGGCGGTCCCGAACATCGATTGTCGAGATCTTTGATTTTACCTTACACCTAATTGGCTATACATCAAGCTGGTCTTAAGTAGTCTTGTATTGAGTAGGAAGTCTTTACATCGGGGGACCATCTTATACTGGAATTGTATAGTTTGATATACATTCCCAGTAAAAGACGGTCCACGTTAATTACTTTAGATATTGGCACGCGAGGATGGCAAGAGACCAGACGGCATGTCGCTATTTCCGTGGAAGATGGGTAGGACTTTAGTGTGGGACGCCACTTGCGTCGACACTCTTGCGCCTCTTCACAAGCAGAGGACCTCAAACGACTCAAATATAGTAGCCTTATCGGGAATTACATGTTTGAGCCGTTTGGGGTTGAAACTCTCGGGCCGTGGGGTCCGAGTGCTCTCGCGCTTGCGAAGGAAAGAATCATGTCCATTATTGACCTGAAATTTTTTTTACGCGTCTTGAGATGTGATTTATCTTAAAAAATTGCATTTTTTTTGTTCAATTCATATCGCCTATTTGAATTTTCAAATAGACCCAGGAAAAAAAGCAATGTTTATTTGTTTATCATGGTGAGTTACGGATAAACGCAAGCGCACAATAAAAAAACAGACTTGAAACGGAACGCGTTTTACACAGTTCCGTTTCACGGAATATGAAAAACTTGTTCGTTCGTCATGTGGTTAATAAAAGTAAAATAATTGGTACTTGTTATGTTACTTCTTATTAATTAATAAAAATCATAGCTATTCATAAGAATAGAATGAATAACCGTGATTATTGTATAGTTTTAAAAATAAATGTTCAGTTGACAGATACAGACGCGTAAAACGAACTACTTTATCGTGAATGACAGGCTGTCATTTGTTTCATGTTTGACTTTGACATTTTGCAGTCGTTCGTTTGCTCTTGCTACGTATTGTACTGTGCGCTTTTTGGATTTCCTGATACCCTTACAACTTTTGCATTCTCCACGGACTCTGACACCTACCTCGTACGATTACTTTGGCTTGTGTGATACGGATACCGATTTAGTGTTTTTCGATTGGAAGCTACTGCTCTGGTTGGAAAGCGTTATGGAGCCATCTACGAGATTGCTTTGTCTAAACTGCAACATATGCATTAATACGCTTCGGCGTTATCAAGCCCTTCAACTTGATAGCAGAGTCATCTCGTTACTTAGCACTTGGATTTCTCCAGTAATAGTAAGTATAATAACAATCATGTACCTCACGATTTAGCATTTAGTCAACGGACGCTACAGAAATCATTGTTTTATCGATAGAAACTGATTAATATCCATTAACAAGAAAAATACACCCCTAACACGACCCACTAATGAAATGAGTTAGTAACATGTACATTTTCCCTATGTTAAGTGTTCTTTTAGACAGCTGTTTATAACAAAACATGTAAAAATATAAATTAAATATACTTATTTCCATTATAAGCTTCAAAATCTCATAATTGATTTGTTTTTCAGATAACTGAAGATGATTACATTTGTGAAGCATGCTTTGATATATTGATGCAGACTATTAATGCTCGCATTCATGGAAATAATGAATGTGATCCATCTGCTGGTTCATCTCGCCGAGGTCATGCTCAAGTATGCCCTGTTTGTGGTCGATCCTTACCATGTCGTCAAAGTGACCACATTTTAAAAGAAAACCCATCAAGCATCACACTAAGGATGATAAACTTAATCCGAACTACTGTAGCACCTCGTCAGGTTTGTATTAAAATATTCTAACTCATTTTAATTAACATGCAATTTTTTTCTTTAAATATCATGGTCTAATCTATGATTTTTACTAGGTATGTCACTTCATGTATTACAAATATGTTGCTTTTTGTTGTCAGATATCACAATCAGACCGTGTATGTCATGCCTGTTGGTTGAGATTCAAAAGACAAGCTCTTTCAATGCAGCAACAGGATGAGAGAAGAGGCTTAGATGGGGACGAGATTCTTCAAGGTGAAGAAGTTGGACATGAAGTGGAACAATCTGCTAATCCAGTCCATGTTCCAGAAGTTCAACCTCTCCTGTCTCTTGCAAGTACAGATGAGGAGCAAGAAAGGGAATCTTCTGTAGTTCCAGCTCCAGAGATCCAATCAAGTAACATAACATTACTTAATTATCAACGTGCTCCCAATACAGCATCTCATTGTAAGCTACTATTTTGTCCAGCTTCAATTTTTACATTCCCAAACTGGCTAGGGTATGCACAGAGCATTTACATGGAAACAGTTGGGTTTTCCTTTATGGTAGTGAAAACAGCATGACTGATTTCACTGTAGAACAAGTTGAGCATGTTTTTTCATTTGTTCAAAAATACAAGAGTTTTCTTGATTTTTCAAGTAGAGAATCAGTACAAGAAATTGATGATCATTTGTTTGGATTCTGGATGGGCTTAACAAAAGCAAAATTCCTTGATTTATTAGATGACCTTCCACGTCTGTTAGGAAAGCATAGGGGAATATTAGGTCTAGCTGCTATTTTAATAAAGATGCGGACAGGTGACTCTGACTTAAGAATATCAACATTGCTAAATATTCCACGTACTACACTAGAGAGGTTAATGCAAACAGCACGAGAGGTACTGTTACAAGATTTTGTTCCTCATAACCTCGGAATAAACCACTTGACAAGAGAACAGTTGAAGGAACACAATCTTATGATTCCAAATGGAATTTATAATGAAAATAATGAACAATGTATTGTGATGTGTGACGGAACATACATTTTTTTAAATAAAAGTAGCAATTATATGTTTCAAAAAGACACATATTCATTACACAAATACAGAAATCTGTTAAAGCCATCTTTAATAGTAGCCTGTGATGGTTATATTTTAGATTGTTTTGGCCCATACAAAGCTACCACATCTGATGCAGAAATAATGTCTTCTTTGTTCAGCAATGAAAGTTCCCCACTAAGACAGTACTTTCAAGATAATGACATATTTATTTTAGACACGATTCAGAGATAGCATCAGCTTATTACAAAATTGTAATTATAAGGCATATATGCCAGAGTCACTTTTGGAAGGTGAACGCCAGTTAACCACCACCCAAGCAAATAGAAGTAGATGTGTAACTATATGCAGATGGGTGGTGGAGGTTGTTAATGGATATTTTAAAAGAGATTTTAGATTGTTGAGGTTTGACCATTTTAATATAAAACTGTACCAAATATGATGGCATATTTCCAAATCGCTGCGAGTTTAATAAATAAGTTTGGTGTTCGTCTTCACAATACAGCTGATGCTGCTCAAATTCTAAATGTAATCAATGAAAGGATGCCCCTGGAAAATAATTTATCGACTTTAGTTATAGATTATAATTTGAATCGCCGGGCATCCTTTTTTCAAAGCATTACAGTTAATAATGCTAATATTGAGTTTCCCCGTCTAGAATACAATGAATTAATATTATTCGCCTTAGGAACGTACCAAATTCGCCAAGCACGTTCTTATTACGGTGAGCATGTGCGTTTCCATGGCGGATACAGAATAGAAGTTTGTGTAGACAACAATCACATACCCGAAATAGGCAGTGGGGAAACTTCACTTATTAAAGGGAAAATAAAATCTAGACATATTTCAAGACGTATGTACTATGTATACATTTTGATATCAAATGGTGTTAACGGACGAGAAGGCATTAAAGAATATTGCTGCAACTGCATTGTAGGACGTCGCACTGTAGATTGTTGTGCGCATGTCATGACATTGGTGTGGTATTTGGGTTGGGCCAGGCATGAAAACAACATTGTTGCTCCAGCAGCATTTTTGGATGAAGTGGTTGTACGAGAAGATATCGAATAAATAATAATAAATTAAGTCCTGTATATTATTTTACTTCCCAGTCCTCTCCAATAACATGTAGGCAACTCTTTTTGTCATATATTTATGTTGTAATAACCAACAGAAGTCCCCCTTGTTTGTCCATCACACTGGGACATGATGGCTAAAAAAACCGCCTATCAAGCTAACTCCTGGAATCTGCTAATTCGCACGATGTAGTGTAGAAAACAAGCATAACATAACATGTGAAGTTCTCATATTATGAGAACATAAATGCAGTCTGCAGCCACGCGCTGTTTTGATGTTAATATTATGTTGAAAAGGGATTTATTTCTGAGCTAGTGCGCAAATATGCGCGAGACACAATTGATTTTCTATTGTCTTATAATTACCGGCATACAAGCAGTTAAAACAACATTTGATTTCAACTATCATTTGAGTTTTGAGGTTACAGCACCTGTCAATAGTGTCAATCATTATCTGACAGCTGTAATAACCTCAAAAACTTATTTACTTAATAACATTTTTTCCTGGCTTCTAATTGAAAATACATCAAGTTATTATGTTATAATAAACAATAATTATTTTTATACATCACGAGTTGTAAAAAGACGCGACCTGTAAAAAAAATCAAGTGACAGGTCAATCAATGTATGGACGGTGGGCATGATTCTTTCTAAGCGCCTTGTTCTCGTGACCCAAGAGCTGGCTTTTATTTCGCACAGAGGTTGAGCATTGCCATCCAACGGCCTTTTGGGTACATTACCCAGTGACAGCGATGAGGAGCAATTTTTTGATGCACTGTATTAGTTTTAAGTTGTATATATATACATAAATTTAAAATAAACTTATATAAGTTTATTTTAACTTTTTAAAATTAATGTAAATATTATGTAAATACATCAAAAGTTTTCTAAACTTCAAATATTTGTTATACAATTTTGTTGGTGTTTTGTTTGTTTGGTTTCCCTCTCACGCTTTAACAGTCACAGAGATAACTTTATTGATTTTTTATGTTGTGAGAATGTTTCTTGCGGCGCATATCGTGTTTTAAGATCTTGATCTAAAAAAATAAAGCTCACACTGAATTATTGTACTTTTTTTAAAGATAATTTGATTGTTAACTAGCTGTTGCCCGCGACTTCGTTCGCGTGGAAGTTATTTTATTGCACTGCCCGTTCCCCGTGAGTGGTTTCATTATTTTAAAGATGTATTCTGCTATTCGGGACGAGGACGAATCTAACGAACCAAAAACCATGAAAATTGGTCTACCCGATCTCGAGTTATAAGTGGTCTAACAAACCCGACTTTCTTTTATATATGTTCACACATGAACGTGCCATTTCAGCGAGATAATCCTACGTGATAAAATACTGGAAAACATATTACTTAGTAATCATATAAAAACTAAGGAAAAATCACGTAATCACGTAGGGTATATAGCGCTGAGATGGTAAGTTACACGCATAGCACACAACGACAATGTGGTATGTGTATACACAGGATAAGTTTAGTATATAAGATCATGTAGATTAAGCAATAAAACAGTCAACAAGTTGAGCCCGGCTTTGACTCAATACCCTTCCTCCACCTCTCACTGTGGCCAAGACACCTTTAGCCATCAACCGATCTGTCGTGTGAGCAGCTCGACAGGCAGTGAGAAAACCATCACCACCATAACCCATTCCTACCCACATTCCGTCTGCCATCATAGGTCTCAGGTGGCAGATATCCCGCTCCTATCTATATAAGTATATATAAATACGTATAGTAGGGCTAGGGTCTCGGGACTGTAGGGCTAGGGCATTAGGCGCGTACGAAGCGTAGGTCTGTATCACAGTATACCACAGGGTACCACGATAGTACGTGCCTTGGGTTAAGGGCTTGGTAGTAGGTGCGTAGAAGTGCTGGTCTGTATCACCGAATACCACAGAGCACCAAGCCTATACGCATTATACGCTAGGCAAGATAGGATAGGATTTAGGCTACATTGGTAATTAAGCTTAGGGTACTTAGGCTAGGATTATAGGTGTTAGAATATCTAGGACAGTATAGGATAACGTTAGCTAGTAGTCCTTAGGATTAGGTAGTCCTGTGCAGTAGGATCTTAGCCTAAGGCTATTATCACGCTGTACAATATACATATATAGATGAATTGAAATGTAATTGAAAAAAAAAAATGTTTGTAGACTGTCGGCGTTATGCTGTACGGCATATAATTATACTGTCTATTATTCTATACCTACGTTATCATGTTGCTTACAAATTTTCAAACACTGTAGTTTACAGTTACACTGTATTAATCTTTTATTTTTTGTTTTTAGGTCCATCATCGTCGAAACCATTCCATTCTCCAATTAAAAAGAGAAAAAGTACGATATTATCTGTTGGGAAGAAAACAATCGTACTAAATGTTTTTAAACACACCGAAAATACATGGCCTGAAAATGAATACCGCTCCAACATGGCAATGGTTAACAAAACTGCAGAGATGACCGGAGTTAGTAAAAGTTCTATTTACGGAATTTTGAGGGAATACAAAGATACCCATGAAATAAAACCCACTATAATTAATTTAATATTATTTTTAGAGTCTTCGCAGTCACAAATACCAGACGCCGCAGAAATAGAGGAGCATTATGTTTTAGACGATGTTTCGCAGACATCCGTCATCTCCCAGGATCAAGCCACCGAAGATCACTTCGTACTGCCTGATTCACCAATCCCTTCCACATCCCAAATGTCTCAACCCTTCATCACAACCATCCCATCAGCAAGGAAGTCACCTGCACATTTTAACACTCGAACAGGTCTAAAAAATAGTGTGATAGAACAGGAGTACAAAGATCGATCTGTGCGGGCCACAGAAAAACATAATTTAGAAATTCAGATTTTGAAAGAACAGCTAAGGGAAGCCAAAGCAGACTTAGCTGAACTTATTTTAAAGGAAAAACAAAATTCAACAGGTTAGTTGGATAAAAATTGTTTTTTTTTTGTTTTGTTACAGGTCATACCACAAACAATTCATGTTTATGCACACATGTTTATAATTATAATTGTAATAAATTTTAATTGTTATAAAGGCATTGATGCCATGATTAAGTCAACGCTACATCCAGGAGCTAAGTCAGGTGATGAACTGTTAGCCAAGATTGGTGAAAACCATACTCTGAAAGCCATTACGTTAACCATAACAACACGGGGAATCGGATTAGGTTTGTGTCACCTGAATTTCATCGCTGTATCGTATCATAAGATTGCGGTACCCAATGTCTACGCACAATATCGTGTGCAGTTCTGGAAGCAAAATTAGAAAATTTGAAAACTGCTTATCCTCTGCCTGCCCGTGATACTGATTCAACCCAACTTCAGCAAAACAACATTAAGGCGTGTTCTTAAACATTTAAAATTCAAATTTCAAAAAAGAAACAGGAAAAGTGCCCTAATTGATCGTCCCGAAATAATTCTGTGGCGAACAAAATATTTTGCAGAAATTGAAGGGTACCGGCGTGAAAATCGTAATATCTATTACCTGGATGAAACTTGGGTTAATGCAGGTAAAAATCAATTGTCATACTATGAGTCACTGGTTTACACAAATGGCATTTATCAGTATTTGTTTTAGGTCATTCTGTTGCGAAAGCTTGGGCCGATACTACGGTTTCATCATCACGCCAAGCATTTCTGGAAGGACTATCGACTGGCGCCAAAAACCCAACAGGAAAGGGCAGCAGACTAATTGTCGTTCATATTGGCAATGAAAATGGTTTTTTGGACGATTGTCAATGGGTCTTTGTCTTTAAAAAGACTGGTGACTATCACGAAGCCATGGATGCCGTTCATTTTGAAGAATGTTTTACGAAAGTATTGAGTAAGCTGCAACCAAATGACGTTGTTGTTATCGATAACGCCAGCTATAATTCTAGGTACCTCCAACTTACTTATAGAACACATACATATTTAGTGCTTTTTCCTTTTTTCACCATTCTAAAATTTTCACATTGACTTTCAGACAATTGGAAAAAATACTTACGTCATCGTGGAGAAAAAACCAAATAATGGAATGGCTACAAGAAAAATACATCGTCATCAACGAGCAGGACACAAAAACGCATTTGATGCAAAAAGTTAATTCAATGAAAAATGTATATAAAAAATATGCAGTTGACGAAATGGCGAAAGATAAAGGAGTAACAATATTACGCTTACCTTAGTACCTTATGGGCGGACACGAAAGGTTACGTTGCTCGACACAACACTACATTAAAATTAAATGACGTCAAAAAATTATTTGATGAAGCTTTAAATCAAATATCACCTGAAAAATGGAAAAATTGTGTCGAGCATGTCAAAAAAGAAGAAATTAAAATGAATGGACTTGATCATCAAATAGATAAAACATGCGACCGTTTTATCATAAATGTAACAGACACTTCAGAAAGTGAAAGTTTCTCGAGTAGTACGGACACTGATTCTGAATACTCTACTTAAAAAAACAATTTTTAAAATTGTATCCTTTTAAAATTGTATTTTTTTTTAAGTAGACTTTAGAATCAGTATGATAAAACAATCGTTTTGCCTGTAGTCTTGTACCTATTTAAAATAAATGATGAGAGTTTGATTTGAGTTTAATTGAGTACCTAATAACATTCCAAAATAAATACGGCTGAATAAAAGGTTTATGATTCATGCGGAGTTACCGGTCGAACACGCCCCTTTACCACGATATCCCGTATTTATCGTGTTAACGACACATTCCCTACATTTTTTCGTACTGATTTGAAATATTGGGATATCTTGGTAGACGGGTGTTAATGACTTTTATTTTATTCTTATCTGGCGGCGATTTTAAGACTTGTTACGTCACAGCGAACGAACTGTTACATCTTTCATTCATTGCGTTTAGTAATAGCTTTGAAGAACGATAATGTCCAACTCTGTATGCATAGGAATAAAAGTTGTTTTCCAGTTTGTAATTTGAGGAAAGAAGATTACTTTTTTATATTATATACATTATGATTTTTTTAACCATAAAAGAGCACTATTTACTATAAAGTTACGTTTAATTTTTTTTGACAAACGCACATACCAGTGATTGCGCGTCACCTCATTATAATCTGTGATTCTCCTTCATGTTTACTTGTTAGTACTTATCGAAAGTGTATAGTTTCGTTTTTACTTACAAGTTATTAATTTTCGATAATGGAGTCAAAAAAACATATCTTTAGCCCGATCGAAAAAAAACATTTTCTAGATGTACTTAAAAAGTACAGTAACATTATAGAAAATAAGGATACAGACGGAGCTACATTAAAGCACAAAAACGACGCTTGGATTCGTGTTGCGGCCGAATATAATGCTAGCCCTCTCACTACAAAACAGGTAAGTGGCTGCCAAATACATAGAATTACATACATATCATATTCATTCATTATTACATACTCATGTTTTTGTGCTTTATTTAAGACGTGTCATGTATATTTATCATAACATACGAGGGGAGGTCAATAAGTTCGCGGAATGGAGGGGTTGGTGGGGATAAATTTACCCGTCCAGGTAGGCACTAGTTAAGCACCTCATTAACGGCCAGTTTCTTCATCAAAAGTTAAAGTTAAAGTAATGTCTAAAGTAAAAGTAACGGTCAAATTCGTTTTTTCAAGGCTAAACTGACAGCAAAATTCATAGAAAAATTTAATTTAACCGTTACTTTTACTTTAGACATTACTTTAGCCATAACTTTAACTTTAACTTTTGATGAAGAAACTGGCCGTAAGAGTATATATACCAATTTTGAACCTAATCGGGTCATTAACTTTTGAGTTATCGACCTGCAAACAACTAAATCGGGAAGAAGTCAGCCAGTATGGAGAAAATTGAACACCGTGCCGTTATTAAGTTCCTTACCAAGCAAGGAAAATCCGCTCAGACCATTTTTCAAGAGCTGTTAGCGGTTTACGCGGACTCTGCCCCTGGTAAAACCATGGTTTACAAGTGGCATGGTCTTTTCAAACAAGGAAGGGAGTCCATTGAAGACGACCCCCGCTCCGGACGGCCAATGAGGCCACCACACCGGAAATCGTCAAAAAAGTAAAAAAATTGTATTGGAAGATGCCCGACTGAAGAAGAAGCAACTTGCAGCAATGGTTGGAGTATCCGAATCAAGTATTTTAAATATCCTACATCATCATCTTGGGATGACTAAAGTCAGTGCAAGATGGGTTCCGAGAATGCTCACGCCACTTCAAAAACGCGAGCGTGTCGAGTGCTCTCACCAGTTTCTGGAGCTCTGTGGAGAGAGAAAGGAAGAAGTTATGGCCTGGATTGTTACTGGAGATGAAACCTGGGTTCACCACTATGAACCTGAGTCGAAGCAAGAGTCGATGCAGTGGCATAAAAAAGGCACACCTCCTCCAAAGAAGTTCAAAGTGTCACAATCGGCCGGAAAGATCATGGCGACTATCTTTTGGGATACAGAAGGTATTTTACTGATCGATTATAAAGAACGTGGTGCGACTATAACGGGACAGTACTACGCTTCTTTACTGGAAAGATTGAAAGAAGCCATTAAGGAAAAAAGAAGAGGAAAACTGTTAACCGTCCACACGTGCCATGTTGCGACGGCTGCCATTCACCGATGCGGCTTTGAACAATTAAACCACCCACCATACAGTCCAGAGTTGGCCCCCAGTGACTATTATTTATTTCCAAAAATGAAGAAAGAGCTGCGTGGAAAGAAATTTGACTACGATGAAGAAGTCAAGTCGGCAATTTCGGCCTATTTTGACACCAAAGACAAATCATTTTTTTTTCGATGGGATAAACAAGCTATTTGAGAGATCCAAAAATGTATTAGGGTTAAAGGAGAATATATTGAAAAGGAAAAATAATTTGGTGTTTAATTTCAACCTCCTTCTCTCTCATTCCGCGAACTTATTGACCTCCCCTCGTAACATAAGATCACACCATAACTCGAAAGGCAGAGGTGTAGTTTCTAATGTATCAATAAGTGTGGGTTAACACAAAGCAGCGCAGCGTCAAAGGGAGGCCTTAACGAAAGAACGCCAACATAGGCTAGCTACTGGAGGAGGGCCAACTATCAGCGATGCTGTCGTTTATTTATTTATTTATTTATTCAAAAAAGTACTGCCACATCACAAACATTTAACATTGGTAACTTAAACTATTTTTTTAATTTATGGCCTGATGCATGTGACAATAATGGCGTACATAACATTCGCAATTCATCGGCTCGAAGACGGAATACAATAATAAATTATAAAAATAAAATGGAGAATATCTAAAGAATACATAATTTGGAATTCAAATTTAACAAATAATGCAGTATAATTGTTTAAATATTAACATACATGTTCAATAAATGTCAAGTTGCATCAGAGAAAAAATAAAGAAATACAAGTAAAATCAAGTCAGTATAAAACAACAAATGAATAATTATTAGAATTAGGGTGCGTTTTTAATTTTGTTTTTGAATATACGCAACTTATCGTGGAACACATCAAGATCGGGTATTACTGTGATAAGGGAATGATACTCATCAATTATTCTACGGAGAGGTGCTTGCCGTCCCAGATTAGACTTTACAGTTGGGGTGCAGAAAATATATTTGATTTTCCCGCGAGGATAGGTTCGGGGAACCTTTAAAGGCATGTTCTCCAGAAAGTAGCTACACTGATATTGACCGCTCACGATTTTGTGAAAAAAGGACATGTCTAATAAAAGTCTCCGTTCACGAAGAGAACGCATTCGGAACCTGATTAGGCGCTCTTTGTAAGGATTTCTGTGGGAAAAACCTCTAGAATTATAAGCTAGGTGCCTAGTGAACGCTCTTTGAATGCTCTCAACGCGCTGCGAATGCGCCGCATAATACGGATTCCATACAACGCTGGCGAACTCAAGATGACTGCGCACCAAGGTTTGGTAAAGCAAGATTTTGGTGCGTTGATGTTTAAATCCGCCCGAGTTACGTTTTAAAAATCCGAGCATTTGAGCTGCTTTTGTGACGGACTTGTTAATGTGCGAGGTGAATTTAAGTTGACTGTCAACTATCACGCCAAGATCTCGGATTTCGTTGACCTCTGTCAGTGCTGTACCATCAAGCTTATATTCCGTAGCAAATTGCTTTCTTTTTCTAGTCAATTTAATGTGGAAGCATTTACTTGCGTTAAGTATCATACTGTTACAGCGACACCATTCTAGGATCGCATCTAGGTCACTTTGCAACTGGCGAGAGTCAACAACAGAATTTATAGTTTTGTATATCTTGAGGTCATCGGCAAATAGTGACACCTTACAGTGCTTTATTTTATCGACTATGTCGTTAATAAAGATTATGAAAAGAAGGGGACCCAAATGCGATCCCTGAGGCACACCGGTATTTGCATAATAAGTTTTCGAGGTAAATCCATTCACAGACACTGACTGAGGTCTCTGTTGCAAATAAGACCCGAACCATTTCAAAATTGAGCCATCTACACCGAATCCATGTAATTTCCTCAGAAGAATTGAAAGGTTAACTCGATCAAAAGCACTGCTAAAGTCGGTGTAGATGGCGTCAACTTGCCCGCCCGAGTCAACCACATTAGATACATCTGAAATGTAAGGGACCAAGTTAGTGACAATTGAGCGACCATGTCTAAAACCGTGCTGCGAATCCGAGATGTTACAGTCCACAAGCCGAAAGATCACCGGATAGACAATCGATTCAAATAGTTTAGAGAAGCAAGACAGAATTGAAATAGGGCGATAGTTTTTAACGTCAGAGTTTTCCCCTTTCTTAAAGACTGGTACAATGCGTGCTTTTTTCCACTCTGACGGAAATGTCCCATCCGCTAATGATCGGTTAAATATTAAGGATAGAGGCAGAGCTAACGCAGAACCGCATCTTTTCACGAATACCGGCGGAATTCCATCCGGGCCTGCACCCTTCGCAGCGTCGATCTTTTTAATTGCTTTAAGCACCTCGAATTCTTCGATAGCCAATGAGCACAATATTTGTTGTTGGGGATTATCACACCTGTAGCACTGAGATGTTGGCGTAGAGGTATCCGGAGGTGTTGAGCTGGGCAAGTAAATTGAGGCAAAATGCTCTGCAAAGAGATTCACAACGTCAGGGCCTGTTTTTGCGACCTGATTTTTCAAGCTCATAGTTGCAGGTATGGACGAGTCACCGCCTCTTTTATGTTTAATAAAGTTCCAGAAAAGCTTAGGGTTTTTCGGGATATTGGCTTCGATTTTTTTCCTATAATCTGAGTAGCATTTATCGTACATTACATGGCATCTAGAGCGGAGCAGATGGTATTCAATTTCGTCTCTAGGATTTCCGTATTTTTTGAACCTCTTCCTAATCTTTTCCTTTTCTTGTAATAGTTTGATGAACGATGTGCTGAACCATTGAGGGAACTTAGATTTAATAGGGGTTTGTTTCGGAACAAATTCTTCTAAGAGATCATACACTATTTTGTAAAATTTTTGCAGCATTGAGTCAACATTTTCATAGCCCGATAACTTTGTTTGCCAATCAATAGCTTTCAGATTTTTAACTATGGATGGATAATCTGATCTATAAAAATTATATCTAGGCTTGCATTTCGGCTTAAGATAGACAACTTTATTGAATGGTAAATTCAACAATAGATTAGGATGCTGCTTATAGCATTTGGTCAGCTCGCTCGACGGGCCCACAACGTATGCATCCTGGCAACTAGTTATAATTAAATCTAAAAACCTATTGTCACTGTTTGCAATTGCATTGACTTGAAAGAGATTGTTAATAAAAATAAAGTCAGTAATTGAATGTCCAGGAGGCGAGTTATAGTTTGAGGGTACCATATAAGTACCGTTTTTATAAGGGTCCCAATTAATAAAACCCAAGTTAAAATCACCTAAAATAACAAGATCATCGGCTCGATCGGCAACATTATCTGCGCTATCTAAAAAATACTTAAGAGTTTCAGTTTTAACTGGTGGAGGTAGATATACAACGCAAATAGCAAGCTTCCTCGTACTCGAGCCAATGTTAATCTGCAGAGTGACCCACAAGTCCTCCAGATTTGTTTCCCAACCTTTGACACGAGCAGACGGTATGTCCCTAGAAATGGCCAAAAGCACCCCTCCGCCGTCCTTTTTAGGATTACTACTGCTTGATCGGTCCCTGCGATAAACAACGTATCTATCATCGAACAATTCGTGATTAGAAATATTTGAATTGAGCCAGGTTTCAGTAAATGCAATAATCTTATAATTCGACATCACGATATTTTTTGAAACCTCGTTAGTCTTAGTTCTTAGGCCCTGCACATTCTGGTAGTATATGTCAAGCATTGCGATTATAAAATACATCAATTCATTATTAGCAAAATACATTAACAACTTAAACTAAAAGCTTAAGACTATCCACACTTTTAATTGCTATAGCTTGATGTTCCACTGATTTCCGAGCAAAAATTCGTCCATTGCGAACCCATACAAATTTGTAAGACATTTCCCGGGCTTTTATACGAGTTGCAGCGTGGAGTGATTTAAGTGCCGGAGTCAAATGTTCAGAAACGTAGACAGGGCTTACAGCTCCTCCAATTCCAAGATGCTGCGTGCAGAGCTTCTTCTCGGGATCCTTATGATTAAATTTACTGACCGCGGCTAAGATGCTATCTCGGGAACGAGGACTGCGTAGCTTAACAATCACTGGCCGAGGACGTGGATTGTCATTGCTAATTTTAGCGACTCTGACAGCATGTTGAATGTCTTCGCCAGTAAGCGGATTTTCGATGACTTTGGACAGTTGAATGACGGTAGTAACCAAATTTTCAGATCGACTTTCCGGGATACCATTTATTTCGATGTTACTTTCTCTCATATGTAGTTCAACAACGTTCAGCCTGGCAGTGAGATCTCTAACGGTTGTTTTAAGCTTCTCGTTATCACTTTTTAGTTCTCTGATAATTACAGTGTCACTTTCGAGTTTAGATTTTAGCTCTTCATATTTTGTGCTCATAAATTCAAGAGAGTCCCGGAAACCATCTATTTTATCGAGGACATTTTTAAACTCGGTCGCTACAATTGTTTTTATGGTGTTGTTTAAGGCGGTAGAAATTTCTTGTTGTAGAATCTCACGTAGGTTATTTTCAGTAACATAACTAGGTTCCAGGAGTTGTGGCGATCGCAGTTGCGGCTCAAGAGATGGTTGTGGTTGCAATTTCGGCGGCGATTTCTGAGATGATTGCGCTACTGCTTTCTGCAATGGCTTTGATGGGAATTTCTGCTGCTGTTTCTGCGGTGGCCGCTGCGATGGTTTCGGCGGGGATTTCGTTGGCCTTTTGCGAACAGTCACATTAGATTGTCCCTGTACATCCTCTTCTTGATTTTTTGCGCCTGAGCATAGAGTCGAACGCACAGGAGTGTTAATGTTGCCGGTTTTTGGCTCCTTGCTGCAGCATTCAGGACACTTCCATGACGCTCTTTGGTTATCGTCCATTAGCTCATAATCAGAGGTGGCAACATTTGCACAAACGAGATCATATTTGGCCTTACATCTGAAGCATCCAAGACAGAGGTCGCTGTCAAGAACATTACGACATCCAGAACATTCACTAGTCGATGTCATTGTGGTTCAGTTGTTTAAGAATAACAATATACAATGTTAAAACAAAAGGAATAAAACGAAGAGAAAAAAGTTATGAAAAAAAAAAAGAAAAAAAAATCCAAAAAGTCAATGTTGAATGTGAGATTCGAACTCGTGCAACTCCGCGTACTATGTTTCTACCAAGCTGTGTCTAAGATGAGCTATCGGTACGCTACAGTCTTTGGCGAAATACAGTTGTGGTACTGGCAAATTTACAGATATCAACAATGTAGGATAGGGTAGACTTAAAAATTTTATAAATTTGCACTATCACTTTGAGTCACTTGTTCTGTCTCACTCCTCTATTGATTTTAGTCAATCATCACTGTTATCTTGCACTTAAATGTTAAGGTTAAACACAATTTATTAATTTTCCAACAATACATACAGTTTCAAAGCCCGATATTACACTGTTCTTTCTTCCAATGATTGTTCAGGATGTTTTCCTTTTATTATTTGTTTATTGTTATTAACACTATAGTTTAGGTGGATAACAGTTGTATGAACAATTCGTGTTTGGAACACCACATTTACGAAACTTTCAATGTAAATAATGCGACAGCTGATTTATTGAGTTTATCTAAACACGGAGCCGATGTTTACGTTCTGACTGACAGCTGACTATATCGTCGTTGACCCTGATGTGTCCATGGTGGCCCCAGCTCTGATTGTTGGAATCGATAATGCTATTGATTACGATTTAGTTGAAGGTGTTTAAAGTTTATATGCAAATAATCTTTTTAAACATTGACTTTAATTAATTTAATATTATTTTTAGAGTCTTCGCAGTCACAAATACCAGACGCCGTAGAAATAGAGGAGCATTATGTTTTAGACGATGTTTCGCAGACATCCGTCATCTCCCAGGATCAAGCCACCGAAGATCACTTCGTACTGCCTGATTCACCAATCCCTTCCACATCCCAAATGTCCCAACCCTTCATCACAACCATCCCATCAGCAAGGAAGTCACCTGCACGTTGTAACACTCGAACAGGTCTAAAAAATAGTGTGATAGAACAGGAGTACAAAGATCGATCTGTGCGGGCCACAGATCGATCTTTGTACAAAAAACATAATTTAGAAATTCAGATTTTGAAAGAACAGCTAAGGGAAGCCAAAGCAGACTTAGCTGGACTTATTTTAAAGGAAAAACAAAATTCAACAGGTTAGTTGGATAAAAATTGTTTTTTTTTTTTGTTTTGTTACAGGTCATACCACAAACAATTCATGTTTATGCACACATGTTTATAATTATAATTGTAATAAATTTTAATTGTTATAAAGGCATTGATGCCATGATTAAGTCAACGCTACATCCAGGAGCTAAGTCAGGTGATGAACTGTTAGCCAAGATTGGTGAAAACCATACTCTGAAAGCCATTACGTTAACCATAACAACACGGGGAATCGGATTAGGTTTGTGTCACCTGAATTTCATCGCTGTATCGTATCATAAGATTGCGGTACCCAATGTCTACGCACAATATCGTGTGCAGTTCTGGAAGCAAAATTAGAAAATTTGAAAACTGCTTATCCTCTGCCTGCCCGTGATACTGATTTAGCATATCCATATCAAGTCAATGCTGATTTGTTGCACGTCGCGCAGACTGTTACAGTCGCGCCTGAGCCCATTAAAAGACTCATTAACGCGGTCGGCATAATACATTACGATGAAGGAGTGTATATTCCAACTGTTTCGAAAGCCGTTACTGATGATCGAGGTAGATTCATTCCGCTGGGCCCAAAACCATTTGTTGTAAAATAGTTGTAATTGAAAACACGTTATATTGTAAAGGGAAAATTTTTATTGAGAGAAATTTGACAAGTCAAGTGACATATGAAAATATCGGAAATATAACTGACTACTTCAGAAAACGAAGAACTTGGAACTTCTAAAAGTCCTCCATGTAAGAAGATAAAACTTGATATTACTACACGTACATTAACAGACATTAACACTATTTACCTACAAGTCTCCCTGCATTATGAGTAGATTACTATTAGAACTTTAAATTATTATGTGAAAGATACCCAAAATAAACGAATAATGATCTGTATGAAAGATACTCCATGTAAGAAGATAAAACTTGATATTACTACACAGACATCAACATTACCTCCTACGCCAAGGAAAATAAAATTGAAGCGTGAAGTGAAAAATCTAAAGCAGATAATCTAAAGAAGAGAGGTGAAGATTAATAATACCTAATTTAATGTCACTTTTAACAATTTTAAAAGAAAAATGTAAAAATTACGAAGAGGTACAATCTGTCGTAACCTGTGTCCCAAATATTCATCAGCAACTGAACAAAAACAAATCAAACAAAGGCACAAGACTTAGTGACGACCTAAAATCTTTTGCTTTGACATTATACTTTTATTCGGCAAGGAGATATCGCTATTTGAGAAATTTTGTTAGCATTCCCCATCCTTCTACTCTTAGAAGTTTATATCAGAGGTTTTGAATTCCCTAAAAGGTGCTGCAAAAGAAAACATCAACCTGCAGAATGTTGCACAAATTTTTGATGCAATGTCAATCAGATCTGAAAGAAAGTATGATCAAAAAAGTGATAATTATTGGGGTTATGTGGATTATGGTGGTATATTAGTCAGCGATTCTGAGACTTTGGCAACGGAAGTTTTGATTTTTGAAATTGTGTTCCAATTTGACTACAAAATTCAAATGCCCAAAAGCTTATTTTTTTATAAGTAAAATATCTGCACATATTCAATCTCAATTACTACTAGCTGCCGTCAGATATTTCGGAGTTATAAATATTACCGTCAGATCTTTAACCTGTGATGGAGGACAACTTCGAAATATACACGCTTTCAAGAACTAAAACATCTGATTCACAAGATTATCGTCAATTTTATGAAACTCTACTTCACAAACAAATTCATTTTTACATAATAAATAAAAACTATAATATTAACATGTTCTTTTTTGTTTGTTTTGATATCAATTTTACCTTAGTCATCAATATGTCCTATGTTAACTTTTCACAAAAACTTTAAGTCAATAACCACTATTGTAATAAGTTATGATTTCATACCCAATTTAACACAAAATGCATCATCACATTTTTATCTAACACAACATAAAATAATCTCTCCTGTAAAGCAGTACCTAATTCTCATTCAACGTATTGCATGTACTGCAACGATATACTACACAATACGATATATGGAGTATAAACAATATTTTGGTAACCAATATATAATAGTGTACATATATATATAAAAACAACAACTTTTAAATCAATCCTGAAAAAAAAATAATTTGGCACTTATGACGTTGTTGCACCCGGTGTGCAGTATATAGCTGCGTCAGCAAGGTTTTATTGCACAACCTTGTGGCAAGAACAAAAGAGAATCCCGCCTGAGTTCCCAAAGTGGTGACACCAACAGGAATGAACACACAACCTTCTATATATTTTTGTGTGTACGACTAGATATCCAACTGATCTGACTTATTGTTATAATCTCAAACCTCATAATTAATATGTCGGTGAAATTAGTACGCTGTTACTAATGGCAAAACATAAAGGACATTGTATTTCTTTAACACCTTGCATTACAACATATGTATAACTATATACTTTGTTCTGTATACTCGGGTTTTACAAATAAACTATCTTTATCAGTTGATCAAAAACTTTCATGTATTCCATACTATTTTTCACAACTAACTCAAACTCAATCATTTTTTCAAACTTAGTGGTAAAACAGCACTTTTTGAACGTCAAAATTTACAGAAGACAGCCACCATAACACACATGGTCATAGTAGGAATTGCTTCACCACTATTTTTTGGACACCCGAGTGCCATGGCCCACCCACCACTGGCGTTTCACTAGATAAACGCCTATTACGCTAAAATAAGCTCGACTCGACACCAAACTACGACCCACTGACCCAATACGCACAAACTCATCGATAGATTTGACACGTTCATAGAAATACCACGACATCAAAATAGAACGATAAACTGATGACAAAGAACAGCCAATGACCAAATGAAGAAGAACTTTGACCAACACAACATGTAAAAATCGACGATGACAACGCAATACAGTCTTTTTTAATCCATAAAATGAGCAGACCTTTATAAGCTTTCTACACTTTTAACAAACTAACTGAATTTAAGGTCGATATTTAGACAATCTGGTTTGTGGTGATTAACCACAAACCAGACATTGCCAATGAAGATTTCTACAACAATGGCGTGTTAATGTTAACCAAATTTAGTTTTAACAGAATTGAGTATTTCCAAACTACGAGACACTTTTATAACTTTTTCAACCAACGACTCAAACGGATTTTACATCCTAAATAATTAAAATGAACACTGTTCCACAAAAACAACAACCGAACCAAATGTTTGCAAATGAAATGCAAGCAAAAAAGACTAGTAACCACAGAGGCAGTAATAATATTCTTTGTTGCAGTTTGTTGTTGACAGCCCCCGACATCAAGTGAAATGACGAAATATCTCAGGTTTCTTCTACGCACAAATATATAATACAATACTATGTAACATCCATGCTACGGACTCAGGTAATGATGACTTCTTTAGTTCTTTCTTCTCAGCTCAAAGAATCTTTCTTATTTATTCGTGGCTTGGCTTCTTGGCGAAGATTTTTGCATAATTTTTGTGTGACAGTGTGACTGTGTAGTGTGCAGTAGTGTGTGACGTGTGTGAGTGACCAACAAAGACTGAATGAAATGAACGAATGATGACAAGTATCAGTCAGTGTGTGTAAACCATAGACAAGAACATAAACTAACCATAACACGGCAAGAACATAAACTGTAATGGTCTATGGTCATCAACCAGAGACAATGTACACCGATTTTGCGTTAGTTAAGGCGGCCAACCGTCCCGCATTCTGCGGGACCGTCCCATAATGACAGTTGCAATCCCGCATTGCAATATTTAATAAAATAGTCCCGCAAATCGTCTAAGGCGTCCCGCATGTCCCGCATTCCTCGTTTCCCATCGCTTTGCTCGCTTAAAGGTGTTCCACATCAAAATACGAATGACGAGATGCGGCGCGGCGCCGTTGCTACCGCAGGCAGTGTATCATCTAGCGTGTGTGTGTGTGTGTGTTCGGCTGCGCGCGTGCGTCCGTGTGTTTATGCCGCATGCGTTTACGTGAGTTTCCCGGAGTTTTCATTGTTTTGTTTTGCGCGCCAAGTGCAAGAGAGACAGAGACAAAAACGGCTCAAGTTCAAAGAGCGCTAGTGTATGCAATAGTCTTTGATTATATAAATGTCTAGATGGAGTGTCGCCCTACAATCACAACATAGACAATGAGGCAAAAATTTTATGCATGTGTGCGTGTAGGCGCAGTTTGACACTGCGCGTCGACGTAAATAATGTTACCCGCTTCTACGGTTCTCCCATAAGTAACATAAAAAAATAGACTAATTAAATCAGTTTGTATACATAGTGTTATTTAATTCGGTAGTGGTGTTGTTTGTTTCTAATTTAAGTACACCATTAACAATTCCAACAAATCCTAATTCTTATTGTGGGTGTCCCGCATTGACTTACTATAAAGTTGGCCGCCTTAGCGTTAGTTCCACTTCCACGAAACCACCGCACCCGCCATAAAATTCTTGGTTCATTCCAAAAAATATATTTTATTTCACTGATTAAAAATATGATCCATTTTTGTAATTTTACTGTTACTGTTACAGCCTTTTTTTTTATCGTCCCACTGCTGGGCACAGGCCTCCTCTCACATGGAGAAGGGTTGAGCATTAATCACCACGCTTGCTCAATGCGGGTTGGTGATTTCAGACTTTATAGTCCAGGTTTCCTCAAGATGTTTTCCTTCACCTTTTTATCAGCCATTGGTGTCCAAGATATACTTAGAAAGTACATACAAACTTAGAAAAGTTGCATTGGTACTTGCCTGACCTGGAATCGAACCCGCGCCCTCATACTCGAGAGGATGGTTCTTTACCCACTAGGCCACCACGACTACGTCGTAATTGTAATTTTTGTAATTTTATTAAGTAAAAATCTTGTGTTTACAAGTGATGTTGATATGTTGTAAATCTTAAACTCTAACAGGCTAGGCAGATAATGATCATGATGAGTGAATAAAACCGCGGTAGATAACTTTTTAGGATAGGAAACTAAAAGACAAACACAGGTGTTTAGCAATCATGGCATGTTTATTAATAATTAACGCTGATTTTATGTTTATTGCTCGCCATGAGATCGTTTGTGCAATCGTTCAGCTTAGATGCCAATAAGCATTCATCTTGAATACGAACACTCAATTCGATGCAACGGTCCAAGTTCTTTTCTAACTTCTTCATCAACTTAGTATCCTTGGAGTAAAATTTGCTGACCAGTGACAATAAGTTATCTGAAAATAATGATTGTGCAGAATTAAACTATATTTTAGGGTTTAAATTAAAATAATTGCCGCTATAACAACATATGAAAAGTGGAACGGAGCCTTTCGTACCCGAGTCCGACTCACACTAGAACGATTTCTATTCATTTTTTACTTTATGCAAAAAATTAAGTTCAATACATAGGTAAGTAAGTTTCAATGACATATTTTTAAAATTCTTTTCCTAGCTGATGCCTAGATGGCGCTGATCCTGGTACTTTACTGCCAGAAACAGAGCGTCATCATAATCAACGTCATCATCAACAATTAAAAAAATATAAAATAAGGAATAAAAGGAGAAAAGAAAATCTGTCAGATTATTATCTGAATGTCCCGATAGATTTTGAAAAGAATTTGTCTAGACATCAAAATTTTTTGGGTCTCGGCTCAAAGGGCTCGGTGCACTGTTTTATTTTTAACTTGGCTAAGACTCACTAAGGCCGGCTCCACACGTTGGCCCCAACGCTCGTTCCAACGTTGGACCGTAAACTCGGTGAGGCGTCCACACGTTGGCGCATAACTTAGTTCTGTCCCGTCAGGGCCAATGTAAAGATGTCCGATACAGAAATCGAAACTGCTCTCAGCGCGTTTGTAGTGATGAGTGCAAATTTATATTTGTTACTGAGAAAAAATAAAAAACCACGTCTAAAAAGATGGTGGATGACGACACATCATAAAACACGGAATCGTCCATGCCGGTGGCGATTTGCTAGACGAGGAAGCCATTTTTACTCGACGTACGCACTCGCTGCGTGTTGTGGCAGAACTGAGCAACGCGCCAACGTGTGGACGGAACGCCAACGTTGGCGCGCAGATTCCTTTGATGAAACCGACACGAGACGGCCAACTACCAACGCTCGCCCCAACGTTGGGACGAATGCCATTTTCTCGATCCACACGTTGGACGAATAGCGTTGGGACGAGCGTTGGGGCCAACGTGTGGAGCCGGCGTAACGTTAGTAGGTACAACGCCATCTGCCATTTTCTTGGAAACTATTTTTTTTTATATTCAAAAACCTCCCATTCTCAAAGGGAAACCTCTCATAGCAACAAGATTTTACCTTTATTGACCTTGCCGTTCAAAATGACTCCGTTGCGTTTCAGTACGCACGCAATAAGGCATTCGCCGTGGACCGGTGATTCCATTTTGGGAGATAAACGCTTGACTGGTCTCTTGTCATTTGCTTGAACCTCCCGAAGACATTCCGACATGTTCTTTTTGAACTGCTCTACGTGATCGACCACTTCTTTAGGGAAAGTCTTGTAAGACCAATCTGGCTCTTTATCTTCCACGTTGTTTTTGGGAGTTGCTTATAGAAAAAAAAAAATATTCCTACTTATTTTTTTTTAGATTTTTGTTGGTATATCGTATCAATCCCAGAGTTGCATATTCACCTATAGCTGGTAGACATGAGAGAAAAGATCTGGAATTCACTTCTCAATTATTATTCGCTACATTTTAGAGCAGATTTTACAATAATCAGTTAACTTTTCTAAGCAATTTGACATATTTTTTTAAAAAAGCTATCAAAACATCAGATAGGTACACCCGGTACACAATATTCTACAGATAATAATTATCTGGCGTTTGAAAAATCGGCCTATACAGTTATTAAAGGTATTGCAGAAGGAAGACTAATATTTTTAATGAGAGTGGCAAGAAGTCACAAGGGGCGCCCGTGACGGATGGATGGATGAGGTATGAGAACAAAAGCCGACTCACATTTAGGTCCACGATTTCGCTTCTCCAGTTTCAAATTACGAGTTATAATGGTATCCTTATCGATCTTCTTATTACCATCGTGTACGGCATCTATGCCTACCATACGACTCATCGCTACGGTTTCCACATCAGCCGTATCTTTCACTTCGCATAACGATAAATATACCATGAGGAATAATATTAATATTCGGAGAAACATTGTTACTCCATGTAGAGAACTGTTATGTTTGCAAGTTCAGGAACGCAGAGCCGTAGAGCCAATTAATAAGTCTTAATTGGTTGTTAGGAACTTAGTGATTGCGAATTAATTGGTTTTATTGGATATCTAACGACTTGGCGATGGTGATTTTTTTTCATGCACAAAGTTAAATTGTTATGTGCCTACCTACAAAATCATAACAATAAATAAAACGATATTGCCACTGATATACATTATATATTTTAAACTATACAATAATTCAACATAATATTTATTTATGATTTTTGATTACATTACTAAACTTTTAACCTATTATTTACAAGCATATGATTTTTTTCCCAACAAATGTACATAATATACATTATTCTTATTTTATAATTATCTACAAATGATATAAATATATGTGTTTGAACTTTCATTAAAAGCTAACATAAGGAAAGGTGGAATGGTTCGGGACAGACACAGTTTTTAAAGCTGTGTCTACGCTAGACGAACCGAGCACGAGCGGAGCACGAGCCGAACACAATTCGTCTAGTGTGGACCAACTTACAAGCCTAGCGTAGACCCGCCTTGAGAAATTACAAAAATGATTGTACAAAAATGTTTTTTTTTTTTAATTGAATACTAGCTTCCACCCGCGGCATCGCCCGCGTAGAGTTCGGCTATATCGCGTTTCCAAGAGAATTCTGCAAAAGTTCGGGATTAAAACTGTCCTATGTTCTTTCTCAAGGTCAACTCCATCTCTGTACCAAATTTTATTAAAATCAGTTCAGTGGTTTAGACGTGAAAGCGTAACAGACAGACAGAGTTACTTTCGCATTTATAATATTAATATAGTAGGGATTATTCATCGAATTAAAATATTGTCAGATGATTACCTATGTGGCGATTATAAATAAAATTATGGAAAACTTGTAACTAAACATACACATACATAGTTTTCAAGATTCAAGTAAAAAAAGAAATTCTTGTTCATAAATTAAACATTTTAATAATATAACTTAAGGTCAATAACGTCATATTTGCTGTTAGGTATAGTGAAACAAGAATAATGACTATCTTAATTCATAATTAATCTTAATTCATGACTATTTTTAAGAGAAAAAAAAAAAGAAAAGATAATACACCAGAAAAAGTGCTCAGAAACCGGCACAATATTGCATCTACTGTTACTAAAGACTTAGGAATTTAACAATTACTGCGGATGCGGATTCTGTTAACATCTATCCTTTTTTTGCGATAAGATATGTGACATAATTATGCCAAAATTAAATTTTAATCTCCATTCGCAAAACAAGAAGATAGGTTATAGAAATACACAGTAGACTATACGTTCTTTCATACGTATGATTCTATAAGTTACTTATGGAGAGACATAACTAGCTTATTAAAATGCAAAAATAACCTGTATCCAGTAATAAAGCTGATATAAGACGCTTCATTTTTCGTTCATTTTCGCCTTCCATTCGTCACCTTTCATTCGAAATGAAATGTCTTAACATAAAATGAAACACGCAGTTGCACAATATTTTTTTTTTAGTTTTTTTTATCAATGCTACCATTTTAACGATAGCAATTGTCTGGTCACTTACGTTCACGAATACATAAAATTTTCATTTATTTAAAGAAGAAAATTCGGGGATCCTTACATACAAAATATACAATACTTTTGAAAATGTTTTTAAGCTAGGTATTTTAATTTGACTATAATTATTTATTGATGTTTCAGTTGGCTGGCGTCACTATATCTGTGAAAATAAAATGACAATTTAATCAATATAGGATATGCAGAGGTTCTCTCAAATGTCATTAGGGGGTCTTTTTTGAATTGAATAAAATTCTAAAGTGAGTGAATAAATGAATTTTCAATGCGTGTATGTACAGTAGATTGCGTGTATGTGCAGTAGATTGCGAGTACGTACTGTAGATTGCTTGTACGTACTGCAGATCGCGTGTATGTAGGTACAGTAGATTGCGTGTATGTACAGTAGATTGCTTGTATGTACAGTAGAGTGCGGCTGACTGCGGGGAGTGCGTGTATGTACAGTAGAGTGCGGGTGACTGACCGTGCGCTCGGGGCGTGTCGGGCGTGCAGGCGGCGCAGAGCGGGGCGGCGCGGGGCGCAAGGAGCGCGGGGAGGGTGGCTCGCGCACACACACAGCGCGTGCACACGCAGCGCCCGCAGCCCCAGCAGTGGTGCTGAACACACAAGCATCAATATGTGCTATATTTTGGCCAACTCATACACGATACGCGCGTGGTGACGGATGTAGGAAGCGAGGGTAATGATACATGCGCGCATTGACTATTCCCAAGCGGCTCAATATTTTGAACTCAACTAAAAATAAACTTAACAATAACATAAAATAAATTGAGGTAAAAAAATCTTTAAAAACAAGCTTTTATTTAAATGCGCTAAAGAGAAAAAAATAAACTTTTACTGTAACTTTACTGTCAACTTATAATGACATTTCAAATTTAACATTTAACACAATTTATATGTTTTAAAAGCTTGTCTCGATTTTACTAAGAAAGTAAATACGAGAACTTAAATCTCGCGACAAGCTTTTAAAACGTATAAATTGTGTCAAATATGTTAAATTTGAAATGTCGTTATAAGTTGACAGTAAAGTTACAGTAAAAGTTTATTTTTTTCTCTTTAGCGCATTTAAATAAAAGCTTGTTTTTAAAGATTTTTTTACCTCAATTTATTTTATACTTTTTAGTTTTCACCTGGTAAGTTCCTAAGTCTAAATTCTGTAGCGGCGGTCATCTTAGATTTTGATTTGGTAAAGTGCACTCTATTCTACTTGTCAAGCCCTGTCATTGGATACCCATATGGATGGGATTGAAAAAAATAGGTTATTCACCATTTTGTATCGTCGGCCATCTTGGATTTTTATTTCGTAAAGTGCAATGTGTTCTACTTGTCAATCCCTTTCATTTGATACCCATATTGTATATGTACCTTAAAAATAACTAGTCCGCCATCTTGTATATTCAGCCATGTTGGATTTAGTATGACATCACATAGCTTAACATGCATTGTCATCCAAACTAAACATGTATGCAAAATTTCAGCTCAATCGGTTGAGGGCAAGTGCCTTAAAATTGAGTTGTAAAATTCCACCCGAACACACATAGTTACATACATACATACATGCATACATACATTGCAAGTTAAATAAAAGCTTGTAAAAAGTTATCTTTGCTTTATATTCAAATTGGGTGTTGACCCAGTGGAGAAGAATAGGAACAGTTTAATTGTTACTAAATAATACCTACTACTAGGTATTATTTATCATGGGTATTGGGAATAACCGTCTGAGCCATCACTGTTGCCTTGCCAACCTGCGGTCCACTCAGGCGACGATACCTCCTGACCGATTGCCAAGTCGGGAACTTAACGTCAGCGTAGCTCTGTGCGCATATATAGATATAGCTGAGCCTAACAGTGTTCGGCTACGGAGGAAGGAAAGATGAGCGGAGATGCCATAAGGCAGGTAGGTCAGGCGCCTTCCAGTTAGTCAAATAACATAAGGTAAACGTGATCAGTTACTAGAACTAACTTCCCTGTCAAATCAAGACGAGTCTGTCAAATAATAGAATGGTTTGATGATATGGTTTTAAAAGAAATGGGCGGGTACAAACACGGCGTGTAAAGGCGGAGCTAGTAACGTTTCTTGTCCCCCTAAAACCCGCATTTTGGCGCCTTACTTTCTCATGAGATTTTGCTTTATGACATCTCCGCTGGTCAATTTGTTCTCCATGGTCCGAAAGAAGCCGACGCGACGATCTAAACGGGCGCAAAACAAAAGAGCGCGTGAGTGTCGTCGTACCTACGCTGACTGAAATTGAAAACGACTTGAAGCGATGATTTTTTTGTATCACAAAGTCGCACACACATATCGTAAGCAATTCGGCTTTAGCGTCTAAGTTATAACCGGCATACGAGCGGTTAATTAACATCAAAAACAGTAAAACAAACATTGTTTTTTATGATAAAACTAGCTTTTGCCCGCGACTTCGTTCGCGTGGAATAGTGGCATCCGGCAGATTTTTGGTTTGAACAATAGATGGCGCTGTATGTCCGGAATAAATTGTATTTTTTATTTCTATTTTTTGTAATAAAAACTATCCTATGTCCTTCTCCTGGCTCTAAACTACCTCTCTGTCAGTTTTCAGCTAAATCGGTTCAGCCGTTCTTGAGTTATAAGTGGAGTAACTAACACGACTTTCTTTTATATACAACAAGGTGTTGATTTGCATTTGTGCCATAGTTCAGGAGGAGGTCATTAAATACATAAATAATCGATTGGAATTACAGTAGACGGGAAATAGCTAATATGCACTGTTTTTTTTGGCATTGTAATGTCGTAGTATTTCAGAAGTAATCCAATTTTATGAATGAAAAATATGAATGATCGTTGCGTATGCTTTGTGTTTGCGTTTGTGTGAGGGCGCAGCACGGTTTTAAGGCCAGTAACACACGCGCCAAGTTTAAATATGGCTAGATGACATTGACGGAATTCCGAAAAAAAATAAAAAACAAAAAATTACGTACCAATTTTTTTGTTGATTTGGGTCGAGAATCATTAGCATAATTACGTCCTTTAATATGGCACGGATGCAAATCAATAGCTTGTATATAGATTTCAGACTATGTCCCCCGGTTATATGTAGTGTAGCTTCCCTTCAGGGAAATGAAGTTTTTGAATGTATTCGTTACAAACATAATATCCTTTGTATATTAGTGTAGATGAATGTTGACTCACCTTTCTACTGAAATGATCAAGAGGCGTCGAGCAGCTGCACTCGGTGACATTCTTGATACTTTTCCAGTCCAAGGCGACAGTGTTCACTTCTTTCTCCAAGACCGCAAAGCTGGCTGGTATGCTGTCACTTGCCTTCTGTTTATATTCACAAAAATAAGAATGTTGGACCAGTCTAATAACATTTAATTAGTCCGTCTTTTAGATAATCCTAAAATAAAAAAACACTTATTTTTTATTTTCTCTCACAAACAAATAACAACGAATCAACGAAGATATAATACGATTGAATGTTGTGTTACGTCACTTCTAAGTACAAATTTTACATAGACGTGACGTCACGAGCTCCCATTCTCAATCTTTGTTACGTTATATCTTAGTAAATATTTAACGTTTTGTTAAAATAAAAAAATACGTATCCAATGATTTTTGCTAATCTAAAATGCGGACTAATTAGAATCACAGTTTTTTTTTTAAACCTCGTACCTCAGTGATGAGCGGTATCTTGTTGGGTTTGGGCGGCGTCACTTCTTTCAGCGGATGGTCATGGTTCGCGCACTCTAACTCCGACAGAGTGCCGCCAGACTCGTACAATAACCTGCAAATAACATAAAAATAAAATATCCTGAAGTAACAGGATTCTTTGTAGGAGAAAAATAGAACATACTGATAGCAGCAGTGCAAGGTACAATCCTACAAAAGTTCGGTTAGAAAATCCTGTTCAGAACTTCCTACAAAAAATTGGCCCGATTTATCGGCGCCTTTTTATCGCATTTTAAGTTAACCGACAGCATAAACGACCGTTTTTGAAAAAAGAAATTAAAGAAATTTATCATGAAAATTCATAGTTAACATTAATTTGGTCTAAGAAAACTGATTTTCTGATGCTGTCGGTAAACTCGTTAATTAGTGTAAGTTGAAAAGTATGTTAACTAGAACGGACATTTTGTGGTCAAAATGTATGAAAATATACTTAGTAATTTCCCTATCCCATTTGATCCATTGTTGAGGAACACCCAGAGTGCTGATTCCGAATTTTGTAAGTTTACGCGCTCGATACCTACGTAATCATAACTCGGCTGCAATAAAGACTATACCCTATTGGCCGAGCCGTGAGCCAAACGGTAAACAAAGAACAACACTATTTCAAGATGGCGGGTATAACCCGACCGATGAAAAACGTCACATTTTGATATAAAATGTTCGCAGTATCTGTGGTCTACAATTTAGTAGCGTTCCATGTTTGGCTATCAAGTCTTTTAGGTTTTTTTTTACATGTAAACGATTTAATACTTATTTAATACAAATTAGGAAATAATTTTTGGCATTTATTATATTTGATTTCAAATAAGTCTGAAAGGATTACATAAGGTCTACAGACATCGTTCTAATCTATACTAATATTATAAAGCTGAAGAGTTTGTTTGTTTGTTTGTTTGAACGCGCTAATCTCAGGAACTACTGGTCCGATTTGAAAATTTCTTTCAGTGTTAGATAGCCCATTTATCGAGGAAGGCTATAGGCTACTTTTTATCCCGGTACGGGAAGTAGTCCCCACGGGATGCGGGTGAAACCGCCGGCAGAAGCTAGTCTAAAATATCATTCATTCATTCAAAATATCATGTACTAGCTTCTGCCAGCGGTTTCACCCGCATCCCGTAAGTCACGATTGAAGTAGTAAACATATTTTATAAAATATGTTTACTACTTCAATCGTGACTTATGAACCCTTTTTATGGTTTGTTTACCTTTTGGCTTATGGCTCCGCGAATAGAGTATAGTAGGCTCACATGATTTTACCTATTTACACATTTTTCATCTTAATCGGCGCAGCCGTTTTACAGCGTTCACAAACAAACTCACTGTCACTTGTGCTCGGAAGTTAGTTGCGATCCGATTAAGTTTGGAGACTATACTCACTTGTTATCAATCTGCAGTGCTTCAGTCTTGGTCTCGATCTCCACGGAGTCTACGTTCCCATTTTGATAGTTAACAACGGCGGTTTCTTTGTTCTTATCTGCCTTCTTACCAGATAGCAGGTTCTTGAACGTTGTTATTCTCTGAAAGGGAAATACATAAGAGATTTTTTTTTAAGAAAAAAAAATAAGGTAAAAAAAAACCTATAAAAACAAGCTTTTATTTAAATGCGCTAAAAAGAAGTAATAAACTTTTACTATAACTCTACTGTCAACTTATAACGACATTCAAATTTAATATAATATTTTATACAATTTCTATGTTTTAAAAGCTTGTCGCGAGATTTAAGTAGGTATGTAATTTCTTAGTTTAAAATTACGAGTAGGTACTACGAGTTTCTTGCCCGTTCTTTTCCATAGGAAGCTACTTTTGGAATGGGCAACTAGAATCAAACTTATTTATTTGTTTTAGTTATGTATTTAACCATTTATGTACACAATAAACACATGAAAGAAGTAGAAGTAACATAAAATAGGAGAACGGTACTGCTTATTTCTAATGACATATCTATATATATAAAATAAAGTCGTTTTAGTTACACATTTTATAACTCAAGAATGGCTGTACCGTTTAAGCTGAAAATTAGAGGGGAGATAGCTAGGTAGCTTAGACCTTAGTTATTGTCACCAAACAGGACGCGGGTGAAACCGCGGGCAGAAGCTAGTATATTTTTGACGTTCATAAGTGCTTGTAAAGTCCTGTTACTGTTACAGCCTTTTTATCGTCCCACTGCTGGGCACAGGCCTCCTCTCACACAGAGAAGGTTTGAACATTAATCACTACGCTTGCTCAATGCGAGTTGGTGATTTCAGACTTTATAATCCAGGTTTCCTCAATATGTTTTCTTTCACCTTTTTTTATCAGCCATTGGGGTCTAAGATATAGGTACTTAGAAAGTACATACAAACTTAGAAAAGTTGCATTGGTACTTGCCTGACCTGGAATCGAACCCACACCCTCATACTCGAGAGGTTAGTTCTTTACCCACTAGGCCACCACGACCTAAATGAGATGAATGATTAGAGTTTGAGTTAGAAGGTAGCATACCTTGGCGAGATAGTTGATGTGGTGGTCGAGCGCGGAGCAGTGCTCGACGGCGGCCGGCAGCAGGTCGCCCAGCGCCTCGCGCGGGTGCACGCCGCTCTCGTGCCGGCAGTACATGCCGCGCCAGAACCTAGCCGCAACATCAAACATAATCATCATCTTCATCTTACGAGCCTTTCTTTTACAACGTCAACGTTCAAAAAATCATCAAATGACCCCTCCCGCTGTGGGTTAGCAGCGGTGAGGGAGTGTCAGACTCTTACTGACTAAAACCCGTCGTGTTCCGTCGTAGGCCTTTTATGTATCAGGGTCTCGGTAACTCTTTCCAACAATCCCGCAGCCCCGGCAAGATCTTCCGAGCCTTTTCCCAACTTTTGACGACCTCGATGCCGCAATGGTCACCATGCCGGACTGCTGATCCTGAGGTCGCGGGTTCGATTCCCGGCTCGGTCGATATTTGTGTGATGAATGAATGCATGCTTGTTGGCCGTGGTCTGGGTGTTATAATGTGTATTTATATATGCATCCATATGTAGTTCATCAGTTGTGTTAGCACCCATAACATAAATTCATTAATAACTTAACATGGGGCTAATCGGCCGTGTGTGAAAAGGTGTCCCGACATATAAAAAAAAAACTATGTTGAGGTCGGCTTCCAGTCTAACCGGATGTAGCTGAGTACCAGTGTTTTACAAGGAGCGATTGCCCTATCTGACCTCAACCCAGTTACCCGGGCAACCCAGTACCCCATGGTTAGACTGGTGTCAGACTTACTGGCTTCTGATTACCCGTAACGACTGCCAAGGATGTTCAATGACAGCCGGGACCTACAGTTTAACGTGCCATCCGGAACACAGTCATTGGTGTCTAAGATGTACTTAGAAAGTACATACAAACTTAGTGTAACTCCGATAATCGGTGACCGATTTTTTGAAGTATTGAACAGTGAACACACTAATAATGGCGTCCATGGCCGATTTCGGCCACGGCGGCTGTTCTCATTTAAGGAGATCAGCCAGCTGCGCAGGACATATTATAGTGCACAAGCATTTGCGCAGACACAGATGCACTCCCTATTCCTTCACTCTCATAACCCGATGGGACGGCAATCCGACACGACCGGAGAGAGATTAGGCGCAGGACTGACATTTACGTGCTCTCCGATGCACGGGTGAAACAATCACCAACTTCCAGACTACGGGCTGCTTTGTGAAAGTTTAAGAAAACCCACAAAGCGATTTCGGCCCGACCCGGGAATCGAACCCGAGACCTCGAGCACAGCAGCCGCGCTTGCGACCACTAGACCAACGAGGCAGTCACACACTAATAGCAATAGTACAACGCAGACGCCCTACAAAACGTCGGTCAGAGAAACCTAGTGAGAACGTCCTACAAAAAATCGGTGCGATTATCTGTCCTATAAAAAGTCGGACGTGGGTGGGCAGCCTATTTGTACATAAGCCATTACCTGATACTTTGAGCTCCTAAATCCGGTTTCAACACATCAGGGTGAGACTTGGGGTTGTACAGAGGATTCTTATACTCGTTCAAATGACTCGCCATGTACCCCCACAGTGAAAACGTGCGTTCAGATAACCTAGAAACAGACAATATCTTTACTTATATAAAAAGAGAAAAAAAAATTGTCTGTATTGGCTCCAAAACTAGTGAACCGATTTGAAAAATTCTGCGAAAGTTTGTATGTATGTATAATCATCGGCACGAATCTTGAGCGCTGACCTTCACCAGCGCAGAAGTGATTTATTAGCAAAGAACCAATCCCGAGTGACGGCTATGACGCGATGCGCTGCGGGCCAATCACCGCTTTACCGCCGCCCCCGCGCCTCACTTCACACCACAAAAGGGACCCAATACATCACTTCTGCGAAGGTGTAGGTCAGCGCTCAAGATTCGTGCCGATGATTCTATGTTTGTTACTCTTAGTTAAAATTACTTGATGGATTTGATGAAACTTGGTACCATACATATGTACCTTATATGTGAGAATAACATATAGGCTATTTATTCGGGTGCGGGAAGTGGTTCTCGCAGGAAGAGGGTGAAACTGCTGGTACAAGCTAATTAGTTATAATGATAAATACAGAACGATCTACCTCAAGTCCCGCCTATCTTTCTCGCAGTTGCCAATGAACGTTCCGTATTGACACGCGTGGGCGTGGTCATGTAGCGTCAGCAGAAACCGCTCGTTGAACTGGAATGCCTACGAAAACATTTAATAGAAAATTGTACTATGAATTTTCACGTTCAATTTTCAGAGTTCAAGGTTCACACAGAAACGTCCGTTCTTCTTAAAGGTTTTAAGAATAACGGACGTTTGTGTTGTCATTGACATTGGGCCTTAACGGCCGTTTCCAATATTCTATGTATCTGTTGATAAACTTACTAGAGATAGGATTTGGACATTAAGCCCATACTGGTAATTTCATTTATTCATAACATAAAACAATATAAGCTTACAGTTTAAATTAAAGCGCTTATAATGCTATATTAAATATACAAATTATACAAATAAATTAACAAACAAACAATAAACGATAATGTCAAAATCCAAGTAAAACGACAGTTGATAGAATATTGGGACCGGCCTAGACAACATACCTTTTTTTTTTTTTTTTTTTAGCGACGTAAAATCATCAAATGACCCCTCCCGCTGTGGGTTAGCAGCGGTGAGGGAGTGTCAGACTCTTACTGACTAAAATCGTCGTGTTCCGTCATAGGCCTTTTATGTACCAGGGCCGCGGTATCTCTTTCGAACAACCCGCAGCTAGACAACATACCTCAGGTCTCTGCCGATACAGTTGCCAAGTACAGTCGAGTAACTGCGTGAAGACGGGCGAACGCTCGCGACCATCGCAAGCGATATGCCCACATCGGGCCGTGAACTTGTGGCCGAAGGACAACCAGTCCTTCTCGATCAGCGCCTGAAATACCATGCATCGATTACTTATATCGATTTGGATATAATTGGAATCGATAACCTAATCGATTAACAGTTATCGTAATGAAAATAATTGGACAGCCTAAATTAAAATCTCTTCAATGTGAGTTGAAAAGAGCATTTAGGAGACGCGAGTACGATGCCGGCCTATATAAAAAGGAGTAGGCTCTTGTTTTTTGGTAATTCGGAAATACCGCAGGAGAACAACATTGCACTTTGTTGTTATTTGTTGTGGTAGCAGACGTGTCTAGTATAGTATTACCTGATACCCGTTGATGGTGCGGTAGTGCGGCTCGAGGCAGAGCGCGGCGAGCGAGCACACCTGCGCCGTGCGGTCCCAGCCGTCGCTGCAGTGCACGCACACGCTCACGCCGCTCTCTATCGCGTGAGCGATCCACCACGACGTGTCTAGTATGGACCTAACAATCGATCAGACATGAAAAAAAATAAAACACTACTTGCACAGAAAATTGCGCAAAAACTTCTGAAAGTATTCACGTATTTGCGCAAACAAATCATTGCGCAGAATTGCACTCTGCAACTTACTTGATGTGTTTGAGCCAACCGGACGACTCCAGACCGTTTAGGAATGACGACATCGTCGGCGTGTTCTGTTCACAAGCTAGAAACAAAAAAATGAAATGTTAAATAAGTAAGTACACTACGACTACTACGAGACTTAATAAATTATGAAAAACATGTACAAATTAAATAAGTTGTTGAGCATCAATGTGGATGGATATAATGCCACGGATTGTACAGAAGTCGACATGGCCAGAAAGAATGTTACTTACAAGATGACAATAGACAGAAGATAATATGGAAGAAGTAACATGCTGCGCCGCCCCCAAACTAAATTAGGATAAGAGCAGCGGGATGATGATGAAGGAAAAACTAAATAAATCAAATTCCTTGAACAGAAGTATAAAAAAGGACAATAAGCTAGACTTACTCTCAACAAGTTTCTGAAGGCTCTTTCTCATGACGTGAATATTGCCGATGCCCATAAACTGGAACTTGATGTTCTCGTAGAATGCTTCGTTTTCGTAGCCCTTGCCCGCCGCGCGGTTCACCATGGCATTGATCTGACGAACATATCAATTATTAACTGCGGGTTTCAATAAACGATATATCCGCTGTTTTACGATTGGAGATAGATATTCAAATGATAGGCACATAGAGTTTGAAGTGGGTTATATATTATTATAATAGTTAGAAACATAATCAAAATAAAGGACAGCGTGGGCCGCAACAGTCGTATTATTCATATACACCAGCTCCCCACAAATCAAGTTTATAGTGCTTCTCGAAGCACAGAAGGGGTCGTCATGATAAGATGGTTATCCACGGACCGACCGCGCCAAGATTTGCATAACTTTTGATGATCGACTGCGCGGCTTTGATTCTCTCAACTCTAATGAATGTAAGATGTTTTTAAGTTCTGACTCACTCTAGGCCTGGTGTCCACGACATACATGTAACCGCAGTTTGGATTCGCCCGTCTAATCAGGTCCAGCATTTGCTCGTCCTCCATACATCTGAAAGGATAGCTTATGTTACACTGGGATACTCTAACTACTCAATAGTCCTCAGCTTCCGCCTGACACAGGTTCTTACCGGACATGGGTGTTTCGGAAAGTTCCTGTGTCGCATAGGCCGGGAGCCCACGCCCGAATGCCACCACTGTGGGATCTGCAGCGAGGACTCGGCGCTGCACACGTTGGTGGAATGCCCAGCATGGGCAACGCAGCGCCGTGACCTAGCGGCAGCAGTAGATGCTGCGGGAAGTCTTTCGCTGCCGGCTGTCGTGTCCTGCATGGTCGGCAGCGAAGAAGGGTGGAACGCCGTCGCCTCCTTTTGTGAGGATGTGATGGTTTTAAAGGAGGCGGCGGAAAGGGAGAGAGAAACTGCTTCCTCTCTCCCCGCCCGCAGCAGACGTGGTGGGCGTCGCAGGGTGGCTGATCTCCGGCCACCATAGGGCGCGGCCTGCGGGCGACAGACTAGGGGCGTCTGTCGTCCGATCAGAAACAGGCCTCGAGACGGTGGCGTTGTGTTGCGCGCGCCTCTCTTAGTGGGGTTTGCTGTGGCCGCTGGGTGACGGCCACAGAGGTTGACGGGGCCCGCCTTTGAACATCTGGCGGGCCAATACCTGTCGGGGGTGCGGAAGAATGCTTTGGCGATACCCGTGCCCTCGACAATAGGTAACAGAAGGCAACACTGGGTGGGTTTTTAGCCGGTAAGAGTCCGGCACACCCCCTCCACCGACCCCAGGTGGAGGGAAGTCCATGAGGATTTTCCCCCTACCAAAAAAAAAAAAAAAAAAAAAAAAAAAAAAAAAAAAAAAAACTACTCAATAGTGATAGAATTTTTCAAATCAGTTTCCGAGCATTTAGAGTGCAAGCGAACAAAAATATATCATCTCTGTATAATATTAGTAGGTATAGATCTATGGCTGCCGACCTACGTCAGACTTTTTGTAGAACCGATTTAGAAGTTGTGGTTATTTGGGAAAAAAAGTATTATTTCAAATTATTGTTACTTTAATGAATAAAGTTTGATATTTTATTGTGCCATGTGAATATCTAGCCTGTATTATCCTTTTGGGACCGACGAGAAAATTATTACATATTGCATACGTTACACCAGCAGAAATCCATTATAACAACATGGACGGTATCCTTACGTGCAGCCAATGCTCGCAAATTACACATAAAATAGGGTAATGCAGCCATCAAAGGGCGCATAAAAGAGTTGACCACCTTAGCTCCTCTGTAAACAATAATTGAAAGCAGTGACCATAGCCGAAGGGTTGAGTATTTATTGTTGGTACATATTACCTGGCAGAAAAGCCGCTGAGCGGTTGGCTGCAGCGCGCTATAGCCGCTTTATTGTGGTGTAGGTACGCCAACACGGGCAGGCGGCCGCGAGACCTGAAGCTGGCGCTGCCCAACAGGACGGCCGTCGACGCTCGCGCCGGCACGTACACCTCGCTTGGGTATGTGTCGCATAGCTAGGTATGAAGAGAGAAACATTGTTATTACTGTTACAGCCTTTTTACTGTCCCACTGCTGGGTACAGGTCTCCTCTCACACGGAGAAGGATTGAGCATTAATCACCAAACATCTTGAGGAAACCTGGACTATAAAGTCTGACATCACCAACCCACATTGTCAAGCGTGGTGGTCAAAGCTCAATGCTTCTATTATGGGAGGAGGCCTGTGCCTAGCAGTGGGACGGTAAAAGGCTGATGATGAAGTGAGTTAATATGACAAAACATCTCTCACACAAATAACGTTAAACCTATTATGGACATTCAAAGGAATTGCAGCAGCTATATTACCAGGTCCCCTTACCTCGTAATCCTTATTAGCTGTGCATAGCACCCACTGGTCGTTAGGCACATTCATTCTCTGGTACTCCGTCTGGATGTCGAAGAAGTTCCACCCCGCCGACTTAGGCAGGTCATCCGGAGTCGATTTGTAGAAAAAGCAGTATAACTCATCTATGTGAACTGGAACAACACAAAAGAATAAAGGAAATATCATAAAGCTTTTATGTAGTAGTTAGATGTTTTTTAGGGTTCCGTACCCAAAGGGTAAAACGGGACCCTATTGTTTTCGCTCCTCTGTCCGTCCGTCCGTCTGTCACCAGGCTGTATCTCATGAACCGTGATAGTTAGAGAGCTTCTGTGAAATTTTCACAGAAGATGTATTTTTGTTGCCGCTATAACAACAAATACTGAAAACTAGAATTTAATAAATATTTTGAGGGGCTCCCATACATCAAACGTGATTTTTTTGCTCATTTTATAAATAATGGTACGGAACCCTTCGTACGCGAGTCCGACTCGCACTTGGCCGGTTTTTTTGTTCCATGGGCCAATTTTAAGAATTACTAGTCCGCGAAGGGGTGATAATCACCCGCTTTTGTTTATTGAATTTATTACTGATTTGGTAGGCGATGTCATTATTTGCAAATAGAGCACTGGGCGGAGCATATGAGATTGGCAGATTTTCGATTAGTAACTGGGCACATTAACTTTTAACGGAAACATTATCTACTAATACTAATAATCTATACATACTACAACATACGGCTTTAAATGATACATTAGGTCGTTCCAAACTCAATATGTATTTAGATTTAGCGTTTAGCAGACGTGCGCGGACCAATGCTCGAAAGTTAGCCACAAACCGCCACTGACTATGCCAAGAACCATATTCAGCTATATTTTGCAAAATATAAATCCTCTACAAACATACTCTATTCTTTATTAGCATTCCATATGTTATACAGGTGGTACATTTTCTTCTTCTTCTTCTTCTTTGTCGTCACACTCTTGGCAGAGTGGTCGTGATCGTCATATCAGGGGTGGTAGCAAGCTTCACAATCCGTCGCCACTCTTCTCGCACTGCAGCTCTCCTTGCGCATTTTACAGTCTAAAATTAATATGGACCCTATAGGGCACAGCTTAAAGAAGTTGATTTACCTGGCTGGCTCAACCTGAGTAGCGTTTGATGCATCTCATGGCAGTCCCTCTCTCGAGGAATGACGAAGAACACCGACTGGAAAGTCTTGGTTCTCACCAGGAGCGGGGAACCGGTCGTCGTGATCGGCAGCCGCTCCACCGAAGATATGTGCATCAGGAGAATCTGAGAACATGGAAAATTTAAATCATGTTTTCAAACTTGGCTGCTACTTAAGCCAATAAGTCAAAATTTACGACGTCCACTCTTCACCACTGCCTCTGAGTTTTAGAAAAAAATACCAAAATACATTCGAGTCAATTTATTTCTTCGAGAATATGATTCTTTTTTAGGTTATTTCCAGATAACAAGAAAAACATTTCAGTTAATGGCAACTGCGCTAAATCCCTTTCATATTATTATACATAAGAAGACGCAAAAAACTTGTTATTTATTTTTTTATATGTAACGCCTTTTACAAATAGCTCCATACACCTTTATCATATTAACATCCATCCGATGGCTTAGAGTACAAATTGCATAAAAAGTTACCCCTATCAAAAGCGTCACATTTACGTTAAAGACACATACCCATGTCTCCTTCCTCATCTCATGGTCCACGAATATAAGGTGCGTGGTCGCGAAGTACAAGGTTCCCTTCGACGGGTTCCGCAGGTTGTATTTGTCCAGAAGCTGCACATTTTCCAACTGTAACCAATAAATATAGAAATCAACATCATTTATCAACAAAAATCTGTTTTAATACATGATCTCTTAGTAGACAAATGTTTAGATTGGTCTTATCAAGAAATATATTGGGAGCTTGGACCAAGCAGGACTCAAACACGCAACAGAAGATTTTATAGTAGATTTGGATGATTTTTTGCCTGCAAAAGGCCGTTAAGCTGAACCTAAACCTATATCTAAGATCTGTACAACCTTAACATGCAAATAAATATTTTGAGTTTGAGTTTTTTTGAGTTCATGTTTCCTATTATATTATAGACCTAAAAAAAAAAATTGAGTCCATGTAATTGGACATCTAGAAGCAATTAGTCGACCACAGCTGCAAGCGTTGTCTTACGAGCAATTAATCAAGATTTTACTAACAGTATCTCGTAACAGTCGAAGAAAGATTTATCATGTTATTTTATTGCGAGATCACCCTACAAATTAAACGACTATGTTTGCACACTGTAACCGTGAAGAAACCTATCAATTTTATTAGATACTTGTCTGGAACAAGTCGTGAGAGAGAACTTAGGAATACTCCTAAAACAACCCCTTTTTATTTATTTATTTATACGTAAACTTGCCTAACAAGACCCTTCTCAAGTTTTTGTTGGAATAAAACGTCTATAAATTCTTTCGTACAAAACGGACAGAGAACCTCTTGATATGATAAGACAAAAAAATTACCCTTTTCATTTTTGTTATATGTTACAGCCTTTTTTATCGTCCCACTGCTGGGCACAGGCCTCCTCTCACACGGAGAAGGATAGAGCATTAATCACCACGCTTGCTCAATGCGGGTTGGTGATTTCAGACTTTATAGTCCAGGTTTCCTCAAGATGTTTTCCTTCACCTTTTTATCAGCCATTGGTGTCCAAGATATACTTAGAAAGTACATACAAACTTAGAAAAGTTGCATTGGTACTTGCCTGACCTGGCAATTTATTAAATTATTTTCAGAGAAATAAAAGGCAAATAACTAATACTTACAAAATATTCTCAACTCGGGAAAAAATTTACCACGGAACTTATAATTTGTATAATACAATGCCGCTTTTTTTCGCGGTATGCCAGCGCGATGTGTTGGAAAAAAATGTTCATAGAATGTCGTTTTAGTTGGCTGATTTTTTAGTTTAGTCTTCAACTAAACCCTCCTTTATTTAAATTTTATCCTGGGGTTATCGTATCTATTTACCTGCACCTAACAAAGAAAACCCAACTCAATTTGTAGTCTCGTGAAATCCACCCCTAAGGTTCCTAGGGTAGTAAATCAACCCTCTGTTTCACCAACTTATTTTGGTCAGCTTTTCATCCAGCTTTTTCCTGTAGAAAATTAAATGCAAAGGGTCGTTACATTTATTACATATGTCCGACCTTTTTCAGTCGAAAATAAACGCAAGGCTTGGAAGACTTTTGAAGTGTTTAGATATCAATGCGTTAAGCTCGGCACAAATGTTTTTTCTTGTAACTGTATTAAAATATGGTGAAATAATAACCCAAGAAGCGGTATTGGTTAGATATTTTAAAATCAAGTTTCAATTTAAATATCCGGCAGGTCTTTAAAAATAGGAATAACTTCTGTTAAACGGTACTAATATAAAAAATGTAACGAAGCTTCGAGAAAACTTTATTCGTGTCTATAGAGCGGTTCTTATTGTTTGCTCGAGGCAAATATTATTTTCGCCAGAGCAATTCCACGAGTGTCATTAGTCAAAGACTTTTTGCTTTGATTTCGAGAATAATTCCGAGGCCACCTAAGGGCGAATACCCCATTTTGTCCTGACGACTCAACCTTCGTTCTAATTAGGAAACTGGCTTGAGGTACTTAGGGCGAAAAGTCTCATTACATACCAAAAGGTTGACAAGAGCATCAGAAGATATTTAAATTAGGTACGTTACGACTAACACAAATACTCTTCTATATAATAAAAAAAATAAGTTATCACATTCATATTTATTTGAAGGATTGTATAGAAAACATGCCAGGAAAAATCATTAGTTTATTATACCCAGAGTTAATAACGAAATTGCCCGAGGATATTGTAAATATCTCCGATATGAATATATTTTGCTAAATAAATATTTCACGAATAAAATGTCAATAAATTCTATGCTTAATAATATGAAATAAATAGCTGGTCTGTCTGTATGTTGGAGTCACGTAAAAGGGTAATTTTGTATAAAAAGTCGTTTAGACATAATGGTGCAGGCCTTATTCTGAATACTCATACTACCAGAGACAGAATCAGTAAAGTTTAAATTGTTTTGAATCGAGATTAAAATGAGCGGCTGCTTAGTTGGATACGTCAAGCTGAGGAAACATCGGCCAAAGCGCAAGTTCACCGGCAACATAAACTTCAGTTTTGTAACGTTACGGTAACAATTCGTCAAAAGTTGTTTTAAGAAAAACAGACGCGGTCGGTGTCGGAGAACTCGGGCCTTGATATTAATTAAGGGAGTTTCATCAGTAAAATCTGTTTAAATACAGGTGCCCTTTGTAACCACATTAACCTCTTTAAAAATCCAACCACCACAGCCCCGTAACACAAAGTAACGCAGTATTAAAAATTCATTAAACAAAAGTTGATAATCCTTGCGTAAACGAATTACGTAGGCAAACATTTCAACCGTGGCATATACAAAATTTCCCTGTCACATTATTTTATTGGTTTTTTTCAGGTTTATTTATATCTCATGCCGGAAAGTATTACCATAACAGTCAAAATCTGTTGTGAGAGATATTGTTTCAGAAAATATCGTTCATGTCAGAAATCATTTTGGGAATAAATTAAGATACTGTTGCCATGGCCCTTTGCTACCAATTTTTTTATGGTTTCGTACACTTCAAACATTGGGAACAAATAAGAAGTGCAGACTACCAGGAGAAGTTTTCAGAACTCCAAAAAATACCTAAAAAGTCAAAATGTACCGTATAGTTATCGGCACGGATATTGAGCTCTCTGCGGAAGAGTGGGGATCGCTTTGCGCACTGTACACATAAGGCAATAAACCAATAAATCGCTTCTGCGCAGGTGAAGGTCAGGGCTCAATATCCGTGCCGATAACTATATCTTTTATTTACTTTCAGAGATCAAGCATTACCACGGCAAACAGCTAGTATTATTATGATGATGCTATTAAACAGCGAAGAGCCTTCAAGTTTTGAAGCAGTTCTCGCAAAAACAAAGTTGCAACTTGAAATGTAAGTAACAACCTTTGGCTTTTACTTAACAAGGAGCTAGGAGTTACTTGCGTATTCTAGAAGTTTGATCCTTTTATCTGTGTAGACAACTTCTCAAGGCCTTCACTTACAACATAATTTTATAAAGTAACGAAACACCGAGTTATTGGTTAAAGTTATTTACAAGTGTTTAATTAAAACGTTCTAATTTAGACAGCCTGTATTAAGACGACAGGCTCTTCAATTACAACGCTGAATTAATTTGTTTTGTGTAGTTCTAGCAATAATTTTAGAAGACATATTGTTTTTATTTGCGTGGCTAGAAGAGAATATTAACATTTCAGACATTTAATTGATAAGATAGATAAAATAATAATTTCTAATTTATCTGTATAGCAATTCCCCATACTTCCATCTATTGACAGTTCAGTGTCCTTTAATTTTTTGATTTCAATGACAGATGGTAATTTTATATTTTTTTACCCGCCAATTAGTAACATAAAACCCTCATTTCAGGATCAGCTCAAAAATAAATATCCTAACATTAAAAAGTGATATCAGGAAACAATATCCCCCAAAACCTCCTTCCCGTCCCTTTTAGGGGTCCAAAATAAACAAAAGGTTGAATATAAAACAAAAGCAAGCAAAAGAGCGATAACCGGCATTTGCATCTGAACGATAATACCATCGAGACGTGAGAATCACTTAATTCAGTTTGTACGTGACTGTACTTCAAATGAAACTGAAATATCTGTAAAATTGTGTAATGAGATCAACTGCATCCTGAAAGCTTTATTTTTTTATTACGTTTTCTTTTCGACTTTGTACGAGTACATCCGATCTTGTAAAGTTAGGTATATGGCATTCCGGGGCTGCGGGATTGTTCGAAAGAGTTACCGCGGCCCTGGTACATTAAAGGCCTACGACGGAACACGACGGTTTTTAGTCAGTAAGAGTCTGACACTCCCTCACCGCTGCTAACCCGCAGCGGGTCATTTGATGATTTTGACGTCGTTAAAAAAAAAAAGGTATGTGGCATTGAATGCTAACTGTATTAATCTCTACACTTTCTGGTATGCTTCTATGTCAAAGGACTGGGTATTCTTTTGCCACGAAAAAGGAAAAATCGCCGGACTGTCCTCCAGTAGTGGAATGCCACAGGAAAAAGAAGAAGGAAAGGCTACCATTAATAAGCATAACAAATAGTTTTTTTTAATGTGACATACAAGAGGAAATTATTACTTGCTTGGCTTCTGAATTTTAAATAACCATATTTAATTAAGTGATCTATGTAAACAAATGTTTACAATATTCAATAAGTGGAAACGGCAAACAATATGTCCGTCCGTAATTCCCTAAGGAGTATTCAAAGTAACAATGCTTTATATGTTCAAAGGGATAATCATGTGGAGCATGTGGGTGAACTTGTACGACACATGGAGAACAAAATAAATAGCGGAGGTGCCATAGCGGAAAATCTTCTAAGAAAGTAGCGCGCCAAAATGCCAGGGGACGAGGAACGTTACCACGCTTTCTTGGACGCGACCATTTTTGAAATAAAAAAAATCGTTGACAGATGTCGCAAAGAACCCCAACGCTTCGTTAGGTCACTCGTAACGGATCTTTTTGGTAACGCCCACCGTACGTATTTGACATACAAGAAGGCGCCTGCCTGACCTACCTGCATTAAAGCATCTCCGCTCATCTTTCCTTACTCCGTGGTACGGCACAATGGGTTGAGGAAACGATCTGAGGGCCGTAACGCCTTTGGTCTACTTTGTACGAAATAAACTGAATGTTCTCGCGACATCTGTGGGTATTATTGGTGATAAGAATAGAGATTTTCTATGGCAACAGCTTTGCTATTGATGTCATTGTTAAATATATTTTTTGTAGGGATATTTTTCATGAGTTTTTTTTTTTTTGTATTTCCAATTTATGTGCATAAGACATTTATTTATACCTATAAAAGAGTTTTCATACATCCAATCAAAATTAAAAAGCGATTATTCAAAGTAGGCTGAAAAGCAAGCACTTTTCGAACATCCAACCTTCACTACTTCATATGGTATTACTGGGAAGAAGTGACATTAAATGAAATGCATTAATATACTGGTTAATATGTGTCGATTAACACAAAAAAAAAGAAAAATACGTAAAAATAAAAAAAAATGATTTTTCCAAACAAAGTAAATGGAATAAAAATGTGCGAAAATTAGAACACCATATAAAAGTCAGTCATTACAAACAAATGAAATTCTCCCTTGAAAACTGACAGTTGTCAACTGATCAAAACATTAGATACTTACTCCTAACTTTATCTCTGCTTTACACATGATGTTGTAAATTATAAAAACGAAAAATGACTCCTGTGGTTAAACCACTGAATGGATTAGGTTATTTTTTTTACAATTTGCCAAAGAATATCATAAAGTATATGCGAAAGGATTTAATGTGATTGTGAACGACACACCCTGTATAAGCAATACTTCTACTAGGTGTATTACACACTATTCATTGTAGGAATATAGTTCCTACAATGAATTGTATGTAGTAAAGGAGAAATTCTATTACTTGTATAAAACTTTCTCCACACGACGACACGACGGAGGTTTCCTAAAGAACTAGACACGACATTATTTCTGAAGACAAAATTCATTTCTGGGGTTCATTGCTTTGAAACCAAGCCCAGTAAGTAATTAGACAATGTAAAACCGTAACTATTAATGAGTTGTGGCAGCGTCTTAGATATCAATTGTAACTTTACTCAGATATTCTGAAACTTTTGACTTCTAAACTTGCCTGTTTAGTTCAGAATATTACGTCCTATAGTCAGGCTATCTTACAACACGACAGAATCCTAACTATCCTAACTAATATTATAAATATGAAAGTAACTCTGTCTGTCTGTCTGTCTTTTCTTCACGCCTAAACTACTGAACCGATTTGTGTTAAATTTGGTACAGACATAGTTTGGAACTTGAGAAAGGACGTAAGATAGTTTTTATTACAAAAAAATATAAAAAATAAAATTTATTCCGGACATATAGCGCCATCTATTGGTCAAACTAAAAATCTGCCGGAAATCACAATTCCACGCGAACGAAGTCGCGGGCAAAAGCTAGTAGACAAATAAAATTGCAATTTCAAAATAAAATGGTGGTTTCACGACAGTTTACAACAGACGTTTGACATGTGTTGGAAGAAAATTCGAATTCTTGCTTATATTAGCGTATTCGAGGTAATCAACATACGAAGTTTAGCTTTCTAATTTTGGTATCGATAAGTATTTAATTTTTCTACATAGCATACAGTGGGATTAATGATTAATCATTCCAAAGTTGCTTTTTCTAATGTAAATTAAGTATATTGCATAGATAAACCTGCATTATTTTTCCACATTCACAAAGGTTTTCCGTAAAGCGCCAGGTAATTTAAATTTACGGTACGCTGCTTGCATAATATTGTAATAAACTTCATCTAAATTGATATTAATGATCTTATTTCAAATATGTACCAATCAGTTTGGCCATCGCTGAAAACCAGCGCCGCGACTCTGTCTCGCATAGGGTCGCTGCATATACTGAGCGAGGGCCATTTCGCGTGATTGTGACGCATATTTTCCTTTTTCCATTCTCTTCTTTTTTTAGTTTTCATTCCTGTTTTATTTTGTTTTATTTTTGTGAGCTTTTATATATATTCGTTTTTGTGTGTGCGTCACGAACGCGAATAAACGTTTTGATTTGATTTAATAATTTTGTATATAATGTACGTATAGGGACGGAACTCAATAAATATATGTATGTAATATGAGGGAATATTACAACGCATCCATTTTGAAATTCTATGCTGAAAAAAACCTGTCATACACTCGGACCAGCCTCGGCATTTAGAGTAGGTATAGTAGGTCCGCAACACACACACGCACAAACACACATACAAAGAGTTGCGGCAACACAAGCGAGCCTCAGTCTTTGTGCCATACAAATAGCTTCTAATAAAAAAAAACTTAATTAAAATATTTCAATGAAATATAGAGGTTGGTAAACCTTTTAATTACATACGCTCGATACTGCAAGCATAGTACACCGTTCTACCTACGCGACAAAGTGTGCTCAACTTAGCAGTAAGTAGGTACTACTTTACGTTTGCAAAGTTAAAATCAATGTTGGTATAAAATTACGCGGTGCAACTCCATACTTCAAAGACATTCTATTCCTGGGAGCCATCTTTTAAAAAAGAAATATGATATTACTGGCTGCTTGCTTTATTTATTAGGTTGTTCTAACCATATAACATGTGGGTTTCTTTTTACTGAGAATTATGGGTTTGAGTGTAAATACATTATTATTATTATTATACCACAGGTTATTACGTTTGTTTATACACGTTTATACGTACGTTTATACACACACGAATTTGACGATACCATCTCCCTTAAAAATGACGTGCCTACGCGTTATGACTACGAAGGCTACGTGCTACGCGTACGAATGTGCTACGCAACCGTAACGTGCTACGCGGTTGTCAATGACTTCCTCAGATTTTGGGCGAGAGAAGTTTATTAAAACATGCTCATACAATATGCGAAACTATTAGTTTCGTTTTAAGAAGGTAGTCAGGATCTTGTGGGCAGGATACATGTATATAAGGTTCAAAATATGTATTTACAGCCTACACAACTAAATATCTAAATATCTACCACAAGGCCGTCTGAAATTGACGTCATACCTGAAATACCTAAAACCTCTCAATAAATCAGTCTACCCACCGTCTACCTAAATATCAGTTTCGCAAACATCAATTTATCAGACACCTGTAGCTGAGTTACTTCATTAATTCCCAGTTATAGCTCCCAGTTGCCAGTAGTGGTCCTTAAAGGATTCCAAGAGCCCTATAGGCGCCTGGCCGTCTCTGAATTTTGTATGGCACGACCTAATGAGCACAGTGAATTATTCATCCTAAACCTTTGTAGATTTTAATATTCTAGCGCTCATGCTTGGGTCAAAGATGTAATCATAAATATGTTAGTTCTCTGAATTAAAAATACTATAAAGGGAATTTTAAGGTATGAATATGGAAAAATAATGTGAAGACTTTTTGAGTAACTCATGTCAAATTTGGTTTCGTGACTTTGATGGAGTTGTTCGAATACATTATTCTATGTAGGTATATCGTTTGTTATTATGTACACATTCAAAATATTTTTGCTACATTTTCATTCATTCTTGCCTTTTTCGCCGAATCGACTTGACAACGTCGGTACAATAATTAAAGGTTCGACTAACCCAACTTCGTAAGAAAAGACAGTCCCAAAAGTGGGACAAAATACCCATTGTTATTGTACCAAAAACCTAAATACTCGACACGTCTACTGTCTTGTAACGTGAACAAGTTATGACATGTCCGACCTTGTTATTACAATAAAATCGATGCTGATGTTCACTTGTAATTTCTTATTTACCTTATGTACATACGTAGATGTTCAAGATATGAGGTCAAGGTATGGTTTTAATGGGGGATTTTGATTGAAAGTTGTATTACGAGGACATGTATAAAAAACTTTCATGTATCTACATCGATATTTGTGTGGTATAAGGTTTTTAGGTTTCTTTTGTGGTAACTACTACTCTCTTATTTTATTAAGTGATCCAGATTTTACGTGCAACGTGTATGCACTAGTTATACTTTACAACCTTTTTTATTTGTCATCTACACTTTCAAGTCCCAAAGTTTAAATCACTTTAACTTTAACTTTCTTGCTTTTTTTCCCGACACAAAGTCATAATCATCTGCCGAGCCTTTTCCCAACTATATTTGGGTTGGCTCCCAGGCTAGCCCGATGCAGCTGAGTACCACTGTTCCAAAAAGAGCGACTGTCTATTTGACCACTTCTATCCGTTACGCGGACAATTCCATACCCCTTGGTGCTACCGGTCCGTAACATAGTATTTCATTGATTTTGCTGTCTTAAGTAAATGTATGGTGTAGTGTAGATTCTACTTGACTCCATAAAACCAAAATCAATGCAAGCAACGCAGTTCGATATTTATAAGCAATCCAATAAGTCGGGAAACCAATAAATTTCAATAACGACCGACGTCTTCCGGACTCGTGCTGCGTCGCGACCGTAACTTGGTTACAAGGTTAACTTGTAATCGAACTTAATAAATCACTCAATTGCTTTCTTCGGAAAATAGAAATTTCATTTTCTGACCTTACGGAGATGTTGGTGGCTTATGGTACCTGGAAGTTTGTGTATCACTATCCTAATATGTGAATATTTTAAGTAGTCTAAGGCAAAATGAAACATAGCGAGGGATACGACACATAATAATAAGTGATGGTGATCCTCATAAGACTGTGATACTGATAATGATAAGTCTAAAGTCTCAGCACTATTTTTATCTGAACAATTTACTTTTAGAATTGTCTGTCATTTAAAATTAAGATACCTCTAAATGTAAATCATTTCTTGAGAACACTCCGCTAAAAATAACTTCAGAATTCGCGGAGAAAATGAAAAAATAAATCTGTCTGGACTTAAAGGTCTCAGGGTCCCTGTATATCCCATAGGACCTGGATGATATATCGGCTTTGCACCGATCACTCTCTACTGAGGTATAACTCCGTGGAAACTATCAACATGGGACCCGTAAAAAGTAAAAGAAAACCTCAAGCCTTTTCCCGAAGGGGTATAAGTATTTATAAGAGTGGCATTTTCTGGGATTTGAGCTGATTTGAAAAACTGCAGGTTAAATTACTTAATACATTTTCTAAGTCTAGGCATCAAGAAAGTCTTTCCTTAAATTTATATATCTATATTATAATTAGTTCAGAATATTTCCGAAAGATCACTAACAGTGACCTTGATTAATCGATATTATCAGTAAACTATTACACAATTCATTGAAATATAACCCTGAACCCACCCCAAACGTCGAAATATGACCTCGCAGTCGAAATCAATGCTAACGATGCATGCCCATTAAATAGTAACAACCATCCCTGGGCCGAACAATATTGTATAAGTGCAGTAGCAGTCGTAAACGCCAGATTGGAAGCAGACCCGACACTAAAATACGGGAGACAAGAATATGAAATTGATACAGAGGACCCCAATAAAAGAGTTCGTTGTTTCGAAGTATGGGGATTTTTGTTTTGATAGACTTCACTAGATTGTATATTTTAGACTTCGTTGTATGAAGACAATGTCGTCACTATCATCATTGGTGCATTGCTGGATACTGGCATACCCAATCAACGGAATTTTTTAAAATCTATACTAATATTATAAAGAGGAAAACTTTGTTTGTTTGGTTGTAATGGATAAACTCAAAAACTACTGGACCGATTTTAAATATTCTTTCACCATTAGAAAGCTATATTATCTGCGAGTAACATAGGCTATATTTTATCCCGGTGCGGGCAGTAGCTCCCACGGGACGCGGGTGAAACCGCGGGAAAACGCCTAGGCACCTCATAAACACCAATAATGTTCATCGATTTTTGCATTTTACTCTTGACATACACCGAACAAAAATGTGTTTGGTTCCATGTGGTTAACGTCGCATGAGAGAGGTTCTTGAAATTAATTACGTTACATCTAGAAAGTAAAATTATTAAACCAGTGTCGTGATAGAACTTGATGACGTCAGAGCGCCAACATCATATGGACCACAGCAAGTGTAACCACACATACCGCATCCCTGCGGTGTAGTATAAGACTAGTCACATAAAGGTAACACGAGTTTGCGAAATTCTAATGAAGTGTCTTGTTTCTTAGGACATTCAACTTTGGGATTGAAGATGAATGAGACTTTACCATACACCGGTTAATAAACAAGTAATGTTGGGAATACTCCCAACATTACTTGTTTTTGAGTCGTAAATATACCTCCAGATATAACAACAACTTTTTCAAAGGGAACCGGATATTTAAGTCATCTAATATAATCATCTTCATGACACTTCAGATCATTGTTGATCTTAAGTCCGAATCCAGACGCTTCTGAAATGCGTTACACTTAACTGGATCCTGGATCTCATTATTTAGTTCCCATAATAAAGTTAGGCGGTAATAATAATCTTAGAACACGTACCACTGTAAACTTTAATCAGTAGCTATAAGTAGCAAGTTTCTGAAGCCGCACGCTAGTAATGCCACAAATAGGAACACATTCTATAATAGAATAGAGTACATTCTAGATTAATTTCCCAAGACAATGCCTGTATATACTCCATATAGTATATTATCCTGTAGGCAGTTGCATAGACTGCTTTAGATTGAGTCTGCAATTTGCCGAGGGATTTACTTTGTCAAAGGTAGTCTTCTAAGAAGACTTTATTGTAGACGTTTTGAGAAAAGGTTGTATTACACTTAGGAAATCAGTATTTTCAATAATGTTCGCTTGTATTAAGACACTAGCTTCTGCCAGCGGTTTCACCCGCATCCCGTGGGAACCTCGGCACGGACCCGGATAAAAAGTAGCCTATAGCCTTCCTCGATAAATGGGCTATCTAACACTGAAATAATTTTTCAAATCGGACCGGTAGTTCCTGAGATTAGCGCGTTCAAACAAACAAACAAACTCTTCAGGTTTTATAATATTAGTATAGACTAGCTTCTGCCAGCGGTTTCACCCGCATCCCGTGGGAACTACTTCCCGTACCGGGATAAAAAGTAGCCTATAGCCTTCCTCGATAAATGGGCTATCTAACACTGAAAGAAATTTTCAAATCGGATCAGTAGTTCCTGAGATTAGCGCGTTCAAACAAACAAACAAACTCTTCAGCTTTATAATATTAGTATAGATTTTTAGGTAATATTCAATGATCATCATCATCTCCGAGACTTTTCCCAACTTTGTATGTTGGGCTTCCAGGCTAACCAAATACAGCTGAGTACCAGGTAAAATTCAATGATATAGTTTGTAAATTACAAAAGCTATATGTTTTCCCATTAGCAACTGAAGCGGCGCTACTACTTATATTAATGCACAATCCGCCAGTACTGATAAAAAGTACCTTAATTACACTTTACCGTGCCTGGTATATAAACAACAAGTTTAGTATTGAGTAATAAATAAGATCGGTTAGACTCCGGCAAAGATGGACGCAACACAGGTGCAATTTACTCAAAGCCGCTGGATATCGTCAGTGTAAGTAAGCTCTTAAAGCAGTACCGTGAACCAGTAAACGAAAAATGAAATTTTCCTGTGAGGGATTAACTCAAAGCTGCTTATATTTTATATCTCTTATAGGTACTTTATAAAATAATGTACTGTATTTTATGGCCATAATCTGTTAAAATGTCATCTGGCTAGATATTGGTATAAACACCAATCTTGAGAGTTAACGGTAACGACTGTCAGGGACATAATAACCATCTTTCAGAAACTATAATACTCGAACTGGTTGGATACACCAGTGACTAGTATCATAAGTAAACATTCTCAGGGATAACCCAACGAGATCATTCTGGCATGCTTCGTTCAAACGGTACCACCTAACAAAAACATGACTACACCCTACACTACGAAAGAAAAACAGAAACTTACCTCGCTCGCTAGAAAAAACCAACAAAACAACTTCATTTAATGGAAGAGGATCGTTCCAGTTATCCATCAAGCTTTAGCCTGCAATAAAAACGCAGCACGAAGCCCATTAAATTTATCTTGGGCGACACTAACACTTCAGAACGGGCAGCGTTGGGATTTTATAATGTGATTTACTTACATAAATCACTAGCACTAGGCTATGTAGCATTGAGGTAAATAGAGTTAGGCTAGTGGAGCTAATTGGAAACGAAAAGTGTGTTTTGTGGCAAGAAGATCAATCTTTGCAAGTAACACGAGGCGTAAGGGGACAGACGTAAGAAAAAATATGCGCGGATTATGGTACTTACAACATTATTTAGATGATGAGGGGATCATATTGAGCGTTAGACCAGAAATATTACTTGAACAGTAGCGACAGGTGGACACATAAAATCGGGAACACCGGCCATCATACGTCGTAAGAATTTTACTGAATCATAGCTCAATATTAATTCCTGTGAACGGTCAAACACCCACGTTGGTATGAGGGAGGAAATGTCAAATATACACGTAGGACGTACTTGCAACTCCAGTCCACATGCAGCTTAATTATATTGAAAGTTGAAACGGGCCTCAGCCGGGCTCGTTTGCAGGCTGTCAGTCGGCCATTTTGACGTAACTAAATCCGGCCCATCAGTTACTAGCGTTGACGGTTCCTGGAACTGCATGTTATTAACGTATACGGTTTATGGTCGTAATATTTCAGGGAAGGGGAGTGTTCGATGCAGCATGACGTATGAGATCGTGATATTATAACAGAAAAAAAAGATAGCACTGTATGTTTTAGGTGATGGCTTTAAAGGGAACTTTTGAAGTCCTATACTATGTATGTATTATATATGTTTGTATGTATTATACTGCGTATGTATATGTTAGTATATACCTAACACTATGTCTTATATGTTAGTACAGGACTTCAGCCAGCCATAAGGAATTTGGACTTAAAATTACTAGCGTGGGTTGGGAACGCTGGTAATAATCCAAAATTTTCAAAGCACTCTCTTGTGGCAAAACCTGTTTTAGCTAGAACATAAAACTGGCCATAGTGTCACTAAGAAAATAGTGCTTTTACGCCAACTCAGGCTACATAGGTATACGATAATAGTCGTTCTGTTTAAAACGTCGAAGCAAATTATTTTCATAGCTTTAATGCTCTTAAATTATTTAAGAACATTAAAACATAATGTCTTAGTAAAACTAATGAAGTAGGTGTAAAAATTAAGTATTTATAGTGTACTAACATTAATATTTACAGAAGAGAATCTCCTCAGCACATAATTTTGTTTGTTTGTTTGTTTGTACCTAAAGGCTACGAAACTACTGAACCGATTTGAAGAATATTTCACTGTTCTGTCAAGACTTTGTCCGGGTACGCGAGTGAGTTTGCGGAGAAACAGCTAGTGTTGTATAAAAAAAATATTTGTAATGAAACAGATGTTTTCAGAATAACAGATGCATTATTTACTTTATAATGACAAGCAAAATATGGTAAACATGTTTTGCACTACTTTTTCTTTTTCTTTTCAGCTTTGGCTGCCATTTTAGAGATTGACTTCATAGGAGGCTTTGGAGTATTTTTACCGGGCGGTTTAATTGTTTCTTCTACTAAACGTTGCAGTGGCAATATCAGGTGGTCGGCAAGTGCTAGTAACTGATTGCGACGTTGGTTCAAAACATCCAAAGTTTTACTTATGCACGCTTCTAATGCATCAGCCCCCTTTCCCAAGGCAGTGGAAGTCTTCGTCGCTTCCTGTGCAGCATACTGACCACCTTCACTGAACAACTTAATTTGTGAAATGTAACGCACATTTGAAATCCTCGCCTCCTGAATACGATGTTCTAGCATCCGCTTAAATTCACTAATGGCTGAATTAAGCGACTCCTCGAACAACTCACGGTGTTTAACTAAACGAGGAGCGTAACTCTTCATCTTCATCTTCTTCACTTCAGGCTCAACAGGATCTTTAGTTATGACTTCTTGGATGTTAACTCTCATACGCTCTATCCAATCACATAGAGGATATAGCGTAGGGGCATCTATAGCAGCGAATTGAGATGCCTCTAGCGGCAAACGGTCAACAAGTTCATAAATTGCGCTCAAGTGTGACTCGAGCCTCATATCATGGTAGCGCAACTCTGCAATGCGCAACTCACGAGCAGCTTTGACACGTTCCAAGCGTATGGCGTGCGATACTATTTTCAAAGAATAACGCATGTGCAAAGCTGCACTGCGTTCTTCAACCCACAATCGAGCTTGATGTTTTAATTCTTCTGGTACTAAAGAAACATTAGCCGCAAAAGACTCAAGGAATCCGTTCCTCCAGTTTTGCAGTGCTACTTCTTGGAGCTCTGTTTGAAATATAGCTCGGGGAAGTGGCAATTTCACTGATGATAGATTACTAGGGCTTCTTCGTGGAGTTCCGGGAGAACCTAATAGTTCCGTCAGGCTACCAGCCCCTACCTGTATTGGAGCTCTTGGGTACTTTTCTAAAAACACTTCAAATTCTGCAAGTAGGGTATTTGCCATGACTGCGGGGAAATTCATAAATTCTTCTAGACGACCCAGTTCTGCCTCACTATGATGTAAATACATTTCTGCTGTTTTATCCAACATAACTGTTATAGAATCAAACAGCTGCTGAACTTTTTCTACATCAGCGGCACATCTTAACTGTTCTAGTGCAATGTTGAATGGAACCTCATTAGTGAGTTCAATTGAATCGTGACTAGTTAAGAGATCTTCAACTGCAGCAATTGTTAATTTTTGAGCAAGGGCTGTACGTAAAATATGTGCATCCCAAAGGTGACCAGCATGATTAAGTATTGAGCAGGTTTCTCGGAGGCTCTCTCCTAATGACTGCACGCTTTTTTGCATTGAAATAACATCAGCGCCAGTAATTTCTAATACGGTTTTATTTGCAGATGATTTACTGATTTTTTCAGACAAACGCTGTAGCGGTCTTTCAAGCAACCGTTGCAAATCTAAGATTTCGATTTTAGAAAATTCATTAGGTCCACGTAATTCATGGCCGAGATCTTTTTCTAATTCAGTTAGTTTACAAGAAAAGCCACTGAAAACTCTTAACACAGCATTGCGATAGGCTTGAACAAGGCGTGCTATTATAGCATCAAACTCTCCCACATCGTCTAAGATGTTTCCAAGAAGTGGTTCATTAGAATTGGGACCACGACTTTGGGCACTTTGCGATCGTTGTCGCGAAATCTTTTGATCCTTGCACCAAATTAAAGCACTTCGTCCTCTGACCGCCATTCCAACGCCAAGGCATAGCTGATTGAGCGAAGTTCTCGCACGCATAATACCCTCAGCAGAGAGACCTCTTAAGTCCGCTTGCATCTCTGCGTAGGCTTTGGAGTTGCTTAAGAGTTGTTGATTGATGTTGTAAATCCGTTCATCAAATTCATGAATAAGATCCTTCGGGGTTTTGTGCCCAACCGCAACGAGCCGCTGAAAGTGACCACGCAATAGAATTCTCAACTTATCAGCACGTTCCGTCTCTAAACTTAAGGCATCCCGTTTGAAGTCATTCGTACAGTCAATGCGTTCTTGCATGATATCATTTATACTCTTTAGGGCTTCATCACGATCTTCAACTGTTAAGGGAGTTAAATTAGCGTCGCACGTATCAACAATACAGTCGATGCTACGTTGAGTTTGTTGTATGTGAGTCAAAAGATTTTCTGCAAGCACACGTACTCTTTTGTTGATGTCATCGTTGACTGCATCTGCTCCTTTTGCTATTTCGTCGAGAACTGAGTTATGGTCCTGTTCCCTTTGTTTTAGGTAGTTGGCAAGAAGAGGAGTGCTGTGACGCGGAACCCAGTTGTCTGGCAAGGCAGCCACTGCATCGGCGTCTTCGGGGCAGCCCGCACGTGCCACGCGTGTGAGTCGTCTAACTGCATGTTCGCATGTATGGGCCTCGCTTATTATACTCTTAGGACGGTGAGACCAGCCGCTACAACTCATTGTTTTATGTGAAAACACTAATCAAATACGAAATTATAAAATGTTTGTGTCACTGTCAAGATGCTGTCAAGAGGTTTTGTTTTTAATGCTAAAATAAAGGGTTTTGTGTTTTTAATGTTACAATAAAGGCCAATAAAAGAGATCGGTGTACAATTAAATCTTTTTTTGTAATCTGCAATAAGGTTTGTTGCGTGACGTCATATCATCATAACTACTTAAAATAAATATTGAAAATAAGTGTAGTAATTTGAACATATTAAGGACTACGAGCATACAAGGCCTACTGTTGCTGATAATATCAATGTAGAAATATAAAGGTCCTTATGTCCAACCAATTCTATTACCCCTTAAATAATAAAGTACACTTAATTCTTATCCGACAGCCAAGGCCTTTAGAAACTCCCACAAAATTGCCGTAGAAAGGGAACCCAAGACACCTTTTACGGTTACTGCAGGTAGACGTTTTAGTGGACAATAAGCTCAGGATTAGGAACACTTTGTATTCAGATTTAGAATTAATATTAAGGTTTTGTTAAAAAATACTTCCCACTAATTATATTGTAAATGCGAAATTGAGAATGTTTGTTTGTTATATTTTCACTCAAAACCGAACTTAATTAATGAATCCTGTACCTAAAATTAGGTAAGCACTTTAGTTATGATTGTTTCTTTTCTGTACTTACATATTAGGCATACATTAACAATTGTTTTAAAAGGTAAATGTTGTTTATTTTATTTTACTTAACATAAAACTTTAATGAGAAAGCGGAGATCGGCTCATAGGCCGCGTTTCCACTGACGCGGAGCTGGGCGGAGAGGAGCTTAGCGGTGCACAAATTGACCAATGACTATGCTTGAAATCTCCGCTCCGCTTCAATGGAAACAGTACGAGCGGGGTGGAGCAGAGCTGAGCGAATATTCATACATTGAGGCGGTGCAGTGCGGAGGACAGCGAGCATTGGGGTGCAGAGCGGAGGACAGCGGGGCGGTATGGAGCGGTGCGGAGCGGGGCGGTGCGTGACTCGCGTGCAGTGTGTCAGTTGTACTCGTTACGTCACTAGCTGCATACGTATCAAAATGGATGAGAAGTTAATTGAAACTGTTAGACAATTTCCATGTTTATGGGATACGCGATTGAATACCTACAAATGCAACGAAACCAAAGATACTCCGCTCTGGTCCGCTCACTGACCGCTCACCGCTCTTCATCGCTCCTCTCCGCCCAGCTGTGCTCTTCTCCGCCCCTCTCCGCCCAGCTCCGCTTCAGTGGAAACACTGACCACTTTTCACCGCTCTTGTCCGCTCCTCTCCGCCCAGCTCCGCGTCGTGAAAAGTGGTCAGTGTTTCCACTGAAGCGGAGCTGGGCGGAGAGGGGCGGAGAAGAGCACAGCTGGGCGGAGAGGAGCGATGAAAAGCGGTGAGTGGTCTGTGAGCGGACCAGAGCGGAGTGGAGCATCTTTGGTTTTGTTACATTTGTAGGTATTCAATCGCGTATCCCATAAACATGGAAATTGTCTAACAGTTTCAATTAACTTCTCATCCATTTTGATACGTATGCAGCTAGTGACGTAACGAGGACAACTGACACACTGCACGCGAGTCACGCACCGCCCCGCTCCGCACCGCTCCATACCGCTCCGCTGTCCTCCGCTCTGCACCCCAATGCTCGCTGTCCTCCGCACTGCACCGCCTCAATGTATGAATATTCGCTCAGCTCTGCTCCACCCCGCTCGTACTGTTTCCATTGAAGCGGAGCGGAGATTTCAAGCATAGTCATTGGTCAATTTGTGCACCGCTAAGCTCCTCTCCGCCCAGCTCCGCGTCAGTGGAAACGCGGCCTTAGACACTAATTCCCGCTCCTGAATAAACTACGAACATCTGCGGCTATTTAGTTTATACAAAATTCAAGTTTCTGTAATAAAGGGCAAGGTCCATTTAATATTTTTGTTTCAATAAAATGTTCGAAGAATTTTACTGTATTTACTAAGTTTATTTCTTCGGAATTCAGAAATGGCACGGGTAAATGGAAACAAAACATATTCTAGGATCAAAGTATTCACTCTGAAATTATGTCGCTGTCGTCGATATTTTTATTTCATACCAGGGGACTGTTAGTGTAATGATTGTCTATTTGTTATGGGTATTTCCAGGACCTTTTCAGCCAAAATTTTTGAAGACTAGTCGTAAATCTAGTTAATGCTGTCACTTAAACTTGAGTCCATTGTGGTATTTAAACAATCAGTCATATCGTATACTGACATTAATGTGACCATATAAGTAACAAAGTCTTGATGAACACAAAACATAGATTTTTCTCGGCAACAGGGACATGAAAAACAACATAAAGATAATGCTATTGTTCTTAAGTGAAAATAAGAAATCCATAATAAGCTAAAGGTTAATAAACGTATTGTTTGTTTTAATAAAGTCATTTATAAGCGATCGCTATTTTCATTTTGTGAAATGAAGTCGGTCCCTGAGCAAAAATTTTAATAAGGCATGGGGACTAGAGGGAATTTTTCAATAAGAAGAACAAGTATAGAATATACAGAGGGTGTTCAAATTATCTCGAATTATTTGTGTCACTTAAATACCCTTTTTTATGTATATTTTATTTATAACCTTGTAAATACCTTTCATATGAAAATATTTTATGTGTATGAAAACCAAATCTCATATATTTTTATAATCATTTCAACATCCAGTTTAATTTTATGTTTCAAAACAACGAGTACAATAAACTAAGCTACTGTCCATGAACATTAAGTATTAGCTATTTTAAACGGGAAATATGCACATTTCCTGCAGGAAATTGAATGGAACCAACGGAGAAAAGCTAGTTATCGCAATGTCAGTTAAATTATTTTAAGACATCATATTCCTCGAATTTATTCGAATTATTAAATTATTTAGATAATATAAAACTTTTCAAAAATATTTCTTGGCTGCTTTTCCCCACGTTTCATCCGCTTTTTAAGGGAACTACTTACCCGAACCCGCATCAAAACAGCTTATTTGTTATTCTGTGTAAGTTATAGTATTGCAAACTGTCATCAAAACATGTTCATTCAATTCATAAATTGTTCTAGCAAACATATCCAAAAGTCTTCTTTATAAGCATAATTAATTAGGTCTTATAGCGCCCAATATACATTGCCAAAAAAACAATTTCATTTACAAGGTAAATATGAGCATTTACGCATTCTCCCCGAGCACTAAATGGGTAAAAAATACAGAAGGTTTTTCTTAGACAGATCCAATTAATACATATCAGTTTCAAGCAATCCAATCTTGAGATCGGTTGCAAAAAGAAAAACGTTATCCCAGTGGCATTGAGACGGATACCGTTTTTATAGAACTCTGGGGATTTCTTATTTATTCGTAACTGCACATTTAAGTGAAGTCCTTTCACTTAAATGTGCAGTTACGAATGAATCTATACTAATATTATAAAGCTGAAGAGTTTGTTTGTTTGAACGCGCTAATCTCAGGAACTACTGGTCCGATTTGAAAATTTCTTTCAGTGTTAGATAGCCCATTTATCGAGGAAGGCTATAGGCTACTTTTTATCCCGGTACGGGAAGTAGTTCCCACGGAATGCGGGTGAAACCGCTGGCAGAAGCTAGTTTAATATAAGATTACTAGCTTCTGCCAGCGGTTTCACCCGCATCCCGTGGGAACTACTTCCCGTACCGGGATAAAAAGTAGCCTATAGCCTTCCTCGATAAATGGGCTATCTAACACTGAAAGAAATTTTCAAATCGGACCAGTAGTTCCTGAGATTAGCGCGTTCAAACAAACAAACTCTTCAGCTTTATAATATTAGTATAGATTCATTCGTAACTGCACATTTAAGTGAAGTCCTATTAAGAAATCCAGGACCTATTAAGGACCAGTAGTTCCTGAGATTAGCGCGTTCAAACAAACAAACAATCAAACAAACAAACAAACTCTTTAGCTTTATAATATTAGTATAGATTATCAAGAGAAAAGCTGCTTGCAAGGCCAATCAGATAGGGAATAATTGTCATCGACACCTTTTATTTCATCTTTTACTTTTTAAAACTAGGTTAAATTCTAAACCATTCTCTTTATCATAAAAAAACATTTATTTAGGAATCGTGCGAAATACTTGACATCAACTTTAGTTTGTTAAATTTCAAACACAAAACTAACTCTAAAACAACTATCGGTTTATCTTTCGTCTAATAACAAATAACGTTTCGTCAAAACGAGGCATATACATGTAGCAAGAAACACGCCAGTATTTTCCAAAATAGCAGTCACGTAGTAAAGGCACGCTTACATTTTATACCACTAGGTGAAAAATCTTCACGTGTAAAAAAATATATAATCTCATCAGATTTTTTACGCAAATCGCATGAACAACATTTTCCTATTTTCCTCAGGCTGTTATTCTTAAATTATGACACAGTAAAGGTTAAGTAGGGTATGACTAATCTTAACGAAAATGAAAAAAAAACATCGGAACCTGAGATCGGGAACATTCCACGATGCGGTAAGTTCTAGCATTTCACATTGCGAAATGTGAAACAATATCTACAAGACGTAATATCGTGTATCGGCTTCATAATTTTATGTAACCGCGTTTTGAATCGTTACTGTATCAAAGGGCACGTTTAGAGCAAACAAATAAGCTGGAATAATAGCATACTTTAGCAACCCTCATTCATTCCCTATCGACTTCTTTACAACTCGACACGTTACAATAGTTGCACGGTTCTAAGAAGTGCGTCTTATGAGGAAGAACTGGCAAGAAACTCCATAGACAGTCATTTGTAGCTGCGAATCTAGACACACGGCAGTGTGTCCGCCAAGTTCGAGCAAAAAAGCGACACACCGGCCGTGGGTTATATTACACGAACCATTTCGGGCCAAATTCGACCCCCCTATAACTCAAAATCTATTTTATTTACGCATATCAAATTACTAGTATCTGTTGAGAGCCCCTCACTTATCTAAAATACAAAATTTCATTAATATACCTATTGTAGGTCTTGAGATATTGACATCAGAAAATCGCTATTTTTACTATACACTCACTGACTGACTGACTGACTCACTCATCAAAAACCTAGACCACTTCCAATGGTCGTATTGACTTGAAATTTGGCATGGAGGTAGGTCTTTATGTCAAGGTAAAGGAAAAAATCTGAAAATGGCCAAGTGTGAGTCGGTTTCAAAATAATGAAGGTGTAAAATACTCAGTGTAAATTTATACCCCTAAGGAACTAAAACGAACTAAATTTATCTATATTTATATAATATATCTTCGAATGGTCGTACCGATCTGAAATTCGTTACAAAGGTTTGTATTTAGTCAAAGTAAAAATCTGAAAACGGCCAAGTGTGAGTCACTTTCGAAAATAACGAATGTGTAACTTTGATCCACGAACATAATATATGATAACATGTCATGTCAGTCAATTGGTAAATCTAATCCATTTAGTTAATCTAGTTCATTTCTTTGTAAGAAGCATAGTGCATATTCAAAAATCTGAAAGATAGTATAAATGAGACATTTCCTTAACTAACTTAATCATAAGAAAAAAATAAAATAAACAACCTTACAAAAATAAATGAAATCCCACCCAAAACAAAAATGTGAAAGGGTGCCAAGTTCGATAATATGGAAATCCTTCGCCTATAAAAGAAGTGAGATCTGAATAAGTACCAAGTTCCATACACATACCTCAGTTAAAAATAGTTACTTTTTAATAATGTTACTTGGCAAGTTTTAATAGAAAATTAAATACTTGATTCATTGCGTTTAGTAGGTTTATAACAAGGTGTGTGAAAACTTGCCAAGTAACATCATTAAAAAGTAACTATTTTTAACTGAGGTATGTGTATGGAACTTGGTACTTATTCAGATCTCACTTCTTTTATAGGCGAAGGATTTCCATATTATCGAACTTGGCACCCTTTCACATTTTTGTTTTGGGTGGGATTTATATAACCGATCCATCTATTATGTTGCGATTAGGGGATTGAAAGAACTTGACATGGTGAAGAATCGACTGATAATTCGCTCGTTTGGTTTTAAAGCACGTTTAGACCAAACTTAAAATAATCCTGTCAGGTTTTTCAGTTATCGGGAAAACTCATACAGTTTTCCTTTTGTATTTCACTGAGTTATCTATCACAACGGCCTTATTTTTTATTTTATAATGTAAAGCTCGAATCAAAGGATAAAATTTCTACTGAGTATTTAAAAATAAATGTTCAAATTAATTCTTTAACCGGCATTTAAGTAGGGATTAAATCGAAAACAAAAAGTATATTTTGCGAATGGAAATAAATCTTTTTATCTTTGTATGTGAACCATGATAAACGTTGGAAAAAATATATCACAGAGATATCTCTTTATTCTAATTACACTGTAAAAAAACATGTACTCGTTTGTAAATGTACTAACAAATCATTACATATTATGAGGGTTTTATTCCATTGCAAAGTAGCCTATTTATTGGGGAAGGCTACGTTTTATCCGTGTGCGCAAAGAAGATCCTACGGAACGCAAACAAAGCTGCGGGCCATTAAAATAATTAGTTGAGTATGAATGCCAATTGCCATTAACATTATATTCTTCTTCAAGGTCGATGTTCAAGGACAGATACTAATTATAAATGGATCAGTAGAAAAGCTCATTATTCTCGAAATAGAACTGCGTACTTATCAAGGTGCTAAAATAATTGTTTCAAGCCACTAATATTATAGAGGCGAAAGTCATGCGTGTGTTTGGTATATTTGTAATTTCTTCGTGCGCAAACGGCTGTACGAATTTTGATGAAACTTGGCAATAACATAGCTGATACATCAGAGCAGATACTGTTACTAGGAAGCGTGGTGATTAACGTTCAATCCTCCACTGTGTGAGAGGAGGCCTGCCCAGCAGAGGGACAATAAAAAGGCTGATGATAAATTTACATCTTATACTCTCTATCTGCGTTTCGGATGGCACGTTAAACTGTAGGTCCCGGCTGTCATTGAACATCCTTGGCAGTCGTTACGGGTAGTCAGAAGCCAGTAAGTCTGACACCAGTCTAACCAAGGGGTATCGGGTTGCCCGGGTAACTGGGTAGAGGAGGTCAGATAGGCAGTCGCTTCTTGTAAAGCACTGGTACTCAGCTGAATCCGGTTAGACTGGAAGCCGACCCCAACATAGTTGGGAAAAGGCTCGGAGGATGATGACTCTCTATCTGCGTTGCGTAAATGAGATCACGTCTGATAAACAATAAAGTCAATTAGTAAAGTCATTTTTAAGATTAGAATTAATTACGCATTTTGACGAAACAATGGAAAATAACAAACACCACGCAACAAGATAATTGCTTGAGTAATTAAAGTACAATGCTCTAGGCCTTTAAAAAGGACGACTTTAGAACGTTATTTGTCTCTAAAATATTGTAAGATATCGTTTCAATTAAGCTTAAAACAATGTCCTAATTGTTTTCATTTTAATACAAAATGAATAAAGAAAAATATTACAAGACAACGCTTTTTGCCTCGTTTTTTTTTTTACTTCGGAAACTATTCATAAAACTACTCGTATGAAGATGAATAAAATTTCATTCTTTAAGGTTATATATTTAAAAATAAGTGTGGTTAAGTGTGGTACACAATGAAAACGAGAGCAATGCGAGTGAATTAATAAACTTTTTTACATTTTAATAACAAAGCCACGCCTCTTGAATAAGACGTAAATAGCTTCCAGCCTTTTATCCGACCCTACATTTTCATTATACCAAGCTAAAAACATTCGAGATATGCCTTATTAAATTCAGAGTAGGTACCTCCTGTAGCCAAAATAAAAACTTTCTTTTGTTTATTAACGCACCCACAAAATACTTGTAGCACAATTAAATTGTTAACGCACCGTTTAATATTTAATTCTCCTCTGTTTCTAACTTACGATGCGAATATACGAAAATATAAAGTTGGCGCCCAACGTGGGACTCGGGTTCGTGAATATTATATCTATTGTTTGTTTTATTAAATACATATTCAGTAGGTACTTACCAAAATAGTGCTATAATAAAAAGTTTCATTGTAATAAATAACTGTTTATATATTTTCAGGTATGTTCTGTATACACAATATAAACTCCTATTACTAAATCTGTTCCAACACACTTATTTCAGTAGCACTTGTATAATTCAGGCGAGTAAAGGAGCATTTTATGGCCATGAATATTACATAAGGCCATAAACTCGTGTCTACTTTCCACACGCTTCTCATGTTGTAACTGCTTACCTGTAACAAAATAACGAGGGGTGAAATTGATATTGTAAATTCATTACTGAGGGTAGATTGCAATTTTCAAAGCCGACGCGTCATACACAAAGAGTGTTTTAACGTGGTATGAGTAATGTTTTACTAAAATTAAGAAAACTCGAAAATTGCTCAAAATAAAATGCTTGTAACAAATCGGGGAAAGGTTCCGTAAAGGACTCTTTTTTATAACTATGCTGTCTTTGTTCAATCAAGTTTTATTCAAGTTGATAATACAAAAGAAAATTTAGTCATTGAATACGCACTTTTATATTCGAGTCAGCTTTTTTAAATGAGAGAAGATAAAGTTACGGTATTTCTTCGAAAGTGTTTGCACAAAAATATTGTTTAAAAAATGACTTAAACAGCCGATTTCTCATGTATGTACACATTAATATTCCTTGAAACCGCATAAAATACCGTTCAATTATGTTGATACTCAGGTATCAATAACTTTGGTCAATATTAGTATACCTATGTCAAAATCAACAGTACTCATATCCAATCAAATCTCTAACATATTATAGTCTGACCTAAAAACACATGAAATAGAAAAATCTAGATCGCAGATTGGCACGGATCACAAACCAATTTGCTATGCAAGCAAAATCTTATAATAAGGAAATAATCTGTGGGATTATTGTACAGGATAAACTTTAATAAAACGTGCTTGGAATATAATGGAACAACAGTCCGCTTTCGGTCCTTATCGGCTAATGGAAATAATTGTAGCATGCGGTCCCTATATGGCATGCTTGAAGAGAAATCTCCCGCACCCCGAACGAGTTCTTAATATAATTTAAGTTGTAAGAACCAACTAGGAGCACCGGTCTTAAGAAATTGTTGTGGAAAACCGTATGGCCCTGCCGAACAATGAAAATTAGGTTTTCACGACATTATTCTACCCTTAGACCCTCCAACAGACATTATTATGTAAAAAATATAATATAAATTCGGCTTATAAAAACAAAGGTCGAAATAATTTACATAACCAACCCAGCGTTAAGTAAAAATAAAAACGAAATAACAGCCTGTTCAGAACTAATTTAACGGCAGTATTAGTAATGGTTTGACAATTTTTATTACACAAATTAATGGGCTATAAACCTCCGCCGACCATTACGGCAGTCACTAACTGTGCCACCAATTATACGGTTATATTTACGAAGAAAGCGTTGATTTTAATAAACTGATGACATATTTAATAACTTTAAGTAAACAAAGAATAAATAATTTACCGCTTTAGAAAAGAACTGTCTATTATTTAGACCGTGATAAATTAATAGTATTTATTCGTATCACCCTGATTTTCCTCTCAAATAAGGCAGTAGAAAATCGCATATATCCATATTCCAGGATGGTTTATTCCACTCTGATCACTAGGATGATTTAGGAAACCCTCCGAGATACCTACTGACATAAAATTCCTTACGGTCATACCCTCAACACTTGTACAGTGTACTTGGACCTTACTTGGACCTGGTAACAAAAATAAATGGGCTTACGATTACTAGCACAAAGAAAAAATGTGGTTACTTAAAAAAGTTCGCGGGTCCTTTTAAAAAGGTCGTTGAAAGAACTCATAATGTGTCAAAGCTTTTACAGAGTCCTCGAATATAATGAAAACTTATGCGAAAGGTTATAGACATTACTTGTAAGGCGTTTTTGGTTCCACAATTTACAATAAATTATATTATGGATATTACAGTAAGGGTATTTTTAGTATCACAGCAAATTAAGTCAAGGATAATTTAAAAATTGTTTCTTGAACTTTTTATTAAATTGAATAAATAATAAGTCTTAGAAAATGGCAACAGCCATTAAATTACCTATAACATTTTATAATGATACAGGATTTATTTCAAATGGAAAATGGTAATCCGATAATGACAATGTAACTCAAAAATAAACACTTTTTTGTCAGTATTTTCTAATAAACAACAATAATCATAAAAGCGTTAGAATAGACCAACAAAGGGCAGCAAATTTTAAAGATCGTCAATGTGGCATTTTGCGAAAGCCATACAATTTCCGCAAGTCGGTCCTGAAGTGGCGTTTAACATCCTTTGTTAGGGTCCCGGCGAAAAGCCCTTTGTATCCTTTAATGGGAGAAATGTTTGGAGCTGACTTTTGTCATTGTGACATCTTTATCGCGTATGTAGCAAGTTCTAGTTCGTCAGTGTGTGAGTTAGGTCCTGTGCGTGTGGAGTGAGTAAAAAGCCAAAAACTATCTAGCCTTTTCCCAACTATGTTGGGGTCGGCTTAAAGTCTAACCGGGTGCAACTGGGTATCAGTGTTTTACAAGGAGTGACTGTCTATCTGACCTCCTCAACCTAGTTACCCGGGCAACCCGATACCCTAGGTAAGACTGGTTGTCAGACTTACTAGCTTCTGTCTACCCGTAATGACTGCCAAAGATGTACAAATAACTACCGGGTCCTAAGGTTTATCGTCCCCTCCGAAACACGGTCATTAGTGTCCAATATATACTTAGAAAGAACATAAAAATTATAAAAGTCGCATTGGTATTTGCCTGACCTGGAATCGAACTCACACTCATATTGAGAGGTTGGTTTACACCACGGGGCCACTACGAGTTAGCAAAAAGTATTGTACGAAAATAGTTGTATAACATCACTAGGGGTAGACTCAGGTGTACAAACTGCCAATAACCATTAAATAACAACGTAATTCAGGCGAGTGGTTTGCGAGTAAATTCCTTGAAATATGCTGCCTGAATTTCGGAATACTAAAATTCAATAGCACACTGTGATGGCCGGGGATCGAAATCGTATATATTCATATTCTATGTTGGGCAAAATTAATTCGAATAATTGAAATATTTCCAGAAGTAGTATATTGGATAACTGAATACTGTGTATACATCATGATGAATAAGTGGAATTAATTAATTACTTGTTTAAATAAAGCCAAATAATAAAGGGAGCACTCATCAACATTCATTATTATTGATTGGAAGCAAATACCGAGAAGGAGCTTTCCAACTATCCAATTCAACAAACACAATAATTTTCGTATTTATTCAAACACAAACTTTAACTGTGGCATGTCCAATCAAAACAACGGTTATAGCTACTGAATAGTTAATCAGTTTACCTACATTCACAGAATAACAGGTTATGAAATGGAGTATCACCGATATTGGGTTAAACTAAAGCTTTATTATTTATCATATCTGCCACTAGATGGAAGGACGATCTGATCAAGGTCACCGGGAAGCAGTGGATGCGGAGTGAAGATCAAGCAAAGTGGCGAACCCTAGGGGAGGCTTTTGACCAGCAATGGACGTTTTTCAGCTGACACGACACGACACGACTACGGGATGCGATTGATACCGAAGGCGGAAGCTAGTAAATCAGAAAGGCTTATTAAATTTCCCTTTAATGTGAATGGATAAACCGCCGACAAAGGTGCTAACCATGAGTAAACTACTGTAAAATTATGTCTTACTTTAAAGGTACAACCTTAGAATTACAAAGCGAAACTTAATTCAGTTTGTGAAGTCCGTTGTAAGTTCATACAACAGATAGAACAACTTTCATCTGAGGTCGAAGTTTCTGTTGTTCGGCCCAGCGAATTTTGGCAAGTTCCCGATTCCTTTCAATGGCTTGTGACGTCAGTGGCAAGTTTATTTAAAACGTTTTGTGACATAGTGTCCCGTATCTACATACTTTAAAACTTCACAGTCTTGCAGTATGTTAGGTAGGAATAACACCACATTAGATACAAAAGTATATGATCTATACAAATGTGTTTACGTATAGCGATTATTTAAAGTCTGAAAAGTCGAAATTGGGAAAATGGGAAATTATACTTCGACCTATTTTTTTCTGGAGAAAAGCATCTCGTTCACACCGTCTTTTTGAGAAAAAAACTATTTTTAGCCAATAAAACGGCCTGAAATTCTAGTTGTCAGACCTACGTCCCTTACGATAAAAAATGTAGCCGTTGATAAAATCTTATACTGGTCCTTAAGATTCCCAAAGGACCAAAGGGTTATTTATATTCGTAACGAAACACCATATTGCCATTAAAGCAAAGATACTTTTACGACTTACTCGGGATTATAGGAAAGATACAATTTAGGTTTTTATGCCCCGAAGCCTCTGAAAATTAACTTGTACAAGAAATTCCAACAGAAAGGACGAACTTATTATTCAGTTCGCGAGCCGGGGATTATCTGCCTAATTGTCCTGTTTTTCACCATATTTTCTTTGCGAAACATTTTAATTATTAATATAGAGGTACATAATTAAAGGTTAATTAAACGGCAGGCAGTAACGTAAATTCTATTTTGAGGTAATTTTCGTAATGACACACGTCAAAAATCTTAAATACTTTGAGACACTTTTGAGCTCATTACAATTAAAGTTTGTAAAACGGCTTTTGTTTGAGGCTGTCATTTAATAAATTCAGTCAGTTCAGAAGTTTAATTTTTGCTTTCATTTGGATTTATTTAAAGGTTAGTAATTGCGAGGAACGGTAAATTTTATATTTTTAGGATCGAGTCCGCGTGTTCTGGACATCCACATAATACCGAGGGAATGTAAGACTTTTACTAAATCTTAAATCTACCTCTTTTCCTTCAGGCCCTTACAGTATAACATATAATATAATAGGACCGGGGTAACTCTTACGATCAATCTCGCAGCCTCGGCAGGTAAAAATTTACATTGGAAACACATTCTATGGAAGACCGTTAATCTCCAAAGAAACATTTGCTTTGATCTATATTTGTAAACACGATACAATCCAGTTTGCACTTACAAAAGAAAATAAAGTCCATTCGTCTTTATTTATTGCGCACATACAGTGAACTACAGAGCATGTTTACCTTTAGAATTCGGAGCAATGCGAACGGTTCAAAGGGGAGTGCACCAATCGGAGTACGAATGTACTTCAGCAATAAAACAGTCTGTACTACATATACTACATATGTACATATGCTAGTGGCATGCATCTCGATATTGGCCTTTTTTTATAGGTCCGTGCATTCGTGGTACCCTCGGGGTAGCTAAAAGACATCGTTTCCGAAGCACGAGTGTGGGGAAAACCTGAAACTTCTTTCTTTTTTTAAATTGTATTTCTTTCTTAGTTATATTTGGACTCCGTCACCTTTGATGACCATCGTTAAATGAAATTAAATTCTTCTTAAGCAAGTGCAATGATCTAACCTCATTTTCTGTTTTGAGAGCCCATTGTTCTGAACAATAGTCAGATATGTTAAATGATAGGTGTCACCAAAATCACTTCCCATAATGCTGTAATTACTACGTATAAACACGTTCGTGTGATATTAATTAATACTGAGTGCAATGCCAGATGCTATTAAGATAATGAGCGTTCGTTATATGGTGATTGATAGGTAAGTATTATGGATAATGGCTTCCAAAATACATTGTAATTGTTAACGTCCCACAAAAAAGGTCATATGGCAAACATCCTTTCAAACGAAAAGCAACTCGAAGCTGTTATTGCATATAACTTCATTTCCAAAGGACTTAAATCTATTACAGAAAGATTTACCATTGAGCACGACTAGATACTATTCAATTACGCTCCGACAACTTCTGGTATACGAATCAAAGACTTGCCAGGCTACACAGTCGTATAACATCAAACATACGTACATGTTCCAATTAAATGCTGAATTTAAGCTTACAACTCTATACGCTTTGAAACTCTGTGGCTTCAGAGCTCATGTTACACTGGTCCTGGTTTAGATGGTCGGCAGCGATGGCTGAACGTTAGGTACAGCAATAATAGATGATGAAGCAAATACTGTTTGTATATGGGTACTCGACAAAAGAGAAATGAGAGCTATTAAGCCTTTATTTTCGGACATTAATGAGCACACCCAGAGGCGATGAAAATAACAAAAATGGTAATACTTTTTACTGAGAATTTTCCCATTTATAAAGAAATGTTTTTTTTTGTTTGGTACGTTTATTTTTGCCATACCATTGTACCTTTTTAGTGTGTGAAATATTATTTCGTGCATTTGACACATTCGAGCGTTGAAGCCCAAGATAACTATTGTTAGGCTATAAAAAGATTTCCTTAGGGACTTTGATCTAAATGTGTACTTAATTCCATGAAAATCAGATTGTGAAAACGTTGAACTTACTAGTTACTTTAACGTTCCAAACGTACGTTTTGAATAATATCTTAAACGGTCTTGTTCGTGGAACCAAACGGTCTTGTTCGTGTAGCCAACAAAATCCCTCAATTCTTCTAATACATAACAAGGTCAGTTCAAATCTTTCTAGAGATTAAATAACCCGCACCGTGACACCACATAAAACGTGCCAAGTCAGTGCACGCAATGTTCTACGAAACAGCATACACACTACATTAGTTGATTGGAAAGAGATTTATATGGTCATTCAGAATGGAGAGGTTTCTGCGATTGAAGATGCGGTTTGAGAATCTGAATATATTCTTACTGTAAACATGTTCTAAGAATTACATGAAAGCGCTAATTTTGAAGTTATAAAAGTTAAGTAAAGTTATGAAAAAAATCGTAGATATAAAAGAAGATTTTTATTAGAACAAATCAATCTAATCTATTTCTTTGCCCAATACATCACTTAACAAAATATTGCGTTACTAGTAGTTCTACATGTCTAAAGACATGCTAAAAGTATACTTAATTGTCAACATAGCTCGCAAACGCCGCAACTAAAAACACGAAAATTATCCAACCTACATAACAGACTGCAACAATGCCAAAATTGTCCCGAAATTACGCATAAAACTACCACTAGCTTAAAGCTACGAGCAGAAACTGGAACGCGAATACGACAAATGCAAAGCCAAATGGGTCGACACAGATAAATAACAAACGGAGCAAAAGTATGAAGGATAAAGCAAAAAATCATCCACATAGACCACAAATCCAACAACTGTTATTTGTCAAAAAGCTTTACTTAAGTCGACTAACGTTACTGCTTTTTATAAAGCCCTGATGAATGAGTAACACTTGTGTAGGTTATCACATAGTTCTCAATCCAGCTCTCCATATTCTACCTCATCTGTGACAGCTATTGGTCAGTCGAGATATTCGGCAAATGTAGCACGTCATCCTGGCAAGCCTCCGAATTACAGGCTTTGTAGTAACGAGCGATTGTCCAGTGGCTATTCTAGAGAGATTGTTGGTCTACAAACAGAACTGGTGCTCGGATTACCAGAAAATTGACAGAATTGTGCTTTAGAAATGTGTAGATTGGATACGTTCTTTAGTTATTTACCCTCATAATCATACGTATTTTTATGAGCGATGGCGGATCAATTCCAATTAATGAGATGATTACAAGGAGAACATATTACGGATTTGATTCCCTGACATTGAACATTTCATAACTGTAATATCTAGAGCATCACCATTGGCATCGCACTGGAAAACAAAATTGCAATTGGTGTCACAGCTATCTGTTTGTTGGCAACGAACTCAAAATGAACTGGGTAATTAGTAAATGCAGCCAAATAGTAAAAGCAAGATGCCAATTCCAGAAAATGTTCAAAGTTAATTTACTTAATTGAATGTTGTATCAGATTTCTCTCAATGAGATTACATATTATTAAGGAATTAGTGGAATTGTCGGAGAGGTTGGGAAATGGCGGTGTGGTTGGGTAAATAGAAATTTTACTTCCATTTACAGAGTACTTTAGACAGCACTACAATCGTATTTTAGACAATGGGTTGCGTAACAAACAGTTTTTGTGTACACGAATTTGTGACACAAAAAGTATTTTACTTTTTTAACAGCGTTCGTGATTTTTTGAGCCCTTTACAAACTGGAGCATTAAAAATGGTGCAACTGAATAACGTTACATATAAAAAGAAATATATTGTATATGAAAAAAACAAATCCAAATCAATTGTTTTCGATACTGGTCTGTAGCTTAGCCTTCACTCACAATACGCGGAAAGGTAACCTTGACTAACTTTTTTATTTAAAACTAGTAAATAGACAGTGTAAATAACATCAAAACATTTTTCTGAATTATCATAGTAAAATTCTTGGATATTTTAACGGCCTGATGAAAGCAATTAAATAATTCAATAAAGCTATTAATAGAATGATAAAGAGTAGATGCCCGCTGTATTGAAACCTTAAACAAAACAAGGATGGTGATACAAATAAGGTGCAATCTCTAGAGATAGATACCCAACTAACTTGTAACAGCAAATCTAGAATGGCTGACCCGTAACTTTATACCAAACTTATACAGAAAGTTCAGTTTTACAGAACTTGTTTCGTATGTTCATGTATGAGAGCAATAAATTGAAAAAGGATTTACAAGAGCTCATGTAGGAAGGTTCGGATGTATATGAGCGCGACGTTCTGAAATCCTATGTAATAAGGGTTGTAACCATGGAGTGAGGAAAGATGAGCGGAGATGCCATTACGCAGGTAGGTCAGGCGCCTTCTTCTAGGTTCAATTCGTACAGTGGTCTTGACCAAAATGATCAGTTACGAGTGAACTAACGAGGCGTTCGGGTTCTTTGAAGTATCTTTACAAAAACTTGTGGTGTCCAAATAAGGCCTAAGTATAAGGGCAGAAACAGTAACGTTCTTCGTCCCCCGCTCACCCGCATTTTGGCGCTACTTTTTTAGGAGATTTTCCGTTATGACATCTCCGCTAGTCATTTTGTTCTCCATGGTTGTTACAAACAGATTACTCCCGTATTTGAATTGTAAATATATTCACAGAGGGATATCAGTTTCAATAAGCCCTCATACACGGAGGATTATCTCTTTGTTCAACTTGCCGAGTAATTTGAAGACAAGTGGTTATTGAGTTATGAAACAGGTTGATTTTAGCTATTGTGTTAATGTTGTAACAAACGTATCTTTATTATACAAGGTGTTGATTTGCATCTGTGCCATATTTTAGGAGGTTGACATAAAATACGTAAATAATCGATTGGAATTACAGTAAACGGGAAATAGTTAATATGCGCTGCTTTTTTTGTCATTGTAATGTCAGATTATTTCAGAAAAAAACCAATTTTATGAATGAAATTTATGAGTCAAAGTCAAAGTCAAATCATTTATTTCATTTAGGTTTTCACAAGCACTTATGAACGTCAAAAAATATAATGGTCGCTGCACACAGCGGGCGCGGCGCGACGGGACGGGACGGCGACGCGACGCTGAGCAGTTGTAATGTACTAGATATTACGGACGACATCACACAGAGCCGTCCCGCTCGGCGCGACGCGACGCGATGATCTAGTACATAGCGTCGCGTCGCCGTCCCGTCCCGCCGCGCCGCGCCCGCTGTGTGCAGAGACCATAAATAAAGTTGATTCTAGTTGCCCATTCCAAAAGTAGCTTCCTATGGAGAAGAACGGGCAAGAAACTCCATGGTTACTCTTTTAAAAATAATAGGTATTACAGTTTGTATGTATTGATACATACTATAATAACATGCGAAGATCATGTAGAATCACAATAGACAAAGAATATGATAATAAAAAAAGGTTAAAATGCTACATGGTGTTCACATTTACAAATGTTTATATTTTTGTACAAAGTTACAAACAAACAATCAAAAGAAGAACACAATTTTACTAGCGGGTGTAATTTTAAATTCGCAATAATAATATGAGTGATCGTTGCGTATGCTTTGTGTTTAAGTTTGTGTGAGAGCGCAGCACGGTTTAGAGGCCAGTAACACACGCGCCGAGTTTGAAAACTGGTAGGTGACATTGACGGATTTCCGAAAAAAAAATAAAAAAAAATTTCGTGCCAATTTTTTTGTTGATTTGGGTTGAGAATCATTAGCATAATTACGTCCTTGACTATGGCACGGATGCAAATCAATAGCTTGTATTGACATGGAAAATATTCCTTAGATCAAGCCTCAAACTCATTCTACCTTGCTGGATAGGTTTATTCGATTTTTTGACAGTATTCTTCTGATTGTGATATCCAGATTTCATGAAATTAAACTTCAATGCGTCGACTTACAGACCTACGCTACGCGAGTTTCCCCCAACTCAAAATATTCTGGATTTATATCAAATACTTTATGGATACCCTATTATACCATACGGCCAGACGTGGATGACAAAATCGAGAAATGGTGACGATTTAACGATCTGGTCAAATTAACATGAACATTTCATGAAACGCGACCATTTCATGAAATGCTCGAGCTTTTCATGAAGTGGTCAAATGTACGATATGGCTACGACATCTATACTTCGGTGTTGATAAGCGACATTAAAAAAATATACCTGGATATTTGTCACTTAAAATATCGAATGTAGGTACATAGGTAGATACGTATATTTATTCGTGTTTGCCAATACTTCATTAAGACATCGATAGTTTCAGATCCCTTAAGATTCTCCATTATTTTCACAACAATGAATCGGAACTGTTCCGAGGTCTTATTTTAGGCTTTAATTTTAAAACAAACGGTTTCAAATGTCAGCCTTCCTGAACAGAATTTCAAGTTACGAACTTCTTAATTCGATAAAATATTCCGCAATGGTATCTGATTATTTATTCATTTTGTAACAAGTCAAAATTGTTCAAATAATCGAATTTAATAGAAAGCTATTATTGAATAGGTTTGGGTTTTCAAAAGACATTTGAATAGTACTTAGCTGAAATGAGAACTTAATAAAATTGAGTTTGAAATAAGTTATTAATTATACTTGTATTTCTTATAAAGAGAAGATAAGATAGATATCGAAGTCGAGTTTTTGTAATTTAAAACTTGTCAAGTAACATTGCTACTATTTTATAAACAAGGACAGTTCCATCTAGAAATAAAAGTGGAAGAGCAAAAAGAAATACTGTAGAGCAAAATAATCGGGAATAATAACGTCCCAGCTGAAAACCCACGTTTATTACTAAAATTACGAAGCTGTAATAAAAGTAACGTTAATTTTTAATTAATTATAATAATTACGAAAGTAAACTCAATTTGTGATACGGCAGATATGCCACGGAAAATTAATAAACTGTCGCAAAATGATATTTTAATTACGCTTGGTAAAATTAACGAGAGTTCATTAAAATAATTCGTTGGAAAATATTTTAATTTTACGTAGATTGACGAAGCGTCAACCATGAATATAAAGTTATCACAGGATAAACTGTAATATTGACATAACGTTAAAGTCAGATTAGAGGTCAAACACTCGGTATGAAGTAATCCAAACTTTAATCATAAAAATGTTTAGATAGTAAATCGAAATCGACAACTAGTTGGTAAACTGTCTGCCAAATAAACTCAAGTTGAGGATGCTTAAATTCAAAATGGCGAAATAGTGTACTGGATTCATTTAATCACAAACCAAAATATATAGAGACTGTTACACCTAAAGACAATGGTGGTTGCATCAGCTTATTTTAAAGCAAGCAACATTCAACTTTAATTACCTAAACGTCTCAAGATGATCCTCCGAGTAGACAGCGAAAGTTTCATACAGCAAAAAACAGATTCCACGGTTCAAGAATCCTCTTAAGAAAATGTCTCCGGATAATTGAAAATACCTTCATTAGAATGTTTTTCTGGGTTCTAATTAAAACGGAGTTGCTGTAATTCGATTCAGAAAAGATCTTCCGTTTTATTTATATTTAGATGTCAAGAGAGATAATTGGAGTTAGCGGACGCCGCCCTTTAAAATGGCATTACAGATAAAGTGTCCCGACAAAGCGAAAAATCAGATGAAAATCTAGAGAAAAGTTTAGTTATCAAAGCTATCCCAGGTTTTTATTTATTCAAATAATCTATTCGTGTTTTAAAATAAAAAGATTTATTTGTTATCCCACGTTTTGAAATGAAACAACTTTTAAAGGATTTTATATTTATTTGAAAATGTTGTTTACGTTTTCCAACATTTGAAGCAGTTTTCGGCACTCGTAGCCTTGGGCAAACATGAGAGTGCTTACGCCGAAACGTTATAAAATATGAAAAGTGAAATATGGAGTCGAAATGTTTTATTCTGACAAATATGCCCGTAAATAGCAAACATGAGATTTATGTACCAGAATACAAACAACAACAAATGTTTGTTTTAACCTGTCTCGCCGGCTGCTACAGGCGAAATTTATCAAAGTCACGCTAAAGGCGTGCCTTTAAAATATTGCTATCGAACCTGATATTTTGATAATCTAAAGTTCCCGTCTAGAACAGAGTACCTACCTATAGATTCATGTCTAAGATTAATGAAGTCAATATTAAAGTTATTTGTAGGCGGGGTTTAAGCAAATACTTACCCAAAAATTATTAAGCCCAAGGGCTACATTGTGGGCGACAAAATGCTGTCAATATGAATTTATCTCAAATCCATTGTACCGAAACTTGATACAATCGAACGAGACCTTTTAGATGACTAAAACCATGACAAATATTTAAATCGTAATTCGCTCTATGATAAAACAATAAGATGTTTAAAAGCTCTATAATGTTCTAGGGAATATAATAATGAAATCACTGACACGTGAACAAATATTGGTAAATGCTAGCGGGTTGGAAACGTACTGCAGTTTTAACGAGACGTGGACGACACGATGCAAAAGGCATGCCTATGAATTCGGGAAAGATATGTAATCTTGTATAGAATTCTAATATAAACTATTTGAGGTCTTATTTGAGGGTAACACTGACTGGTTGTCATACCAATGCGTCTAATTATTTAACATCAATGAGGCCGTCACCTTATTAAATGCTTAAGTCAAAAAGGATCAAAAACTTGTGAACTTTTGTATCAAAATTAGTGTTGTTTTACATAACAAATAATTTATAAGCTAATTAACTGTCAATCACATTTCCTTTTTGAACTAATTAATAACTCTTTAGAACACGCAGGCACTTCTGAATATTCTGTTCAAAAATTAAAGTGATAGCCGAAGTAACTAAAGAAGCTGTCAGTTTCAGAAATCATTAGCACTGTGTAATATTCTTCACTGTGAAAGGCCTTCTTTATAAGAAGGCCTTTCACAGTGAAGAACATTCGAATAACATTCGAATTCGTCACAAAGACAAAGAATAACATTCTTATGTATGAGAGACCCTTACACACGTACGTTATTTGCCACTTGTTCCCGACGAGGCTGCAATCCTTACATAAAATATCCTTCCTTTTCAAGGATAACGGCATAACCTCGGGTTTATTGCACAATATCCTGAATATTCGCGACGGTTTTCACCATCATTTTATCGTACCCTTTGCAGAATGAAAAGTCGTTGCGGTGTCGTCTCGTGACTTATAAATGAGGACCAAACTTGACTGTATTATGTTAAACATGGTTTCGGTCTAGTGGTCTGGATAAACACATGAGGGAATAGTCATATTTACAATTCAACACACACTGGTTTTCAGAGCCACGATTATTATAATAATTATTGTTTATGTTAATTAGTAAAAAATGTGAAAATGTTTCAAAATTATTTTTGATGTTTTAGCTGTTAAGAGTTTTCAGTTCAAACTTTTTGAAACTTTAACACATTGTTTACCACGAACAAACTTTGTGCAAACCCATCCGTAATCAACTTTATAATTAGCTAGCGGGCAGTGCAAAATGATTAATTAAAACGCAATACACTGCACGAGGCAGCAGTAACATCGATCGGTGAAACATTTGGTATGCAGATGCAAAATATCGGTAGATTCGAGGGAAGCAACGATACCCGTTGAATATTCCAGTCAGGCAGCATGCTTCATAGATGCATCGGAGCAGCGGAATTCGATACTTGACTGTATTACAAGAACCTATGCTACGTTGCAGTTAAGTCGAAAATGTATCGCAGTTTTTGGAATATTGTTTCAGCTTTCTTATAATTCATAATGAAAGGATATTCTGGTATAAAAAGGGGAAGCTAAGGATCGAATGTCTACTCAATCATCATTACCGTGGGTTGCTATTTATAATTCGGTTTCCAATTACAGACAACAAAGAAGGATTTGCTTTTCCCGAATTTTCCACGAACAGAATAAACGGCAAACCAAATCCCAAATTGGCCCGCACGAAAATATGAATGCTCTCGCCACAAAGGCATTCGCACTAGCAGCATTGTCACCACAGATAAATCAATAGTGCACGCCTGCCTTTCATCTCACATTTTTAAAACAGGTCGCGACCCAACCGGTATTGACATGTACCAGGTTACTGACATTTCTGAACGTATAGGTATTAAAACTAACTCAGACATTGATGAAGTTAATCCGAATTCCATTGAAAACTGATTAATTCGAAAGCGAATGAAACTGGATTGTGCTCAGATAAAGGGTTTAAAGCTAGCCCGTCGATAATAATTAACATAGTTTGTTGTATCCCATGTTCGGCTGTTTCTGTTAAGTAATGAGTTAGATTTTCGCAGTTCGGAATTTCGAACAAAGTAATTGTTCAAATGCGGTTACATTGTGGGCAGGATATAAAGTGCTCGGTTTAATTTGAAGAGATTAACATAACCTAGTATCATAACCACCCACCAATGAGAACAAAATAAGCAATACCCGTGTTGTTTGCTTGCAGCATTTCAACCATACTATCCTTTACTTTCATAACACTAAGGAAAAGATTTTACGATTACCCACACTTTTATATTGAGACGTTTTTATGGAACTCCCTGCGGTCTGCGGCGGAGAAAATCTTCCAATTGTTCGTGTTTCCGAGGGACGTATTATATTGAACCGCACGCGATTTTCTTTCTTTATCGAAAGCTCTAGCGTTAGCCGCTTATATGCTGCTATGTACCATTTTATGTTCATACATAAGAAGATCGTGTAGAACTTGTGAATGCAGTACATAAGTTGGAAGAGATAAACTGAATATTCTTTGGAATTTCATATCATGTCTTGCTTGTAAAACACATGTATATTAGCTAATATTTTAATGAAAATAGTAAATCAATAACGGTGGTTCCCGGTATTCCATCTATGTATCAACCAAAGTTGTGCTTATTAGAGATAAAAGATTGTCCTACTTGCATGAGGCAAATATCAAAATTATAATATCTTGTAAACAAATCAACATATAGATAGAATGATAGAAATTGGGAACGGCCATTAGACTGTACTTATAATACGTCCGACTAAAAATTTTCAAGTACCCGATATCAGCACCCGTATGAAAGCTTTCCCAGATTGCTTGATTTTCAGACCATTATCAAACAGCCAGATAAAGCTTAACATTTAAAAGATTAGTAAGGCTTAAATACAAATTCAAATCTAAATTACGAGTTATATTTAGAGTTAAGCAGAATAATAAACACGCAGACTTAAAGCAAACTGTCGAATTAGTTCAGTATTCCATTTTAAGGCCTAAAGCGAAATTATTGCGATGTTATTCCACAGCTAACCTCTAACTTGAAATGGCAACATCTCTTGTAATCCAGACAAAGCTATTTAATATGTTGAAGTCTGAATTCAGTATAATATTTGAGTGAGTTGTCCCAAAACAACAATTCAACAGCTAGATCGTCTTGTTGGTATAATGTCATGCTGATTTTCTCTGCCTTTGAGCAAAGGTGTATATTTAGGACTTAGTTGGAATGTTTGTTTGAAGTCCCACGCTAGTTAAGCACGTATAACTTAGGCTATGTTGATATAAATTCCTAATTTAAAATCTTCTGAAAGGAATCCTCTTTAATATTCAACAAAAACATGTCTGACCAAAATTACATAATTAAAGATTTAACGTTTAAACCAGTTTGAAAACTCGAAGTCAAATCAAAAACTCTTTGCATGCAAACTCCTTAACAAGCTCTTTTGAATAGTCAGAAACTAGTACCAACGCCATCGCTAAACTCTCTGGCAAGGAAAAGTTGCTGGTTCTGCTGAGCACGTTGTAATATTAAGACTTCGGAAGATAAAACTAATATCAAATAACCTGAGTTTGTTCATAGATGTGGGCGTATTGAGGATGCGTTTCACAAAGAAAGTGAATTTAATCATAACAAAAACTTGACTATAAGGGAGAATATACTAGGAAAAAAATCAAACGCCAGAGAGAGCTGATTTGAAAATTGGTATGTAATTTCTGAATGTCCATTAAAAAGATCAAGTGGCTGGGCAAATAAAAATGAATACTACAACTTGTAAAGTCAACCGTCAGTCTTGCTAAAGTCTTACTTTTGTATAGGCACTGCAATTTTATAACTTAATACCCCAGAAGTTACGAGCGTCAGCTACCGAAGATTAGAAAAATAAAGGGATATTAAAGGGTGAAATTCAATCTGTGCTCTAATCGATAAACGGATCGTTGGCTGGACACATCGGTCACTTAAAGGGCACATGGCTAAGGGTACACAAGACTATTAGCCCTCCCAAAGGCTAATATTGGAATTACTGATCAAATGCCAGACAGGGTTTAGGTATCGGCTACCTCTTAAGACTACGTGGTCTGAGATATTATTAAAATCTCTTGTCGACCGGCACAAGAAAACAAAAATTTTGCGAAAAATATTACATCATTTTATTAGCTCCTGAAACTGCGTCACTGCGCTTTACAAGCTACCTATGAAATAAGTGATTTAAAACGCAGCCTCTGATCTTTATTAAATATCTTATATCTCAGAACTGAGGGCTCATTGACCATTTTTGGTAAGATTTATGCTTCTCTCTCTATACAAAGGTCACATTTGTGCAACTTCAGCAAAACACCAGCAAATCTTTTTCTAATCCAACTTCCTTCCCTCAGATATTAATGTTCGCCTCAAATGGCTGCTGACAGCTATCTTCCTCATACCTGAGAGCATTTCACCAACTTTATGATTTCCGGGATTTTTATGTCATTTTACGTTTCATTTATAACCTTCAAGAAATATTAAAGGAGAGAAGGAAGTTTTGTTTACATTTCTTTACTCAAATACAAAAGGGCTTTTATAAATTGAGAATAAAAACCTAAAACCTTACTTACATAAATAACATTAAAAAAAAATTAGAGACACTGAATAGAATAAGCAATGTCCATTACGCTAGGGGTCTAGTAATTAATTCACCTCACCTCTTACAAAGAAATGTAGTCAGTATATTTCAGTAACCGCAGTAAATGACAAAAGGTGTGCTACAAACAAAGGCGTGGCGAGACATCAAACAAACACGCTCTCAAAGAAAAACGTACGTGCCTACGAATCTGAGCGATAAAGACCTTTGCACACACAAAATAAATATAACCCTATAACCCTTCAAACGTGAACCGTATACAAACAAACTTAGATAGGACAATTTTGCATGAATATCTGGTCTTTAACAGGATTTAGGTGTATCATACCGTATTTTCCACTAAACATTTTTTGTAGAGATAAAAATGTGTTAGGGAAAAGTAGTGTAGGTAACTAGAGGCAAGCTAAGAATTATAGATATTGATGTTAGTGAACTGAGTGCTGAGAACTGAGTGTTCGATACAATTAAAATTATGGCAATTTACGATTGAACAATTTCTGATTCTGAGTCACATTTTTGTTAGTCTTGAAAAAGCTTTTTTAGTGTATGTACTTCTGTTCTGTCTATTTTGTTTCGCTCCTAATTTACACAACGATACACAGCAGTATATTATGTTGGCGACTCCAGTGGTTCATAAACAGAAAGAAAATATCGTCATGATGTCCTAGATTTAAAATTGCGAACACGAAAGTAGAAAAAGCTTTTATAAACATAAAATTCTCAAGAGACTTGTAGGGAATACTAAAATGACAGTTATTTTTCATAAAGACAAAAATATACATAAAGGTGCACAATATAGGTCCACAATATCAATATTTTGCTGGTTCAGTAACTTTGAACTGGTAGCTTTGTAGGCACAGTCGGACCTTGGAACTAATAGGTTTGTTCTAAGTCAATTTATGATACCACCGACTTCAATTAACGGCCGATTGTTGGTGGGTTAGACAGTTAATTCGATATAGTAAATATACCTGTTGTGATGTGGGTGTTACGAGCTAACATAACATGCCAATATGCTCTAATGGAAAATAACGACACAAACATCGGTTTCATATTTGAAGTCGGCTATAAGAACCTCTACGTATAGCAAACACCATAGCCATTGACGCAGTAAAATTGTTCATTCCTAGTATAGCATACCTTTTTGTCGATACAGGTGAACAGCTGTAGTTTATATAATGCAATGTTCGCATTATTGAAAGTGTACCATTACTACTTTCCTAAAAGACCCGTTAGGAAATAATCGCGAACGAATTAGACCCAAAATGAAGACGAACAAAACTTATTTCCTACAGTTTGGCACAACCGGAATATAAAACATTTCAAGCATAAACTTTCCGGAGACATTCCGTTTAAGGCGAAAACTGGAGCAATTTCACAATACCTTGAACCTCGCGTGTCCTGAATTACGTCAGGTGCGGACCTTATCTTCGCCATTTGATTTCAAGGCACCAATGCAGACAAAACGATTGGAACGTGTTTAGAATGTTCTGAATAAACGCATTCTGATCGGGCTGCATAGCATACTATTATCGGAATCAGCACTCTTTTTCTAGAGAGCTTCGTAAAAAATGGTACTATATCCGTTGCAATATAGACTTTTTTTTTAAGTTAACTTCGAAATATCAGGTGACCTGATTAACATATTTAAGCAATCAGTAATCCGACTTGCAGGGCGGGGCTAAGCCCTTAGAGTTGTTATCCTTAATCATTACTCAAAGCTGTTCAAAAGTTGCTGTAATTTCAGCAGTGGCCCTTGACTGTTATTATGACTTTATAAGTCCTTAAATGTTATAGCGATTGAGGTACAAGATAAGACCCGACGGTTGTGAATTATTGCGTTACGACTTATAAAGTTCAGACTTTCAATGATAGATCGTTATGAAACAAGTTTCCTTTGTTACTACAAGTGTAGGAATCCTGAAGCACTGATGAGTACTTTTTTTTTTTTTGGAAGAGGCCTTTTATGCCTTTAAGATTAATGTCAAGTGACTTGATCTACAGTATTGGTTAAATGAAATAGGGTCCTTGATAAACTCCATTTGGAATATTTTCAATAGATCGTTATGATTTCGAGGTTTATTTTAAAGTTCCGTACCCAAAGGGTAAAATGGGACCCTATTGTTTTCGCTCCTCTGTCCGTCCGTCCGTCTGTCACCAAGCTGTATCTCATGAACCGTGATAGTTAGAGCGTTGAAATTTTCACAGATGATGTATTTCTGCTGCTATAACAACAAATACTGAAAACTAAAATAAATAAATATTTAGGGGGGCTCCCATACAAAAAACATGTTTTTTTTTTTGCTCATTTTAAATAATGGTACGAAACCCTTCGTGCGCGAGTCCGTCTCGCACTTGGCCGGTTTTTATTTTGAGCTATTGGGACTGGTTGTCTCGTCAAAACCAAAGCAACAAAAGTAGCTTAAATAATAGGCAATGCGGTTGTTTGATCTTCAGAAGGAAAAAGTCCATGGTATTATAAAAGCAACATCGATTAACACAACAAAGACTTTGCCTCGAATAATCGATATTTATGACTAGTTCGCGCAAACAATAAGTTTCGGAATCGATATTTCCAATCTTAGTTAAGTGGTAGGTACTTTTGTTACAATGGACAGCAAAATGATAAATATGATATCATGCTCATTAACAAAATGTTTCATCGTCAAAGTTTCTATTGAAAGGTACAGAACATGAAGATAGAAATTGAAAACTTAATATCAAATAGTGTTTTATGCTCATGTATGATGTATGGCACGTATCTGAAATACATGAAGTTCATTATAGATGGAGTTTTATTCGATGCATTCTACATAATATGCAGATTAGATTTTGACTTTATTTCGAACATGTGGTATTGAGACAAAGGGGGATTAAAAAAAATATGTACATACATAATGTTATATTGTATGACATAGTGTAGTTATATTTTATCAAATAATGTAGCTTATAGAAATAAAAAAAGTAAAAAGTTTAATTAAAACTTACTTAGATACTTACACCCACTTTAAAAACATGTAGGAGCTTATAATCAGGCCTTTTAATTAATTTTATGCTAAGAGCCAATACAAACATTGGTTAAGTAAATAAGAAACATCGTCATATTAACCTGATAGTAAATAACATGATGCCCGAAGGGAAAGTATAATCATGTTTACATAATATTTATATTTCATGATATCAAACTCTTTAGAACAACATAACAGCTTTGTTTTCGATAATCCATTTTTCCTATCTAATTGAAGTTCATTGTTCTATTATCAGGGCACTTCAATGAATATCACCGGTTTTACCATACATATAGATACCTAGATATAGGTAACTAGATATACCAAGTACTAGGTATGAAGTAAAACGGGTCAAGTATCGACGCTCATTCTACGAGGTACGCTAATTAAATGAAGTATCTATTCAAGCAACAGGTAGTACAAAATATAGGCAAGTACGTTCTTTATGTCACGGAGAACATTCCAGTCTTTGTAAAGCTTTGATTACGCTTGTTAAGCTTCGGCTTTGTGAAGGCACTTTACTGAATCACGGTGATATTTGCCGTGTACATTTTATTATGAGGTAAAATTGTTTGTTGGTAATGTCTAGAATTTTTGAAATTATGCTGGAATATTTTCATAAAAGCTGGTTGTGATTACTATGATTTAATTTTTATGTTATTCAACTATACAGGAACTATTAATGCAGGTAACAAGTAAACGGATAATAATATAACTTAACTTGAAACTAAGACCATTGGTAGTGTCCACTTATGTTGAAAACTCCTAGGAAAACAACCGTGATGATTATTAATTTTAAAGCCGGTTATAAGCTCAGAACGGTACGAGCGGCTTACCTCAGTACCGTTTGTTTCTAAGATGCACTCAGAGTTCATGAGACACCGTCATGCGTAGCAATTACTAAAGCTTGTAAAGGTTCTACACAAGTTCCAGGGTAACAGCTCTGATGAAGGTAAAAATGAAAGCATTTGAAAAGCTAATCTTACAAATAATTGCTATGTTTAAGATAGCAATAACCCAGCATAAGTGGAATGAAGAATCATCTTTAACCCAATCAATACGATTTCGTCAACCACTAAATAAATCTGAATGAGACCACATATTATTCCCAAATATCATAAAGCAAACTCTCACCAAGATGACAGGCGATTAACCCGCAAACCAATGCAAGGGTTTCCAAGTAATATGACTAAAAATATTCCGAGAGAAACGGGACTCAATGAATCGTGAAAACCAATAACGAGACGTCAAGTCGCTCAGCCGTGAAGTAAGGAACCATAGATAAGGCGACGCGACATGTAAGGGAGACCGCATTAATGCCTCAGAAGGTCTACTTAATAAATATTAATGTACTGACGCTATGATGGCGAATATTAACAATTTGCATAAAGCCCTTGACATAGTTGAAATGCGTGAAACTGTAATGGGTATGGATTCCATCAGTGAGGTCGTGAAACGAGAGGTATGAAAGCAGCATAGATTCGGTACTAGTGAATCATGATTGGCTTTGACAGTTGTTTCCGAATGCTCGTACGGCTGCAACAATCGAAATTTAGTTAGAGGTGAGAGCGGATTCCAATGAAAGCTCGTCTCATGACCTTTTCGATGCACGACTAGGAACACAAACTTCATTCATCCAGTTATACACGGTCTGCCTTCTGTGGCAATTTGCTTTGGGTTAAAGCCAGTAAAAAGGGCCCAGCCTATCTGATTAGACGTAATCGCGATACTCAAAGTGTACGGGTCAAGCCACATATTGGGGACTTAAGGCTTCGCAGACCGTATTTCGACTCGAAACTTTGTCTTTTAGGTTGATTACAGAGGAATTTGGAATAGAATATATGGATTTATTTATGGTCAGAAATACAGAGCAATTTATATTACCTATATTCTAAATAAAGTGTAATTTAAGCAAAGGATGGCGAGTCCAATATATTCTACATCTAAATAAAGCATTCCGTGATCATGTCCAAACGTAAAAGCTTCGAGTCCCATGCAAGAAAGTTAAAAGGGTCTTCAAACCATTCTATGAAGATACAGTCCGGGACACGGACGTAATGTTCTTAAAGGAAAAGCATTACCGCTGTTAGTAGGTTACGGCTGCACACGACAGCTCAGTGTGTCACAACAAGAGCGCTATCAATCTTTTGCCGTACGTGCCTTGGGGCGTTCCGACGTCCAGTGTTTGCGACCCTCGAGCCATTAGATGTACCCAATTTCTGCACTATACATATGTTGGGTGTATGAAAGTTCTTCTTTCGTTGTGGTACCGTTTGGTACTCGAAACAAAACATCGTCTTTTTAAAGGGATTTTCTAGGTCTACCTTGACAGTTTAATTTTAGTTAAGACAATATTGCGACATCGGATCTTTTAATTTTGCGTTCTTATTATTGTCTTTTACTAGGAACTGTTGACATACTCTTACATTGGAGGTAAATTAAGTCAGTCCATTTCGAAGCATGCAAACAGAAGACAACCTTAGTTTTAGGTCATTAGTCTTTCTATCACGGGTTTGGCGTATTGCCCGATTGAAATCGAAAGACTTGGCCAATTCCAGTGAAAATAAAGTAATTTTCGATTTATGAATGGTATACAATATCGATCAATTGTCATTGTTTTGGTGTTTGCTGACCAAACGGCAAAAATTCGCCTCTGTTTCAAATGTCACTAAGTATAGTTCTAAGGTTCCATTTATACTCACAAGCAATCTACTAATCTCTAGAAAAAGTCGTTTGATTTATTGCTTTTCAGTGAATTTTTTTGCGTTGGTTGGTCGGTCACCGCATCAAATGGAGTTTTCTTCGGACAGTCTCATAAATCGTGTAACCGAACACTGGCCATTCAATGCAGACCATTGGACGTCTATTATATACTTCTGTATAAAACGAGGTTCCAAGAAGGTTTTAATGCTTCCACAAAACCTGCTGAAGCTTTTCCATGAAGTTATGATACTAGAATATTATTTTGTATATTTCTATCGATATGATTTTATGAATCTTTAGTAGTTTGTTATGTTTGTTTCAGTTGTGCTAGGGGTTATTTTAAGGACTTGTATTTTCTTCGATTAACATTGAACTGCAAGTTTATTTTTTTCGTTTTTCGGAAATTCTTTAAAAAGAATAATATTATCAACCAGAATTAGCATAAAGCCTACTTTAATGGACTGCATGATAAATGACCGATACTGATTCGAGATTAAGACTGAATAGTCAGTAAACACGCAAAGGCTAATCTGTTCTAGTAAAAGTGTAAACTAATGAGTTTAGACCACTCGGTCTAACAAATGACCTTACCAACTATGTTATACAAATTGAATAATTGAAAAAAAACAAGTTTTGGACAAAAGCATCCTTGGAGTAGCTAAAATTATTTAAATAGTAACAAGATCCCTCTCGAAATCCAATAAAAATAAACAAGGAAGTAATAGCGAATCGTAATGGTTGTTATAGTAAGTAGTACTTAAGCGGTCCCTATTTCCTCGCTTTATTAAAAAAACTATTGTTGCTGCGTGCCTTGATGATATTTTGACGTAGCTGTAAATAAGCTATATTACTGACAAGTTTCATCAAAACCTGTTCAGTTGTTTTCCACACACGCATTAAAACTTGTATTGCACTTATACTTTAGACCTATTCTGTAAGGAGGTTTATATCTAAAGATTTATTAAAAACTAGCCTCACCTTCTCAGTGACAGCAAGACCAGCATACTCTTCGGGAGCAAGGCAGTCGCCTTTCAGCCAACTGGCTAGCCGGCCAAGCTCCCCAAGCATGTTTGATGGATTTAACGAACTAAGCGCCATTCTTCCCGCACCGAAAATACTTCGAAACTTTATTTCATTGAAATTTTCTCTAAAAGAAAACCCTTTTTCTCTTGAGGAACCGGTTCGTTTTATTAATAGCCAAAGTTAGCACAGAATTCCCGTCAGTTTCATTGTTTTCATTATTTTTCACAAATATATATTGAGTCAAGGAAACTTTTAATTCAAATCCGTGTCAAGGAGAAAACTCTACATTTCAACGACTGTAAGAAGATAAAGAACTTTTCCAATTAAGTTGTGGAAGGGGCTCGCAATTTTTTTTTGTTACAGTCAAAAACTCCCGCGTTTTACCAAAAAAGCGTCTAATCTTGGTGCCGACGCGAATTCAACTGACAGTAATCGGGAATCTTAGTTATTTATCGTCAAAATATTCGCATTTGGAGACCTGTGGGGTGTCGTCCAAACGATGTTACGCTCTATTGTGTCTTACTAGGGTGTATTATGAAATGGCAAAGGGCAGAGTTCAGGCTTTCGGAGCATGCGCGGGGAAAAGAGATAACACTGCGACTTCTTCGGAAGTGTGACAGAGATGACGGTATTTCCGCAATTTATTTTCCATTTCCGAATTACAAACACACGTGTGTTGTTATTACTGACTATTATGTCGCATCAGAGTGCAATTAATTATTTGGGGTGGTAACTACTCTCCCGTTGTCTGCTGAACATACAACGACGTCAGACATATTAATCAGGACTTGTGATAAGCCTTTTATTTGGACATGTCATACATTTATGAATCATGGGGTACTTTTGTTGGGCTGAATAAATATATGTGAGTGGACAATTAAGATAATGTTGTACCACTCTAGGAAATAATAAATAGGCATTGTTCTTTGAGAATTCTGGATAAATTAACCACTATGAGGCAGACACAATAGTTAAGCCATCAGTGTCTATCACATATGACTCATGGGACAGGGTAAGTTATTATGATTGCCAAACAACAAACCTCAGATAAACCTTTGAGAGAGTTATTGTAGTAAATTAGCATCTATTTCTGCAATAACATTAGGAAATTGTCCGTAAAATGAAACCTGCATTAAGTTATTGTTCTAAAAAATGAGAAACTGAGACAACAGTGTAAGGGTAATGCATATTGGATTTGTTTACACCCTGGAGTGCCTCAAGGCACTCTCCTTAGCCCAGTGTAGTATTTATGATTTTTAAAAGATGTTGTATTGTCAAATTGCATACAATACAGTCTTCATTTAAAGAAGGATATTTATGTACATTGTACATTATACCTAAAAATAGTGTGTTTAACATTAACCTAGTTGCGTATTAACTAATGGCTTATGTTTAACTGACCACCAGATATAGTAACAAATAGCGGACAAAAATAGTAAATGATCACCAAAATGAAACTCGCATTTTAATGCAAAATGATAACCAAAGTTTTAACACTTTGCTATCCTATTTAAGTAAAATTACTCCAAGTAAATCATGTGTAAGCCAAAAATAGTAAATGATCACCAAAATTAAACCAACATTTTAATGCAAAATGATAACCAAAGTTTTAACACTTTGCTATCCTATTTAAGTAAAATTACTCCAAGTAAATCATAAGTAAGCCAAAAATAGTAAATGATCACCAAAATTAGTAAATGATCACCAAAATTAGTAAATGATCACCAAAATTTAATTCTGCTAGCCTATTTTAGCAAAATGAGTCCAAATAAATCATTTTTATCCCAAACTTGATATACATATATGTTAGCAAGCATGCAGCATGGAAGCAAACATGCAACATGCAGCAAGCATGGCTTCTGTCACGGCTCCGGCGCTGCGGGGCTCCGGCGGTCTCGCCCCTCCGCGCCTACGCGGTTTTGAATTGCACTCTAGGGGTAGGGCAAACAAGACTACCTACGTGGAGTCTATATACACATAACTCAATATGGCATCATAATTAGGGCATGCAATTCCGGTAAAATAAAAATTACCGGTAAAAATTCGGTAACTAAAATATTTTTACCGGTAAACCGGTAAAACGGTAATTTTTGTATTTTTTTTTAATGTGATATTATATCAATAAGATTGGGTAGTCTAAAAGCAAAAAATAATTAAAAATACAAGGTATAAGGTGGTAAACATTTTTTGGGACGTGGGCCGTAAAAAAAAAACATGTCAGTACCATCCGAACGCGATGTCGTCGACAAAATGCAAGAGAAACGGCTGCAATGGTTCGGCCATGTAAAAAGGAGACCACCTGAATACATCGCCAATGTTGTGTACTCAATCTCAATATACCCGGTCAAAGGCGCAGAGGCAGGCTGAAACGGTGGTGGTTGAGTGGCGTAATGAATGAAATGAAAATCTACGAACTTGAAGAGGAAGATGTCCTGGATAGAGCGAAGTGGAAGAAGAAGATACGGAAAGCGGACCCCGTCACAAGACGGGATAAACGCTAAGAATTACCGTGAAAAAAAAAATCATTTATTTCATTGAAGTGAAAGCCCTTTTTTATGGTAAATCGTCGGAATTTTTTATGGACCATGGTTTTGGCCCTGCGCGTGGAACAACTCGGGCCGCCGACACGGGTCTGTTGTCTATGCAGATGGAGGAACGATGAGCCACCCGAACTCACCGTCCACAGACCGACGCCTACGGTGGCCGGGAGTCGTCTCTCGACACTCGGCGCCCGTGGTGTCTTCGGCCCACTACAGCGGTTGGGATGAGAGGTGCGAACTCGCAGGCGCTCCACCGTCTCCTTCTCGAGCTGACTGGGAGAGACTGAGAATGACTGTTTCGCAGAAGGAGGCGACGGCTTCCCATTCCCTCTCGCTTCGGACTATGGCTTGAACCAGGGCCGCACGCGAGAGGTCGTCGCTGCCTATTGGCTCGACGACGACACGGCGGTACCCTTCCCAGGCAGTGCACACCTAGACTGTGTGCTCCACCGTGTCCTCAGTGCTGTCCGCATGGTAGTGAAGTAAAAGCCCTTGCTCAATAAGGTCATAGAGTAGGTAAAATAAGCATAAGCTACATTTTTATCTAATAGGAACTGACAGCTATGAGGAAATTCAGATTAACCGAATGAATAAAATTTGTTTAGATGTTATAAATTAAGATCAGAATGAAGATTTGTATCTAACCTAGAGATAGTTAAGGAGCCACATAAGTTTACTTTCCTAAAAAATAGCAACTTTAACACTCTTACAATATGTAATGTCTGCAATATTACATTATGTTCAGGCTACATAATGAAGATTTGACGTTAAATGAACAATTGCTATATATTATCACAAAAACGTAAAAACCGGTAAATTACCGGTTACATATTATTTTTACCGGTAAATTAAAAATCGCGAAAATGGGCGGTTTTACCGGTAAAACCGAAACCGGTAAACCGGTATTGCATGCCCTAATCATAATACTTTATTTAATAATAAGCCTACATTTTAAGGCAACCACAGTGATTTATTTAGGAAAAATAATACATTATTTTGGTCGTCAAGATTTGGTGATCATTTACTAAATTTGGTGGTCGAATAAAATTAAAGTGGAGTCGTGACTAAAATAGCTGGTACTATTATATTTTTAGACTTTATTTTTCTGGTGTTCAGTAGATATTTTTGGTTACAAAACTAAGGGTATCAAAGCATTTTATGGTGGTCAAAATATTTATTCCCTTAACTAATATGTATTAGGATTTTTTTTCAACTTACAGTGTTTATAAAGTTTTAATTTATATTTTAATTTGTTTTAAATTATAAAGTTTAAAACCTAGTTGAGTACATTATTTCTTCATTTACATAAAAAAATCATGTGTTAAAGTATCCAATATTTATCAAGCGATTGATGCAAAGTTTAGAAATGACAAATTGGCAATTAATGACAAACCAATCTTTCAGTTTCATAGAAATATTATAAATTAGATGTCAATGTCAAGCAGTTGATGCAGAGTAAATATAACCACTCATGAATTTGTGCTTACTCTCAGCTTTTATCTGAATTATTGCAAACATTAGTATACAATTGAAATATAGGTTCTTGGAAATGCATGTAATTTAGGAAGTAAAATGTGAGTATTTTACATCCTTGTTTGTTAAAACTTAACTGTGGCCAACTTTAGGCCTCTGCTCACCAGCTGGATTGTGGTAGCTTGGAGGAGACCTTTGTTTGTATGTATGGATGGTATGTACAGTGGATAACAGACATAATTATTCAGACAGAATTGTGTTGCTGGGGAGTTTGTTCCACCACTTCTTCTTCCCAGCAAAAACACATAGGAAGTGGTGAAGGGCGGGCGTTTTGGGGGCTGTCTTTTGTAAATTGACGTTCGAAAAGTGCTGATTTTCAGCCTACTTTGAATAAATGACTTTTGATTTTGATTTTTGATTTTGATTTTGATTTTGATTTTGATTAACCTATAGCTGAGATGATGATGGAGAATTACTCCTTACAAATGCCAGCCTATCCTACTTATATCCTACTTCCTACTTATATTATAAATGTGAAAGTTTGTGAGAATGTATGGATGTATGTTTGTTATTCAATCATGCAAAAACGGCTGAACCGATTTGATTGAAATCCTACTTATATTATAAATGTGAAAGTTTGTGAGAATGTATGGATGTATGTTTGTTATTCAATCATGCAAAAACGGCTGAACCGATTTGATTGAAATTTGGTATATAGATAGGTGATACCCTGGATTAACACATAGGCTACTTTTTATCAACACACCACGCGGGCGAAGCCGCTGACGGAAACTAGTATTTAATAGGCTAGATTTGTATAAAATCAGAAAATATGAAATAAATTACTATCATTCAATAAAGGATAATGTTCTATTAGCCGCATTAGTTCTCTACGAGATAAGAGGAGTAGGTACATATAGATAAGTTTATCAACATTCACAATAGCATGAATGTCCATTGTCATTGCAGTCAAAAAGTTCATAATACAACAATACCTCTTTGGGTTGCAGGAGTGGTCACCAACCAAATAATCGTTGTACCTACAGGATAGTGGGTATTGGTCAGTGGGTCGTCTTGTATTATCTATCTCCCTGTAATTAGTGTTCAATTTTCAGTTTGAAATTAGAAAAATATAAGAAACGCCTTCCGATTCACAACAACCCTCAAAAGTTTCACATTTCACAACGAGGGGTTTTTCAAATACCGTAATGAAAAAATAAGGAAATAAACTAAATCTTACCTTAGGTGTTTTGACGATATCCATAGCAGCAGGTCACAAAAATCGATAAAATAACCAATTCACATCAAGTCAACATATGTTTAGGAATCATAAATTTCCAAACATTAAGTCCACGAACACAAAAGTGTCTGGAACACAGCAAACGAACGATATAACCGTACTTTTGAGTCTTAATTCAACAAGTAAACCAACACAACACAAACAGAAAAATCAAACCAAAAGTTTGCTTACAGTTTGCAAGATTATCTCGATTTGACAGCTGACACATTTGCCAACAAAAACAGTCTGTAGACGTCACAGACTATCAAAAGTACGACTTCTAAATTCAGTAACTGATTGGCTCCATTAGCTCATGATTTGCAGTGATCTACGCATTAAAGACACGCGTAATTCTCACTAGAATTTGTTTGAGTATATTTCGAACAGTTCTCAAATAAGTATGTTGTTGTATGAGCGCCTTAAAATCTAAGATATACGCAGATAAACTGGGAATTTAAGACATGAACAAGATTTTCATCAGCTCTTGGAGTAGACTAAGTACTCTTTGTATACTTTAGTACTCTTTGGTAGATTATCATGCCGTACGGATCAATGGATCACAGTTTATATAATGTAATGATAGGCGCGGTCCGACACGACATATAGATAAAGATAGAGAAAGATTTTTCTCTTCGAAGTTCTGCCGGGTTTCGGAGGGCACGTTAAATTCTCAGTTAAACAGAAAGGCGATCCAACGTAGTTCGGGAAAGCAGAGGGCCTCTGCTTTCCCGAACTACGTTGGATCGCCTCTGCCAGAGGCAGATAAGGTAATCAGGTATTCCTTTCTTCTACTTCAATCTTAAATATTATTTGATCAGCAACCGCTTTATCAATTTTTAACTATTTTTTTTAAACATAATTGTTAGTACCATCACTATCTATTGAAGTCGGGTTATTTTATGCGATAATAAGGCACATCCCTAGCAACTGTCAAAGTATTTCGTGACGTCTCTGACTCTCGCTCGTATTTGTTTGCACAAAATTTCGCGATAATAATAGACCAAAATATTTTCATCTTTGTGTAGATTAATACAGCATAATTCAGCAAACATGACTTCTACAATGCCGACAGAAGAGCGTCGCCGAAGGGTACGTAGCAGCTATATTAACGAGTAATAAAATATAATTATTTTTATTGAACGACTATTCGCAAAAGGGTGAATCATTGTTTTCGCTATTATTTTTGTCAAATATTATGCTAATGAACGTTATTTTGTGACCATATACAAGTTTGTCAACCGGTTTTCTGTCACAAAACGAATCTTGTTTTGCTGTAAGCAATATTAGAGCGTAATTTGTATTGATTTGCGTAGCTGGGAATTTTCCAGACTCGTCTAGGGATTCCTGAAAAATTGTTTCACACAAAGGAAGGTCAATAACCCTTAATCCAAAATACCATTTCTTTATGTTGTTTTTAAGTATAAATGGTGATTAACTTGGCCTACATGAAAATTTACTAATTGAATTAATTTAATTAGACTGATAAGGCTAAACACAGAATGGTAAATCAACTTCTTATCAATAGTTGTAGATAAGTTCAGGTATATTGTGGCAGGAGTGCAAAGTGATTCATATATTTTTATCATACATGAGATGTATTTACATATTTTTACTCAAGATACCTACTATTTAAGTAGAGGAAACATTTTAGTACTTCACCAACTTGATATAATTAAATATTATGCAATACTTAATTAGAAATAGAACAAAACTCCAAGTAGTTCTTAATGTCACCTTATTTGTAAACCAAAAAGATCTATTCAAACAAGTCTAGTAGATTTTTTTATAGATTAGTTGTTTGTCTTTTTATGATGATGTAATGAAATGTCTATGGGGTCTTATTATAATTTTCCTTAATAATTAATTGTATTGTTAAATACTACCTCAGATGAAAGACTTGTATGACAACACTCAGAATACTTTTTGTATGCTCTGTATAACTTGTACAAAAACAGCATTCCTAAGTATAAATGAATAATATTGTGTAATAATAATGTCAGTCTGTTTTGTTACTAAGTTTCTTTTTTATGCAATCATTATTCTAAATCTCCATTAATAAAAACGTCAGGTGCCTTCTAAATTATATCATCATACAGACATTCAATAAAAAGATATTTGAAATATCAATGATTATTAATTTTAACTTCTTTCTTTTTTATGAGGTTGTTTAATAACCTTCTTTTTTTTTCATTTATTTATTTTTAAACATACAAGTTACATTTTTAAATATCTATATATATAAAAGAAAGTCGTGTTAGTTACTCCACTTATAACTCAAGAACGGCTGAACCGATTTAGCTGAAAACTGGCAGGGAGGTAGTTTAGAGCCAGGAGAAGGACATAGGATAGTTTTTATTACAAAAAAGAAAAATAAAAAATACAATTTATTCCGGACATACAGCGCCATCTATTGTTCAAACCAAAAATCTGCCGGATGCCACTATTCCACGCGAACGAAGTCGCGGGCAAAAGCTAGTTAGTTATAAAAATAAGTTCATTTGTTCTGCAGTCAGCAGTGTGCGGACTCTCCTATCCAAGGCATCCAATTCAGTTTGAGTCCATTTGAGTATGCCAAAGGAGTACATCAAGACTGGCATGACCCAACCATTATAGGCGCGAACCTTGTTGCCACCTGATAAGGAACTTTTTATAACTTTATTCAGGCAGCCAAAGAAACGTTACCGTAATAAACCTAACCCCTCCGCCATACCCAAGTATTTATATGTATCGTTTGCGGAGAGTGATCTCAGGTTTATAGAATCTGAGAGTTGTACTCCCTCAGATTCTACAATTTCCCCTGGCTTTACATGCATGATTGCACATTTGTCAACACCGAATTCAATTGTTTTTTATTATTTTTATGGATAGCCAATAAGAATAAATAAAATAAATAAGAAATTACTGCTGTAAGTCCAAAATCATATCATCGCTTTGAGAGTTTGATTCAAATCACATCAGTACTTTTACTATCCCACCACAGTACCTTATGTATTTATTCCACATAACTAGAATTTTTCCCTTGCAGGTGCTCTTAGGCCCCCTACCTGCGGGCTTCCTCCGTGCTGATGGGGCTACTGACACTGTTGATGCGGATTACCAGGCTGCTCTCGCTCTTCAACAGCAATTATGTGGAGCTCAAGTGAGTTCTCTTTGTAAAAGTACTTAAGTCTAGTGTCGCCTTTATCAGTTTGCAATTACATTGGCAGTAGGCCAGGCAGAATTAGCTATTATAGTGAAAAGTATGTGTTTATGACTTTGTTTGTTATTTTGCTAATTAATAGTTGACCCCAAAATAGTTGGGAAAGGGCTTAGTAGATAATGATTAATTAATATTTCTTCTGACGATAAATGTATTTTCTTTCTTCTCATTTAACTAGCAAACACTCCCTCTTCCCGTCTCACTGCCACTTTAAATACTCACAAAGAAATAAGACTTATGTTTACACATAGAGTCTATATTTGAATGACTACCATGATCAGTATTGGGAACTATGCCAAATACAATAATTGGTTTGTTCGATTTTCCATGTTTGACTTGAGCTTGAATTTTTTCTACTTAAGTTGAGGATTAATGTATTATTTTCAGGTCCCAGCGGCTGGTCCCCCTTTGACAGCAAGGTTGAGCATTACGATAGCACAGGCTAAACTATCTAAAAATTATGGTAAGTTTTTAGTTCCCTAATATTTTATGTGATATGTAATGTCATTTGTCTACAACTAATATCTACCTATCTAATTTATAGTGTTTTTTTATCTGTAGCTTTTTTACACCCCTTTTTTATATTTTAATTCAAATAATTTCTTCAGTTATATTTACTGACACTCAAACATTATGCTCATCCCATCCACAGTCGATAAACACTACAGTGATGACTCATGAGTGCTTTAGACAATTACTGTACCTAACTATGACGGAAGTTACTTCTATTGGAATTAGGCTATTTAGATTCACACTCTTTCAAGAGAAAAAAATTACACCACCCAAAAATAACCACTGTACACCATTTCCTGGTGTTGTGTCTGTAACGAAGAAGCAGAAATAATCTAACTTCGCAACAACACGACTCTAATACAATTTGTATCAATTCACTATTTATAAATACAAACTTAACCATTTCCCTCTGCAGGTCTAACGCGTATGGACCCGTACGTGCGGCTGCGCGTGGGGCACTGCATATATGAGACTCACACCGACCCCAGCGGCGGCAGGACACCTAGATGGAACAAGGTTATTCACTGGTATGTTGAGGAATAAACTTTAATATAACAGCCATAAAAAAAGAAACATTTTAAATTGCAAGCTGCTGCCAGCGGTTTCACCTGTCTCGGAGGAATTACTCCTCGCTTCTGGATAAAGAATAAATGTGCTATCTAACACTGTATTTTTTTTTTCAAATCGAAAATTTTTAATTTTAGCATGTTCAAGCAAACAATCACTATCAAATAAACTCTCGTTTTGAGATGAATATTTGGGTGCCTAGATAGATGAAAAATGGAGATAGACAATATTATTATTTATTTTATTCAGGACACAGTCAAATACAAGAAACGTAAACAGGATAGGTATAATAATTTCATAAAGACTTCGAATTCCATACAAGTATGAACAATAGAATAATGGGCATAGTATTATTATCCGGGAGGTAATTCCCTCAGAATGTGGAGTACTAGATTCGGGATGTAGAGGATATCAAATACTTCTAATACGCTTGTCATTTTATTTAAAAAGAACTAGTTTCTGCCCGCGGTTTCACCCGCATCTCGTGGGAATCTCTACACGAACCCGGATAAAAAGTAGACTATAAAAAAATCATTATTATTATTATGTATATCTCTGCCATGCACTCGGGACTCGGAAGGCGATCGTGGGGCCGAAGCCAACACGCTGAAGCCCTTTTGAGACAACTTTGATGAAATGGCGACACAAAACCGACCACTATCCCTGTATACACTATAGAAATGTACCCAAGGACAATCCCCGGTTCTGTGCTAAACTATTGCTAACTATGGATGAAAACTACTTGGGCTATTGTGGACCAATTTTTCGACGCCCTTTAGATAGATTTAGTTTATTTTAAAGTAAATTACAATTTATTTATATTTTACCATAGTCTTAAGGTGCTAATAATAATAATATGTGTATGGTAGTTTGCTGCCCCCCGGCGTGAACTCCATCTACTTGGAGATCTTCGACGAATGCTCGTTCACGATGGACGAGCTGGTCGCCTGGACACACATCACCATACCACCAGCTGTTTTACAAGTAAGCTATTACAACAATCGCCTCGATTCATTATTAAGTCTTTTTTTTAGATTTTCTGCTATTAAAAAAAAGTATTTAATATCTATCACTAACAATACAGACAGTCTACAGATTACACAATCTTAAAAAAAAACACTGAAATGCTGTGGACATAAAAAAAAATAAAAATCAGGCTTAACCAATTTGACTGTAAATTGGTAAGAAACAGATTAGAGCCAGAAGGCACACATAGGTGACTTTTTAGGCCCATACGCAAATAGCCTATAATTTTCCGGTTTTCATTAAAAATGTGTTTGTTTCAGGGAGAAACATTTGACAACTGGTTTGCTCTCAATGGCAAACAAGGAGACGGCAAAGAGGGTGTAATCAACCTGGTCCTCAGTTACTCTGTAAGTATATAATATCTACACAAAAACTTATTTGAGTGCAATATACAAGTTCTCACTGGCATTTAACATTTATTTTATATGGTATGCAGATAAAACTGCCTATTACTGTCTCTGTGTTCATAAATATCAGTAATATTATTAATGCAAAAGTTGAACGGTTGAAAGATTGAGATTAAATATAGTTTGTTGTCAGATATTTATTATCTGGCTATAGGAACTATTTCCATGCAGTACAACATATTATCTGATATACTTCCGTGCCTGTAGTATAGCCATCTAAGCTAGTGTATTAATATAAATCCCTCTATTCCCCCAGGTGGGCCCAGCAGCGGTAGCAACATTCCCCCCCATGCTAGTGGTCCCCAGCACCGGCATGGGGTACGCCGCCATGCCAATGTACCCCGCCCCGCAGCCGCATATGCAGCAACAACAGCAGATGCAACAGATGCAACCGCCCCCGATTACCGCTGAGCAGTTGCAACAGGTATTTTATATTAGATAACATTAAACTGGTCAGGGTCTAAGAAAATAAGCTTGGTTATAGCTAACAAATATACCTGATGGATATACTATCGTTTTAACCTAAATAAATAAATCTTCATCTATCTATTTCCTTACCACGGAGTAGGGAAAGCGGAGATGTCATAATGCAGGTAGGCTAGGTCCTCGTCCCGCGACCATTCGCATTTTGGCATGTATGGCACGTCCGCTAGTTTTTTTTTTCTCCGTGATCTATACTTATACATATATGTATTTTATACCATCGTCATATTTTCTAAAGAATACACTTGAAAATGCCATGCTATTTCGGGGTTTGGCAAGGTTGGACGGAATTCCCAATTCGATTGATCGAAGTTATGGTTTTAGCTGGTTAAAACTAGTTATAGCCGCCCTTTGGGTATTAGCTGTAACATTTACATTAAATTCGCCTACATCAGAGTGTTATATTTAAGTTAAACATAAATTCACTTTTACAATTCACAGCATTTCTTTTGTTTGTATAACTTTGACTTTATTTACCCTCAGTTGTGTTACTTAAACATTACCTTTTATACATTTTCAGATCGAAGAAATGTTCCCAAGCATGGACAAGGAAGTGATAAAATCAGTTTTGGAAGCCAACGGCGGCAACAAAGATGCGACTATAAACTCACTGTTGCAGATGTCGGAATAATATCACTATATACGCAGTACGTATCATGACATGTTATATATACAATATACACTCGCATATTGCATTATATTGACGTTTAGTCAACAATATTTAATAACGTATAGGTATATTGTTAAAATGAGATTCAACTTTCAAGCATATATTTTAGGGTATTTGTAAATGCCGAATACTGAAACGCCACTCAATCAAGAACTGTTCAGACATCATATAACTCAGTCACACTTAAGAATGTTTCTGCAACAGAAATACATTTAAGTTGAATAACGTTTTAGAAGAAGGCTATAGTTATAGCCTACTTATATTATCTGGGTGCGCGGAGTAGCTGCCACGGGACCGGCGAACCGGACCGGATAGGGCCGGCGGAACCGTACCGGGTAGGGCCGGCGGAACCGTCGTAGAACTTAGAAATGCATAATTTTCTCTAACTTCTACCTAAAATTGTGTGGCGTTTAAGTATTCGATCATAATTCAAATACACCTTCATAATTTGTTTTCAAAATATTTATACTGTATCTGGGCAGAAATCCGTAAAAATCACGTAGTTTGCACATACTAAAAATACTCTTATCACCTCGTATAATTAATTGTTTAAAACGCATAATTCCCCAATTTAATATTTTATATAAAAACAGTAGCTCGCTTCTGATTAGGAAAAGCAATTTTGCAAGCGATCTAAATTTTAAAACTACGGATTTCAGCCCGGTTTTTCGTAGGGTGTTTCTGCTAATCACAAACAACTTTTTTTATATTTATTAGTTTAATCAAAATAACTTGACAGCTGTTTCAAACTTCACACCGACATTTTAGACTTTTTGGCCTTAAGCTTTGGTTTCCTAGGAAAGCGGTGCCGTCATGTAGCGGCCGTAATACAGCGGTGAATGACGTCACTAGAACGTTGTCTATGTAAACAAAATGGGGCGGTTTCCTAGAGAGCGGTAACTGACGCTGTAACTTCAAAAAGCGGTGCCGCCATTTGCATGACGGCCGTCTTGACGGTGTCAGATAGTTTGGTGAACGTTTTATTGACAGCGGTGAAGCTTTTTTAATACGTATTTGTGTTTTTTTTTTTCGGAACAACGTCAAATATGAGTTCCAACTCTTGGAGCAGCGAAGACGACGAAATTTTAATAGATTTCGTTCGTAACCACGAAGCAATAAATAATATAAAAAGTAAAGATTATTGAAAAAGTCAACTAAAACAGAATTGGTGTCGTGAAATTTGAGAAATATTAAATAAAACAGGTTAGTAAGTATAACACAACTAACAAAAAGTTTATGACGGTGTGTTAAAACGGCCATGGATGGAACTTTCCACATGTCATCACCGTAAAGACGACCGTCTATTTGCGTCCGTAATATTACGGCCGCTATATGACGGCACCGCTTTCCTAGGAAACCCAAGCTTTACTACAAAAACTTAACCACCTGTTTTACACTTGTCTAAAAAAATTGTGTGTCAACGTCATAATTTGACATTTTTTTAGACAAGTCTTAAACTGACGTTTAAAAGTTTTTGTGGTAAGACGGTTAGGTTTTGGAGGTCAGATAGGCGGTTGCTCCTTGTAAAACACTTGTACTCTGCTGGTGATGTTTTGCTACTGAGATTGAACTAATGAATATAAAAAAAAGTTTCTCTGGAAAAGCTGTTGTTTGTAATCATGAGTAGAATCATGTGTTCAAGTGTAGGTCACTAATTACCAGTCACCCTATAAAATCCCTAAGTAAGAGCAACTATAAAGGCCAATACAAGAGTATTGAGAAACACTAATTTTTGCTACTTTCAGCAGTACTGAAAACGTTCATAAACATTTATACTGTATAACTTATGTGAAGAAAAATCTAGAAATTTAAAGCTTTCGGCCTTATTTTAGAAACTGTAAGCAATTTGATACTAGAGTATTGTACATAATGTTTTAACCGACTATGAAAATATGGTGCAATCATTGCGTTATTTTACTGAGAAATAACACATTTTTTGTAAGATGTTCAGTGTATAGGAAACCTTCGAAATTTTTCTTATTTTTACTGTAAAACCGTTTTTTCTTTATGTGGCATACTATTCTACATATTTAGATTTTTTTGCTCAAAATTGCCAATTTAATTTTTAATTCAATTTTTATTTTAAGTTATTCCAATTATTATGTGTTTAGTATCTAGATTAATTACTATTATTGTGATTTCTGTTATATTTTAATTTTAAGTAAATAAAACTAAACATTTGGCACGTTAAATGCTAGTAAACTTTCAAAAATCTATAATATCTAAGATAAAATTATTATATATTAAGGAATGTCCTATTATTCTAAATATACATAATATAAATATCTACTTAATCATTATTTAATTGAAATATAAAATCTTCATAATTTTGCGATGTTTTTTAAGCTTTTGTGTTATTCGTTACAATTATGTTATCTAATAGTTGTAGTTAAGGTGCTTTATAAGAGCGCTTTCAAACTAGCAGATTATCACGAAAAAACCTGAAAGTGTGAAAACGCTCTTAAGGTTATGTTATCGTCTTTATGTCACTAATTTCAATCAGAGATTCTCTTAATTCAAATCAAGAAACACTTTTATACAATGGAAGTTTATTATTGTTTTTGTACTGAATCAATCTATCCTATTCTGCAGAACAAATGTGTAAGCGTACTAAAATAATAATTATATTGTATCCATTCGTAAAAGTATGACACTTATACATAAAAAGGTACTCTGTATAGCTCTGGCCTCGACACGCGAAAGCTTATACAATTTTGTGCCAAATTATTTGCCATCGTCGCAACATTGCTTGAATATAAATATATCATTGTTGTATTTATTTGTAATTTTACAATGTATTTTAAAAATGTAATAAATTATTAACTACTTATGATGTTGTTTTATTGGTTGTCTATAATCGATAGTGACTGTCTCTGAAACTAACTTATTGGATATGCTAGCAGAAATGCACCGAAATTACTAAACCGATTAGAAAAATCTTTCATTGTTGGAAAGCTACACTCTTCTCAAGTTACATAGGCTATATTTTAACCAAGTGCGGGCAGTAGCAATCCCTACGGGACATTGGTTGAACGATAGGAAACGGCAAGTCCAAAAATGCAAACATATTATAAACAATCATTTATTCACCAACATCCCTTTCCCTTGAACTTTCTTTTTCTTTTTAACCCCCTCTGGCACATCTTTGACTTTCACATTTTCAGCTTTCCTTTTAATCTTAGTTACCTTGCCTATAAAATCTTTGAATCTTTCATCTTTTTTCATGAGTGTCTTATTGACTTTCTTTAAGCCATCTTTGATGGAGGCGTCAATATCTTCATTTTGAAGTCTGTCCTCATTTTGCGGTTTTGTTGGTTGAATTTGTGATTGGACCTCCTTGATTTTGGCTAGTTTAGCCTTTTTGGCAGCTTTTATGCGTTTCCGGCGCATCTCTTCGAGTCTGTAAATGGATAGTAAATTTGATTATCTGGATGGAAAAATCTAACAGACGGCACATATGTTAATTTCTTATTCCATTTTTATGCTTATAAAGAAATGTAGGTAAACTTTTAAATGCATTGTAACATCTATCTTTTATGTTATGCGCTGTCTGTATTGTCTTTATCTGTATAAGCCGAAATAGTTTAGATTAGGTATATTTTAACCCGGGGTCCTTTTTCAGGAAGCAAGATTCACCATCTTTAACTTTCCAAGCTGGTTTTTTTAAAAAATCTGAAAAAATTAAAATAAAAACTACGAAAGATCCCCTCACCCTTCCTCCATCATGTCAGGGTCGACTCCGGCCTGTATCCACCGCTTGACGCGGTAGTTCCTCTTCCTCTGCTCGAACTCCTCGTTGTCTAACTGCGCTTCCTGCTCTCTGCGCGTCACGCTGACGGTCGTGAAGATTTTCACTGCCTCGTCATCTGAGAAAATGATACGTTAGTTAGATAAAAAATCCATACCAAATATTATAGGTAGATGAAGTTTGGTTTGAAAGCAATGTCAGGAATAATTGGTCGAATTAGAAAAAAAATGACGGTACGATAGCTACTTTGAGCAAATCTTTGATTTTCCCAATATATTTTTTGTTTATTTGTGAAATTATATCTCATTGTTGGGAAACTTCACTATCTCTGAGTGTATGCCATATTTTGTCCACGTACGGGAAGCAGTTCCTCCGGGACGCGGGTAAAACTGGGGGAAACAGCTAGTATAACGACGAAGGCAGGTTTTTCTAACCGTATCCTCATAAACCATCATCCTCCGAGCCTTTTTCCCCAACTATGTTGGAGTCGGCTTCCAGACTAACCGGATGTAGCTGAGTACCAGTGCCAGTGCAGTGAGTATCCTCAGAAACCGTACCCTTAAAAGAATAAGTTTAGGTAAAATCGATTGCGATACTTACCATCAATCTTGTACTCAGTAAGCTTGGTTTTGATGGCGTCTTCTATTTCTCCCAGTCGTAGAATATCATAAGGCGTGATGAGCGAGATAGCCATGCCACTTCTACCAGCCCTGGCTGTGCGACCTACCCTGTAGAGAAAAAAGTTATTTTGAATTAGTAACATTATCGCCGGCCCCAGCATACTTGGGGAAAGGCTGGGCAGTTGATAACAATATTATAGGAGGAGTACATAATAGGAATACATAAGACAGTTCATAAGAGGAGTACATAAGGTGATAACATAAGAGAGTTCATCCGAGGAGTACATAAGAGAGTTCATAAGAGGAGTACATAAGAGAGTACATAAGTGGAGTAAATAAGTGGAGTTCATAATAGGAGTACATAAGACAGCACATAAGAAAGTACATACTTAACATTTCACGAATTCACGATTTGGTAAACTTTGAACTATAAGGATTGGTTGGAGGCGCTTGCGGCGCCCTAAAAATACCTGTGAATATACTCCTTAGGTTCCAACGGCAACTTATGATTGACCACCAAATCGACAGTGGGTATATCCAGCCCCCTAGCCGCCACGTTAGTAGCCACGAGCGTACACTTGAGGTTGCTGCGGAATTGCGTGAGCGCAGCCACTCGCTCCCTCTGACGCATGAACCCGTGCAGGCACACGTTGTCCATAGATATTGCGTTTAGCATCATTGAGAGGACTTGGCATTCTCTGGAAGGGGAGAGGTAATTTGGTATCATGTATTGTTATAGAAAATTAAGAATTCTAACACATGCTGTAGCTTCAAGATTTGTCAAGAATCCCATAGATAATATATTGCACCAACAGGTGCTTTACCAATAGGTGGTTCACTGCTTATTATTACTAGCAGTGAATTTACTTATTTTTATAAATGCTCGAAAAGCCAGCAGAGAATGGTCAGGCGCCTTCTTGAAAATCAAATAACGTAACACTAGGCATGACCAAAACGGACATTCGGGTTCCTTGAAGCATCTGTTAAAGATAGGTCTCGATTGATTGATGATTTGGTAAAAAACAATGGGAGGTTCTCAAGAAGGCATATTCAGTAACGTTCCTTGCCCCCTGAACACCCGCAGTTTAGCGACGCTACTTTCTTAGGAGTTTATGACATCTCCGATCGTCATTTTGTTCTATATAGTTTTACAGCATGAAATACTTTTATCCTTCAGAACAAAAATTACGTTCAATATTAGACATTTGACAACAACAAAATAATCTTACTTCTTAGTATCAGTAAAAACAATAATGTGACTGCTCGGCTTAGTCTCTCGGTACTTGCGTAATGTTTGCACCAAGTATACGTCTCGAGCATACGCGGGACACACCACATATCGCTGGTCTAGAGTGTTCACTGTTAGTTGAGTATCTGTCTCTGTCCAGGTTAGAAGTTTCTGGAACGTAACACACATATAAAGATAGGATAAATTCTTTAACTATTTTTGTAAGTTGACATCACAGCCAAATACTTCCACTGCTGGATACTTCCACTGCCGGATAAAGGCCTCCCCACGCATATTCATCATGCCGGCGGCGTGTTGGTGAGTGAAAAATTATTATAAGTACCTAATATGCACAAATCTAAGATTCAGGATGGTGTCTTCCTCCAGTTAACATTATATTAACAGTAAAAATACAATAACACCATCTATCTTTATAGTTAAGAAAAAATTGATGGATTGCCTGAAAGATGACATGAATAGGAAGGGAGTGAGTGTCAGTATGACGAGTGACAGGGGAAAATGGAAGAGGATGACCTATTGCGCTGTCCCCAAATAAAATTGGGAACAGGGCAGGAGGAAGCAGATCTTTTCACCAACATTCTTGGAACTTGTATTCTCAATCTTGTAAAGTTGTTTTTAGTAATGAACTTACCTCTTTATTAAGTGGCAGTAGTTTAGAGTCTCTCACATCATCTGTGATTGTGGCCGAGAATAGTAAGTTCTGTCTCTGTGTGGGTAACGCATTGAATATTGTCTCTAAGTCATCTTGAAATGATTCACTGAACAGTCTGAAAAATAAATAATGAAATCTTACTTTTAGGCAGAAAGTGAAGTCAGTAAATTTCACTAAGAGAATCTCTTACTTGTCTATCCAAAATAAATGCAAAATTAACATTTCTTTTGAATCTGAGTTCAGATCGGAAAATGAGTTCAACCAATCTTCATGCATTTTTATTTACTAGCTTTGGCAACATGTAGAAAGGAAGAACAAAATAATAAACCAGTATGCTTTTCAATCATGAAACTGCTTACCTGTCTGCCTCATCAAGCACCAAATACTTAATCTTCTTCAAGCTGAAGGTGTCACATCCTGTGATATGGTCCGACAGCCGCCCTGGCATGGCTACAACAATGTGGGGCCTCTTCGCCAGTTTTAGGGACTCTTCCAATTGATCTGATCCTCCAGTCACAATGCATACTCTTAGTTTGAGCGGCTGGCCTAGGATGCTGAATTGGTCTGCAATCTAAAGAGTCAAGTACAAGGGATAATATAATTTGAACTTTTTTTAAGTAGTTTGCAATAGTTTGTAGTAGTTGGTGAAGAGGAAAGTTTATAGAACAAAAAAGCACTGGAGCATATAAGTTCTATAGACTTTTTTAAAATACCAGTATGTATATCAAACCAGATACTTACATGAAATGAAGTCAAAAATATATTTATTCATATGAAAAAAAGTTAAAGTGCTTTTATAAAATAATGAAGTAGATAATGTTTATTTTTGTACAAATTATTTAATCGGATTCTAATAATTACCTGATAAGCTAACTCATGTGTTGGAGTCAGTACCAATGCAAAGATTCCATAAGGGTCTTCAGCAAGATGCTGCAGTATAGGCAGAGCAAATGCAAAGGTTTTGCCCGAACCTGTCTTAGCTGCACCGATGCAGTCATCACCAGCCAGTATGCGAGATATGCAACCTTTTTGGATAGACGTTGGACTTCTTATGCCTAAAATTATTAAAAAAATAATACTTCTGGAGGCAATTAAAAAAAAAGTATTAACTGAGAGATAATTTTGACCAAGTAAAGATGAATAAATTGTTATATACAAATTGGCTTCCAAGTTCCCAAAATGCAATCAAAACTGTTATTGACTTGTGTACACAAAACACTACATACCGAGGCTAAATAACTGCTTGATAAGCCAAGTCTTGATACCAAGCTCAGCAAACTCTTTTCCATCGTTGTCATTCATTTTGAATTCTTTGATAACTTACGATATATTTGCCATTTATTTAATTTGTAAATAACCACGCACATACACAACACGAGTTTAAGTGAAAATGACAGATGCACGCCATGTGATTTTGACATTGATGTTTGTTAATTCGTTCAAAAATGAAGTAAAACGTAAAGATTTCGAAATTATTTTCCAACGCACTTTTTTCACTGGCCATAGAAGATGTTTCACATGCCTAAAAGAATCCACAAAATATTTACTTATTTCTACGTGAAAACGTTGCTGTATTGATACAAAATTGATTTTCGGACCTCAAAAACCACCTTTCGGACCAATAAAACCCTTTAACGCCGCCCGGCACGTCAATTTGATGCACGTCACGTCAAGCGTCAAAAGCAAAAAGCAAAGCGAGTGGCCGGATCACGCATCGAGTGCGTGTTTGTCGCTTTATTAAAATAAATTTTAGTTTGTGTAGTGATACTTTGTGCTACCGATTAGTTTCTCCCAGGATCCATTCAGTTACAGTTATTAGTATATTTTTGTGTCCAGTCTATAGTTTTTAACGGTAAGTTGCGTGTTTATTATTTAATTGATTGTTAACTGTGCGCGGTGCAAATGTGCAGATATATCTACTAAGCTATGTGCACTTTATAACTGGCCGGCATGAAGGGAAATTCTAGCGAATGCATCTCAAATGTTTAACTGCAAATTCTATTAAGAATTCGGGATTTATTTATGTCACAAGTTTGTGTTGAAGGTTAGGCAAAAGATCGTTTTTAAAAAATGCGGGTGTTTTTTAAAAACGATCTTTTTCTATTAAATAAATCATTTATTGTAGTATTTCCTACTAAACAGATTAAGACTCATACTTTTCCACACCTAAAATTAAAAATTAAAATCTTTATGATACATAATGAGTGAAAATATATCTATTTGGGTCATATTTGATGAGTTATGGAGTTCTTTAAAAGTATGTTAGGGCTGGCCTTGGAACTATTTATATACTGCATTAGATAGCTTCATGTTTGGCATCACTATTTCCTCACAATGTTGCTACTTACTCGCTGTTACTACCGACTTTCTAATTTAGGTGCACTATTTTTATTTTATGAATTTATCCTAATAAAACATATACAGGAATGAATTTTATCCAGTGCGCAAACTTTGTCAACGTATAGTTAAATAAGTTTTATAGATACGTATATTTTTATTTTGTCGTGTTTTAGTACAAAAAAGAAGTTATTGATAGCGAAAGATGTTTATTTTGTAACCGATTGTACGGTCACAGTCGTCATAGTAGGCACGAGTGGCAACGCGAAACCGGTTTACTGACGCGAGCGCTGCTCCAAGCGCGAAAGAATAGTTAGTATCCATATTTTGCTGATTTTAGGGCGGACAAAAGAATGAAAAAAATTTTTTTACTGATGATGCAGATATGTTCCGTTAATGATTCTGGACCACCAGTTTTTTTTTGTGCACTGCTTAAAATTCATTCCTGTATAGAGATAATGATAATAAGACATAAATAACATAATAGTTAAATCTGAAAACTTTTATTTAAACTTACCTAATCCATATTCAATATGTGATAACCAAATAGAAAATTGTAAGAAATGATTATTAAAAATTGTGGAATGACAGGAAAAACTGGACATAGCTATGTTTTGTTTTAATTAGATCCCTACAGGAATATTTCTTAATAGATTTTTAATGATTTGATTGAATGCAGTTGAAGAAAATTACAAAATAAAATGCCAGGGCACTGCTTAGGCTACAAAAACTTCCTAATAAGTATTACATTATTAGGAAGTTTTTGTAGAGCCTTTTTTTTCTAAATGAAATATTTTAAAATAATACATTTTAATAAACAAATACAGAAAACCTTAAAACTAAAATCAAAACTGTATTCAATAATTTATTAACAATATACATTTATTACCATTAACACTAGAAATAACACAATCTTTCAATAATAACATTGTAACATTTTCTAATAAAACATTTACCTGGGTTAAAAAATAAAACAATCAATGACTAATTAACATTTATAAACAAAAGTATGTATGTAAGTGTGATAAGTTTGCGCCACAGTTCAAAGGTCAGCATATTGTCAGACACTGAAACCATTAGAAATTACAATTCATTTCAAATGCGTTTGTTTTTTCTTTTACTTGTACTAACTAGGATATATATATATCTATCTGTGTATGTAAAAGAAAGTCAGGCCGGTTATGCTGAACATTATAGGGGAGGTAGCTTAGTAAGGAGGTTTCTGTCACCATCCAGACACGGGGAGCAGTTACCTCGGGAAGCGGGTGAAACCACGGACGGATGCTAAAACTAGACTATGTTATTGCTCAATTTGTATTTATCTCCAAACCAAATATTATCTAAATAAGTCAAGTCATTTTACAAAAACCCAAGAAAAATACGAAAGTAACTAATTTAGTCATGGCAGGGAGGATTTTAGTTAGCGGTTTCACCCACATACAATAGGATCTACTTCGGGCACACCCTGTTAAAGTAGTCTATAGCTCCCCTTGACAAATGGGCTATATAATGCTGAAATAATTTTTCAGATCCACCTAGTAGTTTCTGAGATCAGCATGTTCAAACAGAACTCTTCAGGTGTATAATATTACTTTAGATTATTTTCATTTACAACCACGCTTACAGCTTACTATGCAGATTAGTACCCCAATCTATCATTACTTTCTCACGTAGTCAGACCAAGTCCGAAGCATGATTCTTATCTCACTGGACTTTGTATTCTATGATTTATTCTTTAAGTCTATTGAACTTTAGGTACTGACACGTACCTATTTGTTGTGTAGACGAATGAAGTTTAAATTATGGATAGTAAATGCAGTTACTGATTGATAAATAAACTGTATGCTGTAAGCGTCCTGTGTAGTTTCATCAGTTTCATGTTTTTCAAGTTTATTGAATAACTATGTACATTTCATTTTAAACCAATGTTTTTCTCAAAATTCCAAATCACTCATAGTTTTAATTTTATAAAGTGGTTTACATCACAAATTTTCAGTTCTTTGTAAACCTGAAATGTGAATGTGTCTTACTTTTTTCCCATTCGTACTACTACTTCCTACTGTACCAATTACCAATATACGAGTTTTTATCAGGTCAATAGAACAAGATTTGAATAACACAAATACAAATCCTATCCTGTTTACCTTCACATATATTTATTTAAGTCCATTTTTATACAAAGCATACTGCAAAATGCAGTAGAGTGCATTCTAACTAGATAGTAACAACGCCACTGAATGCCAGCCAACACGCACCGCGAACTAGTCTACGCGAGGGTATCGAACCCGCGACCCTGATCTCAAAACGACAGAGACAATAACCGACAATAAGGCAATAATTGGGCAATTGCAGGAACATCAGTAAATGTTATATATTACATAAAAGAAGCTCATTGTAGTCATTATATTTGCTTGCGACTTAGTCTGAATTCATAGATTGATTTATCCAAACTTTTTGCTCTAGCAAAGAGAAGAATAAGCGAAAGTAAAGGTACTAAGCTACTTGCATAAGTCTTTCCTAATACTCATCTTAACATTGGAAGTGTGTGTGTGTGATTGAAGCGACATTCTACACTAAACACAACCGCCAGTACAAATCAATGCAATTTTTGCCAATTTGCATCTCAAGGAGCCATAATCACAACAATCTTCAGTCAGCATAATACCTATGACTATTATTGAAACTGTAAAGAAGAATAACGTTACAATCTCAGAAAATGGTCTATCAGTTGAAATTGTACTAAATTATCGTCACGAGAGGGACCTTATTTTAGATATTTTCTGTTCAGTGCCCAGAAAATAGAGTAAAATCATTCGAATGGACGCCTCGGTATATAAAGCATCTTCGGTCGATTTGTTAAGTGTAAAATCCTCACATAAAATATCTTGAGGCAAATCTCAAATTCTTTAGCAACAAAAAGGTTTTTTTTTTTTCATTTTACATATTCTATCAAGAAAAGGATAGTACGGCCGTGCCCGCTTTGCTCGAAACTTGTCTGGGCCACTGACATGCCCCAGATTTTCTTGTCCTAACAGTGTATCTCTTTTATTTTCAGGTAAACTTCAAAAAATGAGTGCCTTAAAAAATGCAGTGGCTCTGTTTGTGAATCACGGCAAAGTTGGAGCGAGGGGCAATGGAAAGTTTGTAAGTACTATTTTATGCATGTACGTAATAGTTTGAACACTAGATTATAAACACACTACGTTACCTTTGCTAGAAACAGTTATTCCTGTAGTTGACGGCTAATCTATTATATCATGTTGTAATTTACGATACTAGAGCCAAAAATAGACCCCTGAGGTATCCAGGGGATCTCTCAAAATACTTATTAGTCTGAAGAGAGTGCGTCCGTTTCTTCTTAGGTACCTATTTCCGAAAATATTAAATCCTTATGTTCAATACTTGTATTCTGCCGAAAGTCTAAAATAATTGCCAAAAACTGCTATATCACCATGCTGTCTCTTGTCAAACGCTTTCACTAAATACACACGTGAAATGTTACATAAGCAATGACTCGATGCAAAGCAATATTTTCAATTATTATCAGATAAATGTGCAACAAGAATGCACGCTTAATTCCAGTGATAAAAGAACGAACGGTCTTATTTACATAATTGTGTGTTCATTGGACTTTGAACCTGTTACAAAGTGTAAGACGATCGGAAACGTACGAATTCTGGGTTAAAAATACTTACTCTTACACAGACAGTACTACACTATGCAATAGAGTTTGGGCTATCTAGCCATCCTAGTCGGAAGCCGTCAATTTCACATGAACATATTTGAATATTGACATTGACCTTTCATATTTGACCTTGGAAATGAAATGGTTAACAATTTTGTGGCAGTCAATCCTACTTCCTACTTATATTATAAATGTGAAAGTTTGTGAGAATGTATGGATGTATGTTTGTTATTCAATCACGCAAAAACGGCTGGACCGATTTAATTGAAATTTGGTATGTAGATAGGTGATACCCTGGATTAACACATAGGCTACTTTTTATCAACACACCACGCGGGCGAAGCCGCTGGCGGAAGCTAGTATAATATACTTCTGAAGTACTACATGTGTGATGATGAATACACGTAGTATGTAAAATTATGTTAAATCATTTTTAACTGACTTTTTACTGCTTGTCCTGAAGCACAAAGGGCTTTGTGAATCTGACGCCTTGCCATCAGGTCTAAAAACGATTTTCAATTAAATATCCACTTGTCCAGTTGTTGCTGAGTTCTATGATCAATTCTCCAGATATAAATGAGAACGGGTAAACAAAACTATTTAAGTACCATGTAAAAGACCTTTATAAAATCATCTATCTATCTGTTTAAAAGAATTCTGTCTATTCTGAAATAACATCGTTAGTCTTCTATGATCTAGATTCTGAACCTACACTAACACGCATGCCTTCATCGTCTCATTGCGTGACGTCGCGTGAATAGATGCATCGTATGTTCCGTCATGCACTTGGCAACGGGTGTCGTGACGTCACAGTCACGTGGGTAGCCGATGCACTATCGCACCATGGAGTGCGTATTGCGTTTTACGTTATAGGTTAGTGGCGCCAATATGTGTTACTATAGTGAGGTAAAATGTATTGTAATTTTTCAATTAGGTCACTATTGGTAAAGTTTAATTCTGCCTAAGAGGATTGTTGCCAACTTAAGATACATAATTGAAACCCAGCCCCTTTATATTTCTAAACCAAGTTTTAACTGTTCAGGGTCTAAAACTATCTAAATCAAGTTATAAAACAATGGTGATTAAGGAATTTCGCCAGTAGGTATACAATGTCAAATGCAAAATCATACTCATAAAGGGTTGTTGTACATTCGTCATAAAGTAAATTCGTCACGAAAAAAAGTATGTGTAAATTTGCCACAATTCTAATTTATACAATAAATTTCCAATATATTAATTTTGTTTATTGTAAATTCGTCATATAGGTTTTATTTGCACCGATAGCACAAAAAATAAACACGAAGTAGAATAAACTGTTGTATATTTTTCAGAATCACATCAAGGTTATTGATTTACCTTACATTTACAAAAAAACAATCACAGTTCTCGAGTGAACGATTTGCCTAAATCTTAACAATAATAAGATAAACAATAGAAAGACATTAAAACACAGCAATAAACATCTTTTTTATTATTTAACATAAGATTTATAAAGAATCACAGTTCTCGACTTGCTGACTTGCCTACAACAATATAGATAAATATAATAACCTAACATCTACGTAAAAATCATAGTTCTCAAGTGGCTGGTATGCCCGTAACATTACGAAAAATAAGAAAAACAGTTAGTCTGTCATTTGATTTACGAATAACATTACAATTACTTATAAGAAAAATAATTACATCAAAGTTATAATCACTTTTTTTCTTAACCTAAGTAAAAATCACAGTTTTGAGTGGCTGAGTTGTCTATAACAATACAAAAATAATAAGACGTATAAGTAGGTATATAAACTTTGTAAAAAAACTATATTTTAATGTAATATATTGATTGGTAATTAAATGTTACATGTTTTTAAAATGCTGCAAAACAGTTTTTTAAGAACTTCAGCCAAAGACATTTTATCGTAATTGTGCAAAATAGTTTTCAATTCTTTATCATATGCTATGGATCTTATTAAATCTTAGAGATAGATAATATAATCTAGTAGTGATTTGTACAATAGCATTAAATAATAAAATACTTACACCATGGCTTCCCGAGCTTGTACCAGGTTGATGATCCATTTTTTCAAAGATGCACTATCACAAATCACATTTGGAACATATCACCACAAGCATCGACAAGTTCAAGGGAGTCACTGCGCTATGTAATCAGTTGTTTTAGTACGATTTTTAACTCGAGCCAGTAAAATGACATTTCTCGCGTTGCAAGGTTTTAGTCTCAAATAAATAGTGAATAAAATAGCAACCGTAATGAATAAAAACGTATAAAATTATTTGTATATTTCTGACTTTCTAGTGTTCATTCCTCTGAATCTCGTTATATATTGTTATTTCCCCAGTTTTTGTATGTATTAAATGTTTACAATAAAAAAAACGCTTTGATACCTACTAAAATAAAGCATGACTAAACTTCTAAGTCTATTGATTGCCGAACACCACTATTGTAGTGGGTCACCCTTTTTTGTGTAAGTGACAGTTGCATCTGTCATAGTCAGTCAGTATCAGTATATTTAATTTCGAGCGCTAAAATCTTGCTTGCTATCGCTACTGAAGGAAAAAAATGTGAATTGAAGATTTGTGACAAATTTACAATAACCCTTATGAACCTGTAACGAGTTTACACATATTTTTTATACATGTGACGAATTTACTTTCAATGTATGGATTTTTCAAAATATGGCGAATTTACTTTGTGACGAATGTACAATAACCCCTCATAAATGTGTTGTTGTGCAAAATACGAGTACTAGGCCACCAGGAGTAAACAGGAACTGTTTTGTAACTAAAGTAAACAATGCACTTGCCAAATGCACTGCAAGTAATATTTAACCTTAACCACAGATTATATAATAGTTACTACCTTAACGTGCTAAAAATAGAAGCTGTTTACAAACAGCCTTTGTTTTGTTATGTTACGTTCTTCGTGGGCTAGACCTACACGATTTTTATTACGACTTATTGCCGTAACATACCTTACATTATTAATTAACGCGTAGTTTTCTAAATCTATACTAATATTATAAAGCTAAAGAGTTTGTTTGTTTGATTGTTTGTTTGTTTGAACGCGCTAATCTCAGGAACTACTGGTCCGATTTGAAAAATTCTTTCAGTGTTAGATAGCCCATTTATCGAGGAAGGCTATAGGCTACTTTTTATCCGGGTCCGTGCCGAGGTTCCCACGGGATGCGGGTGAAACCGCTGGCAGAAGCTAGTGCGTAATATGCGTTTGACCTTCTCCAACTTTTCCTCCACTCGTACTAAAATCTAGGATTTCACTGGCTCTTTAATTTTCCTTATATAACACGATTTTACACGATCCGATCCGATCCGAAAAAAATTTGATTCTAATCAAATTTATTTTTTGAATTAAAATCAATTAGTAATCAAAACTGTACTGACGATTGAAAAGTTGTAGCAAAATGTTGCTTAGATTCAATATCTGGAAAGGCCAAAATCCTACAAAGCTGAATGCCGAGTCCGTTTAATGTTTAGTTAACTGACCTTTCTGACTGACTTTATCCGTACTTAATTCTATATCAATCATAATTTTTTTTGGTAAAATTTCAATCATCCTCATTCAAGATTCAGTAGAAATAAGGAAGTATTATCCCCGAACACATGATTCACGACAATCGGCATTTGTTCTCGGTTCGCGTGGAAACAGCCAATATGACTTAGTTATCATCATTTGTATGGGACGACCCAATCAAACACACGCGATGTTCAGATGATGTTCATATTGTTGCTAGTAAATCATTGTTATTGAGAACTAATGTAGCTGCTAGGCTATTCGATTTGAACACTTATTCATTATTATTATTGAGAGCTGATTTAAGCGGCTACGGTAGATCTATACTAATATTACAAAGAATAAAAAATATTTTAATATAAAAAGTATTTTTGTTTGTTTGTAATACAAACCCAAAAACTGCTGGACCGGTTTTTTTTTTCACTGTTGTAAAGCTACATATTGCTTATGTTACTCGGAAAGAGCTTTACACGCGAGTGATACCGCGGGGAAACAGCTAGTTCTATACATATCTACACTATTATGTGAAGACGAAAGACTTTACAAGAGGAGTAAACGTAACGTACTAAATCATACTGATTAACATCTAGAGGTATAGGCAAAATTGTATAACCGTTAATGGGAAGTATTTTTGCCCCGGGATGCCAGTGAAATCGCTAGAAACAGCGAGTACTGTGAGCTGCAAATAAGGCAAGAAACATGATGCGATGCTGAAACTGTATCTATGAAACTCTAATTGCAATTCTTTATTTGGTGCAGTATTCGAATTCTACTGAGAATACCTACTACACAATCTTAAAATGCAACTGTTCTAGCTTTATAAATTGGACACTTTTGGGATTATTTAAGCGTTGTTTAACTATATGTAAAGGAAATACAGTTCTTTCAAGGTCGGAAGACGTATAAAACAGTGAAGATGATTTACAAGCTGTTCCGCCCGGGTGCATTGCGAAAGCAGCGCTCGATTCAACTCCCGCGCATGTCTTGTCTACTCGTCATTTTTCTCGGAAAAATCGATTGTCACTTTGAGTATCCCTTAATTGAGTCTTAACTTCTGCGGTTATGTTATTAACAATATATTAAGTATGATATAATTATTTTGGTAGATAAGCTACGGCGTGATAACATCTATAAAAGATGATTAAAGCTGCATCCGTTTCAGGTGTTTTGGCTTTGGCACTTGCGCTGATGGCTAACAAGGCCTATACGGGAACGACATCGCCGGTCGCAACGTCCGCAGACAAATTGAGTTTCCGATGATGTTGGAGGTTGTGCCATTCGTTGGTGACGTAGATCGCATTTTTTGGAGAGCAGATCGAACCAGGCACTGTCATGCGCGACCACTCCATCTGATAATTTTTTCCTCCAACTATCACGGTCATCAGAGACTTTCCCAGATGTTCGGGTCGATTTTAAACAATACCATGTCGCGTTTAACGCTATCTTTAAATCGCAACAATGGTCGCCCAACTGGTCGCTTGGCGTCTGATATTTGTCCGAAGAGAGTTTTTCTTGGCAAACGAGAAGGTTTCATCCATTGCACATACCCTAGCCAGCGCAATCTTCTTTGTTTAAGAAGTGCGGTTATGCTAGGCATGCCCGCAATACTAAGCGCCTTCTCGTTTGTTACTCGGCCCAGACAGTATTTGTATGTTAGAATCGCATCATGATGGTTTTGTGATAACTATCTCCAATTTGATATGATATCAAAATAACCAACCAGTTATATCTATAGACTACGATTTTGTGTACATATAGATAGTGCTACATTTTAACCTACTTTGTAAATAGAGTATAATTAACAGTGGCACGAAATTGAGAAAGAAGTGCTAAGGTAACTTTTTTAGATAAAATTTCGAATAGAAAAATAAAAAAAGAATGACAAAAAGGTTTTGTCAGAAGTGGGATTCGAACCCACGCCCTCAGAGAGGACCAGAACAACTCTACCCACGTTCAGTGAGCAAGGGATCCCTTGAGTCTGGCGCCTTAGACCGCTCGGCCATCCTGACACATGGTAGCGATGTCGAAATAGGCCAGTGTATTATGTTGCATTTTTTTTTATTTCCTTTTTGTGTTTACTTGAAATGACAAAGCAAACAATGTCTGTCTATCTATTCTGAGTCTGAGTTCAGATGATAAGCATAAGAAAATTAATATATAAACGAAATCGCGTAGTTTACTATATTGTTTTTAATTACGATTGCAGCAGTGTACTTAAATCAATATGGCCTGACTCTAATTAGAGAAAATCGTTCGTCAGTTATCTCTGTTTCTTGAGAAGTATATTTATCTTTAATATATTTTTTTAATGAAAACAATCTTGCTTCTATCAACGTCCGTGTTTAAAAATCTGGCAAATATGGAATTTGGACCGAAGCCCAAGTCTTAGGTTTTTATAACCAATGTTTGTAGTAACCTGAACCAATACATAGCATGAAATGTTTATCATAGTTTGAATAGCATATATAGAAATTGCAACTATTTCAATGAGGTGTTGCTTCTACAGCGCAGATTCACAACATCCGCATAAAACTGCCAAGTAGGTAAAATCGGGCATTAGCATTAGGATTTAAATAGACTAAACTAAATAGAAAATTGTACTAGTCATACTGAAACCATTCGTTTCCTAAAAACGGATGAAACACAAATAAATAGGGACAGTAAAATAGGACAGAATATTAGTTGATGGATCACGGGATATTCAAAGTTTAACTTTTTTGAACACATAGTTCACAAAATGTTTCTGCTTTCTGATCGACTATGACGAGTTAATCTTTCAAGATTTAAAACAGTAAGCCTATATAAAAAACAATGATTGAATAATCCGTGAACGCAGGACCCTACAAACACACTTAAACGTCTTTTCACTCCCCGTGTAGGTACCTTGATTGGCTCGCAGATACTATTTCGCATATTATTCAAACACGAGCCTTTTTTTTAAAGTTAACCGCAAAAGATAGTTGCTATTAAGTACTCACTTCTTATAACAATATTTCCAGTTTGCACAACACTGGGAGGTTTTTTATCGGCCGTCTCGAACTTGGCCGTGTCGTTGACGTCTGACATTGAACTTGCCGTTTTGCAGTATTGCTTGTTACGTGATCAATTATGTTCTATTACATAAAGTACGTTAGAAAGATAACTAGATCTTTCTCGCGGTTCCACCTTCGATTCGACGCAAGGGCGGATCCAGCTTCGGCACCAGGGGGGGGTCACACAGTTGTGATCAAGTCACAAAAAATATTAGATAGAATTCAAATATTGATTTATTAATATTAATTATCAAGCAAAAGTTGCCGACATTTGGTTTTATATAAATAATATTATTAAAGCGTAGGTATACTTCTTATAATATAAAAGTATACACATCAATACATAGTATAAAACAAAGTCGCTTTCGCTGTATGTCCGTATGTATGCTTAGATCTTTAAAACTACGCAACGGATTTTGATGCGGTTTTTTTTAATAGATAGAGTGATTCTTAAGGAAGGTTTGTATGTATAATACATGTAAGTACCACGGGCGAAGCCGGGGTGGGCAGCTAGCTAGCTATGAATACAAAAAGCGCGAGCGCAGCGAGCGCGAAATTTTTACGAAAGTTAAGAAAAGTGTTTTCATGTAGAAAATGGCCCGAGCAGAGTGAGCGCAATTTCTTGTAATAATATGATACACATGCGAAAACCAAAAAAGCGCGAGCGAAGCGAGTGCGAAAATTTTTATTCAGGGCAAAGACTAAGGTTAAAAAAAGTGTTTTAATGTAGAAAATGGCCCGAGCTGAGCGAACGCAATTTCTTAGACTCATTAATTGTAACCGAGAAATTCAAATTTTTATTCAGTTCGAGGACTAAAAGTAGATGAAAGCGCTTTCTTGCTATATAACAGATTACAGCACAAATACAAAAAGCGCGATAAACTTTTGATAAGTATTGTGTACGCAGAAAAGAGCGCGTAATGTGTATGTATGTAAAACATTTTTTGTAAACATTTCAATAATTGTCTTACTACAGGTAAGGGTTCATGAGATACAGCATGTAGACAACCCGGACAGCGGAAGCGGATTCTTAGTAACAGCGTCCCGTTTCCTCCTTTTGGGTACGGATAAACTTTATCCGATAAATTTTTTATATTTTAATTTTTTATTCGATAAAGAGTAAATAAAGAATAGAGAGCGAGCGCTACGAGCACGAATTCTTCAGCAAAACTACTCTACCTCTATCTATCTGTATACCTATTCACTCGGAATAAACATTATCTTATACTTACTATATGTATACCTAATGGAACAAAAACATAAAACTTCGTGTTTAACCATTTCAATTAGTGGTCCACCTAGGTCCTGGACCTGGCCCAGGGGGGGGTCATGACCTTGTGACCTACCCCTTGGATCCGCCGTTGATTCGACGGGACTTCTTTCGTTACTCAGGCTATCCGGTTTCCTGGGGACAGTGTAGCTTCCCCGTGAATGATTTTTTTGGAGCATTTAGGGTGGATCCAAAAAAGATTTTCTTCTTGATAATATTAGTTTAGAATCTGTAAATAATATGGCTACACCATTGACTAAGCCAATGGAGTTAGTCAGTATGGATTATGGCTATTCAGTCCCTCTATTTCTTTCAAAATGAAATTATAAAATTCTGAAAGATCATGTTGAATGAAGTTAATCAAAGAGACGTAGAGATATATAACCGTTTCAAATACTATGATAATTTCAGAAATATCATGTACTCGAAGTGAAAAGACTATTTAGTGATGATACAGACAATACGGAAGACCAGTTAGATTATACGAGTGTGCTATCTACTGAAAACAAAACGAAATTGAGCCTCTGCACAATAATCGACTCGTAATCAGTAATCGGTTTAGCCTTGAATGTGGACTTGACAATGGATAATCGACATAACGGCTAATGTTGATGGTAATGCTGGTAGCATTATTAGGATCGACAAGACCCAATTTCTAGAAGGTTTTCAACTTGTAACGTGCTTTCCAAATAAGGCCAAATACCTACTACAAAAGACTTTTCTATGTGACCATCTCAGAATTTAGGAAATCTATTTATTTATTTTTCTTAGCCTTTATTGTCCAACTTATCTTAAGAATGCTCCCACCAGTCAGGGTTGTAGGCGTCCAGATCATCACGCCATCTCTTCCGGGGCCTACCTCGTCTGCGGTGGCCATCCTGTGGTATCCACTGAGTGACAATATTGGCCCACCTGTCTGGATGCATTCGGCTGACGTGCCCAGCCTAGTCCCATTTTAATTTTGCTGTTTTTTGGCCCACATCGAAGATTCCTGTTTTGGTGCGTATGACGGTATTGCGTACTCGGTCTGTCCGTTTGATGCCTAAAATACTACGCTCCATTGCTCTTTGGCAAACCTTGAGCTTGGACTTCTGACACTCTGTGAGAGACCAAGTTTGTGCACCGTAGGTTAGGACAGGCAAGATACATATATGTCGACTAATTTTCGCTTGAGTGAAAGGGGAAGGTTCCCTTTCATGTAGTGCTTCATGGACCAGTAGCTCTTCCAGGCATTCTCGATGCGGCGATCGATTTCCCTTTCCTGCCTGTTTTCGAAAGAGACTAACTGGCAGAAGTAGATGTACTCGTCGACATAGTGGAGAGCTTGCCCATCTACCTCGACCCTACGTTTTGTGCTGTTGGTCATTGTTTGTGTCTTGGTCATGTTCATTTGAAGTCCAACCTCTCGGCCTGCTGTGCTCAGGTCTTGGAGCATTTGCTGGAGCTCTTCTGATGTGGACGCAAAAAGGATGGTGTCATCAGCAAATCGCAAGTTGGTAAGGTGTGAAACAGAGTGATCCACTGTCACCAAACTTCTTCACCTGTACGCTGGAGGAAGTCTTTAAAAAGCTAACTGTGCAGTGGACAGGTAAAGGCGTCGTCGTCGGATGCAAAAGGAAATCTAATTAGAAGTTTTAAAACCATAAGTGGGTATGGTTTATATTTTGGATGAAACGGTACGTAACGTAACGTTCCTATTCCATCCGCTCATGGTAAAACAATGTACTCAGCTGCATTTGGTAAGACTGGAAGCCGACCCCAACATAGTTGGGAATAGTCTAGGGCTCTAGGCAGATGATGTCCTTTCCCCATTCCATCCGAGTACCCATAGTCCATCTGGATGGATCAGAATTTCACTTTCGACCAACCTTCTTTTAAGTGAGCCAGAGAGCGAGAATTTTTAGAATACCTAGCCTTGTTTTCAGTAGCATTTCTGATCCGATCAGCAATCATAAACGTGTCTTCATTGATAAAATTCAAGTCATAATACACACACGTGGTGATTAGATATACCACGCATGATATGTGATTCATATTCCAATTACCAAATAATGCGATTGCGAATATTTATTTACTGTTGCCTTTTTCCTTAATTTAATATTTACATTTTAATTAATAAATTGATTCATATTCATAACGCATCGTGGTCAATGTAACTATGTCTATTCTAAACAACTTTATGACTTAATAATTTCTGAGGATTAACCTAAATTTTATTAAATTAATTCTTAATTAAATTCTATATTTTAAATAACATATGCCAGTGCTTAGAATGACTAATAATTTGCCTTAACACTAAAAAATGCTAATAAATTAATTCTTCAATCTCACCCTCTCTTTTAACCAGCTTTAGCACTAGTGTTTATTCAGTATTCTTCTTCCTCTCTCCTACTATTGATATATGCCGTTCCCGATAGGGGATAGTTGTGACTAAATTATCTATATACCACCAAGCTGTATACATTGTGGTACACAATACAGAATTGACAATTGAATTGAGACAAGTATGAGGAAACGCATTTATTGATCCCTTTAAATTTTTAAACAACCAATAGAATTTCTTTATTTTTTCTTCTCAATTTCGCTTTGGTGGAAATCTGGCCTTAGACACACACTTTTAAGATATCCAAAATAAATCTAACTATTTCGCCCAAATATCGAGCATTGCCATCCAACGTGGCAATGCTGCCAGCCTTTTGGGTACATTACCGAGTTACAGCGACGAGGACCATTTTTTTGATGCTCTTTATTAATTTTAATCTGTATCTAATAAAAGTTGTAATTATATGTATTGTTCCCAGGCCACATTCCGTCCGCTGCTATCATGCGCCCCAGTGGCGATGGTGACAATGGACCGCGGTGCGCACACACAGGACATCACGAAGAACATACAGTACATCAGCAACGACAAGATCAAGCTTAAAGCTGATCCTGCTACTATGAGGTGAGTAAATTAATAGTAGTAAGTTATTTATTAGTCAATTCATCTTCTGCCTAGCCTTTCTTCAACTGTGTTGGGATCAGCTTCCAGTCTGACTGAATACAGCTAAGTACCTACTAGTGTTTTACATGAAACGACTGTCTGACCTCCTCAACCCAGTTACCCGGGCAAACCGAAACCCCTCGATAGCGGATACCTGGAATCCCAATTCTTCAATTGCAGCTTATTTCTCTACTCGAATCTTAAAATGATGAACTGGTTGGTAAAGCTTTCCCGGTAAAATCTCCGAATCTATTCACATTGATATTAAGATCGATGGAACTTAGTGGACATTTCAGTTTATATACTGTTTGTCAAGTAACTAGTCATAATATAAGAGTTACATAATTTTTAGTATTGCTCCTGATTTAACATCATTAAAATAATTAAAAAATATTAAATTTCGCTCGTAAACAGTATCAATAAATAATGTATAATCGTGCAATGAACGACCCAATGTTTTAATTGCACTAGTTGGCTAACTGCACCTATATGTATGCCGGGACGCTGATTAGAATTCATGCAGACAGGTTTTCCAAGGTTCCTTATAAAGCAGAGATAGTAGATATAAAATATTTTACTTAAAATATGACATTAGACCTCGTTCGTGACTATATTTCCGATATGCTATGTTATGACAATCGCAGCATATAGGCTATAGTCAAGCGCATTGTCTGATGAATGAAATGAGTGAACTTTTAGAAATACAGCACACTCAATCAAGAGGTTAATTAAGAACAGCAGCATTCCTAGATAAATGGCTGTAGCTCAGACTCAAACTCAAACGTATGCCTCGTTTCTTTTGGCGCACATATGTTCTATTTCATGGAAACATAAAAAGGCCAACTAAATTACTATTACTTATTACTATTTTCAAAGCTAGGCCAAGTGTTAGGACATAGTGAGCTGATTAAAAGCTTGCCTGGTCTTGTCTAGTTACTTCAAACTTCCCGAGGCTTCCCAGACCTAGCTGGTTAGTTCTACCTAGTCTACCGACCCTTGCGAGATAATCATGCGTAACAGGTCTACTATCTATTCTCGTAATGTCTCCGACACGTGACACTGCATGTCAAATGTTACGCAATATAGTACGATCGGAGATATAATTACACTCTATTTGTTTGTGTCACGCGAATTGAGAGCCAATCGGGGAAGTGGGTCGATTTGATGCTTTCAAACGGCACATGTGTTTGTTACTATGTTATGGCCGATTGAAGTCATGGTAAAGTTTAAAGGTAAAGTGCAAAAAATCTGGTCTTGTTTGAGCAGAAATCACGAGTGTGGGATGCCATAACATGTTGTGAGGAAATTAGGAAATGGCTGTAGTATAGGGTATACTTGCAGGGCTACGGGCAGACGATTACCGATAACTAAAAAACTATGCAAAATTAAGAAATGAAAATAAGGTTCCTAAAAATAGTTTCAAACTAATAATCGACTTGACAACTTCATCTGTTGTTTCCTTATTTTCTTATACAAAACGGGAAGCATAGGTCAGGCGACATAGGTAGGTCACGCAATCCTGCGTACTGGCACAGATGACAGAATATAATTCCTAAAAACTCATCCTCCGAGCCTTTTTTCCAACTATGTTGGGGTCGGCTTCCAGTCTAACCGAATTCAGCTGAGTACCAGTGCTTTACAGGAAACGACTGCCTATCTGACCTTCTCAACCCAGTTACCCGGGTTACCTTGGTTAGACTGGCGTCAGACTTACTGGCTTCTGACTATCCGTAACGACTGCCAAGGATGTTCAATGACAACCGGGACCTAGTTTCCTAAAAACTAGTTCTATTATTTTCGAACTTGTAACTTAAAATAATGAGTCGCAACGAAATAATATGTATATTACAATTTTAATTAAAGTCTTTATTCTCAGAATATTTTGTCTTGACATCAATGTAAAATAAATTTAAAAAATGGAAACCAACTTCCCAAAACATTGATAGTGACAAAATAAAAAATTGACATGGGTCTGCAGGTCTTTTGACTGTTTATTTTAACACCGACTTTGACCCATGTCAATTTTTTTTATTTTGTTAGTAAACATTTTATTTACCTACGACCTATTACGTTAAGATGCATAAACGAAAATAATAGAACTAGTTTTTAGTTTTAATTTTTCAAGAATTTTCCATATCGGTCTTTGAGACAAAAGAAAAATAACATCCACATGAGTTGGATGCCAACAGTTATTACATTAAGTATAGGAAAAATCGATACATGCAAAAAAGTTACAAGCTAATTGCAAAACCAATTACAGGCAAACACCATGTTCATAAAAGTACTTAAGTATATCTAAATTCAATTAAAAATAACTTGCAAACAATGCGACAATGCAGAAAAACTATTATATAAAGTGTTTACATGTCGGAAAATTCTACTAATAATATACTTTACTAAATCTTAAGATAAATCTTTTATAAGACCCTCTTGTCATCAGATTGGACAAACGGGTCGACAAGCCAATATGCGTCATGATCAACTGGCTTCTAGCAAGACAGAAACACGTGATGAAGTATGCTACATTATACCTGGAGCAAGGCTTCGACGTCGTCTCCGTGTCCTGCACACCTTGGCAGCTCATATGGCCGATGAAGGGCTCCCAGGTTTGTGACAAACTGAATTTTGATAATATCAATTTTTTTATTATTCGGTAAATGTAGATATAAACAATTGAAGTTATTTTACTGTCGTCAGTTTTATAACTAAAACCTGATCTTATTTCAAAATGTATTTTGTTTAATTCTTCCTCATCATGCCTTAATATTTGAAACACTAAATACTGTTTCATAACCACTGGATACTACTGACATTTACACTTCCTTCAATTTTTTTTTCTGGTGTATGCTTTGTTGGTTGTCCTTAAATAAATAAATAACAATTGACTTTTTCGAGTAACAAATCCTCCAATATAAATTATTTTATAATGAAACTGTCTTCTGTCATCGGTTTCACTTGTGTCTCGTGAGAATTTCTTTGCGAATAAAATGTAACTTATACCCTACCTCAATAAATTAACTGTATTACACTGAAAAATACTAAAAGTAAAAAAACTCTTCCGCTTTATAACATTAGTACAGATAAAAAATAAGGTTTCTTTAAAGAAGTATAACATTTACAGCTGGTAGCCGAAGACCTGATCAAGTTCATGGCTATGAATGAGAACGAACACCCTCTAGTGGTACATGGCTTCTCAGTTGCTGGATATATGTGGGGAGAGGTCTGCGTTCACGTCATGAAGAATAAGGAACTGTAAGTACCTACTATATACCCCAGCGGGGCCCAGTAGGGCCAAGGCCTGCCGGGCCTGCGGGTTATTCGAAAGAGATACCGCGGCCCTGGTACATAAAAGGCCTGCGACGGAACACGTCGGTTTTTAGTCAGTAAGAGTCTGACACTCCCTCACCGCTGCTAACCCATAGCGGGAGGGGTCATTTGATGATTTTTGACGTCGTTAAAAAAAAAAATACCTACTATATACAACATGTAACTTAATTAACGCACATCCTGAAATTAGTTTGTTCAGAATCGTTTACTGAATCGAATTATATCATTTTTAATATAGGTAATTTTTTATCCCAAAAATAATTAAAACTACGGAAATTATTGTCATATTAACCCTGTACAGTCAAAACAAATTCAAATAGACCGTAACTCAAAGTAATAAGACTTCGTGTATTGTCGGCTTTTTCCGTAGTTTCGGTATGTTGTGTCGAGTCGAGCGGCGCGCGGCGCGATATTTGCGTGCGTAGTAGTATGACCAAAAAGTTCTCCAAGAATTGATATAACTAATTTAGTAAATAACAATGCATATACATGTTAAATAAAAAATTCAGTGTATGTATTATGATTATAACATAATATTCTAATTGGCGTGTTTGAGAGTGTGCGTTAATTACGTTACATGTTGTATACATACGTACAGACAGAATTGTGTTGCTGGGGAATTTGTTCCACCACTTCTTCTTCCCAGCAAAAACACAGGAAGTGGTGAAGGGAGAGCATTTTGAGGTCTTGGGTTCTTTGATAAATTTGACCTTCAAAAAATGCTGATTTTCAGCCTATTTTAAATAAATGACTTTTTATCTTTTACTTATGACCTGCCTAACCTTTTCCGAACTATGTTGGGGTCGCCTTCCAGTGTTACCGTACAGCTGAGTACTTTATATGCAGCGACTGCCCATCTGACCTCATCAACTCAGTTACCCGAGCTACCTAACATCACTCTTAGTAAGACTTCTTGTCAGACTTGCTTGCAAAATACCACCAATTTAATGAGCTTTCCGAAACTCAGAAGTAGTCATCATGACAAGATGGCCTCCCAACCATTTGAGGATAAGATTTTCTGAATTTATTCCAAGGTCTTAAAAAAAATATCTATGCCACATGACGTCCACTGCCGAACAAAGGTTTCCCACGTTTGATTTAGTCTCTACAGATCTACGGATTTTTCTAAGATACCTATATATTTTTGATCAGTTGTTTATCTACCTAAGACTAGACTAACAGTTTACATAAGTACTTAATATGCATTGGAGCTAGAAGTTCTCAAATTAACTTTTATTGTCGTCTAGTTTAATGATGATTTAAGTGCATTAAAGTAACGCAATTTGCATGTAAATGGTTAATTAGGTTTATTTGATTAAACATACGGGAAACAGTACATGTATTTTAACTAGGAGCATACAATTTTATTTCATTAATTTTAATTCTGAAATCAGATATTAACATAAAACATTTCTTTTTTCTTCTGGTTTTCATAAATGAAAAGGGATTATAGAAACAATTTCTTCGACTTGAGCTTGAATCAACGCAAATATTCACGTTCACCCATTTTGAATGTCTTATCTCCAGTTATGGATGGATTGTGTAAAAGTCGATATGGTTAGAAAGAATGTTACTTGCGAGATGACGGCAGATAAAAGAGTATGGAAGGAGGAAACATGCAGCGCCGACCACGAATAAGTTATTGGGATAAGGGCAGGAGGATGATGATGATATCGCTGAAAACCAGCGCTGGGACTCTGTCTCGTTTCGGGTCGCAGCATTATGCTGAGCGAGGGCCTTATTGCGCGCTTTAGGGATGATTTATATTAGGCCGGGCCGTGTCCGGGGCGTGCCGTGTACGTGGCTCGTACGGGGCACGGATGTGAAACGTTACATACATTTTGTATGAAGTAAAAGCCCGGACACGGCCCGGCCTTGGCCCGTCCGGGCCACCAACGACGCTCGTCCCTTAAGTCGCATCTTTTCCTCTTCTATTCTTATTTCTGTTATGTTCTTATTTTAAGTGTGTATATGCGTCTTATATTGGACAATAAAACGTAATTTCTTTCTTTCTATATTTTATCTCCAGTTACCAGCCAGTAATGGACCGCGTGGTGGCTCAAGTGTGGGACTCCGCAGCCGACATCAGTGAGCTTGCCATCGGCGTACCAGCCGCTGTCTTCCCTAAGAACCAGATCATGCAGAAGACATTAAGAGCTTATATGGAGTAAGTGGCATTTAAATGTTTTATTTTACGTTCCAGTCGGTAGATCATTAAGATCTAAGTTTACCAGCTGGCAATTAAAGTTCCGATCATACAAGCAGCTCCTCGCAGCTCCTTCGCCCCCTTCCCGAAGAATTTTCTTCTGGATAAAGATATGATATATATGTATAGTCTAAACTATCTGTGTACAAAATTGTAGAAAGTGTCACTTCTGCGTTTACAATATTAGTAAGAATTTCAAATTCCTTGAATCATATGCAACCTATAGATAGACCATATAACACTCCATAAATGATTTCTATAAATACAAATCGCTAGAAACAATAAACTGATCAAATGAAACAGCACTTTAAATGAAGCCTATTAAGACAGCAAATAGACCAGCAATTGGCAAACAATTACATAAGGTCGTGCGCACACGTGAGCTGCACGTGCTCTCAATAAAACTAGCTTTGTTATATAACTGAGTATTCACTAAGCTCGTGCCATATTGTCGTAAAGCAACCAATCGCAGCAGTTGCTTATAGCTAATTCATCTGTCTTGCATTTCCCAAATTCCCAGTGTTAGCATGCAGCTTAGTATCAAACAAATAGTATCAGTGTCAAACACTGGTACCCGGATACCCGCCAACCCAATACTCCTTGGTCAGACTGGCTGTCAGACTTCTGGCTACTAGCCTGTGATTATAACTTTCAAAGTATATTTTCTTAACCGGTTTAATACTTCTAAACATAAAAGTATGACCAGACAGTCCTATGATAAAGACTAGCTGCAGCTAAGTTAGCTTCAATCTGTCTTTTCACCAACTTTTGTCCATATCAGGTCAGCTGTTTAAGCGCACAGGGCAAGCAAAGATACATTGGAATAAAAAATAAAAGTACGCAAGGAAGGATACCGGTAATTTCCATAACACAAGATTACAGTCTCCAAAACAAAATAAGAACCGAAAGAATGCATTCATAACCTAGTAATTTGACCTACAAATGACACCAATATCGGATAACATTCACTTCTAAATCACTCGATTAAGAATTATCACTAAAGGGAGAATTTAAAGATTAGCTGATGTTGCTACGAGAACGAATGGGTCATATCGCTTAATCGGCCGATCAAAGTGCAGTTTATGTTTGCATGCAAAGTGCAATCAGCCCTGTCGCTATGTCATTTATTTCTGTGTATAAGAACATATAATGATATCACAATTTCTTTCAATGCAATAACGGGTTTATACGGATAAACCCGTTATTGCATTGAAAGAAATTCTGACTCTTGATTTTTTTTATCAAATACTAGCTTCTGCCAGCGGTTTCACCCGCATCCCGTGGGAACTACTTCCCGTACCGGAATAAAAACTAGCCTATAGCCTTCCTCGATAAATGGGCTATCTAACACTGAAAGAAATTTTCAAATCGGACCAGTAGTTCCTGAGATTAGCGCGTTCAAACAAACAAACTCTTCAGCTTTATAATATTAGTATAGACTAGCTTCTGCCAGCGGTTTCACCCGCATCCCGTGGGAACCTCGGCACGGACCCGGATAAAAAGTAGCTTATAGCCTTCCTCGATAAATGGGCTATCTAACACTGAAAGAATTTTTCAAATCGGACCAGTAGTTCCTGAGATTAGCGCGTTCAAACAAACAAACAATCAAACAAACAAACTCTTTAGCTTTATAATATTAGTATAGACTGGCTTCTGCCAGCGGTTTCACCCGCATCCCGTGGGAACCTCGGCACGGACCCGGATAAAAAGTAGCCTATAGCCTTCCTCGATAAATGGGCTATCTAACACTGAAAGAATTTTTCAAATCGGACCAGTAGTTCCTGAGATTAGCGCGTTCAAACAAACAAACAAACTCTACAGCTTTATAATATTAGTATAGATGACAGTACCTGAGATTAGCAAGTTTAACCAAACAGATATTCTTCAGAACTTTTGCAGGCAGATTCATAGTCTAGTAAATAATAGTTTCTTAAGTGAAGTTTTTAGATAAGGTTTAAAATAAATATGATTTGTGACGATAACCGAGTTTAAAGTCTTACAAATCTCCCTAAACAAGAAAGCTTATCTATCACTTATCATTGTTTTTATAAACAGTCTTACTAATTCTAATCGTAAATCTTAGGCATGACGATACATAATGATAATTTGTCAGCCGATTTCTCATCAAGGTCGCACGTGCTAGCAGAATGAGAATGAATATTGGACGATGTAAATGAACTCGTAAAACCTCGGTATAACTACTATTTAATTATTGGTACCAAATATGTATTATTACTAGTCTATAATGTCCCACTGCTGGGCAAAGGCCTCCCCATCTTGCTTCCACACTTCCCGATCTTTCGACCGTGTCCACCAGCCTCGACGATAGGCGTTTAAATCGAAACGCCATCTCTTCCGGTGCCTACCCCGTCTGCGGTGACCATGCAGAGATGTCCACTGGGTGACAATAGTGACCAAGCTCTCCATCTTTTGGGTATCTATTAAGACAATTATACATAAATAGACTAGATTGTATCGGTCTTACTACAAAAACTTAAACATTTATTTTTATTTTATTTATATTTATTTAGGAAACAAACAGTCTCTTACAAACTAATGATAACAAAAAAAAAAAAATACATAAAGACTTTGAGTTCCATAACGTTAAACATGTGCCAAACACTTGTCTAAAAAAAGTGTGGCTGCAAAATGGACCTTATTTCAACGTCATAACTTGACATTTTTTTAGACAAGTGATAAACTGACGTTTAAAAGTTTTTGTGGTAAGACGGATTATGTTTTAATGTCCTGGGAATTCTTCTTCATTTTCAGAAGAAGCTTTAGGAATATTGTAATAGTTAATTTTGAGATACCTGTGGGTGAAACTTTGAGACGGTGGAAAAACACGATTTCTGGCGCCCGTTGTTTCTTTGATTTAAAAAAAGGAGTCTATACTTATGCTAAATAAAATCTTATTTATTTTTCTACACTTTCCTTGCAAACTAAAGTGAGTTGCCAACGAACAGTATTTAAATAGTAGGTATTTATATGTAAGTGGGTAGACTGTGTAAGTATAGAAGATTAATCATCAGGCGAGGTTCAAAGTGCAAGTTTTATATAAGAGCGCAATTTCATTAAAATACATAACGTTTGTGTGTTTTTACATTCATTTATGTAACGCCATATTCTTTCTAACATAACAGCTTTTTGAGATGGCCAGCCTAGACTGTTAACGAGACTTGATTCAACTGAATTGAGGACCACCTCTTTTTTAAGAAGTCGGTTAAAAAATATGTTGGTGGCTAGCAATATTAACATTCCCATAATTATGCAATTAATTCTCATACTAAGTTCATATTAGACTTAGTAATTAGCTCAAATACATTGTAAGTTAAGTACCACATGTTTTTAGATAAGAAAATATCTAGTTTTCTAGGCAAATAAGTTGCACTCAGATCTACACATATTAAATATAAATAAATGTTGCACTGTTTCATTCTGTACTGATACCTTTCAATGCCAGACAGAAGTTAGATAAAACGTTTTACATAAATCATATAATCACAATAAGACATTTCAGAATGGACTTTGATAGGGTCCAAAGTTCAGTTTTTGACCTATGTCCGCTTATAATCCTTAAAAAACGAGATATGTGAATGAACTCTAAGAAATATTTTTCTTATAGTATTTTCCTCCATCTCTTAGTGACTAATAAGGCGTTTAGAACTACTGATGTTTTATGAAAATTATTTACATGAAGTCTAAATTTTCACACGACACCCTTATCCTAGCTATAGTCGTGGTGGCCTAGTGGGCAAAGAACCAACCTCTCAAGTATGAGAGCGCGGGTTCGATTCCAGGTCAGGCAAGTACCAATGCAACTTTTCTAAGTTTGTATGTACTTTCTGAGCATCTCTTAGACACCAATGGCTGTGTTTCGGATGGCACGTTAAACTGTAGGTCCCGGCTGTCATTGAACATCCTTGGCAGTCGTTACGGGTAGTCAGAAGCCAGTAAGTCTGACACCAGTCTAACCAAGGGGTATCGGGTTGCCCGGGTAACTGGGTTGAGGAGGTCAGATAGGCAGTCGCTTCTTATAAAGCATACTGATACTCAGCTGAATCCGGTTAGACTGGAAGCCGACCCCAACATAGTCGGGAAAAAGGCTCGGAGGATGATGACCCTTATCCTAGCTACCTCAACTTGGCGCCCATTTAATCCTGGCGACATTGCAAACTATTTAAATAGGTGCCCCTAGGACATATTATAACGATGAGCGAAATTCTGACCTGCGATAACACTATGAATGACTAGAACAGTCTACTTATTTGTAAAACAATACACGTTCGTTCATAACTCTTCCGAGAACCAATGTCGGCTTGGCTAGGTCATGGCAAGTCATGAGTTAGGATGCGCTTTTGTTGTCTTGCTTATCTGTTGTCCAGGGTTAAATCAATGTCAGAGTTGATAATTTTGAATGTTATTTAACTAAATCCTGTGTAAGTACTGCCGTATTGCACACATCTCGAGGAAATATTCACTCGAAAGGCCATCACCCAGATGTACTGTGTCCCTTAGCATCATGGTTATGTTCTCAAATCTTACTAAATACCATCTAAAATCAGTAATATTTTCGATACGAAAGGAAGTGCCTCCTATAACTTAAATCTGCTAATGACAGATGGGAACACAATTTGCGGTTGTTATGGCTGGTTATGGTTTAGTTATAGTTAAATGGAACAACTCACCGTTAATTTCATAATTATATTTTTTAAAACAAGAACTTAAACCTTTCTTCTTGGAATCTTCCAGATACCACATGAAGACGTTCCACGAGGTGGCCACGTCCCACTATATCAGATCCTCGCAGCTGTTCCACACGAACCTGTGCCATGCGCCCGCGCTGTTCCTGCTGTCCCGCAGCGACCCCGTCGGCGCGGAGCGCAGCAACCGCAGTGTACATGATAGCTGGGTGAAGATTGGGATCAAGGTAGGTGTCATCAGATCCTCGCAGCTGTTCCATAAGAACCTGTGCCATGCGCCTGCGCTGATCCTGCTGAGAAAGAGTACCTGAAACGTACCAAGTTAGGCTTCGAATTGGAGTTCAACATCCTAGCCTTACAAATCTCACATCGAAATCGAAACTAAATAAATGCAAAAATAGAGAGATGGGTATAGAAGTTTTTAAGGAAAATTGTCTTGATGACAAAATTTAAAAAGAATTTATGTCTATAATATTACCCAGGATTATTTTACATACCGATAAAATATCGTCCGTGGCGTCCTGATAACAAAATCTACTTCCATTTGTTGCCATAATACTTTTCGTTTAGAAAAAGTAATCAGTCCCCAAAAATCTACCAAATTACTGAAAGAATAATATTGGTAACATTATTACATTCCTTGCCTTATTTGACACTATACGGCCTATTGTTCATACACGTTTCTATTACCATAAAAATCTATGGTAATTTCATCGTATTTAGTCACGGCTCGGCGGTCAATTTTGTACAGGTCACTGTAAAAAACCCTGAACAAGTGTTCTTAGTTCTTCATGAAATTCATCATCACTAAACTCTTATCTTCCATTCTTCCAGTGCACATGGAAATGCTGGGACCGTTCACCCCACGTGCAGCACTATACCAAACATCCCAAGGAGTATGTAGCTGCCCTGTACGAACATCTCGACAAGTACGGCCTGGTCTCCCAGCCTGAGAAGATGAGGATGAGGTTATAAGCACATCTTTGAAAACACGGATTGTTTCACTTATAAAAATTGCCTGTTGAAAACTGGGAATATTACCAAAATTGAATGGCTATTTTATGCTGGCAACATTTTTATATGATAGTAGGAATCAGGCAACAGGGTCAACAATTTATAAAATTGAAATCATTTGCTTCAATTATGCCATTTTGGACCTCTATTTGGTGGCAGTAATGCTAGAAAGGCGGATAGAGAGATAGTAATTGTTATCTCTCTGTGCCCACAACAAATGTAGTGGATATAGCATTTTTTATTATGACAATTTACATAAAAACTATACAAGGTGTTGATTTGCATTTGTGCCATACTTCAGGAGGAGGACATAAAATACGTAAATAATCGATTGGAATTACAGTAGACGGGAAATAGCTAATATGCACTGCTTTTTTTGTCATTGTAATGTCATAGTATTTCAGAAGTAATCCAATTTTATGAATGAAAGGACATTGCCACCCGTTGGGCCCCTTATTTGTGATAGAGTGTCAAGAATATTTTATTATTAAAAATCAAGTCCTAATTTTATAAAACTAACTATTTTTTTTCAGAATTTCTTGTACCCTAGCATTGAAAAACATAATTAATATTTATTTTATTGAATCTAAGCTAGTTCCGCCATTAAAACTTAACCTGAATGTTGCCAGGTAGACGACAGACTATCTCATTTAAATGAACGAGGTAATCGATTGAAAATATCGATAAAATATATTTCTATTTAAGTCACTAAAAGTGCCAAGATGAAGTTACAATAGTCAGTAAAAGTGACACTATTTTCCACTCCACCCAAGGGAGGGGCCAATCCGATGATTTTAGCTCACCAAAAAACAATTATGTTGTGTTTTGACGTCGCAGCTGGATCCGCCCTTGATGGTCAAACCAAGACTTTTCACTTTAAAAAAAATGTGGGCGGTCTCTGTCTTGTAGCGAATTAGGTTGCAAAATAACATTTTTCTCTTATATCAAAATGTACAAGTATATATATTAAGTATGCACTCGTAAATAGTAAACAAGAAAAGAAGAAAGAAAAACTGTTTATAACTGTTGCACAAACAATAAAATATCAACACTAACAAAAGTCACCACTAAACTATATCTATAAAACGGTTACACCTAACACCATACATGGAATACAACAATAACACAACATTAGTAAATGATATTATTTATAACAAATCGATTTATGAAAACGATTAACAAAATATTTACCATGGTAACATCTACTCGGAACGCGAGTCTATCTGTCAAATCAATACGTCATTCAAATTGTTTTCGTGCCGGTTGTTATGCGTAGAGTTGAATTTATTCCTCCGTATTTGCTTCTGATTGTTACAATTTGCGTAAAAACTGTCGAGCTGATCGTTTTCATGCCTCCAGTGGTTTTTTTTTTGAGATATTGGACTCTTTTCTTAGTGATAAGTGAGCACATTGACTCGTGAGCATTGGACTCTTTTTTTGTAGTGTTAAGTGAACAAATTGACTCTTATTTAGTTTAAGTGGGCATTGGACTCTTGTTTTTGAAGAGAAAGACTCTTGTGTTTGAAAAATGCCTGCATCTGGTAGAAGTCGAGTAAACTACTCTTTGTCTCGCCGGTGTGTTAATTGCTCTTTACATAAAGCGCCTAATCTTCGTAGACGTTAAATTGAAGAAATAGATGAACCAATGCTTATCCTTCTAAGATCCTGGGTAACACCTACATTGGTCAGTTTGTTTTATTACGTTTGTGGATTTCATGTAATGTGATTGGTCGATCTCCACACATCTCTAAACTGTCTAAACTACCTTACATTTTATTTTGTCATTTTTTCCAGATATCGTCTGATGACATCCTGTGTGTGAAATGTTTTGTATTATTACAAAACCAGACAGCATCTAACTCAAATCTGTCACTTGTATCCCCTGCTCGTGGAAACCTAAACATATGCTACGCATGTGGCTTGTCAATAGCAAGTCGCAGAACTCATAGAGTCAGTCAGTCAAGATTGTCCTCAAAGGAATGTTATACTAAGATGGACACCAGCACATCATGTAAGTGTTTATTCTTATTTATTTAAACTTAATGTATGAATGCATATGTATGTGTGTTGAACTAATTAAATATTAATGAATATCAAGTATCTAAATATAATATTTTTGTTATTAGGTGTTGCATTTGGAACGAGTTTGTCTTCCTTGTTGGGCGGCTGCATCAAGACAAGTCCGGAGGCAACCCGTTGCTGGCAGTAGCCAACACACTGTGGAGTCTGCACCGGAGACTGGTTTCATGGATGGAAACATAATTACAGATATGATGATTCCTGTACCACCACCACTGCCACCGCTTTAATGATATAAGCGCTCCAGCACAATTTCTAGACAATATATTCCTTGAAGAATAAATGTCTTTTATTTTAATTGGTTGTGTTTATTCTTATTAAATATCTGTATAGCATTTACTATATTTTAAACTCCTTTATAATTAAGCCCTTTCTAAAATAAACTACAGCTAATCATGGATGGCACAGCGATCTTACTAAGTAGCAGGGCAGTGATTTTACTATGTCGCTTGCAGGAGATGCTGTCATATATGTCATACATACTCATATATACTAGGTACCTAGCAGTTTGCCAACAATCTTGGGGTCAGCTTTTAGTCTAACTGATGCAGCTGAATACAGTATTGCTCAAAGAGTGATTGCCCATCTGACCTCCACACCCGATACACTGGGTAATAACATGTTACCTCCTGGTAAGAGGGTGTCACACTTGCTGGATTCTAGCTACTCATAACAAGTATAAATAATGCACCCAGAATCAGCAGTTTAAATGTAAGTACTAGCAGCCACCCAGCTGAAGTTTGTAATGGATGGTCACCCAAGTGCAATCTGACCAAGTAGCTTAACTTAAGGTATCTCCTTGTGGTTGTTGTAACGTAGCCACATGCTCCTCCAACCAATTTAGCCCTAAGTATATTTGTAGGTACTGGTGCCAGCAAAACCTACTTCCGCTGACTGCAAGATAAACAGTTTAACATATTATTTAGCAAGAAAAGATGATATCTGATGTTTTTATTTCATTTGGGAATCAATATTAATACTAAAAATATTTTATTGTTTTAACGCAAATTGTTTTTGAAAAAAAAATATTGTCTAATAACCTCAATTTCTTCATCAGAAAAAAATCAATAATTCTCGGAAACTAGGGTGAAAAATTATAAATTGTTTTCAGGGTCTGAAAAGGTAATTGTAGTTCTTCAAAATAAAGTTAAAACCACCATGGCACGCAATTTTTTTCTGGGGGCCCAAATCTCCTAACAAAACGGGCATTCTCCTTTATTAATAATTGTTGCGTATGCTTTGTGTTTGCGTTTGTGTGAGGGCGCAGCACGGTTTTAAGGCCAGTAACACACGCGCCAAGTTTAAATACGGCTAGATGACATTAATGGATTTCCGAAAAAATATTAAAATCAAAATTTTTTGTACCAATTTTTTTGTTGATTTGGGTTGAGAATCATTAGTATAATTACGTCCTTGACTATGGCACGGATGCAAATCAACAGCTTGTATACAGGCCAAAACATTCATTTCATTAATCAACTTATGATAGGACAAGTGAAACAGTTCGTGCTAATACAAAATTATCGCATAGAAGTGGTGAGTGGTCTTAATTTTGCGATGTAATTCAAATAATTCTTGGGTAAACGTCTCTTACACCGCAAATAATAAGATTGCGAAAAACCTATAGAATTAAGAAGGCAAAATACATATTAGTAAACCTACTTGGAAAACTGACTTTTTTGTGAAATTGATATGCGAAGTGGTAGATGTAAATGTAAGCATTTCTTGGCCATTTTGAAAAATACATAAGTACAGAATTTCTTTACAAAATTACTACAACCACTTTCGGACTATTTATTTTCCTACTGGCAAAATATCTTTTATCGTCATAGTTGCCGAACTCATAATGGATTTGGCCATTGCTTACTTGATTTTGTATGTAGGAATGGCATTGTATGGGTACAGTATATAGAAAATAAAATTAATGAGGTCTTCTGACTTAAAAAGTATATTATTACATGGGAATGAGAAGGCCACCATGCTGTGAGCTTGGAAATTATCGAAACTATTGTTGAAACCTTCAATACCTTTTACTTTTAAAAAGTTGTCTAAAAAAAAATTGGGAAACTTAAAAATGCTGGTGCTTTTGTTTTTAATAGCTCACCTCAATATAAGCTAAATGAAATAATTGTATTTTTCCTAAAACAAAGACTTAAATTGAAACTAGACTAACAACATGATTTGTTGACGTTTGATATTAAGGAAGATTTTTTGGATTGTTGTGTGGCAACACTGAGCTACAGTGTTGCTAGCTTATATGTTTTGTGATGAATATCTCAAAGTTAATGGTGTCTTAAATCGAGTTTTTTAAAATTGCAGATTTATGTAACTGCGGTAGAATTGTGCAATAAGAAGTTTAACAAGATTTTTTATACCCAAAAAGAGCGAATTATTCTTCTGTATTTAGAGTAACTTTAATACGATAAAACTACTTTTGTCTCGCTGTTGATAATTTTTATTAAGAGAGTGAAAGGGCTAAGGAAATCATGTCTATTCATATTTTCAACTACGATTTTTCGAAATTAACATTTAAACGCTTGATTAATTTCAAGCATTTCTTTTGTTTTTCTTCTTTTCGAAATCGAATTTTGGGGCTCGTTTGTATTGGATCTAGTACTCGACCGATAATTTCAGAAAACGTTAAAATCTGATATTTATATGTGTAACTAGGTTTTAGTGTTTATGGCGAAATTAAGGGTTTAGGATATAAAATAAAATACCTTTAATATTATTTATAAAAAAATATCGTAATAATATCTACTATATATGAGGTATTTTAAATAACCACTGTAATGCTCTACTCGACCAATGTGAACGAAGCTTTGAAAAACTAAATTCCTTCATTTGAACGCACCTTAAGACTATTGTCAATTAGGTACTATTTAAAATTATAAAAGAAAGTTGTGAATCAGGTCTAAAGTATTAAAGCGATGAATTTGTCATGTTTAGTATATAAGATTTTTTATATCATAGTTTTAGAATAAGAGAATATGCACTGTAGTTTAATATATAGAAAATACACTTTTATAAAAATTATGTTTTTATGTTTGATTTTGACCTATTTCCTGTAATATACATATATACTCTACATCCGTTTAATTTTTGTTTTACATTGAATAACTTAATTAGCAAAATAATTTATCTTTGTCAGTACTTTATATCTATACTAATATTATAAAGCTGAAGAGTTTGTTTGTTTGTTTGAACGCGCTAATCTCAGGAACCACTGGTCCGATTTGAAAATTTCTTTCAGTGTTAGATAGCCCATTTATCGAGGAAGGCTATAGGCTACTTTTATCCCGGTTCGGGAAGTAGTTCGCACGGGATGCGGATGAAACCGCTGGCAGAAGCTAGTCTTACATACTAAGTTACATATACTTACAACAGAAAAATGATACTCTCTCACATTTATAATCAGCGAATACATTTGTAATCTTAGATTCTAGAATAACTTCTACAGCTTATGAACACAATTAGATAACTAGGTTAGATCCTACTAAAAAATGTTTCTTACGACTATATAAGAATGTATTAAACACTCCACGTCGATTCAAAATTTTCAACTACCTGCCATTTGAAATTTTATAAACCCCATGATGTTATACCCCGCCCGTAATGAAACCTTTCCTTCGATCTCAATATAGATGCTCCATACCAAATTTTATGTAAACCTGTTCAGCTGTTCAATGATAAAGTGACACACAAAAAAACGCATCCACGCGCTACGCTGCATCATGCGGGGCAGTGTGATAATCGCCTAAATAGCATATTCATCAATACCAATTAACAAATCAACTACATACACACCTACATAACATAACTAACAATAAGATGACATTACCCAACTCTGCAGGAGGCAATTTTAGACATTTTGGCTTCCTCATTATTTACCCTTGATCTGATTTTGGCGGCGCCCCGGCCGACTCAGTCGTATAGTTATAGAGGTATACTCTCAGTCGGCACACGCGGTGTGCCCACAACGCACGTCCGTCGCGGCCGTTGACATAAATACGGGTCATTGATTCGCATAATAAACACAGTTTGTATTACAAAAAGTGATATTAGTACCAAAGTAATGGTATTTTGTATGTGATATTTATTGATTTGGATTTTAAGGTAAGTAGTTTTAATATTTATATTGTTAATTATGGTTTATGGTACGAAAATGCAAGCATTGTTTGTTATCCTACTTATGTTTCGACGCCGACGCGGTGCAAAGTTCGAAGAAAGTCGGTAGGAATACAAATGTAGGTAACAACATTAGTATTAATTTTTGTGTGCTGAAATATGTCTGGTTGAATATTTTGGCTACTTTAGTCTATTTTATCCTCAATGCAGTAAAAGAATTTAGGTCAAAGTTTGTTTATAACTCGCATAAACATTTGATAAGTCTTAAAAATTGTGGTCTAATGTCAAGTTTTAAAGGTAAAAATATTTTTATTATTTTGAATACAGGAAGTCCCTAATAATAGCTATAAGATAGCACAAAGTTTGCGCTAATTTCTAGCTAAAGCAATACGTACTGGTGAGTTTGTGACTCACAATTACCATTTAATTGACCCTTACTCCACAGTATTGTACAGTGTACTTATCTACAATCAGTAGGCTTGTTTTGCGTGTAGGTAACCCAAATGTAAATAGCGCATCTATACTAATATTATAAAGCTGAAGAGTTTGTTTGTTTGTTTGTTTGAACGCGCTAATCTCAGGAACTACTGGTCCGATTTGATAATTTCTTTCAATGGTAGATAGCCCATTTATCGAGGAAGGCTCTAGGCTACTTTTTATCCCGGTACGGGAAGTAGTTCCCACGGGATGCGGGTGAAACCGCTGGCAGAAGCTAGTTCAAAATAAAAATAATGTAAGGCATTGATTCTGCATTATTTTAACTTTACTGTCATGTGCAGGTGAATGAAAAACGGGTGTTTAGCTCAGCTTTTAAAGGATACTTTAGAGACACTAGTCCTACCTATCTGAAAAGTGTATAAGAATCTATACTTATAATATAAAGCTGAAGTGTTTGTTTGTTTGAACGCGCTAATCTCAGGAACTACTGGTCCGATTTGAAAAATTCTTACAGTGTTAGATAGCCCATTTATCGAGGAAGGCTATAGGCTACTTTTTATCCCGGCACGGGAAGTAGTTCCCACGGGATGCGGGTGAAACCGCTGGCAGAAGCTAGTTAGAAATAAAAGGATTTTATAAATGTCTAGTTTATCTTTCTCTCAGGTCACAAAAATGGAAGCGTTACGGTTGCGAACCGTGGTTTCTTTCGCCACCAACCACGGGAAAAGTCTTATTTGTTGTAATAATGTAAGTATGACTTACCATATATCATCGTAATTTTAACCTATATTCTGTTATTGGCTTGTTCAATATCGTTGGGAAGCCGTTCCTAGGCAGTTGTTAATAAATGCCACCCCAAAATATTCTCCCCCTTCTGTTTGGTCAAACCAAGGGTGATCTAAGTTGTTTCGCATTATGAGCTTATTTTTAAGTACAGTCAGCAACAAAAGTCTGAACCTTCTTCAGTTATTTCGTAATTTTGATTATGGTAATGGACTATTCTTTCTGACCTTACCATTAAATTACGATTATTTTTGAGGCAATCTGAAGGACCGTTCTCAGCTGTACTTAAACATACTTTGGACCTATACAATGAACTGATAGCAGCAATAATGAAAAATCCCTTTTAACCGATTTCCCAAAAGGGAAGGCCGGCTCCACACGTTGGCCCCAACGCTCGTTCCAACGTTGGACCGTAAACTCGGTGAGGCGTCCATACGTTGGCGCATAACTTAGTCACAGTTTAAATATATGTAGAGCAGTTCGGAAACTACGAACAAACGTTCGAAACGGCTCACTCACACAAACATGGCACACCGACGAGGCTCCGGGGGGATCTCGCGGTGCTCTCAGTAACGCGTGTCAAGACGAGTGGTCGCGTTTAATTTTTTTTTTTTTTCCGAAAATGCCGCGAGCGAACGATTTATTTATTGTTAGATATTGTTATACTGCTGCGGGTTGTTCGAAATAATTATATTTTAACTGTGATGCGGCGGTTATGAGGATATTTAAAGCCGATAGTGTAATAGTTGTAGAAAATGTAAATCAAAGATGGCGGCCGAAATACGTATAATTTTTTTCGTCATAGGACACCCATCACCCATTTTCAAGATATTTGAGGGTGCTAAAAACGATAGTGCATTCAAAACGTAAATCCAAGATGGCGGCTGTAACAGGTATCATTTTTTTCGTCATGGGTGTTATTTTCATGGTATTTGAGGGTGCTAAAAACGATACTGCAGTCAAAACGTGAATCCAAGATGGCGGCTGCAACAGGCATCATTTTTTTCGTCATGGGTGTCATATTCATGGTATTTGAGGGTGCTAAAAACAATACTGCAGTCAAAACCTGAATCCAAGATGGCGGCTACAACAGGTATCATTTTTTTCGTCATGGGTGTCATTTTCATGGTATTTGAGGGTGCTAAAAACGATACTGCAGTCAAAACCTGAATCCAAGATGGCGGCTGCAACAGGTATCATTTTTTTCGTCATGGGTGTCATTTTCATGGTATTTGAGGGTGCTAAAAACGATACTGCAGTCAAAACGTGAATCCAAGATGGCGGCTGCAACAGGTATCATTTTTTTCGTCATGGGTGTCATTTTCATGGTATTTGAGGGTGCTAAAACGATACTGCAGTCAAAACCTGAATCCAAGATGGCGGCTGCAACAGGTATCATTTTTTTCGTCATGGGTGTCATTTTCATGGTATTTGAGGGTGCTAAAAACGATACTGCAGTCAAAACGTGAATCCAAGATGGCGGCTGCAACAGGTATCATTTTTTTCGTCATGGGTGTCATTTTCATGGTATTTGAGGGTGCTAAAAACGTTACTGCAGTCAAAACGTGAATCCAAGATGGCGGCTGCAACAGGTATCATTTTTTTCGTCAGGGGTGTCATATTCATGGTATTTGAGGGTGCTTTAAACGATAGTGCAGTCAAAACGTAAAACCAAAATGGCGGCTGTAACAGGTATCATTTTTTCGTCATGGGTGTCATTTTCATGGTATTTGAGGGTGCTAAAACGATACTGCAGTCAAAACCTGAATCCAAGATGGCGGCTGCAACAGGTATCATTTTTTTCGTCATGGGTGTCATTTTCATGGTATTTGAGGGTGCTAAAAACGATACTGCAGTCAAAACGTGAATCCAAGATGGCGGCTGCAACAGGTATCATTTTTTTCGTCATGGGTGTCATTTTCATGGTATTTGAGGATGCTAAAAACGATACTGCAGTCAAAACGTGAATCCAAGATGGCGGCTGCAACAGGTATCATTTTTTTCGTCAGGGGTGTCATATTCATGGTATTTGAGGGTGCTTTAAACGATAGTGCAGTCAAAACGTAAAACCAAAATGGCGGCTGTAACAGGTATCATTTTTTTGTCATGGGTGTCATTTTCATGGTATTTGAGGGTTCTAAAAACGATAGTGCAGTCAAAATTTAATAATAAATAAACAAAGAATTTCGAACGTGCCGTAGCAGATGAAAATATTTTTCTGTTAATATGTTGTAGATATAAATGAACAATATTTTAACAGGTATTTTTTATGTAATGGGTTTTTAATTATTATACCTACTCCAGCTTTTTAGGTAGTTATCTAAAGACTTTTAATTTAAAAAACTCAGTTTATGAATAAAGAACAGCTAAAAATAAGTGTAAATACAATAACAACAATTACTTAATCAATTGGAAGATTATTTTAAGCAGTAGTTTATTTGTTTGATAATTATGTATTTGTGTAAAAAGTCCTTGAGCCTTGTCTGCGCGCCATCGCGCGCGAGGTGGTGCGGCGACAACCGCGCGCCCGCTCCAACTAACGCCCGAAACATTTTCGTCCAAACTCGGCTCGCTTACTCCCGCCAAAACTTGCAAAGGTTACGCCACCGTAATTATAAAAGTTACAGATCTAATATAAAGCTATAATTTAGTAATAACAAGTTGTTGTGTAAATATTATATGTTTTTCGTGTTCAAACTATCGTTTTTTGCTGAGATTAACCAAAGCCATGAAATTACCTATTTAAATTGTATTGTAAGCTAGTTAGGTAGTTAATTAAATTCGATGATTGATCACTACAAAACAAAAAAGTAAAAAAAAAACATCACCAATATCATTAAAAGTGACAACCCTATTGCTTCAACGGAGCGTAGGTAGTTATGTCCGCAAACAGGCTTAGTTTCCATACTGTCCATATCTTTACCGTGACTTAGTTCTGTCCCGTCAGGGCCAATGTAAAGATGTCCGATACAGAAATCGAAACTGCTCTCAGCGCGTTTGTAGTGATGAGTGCAAATTTATATTTTTTACTGAGAAAAAATAAAAAACCACGTCAAAGAAGATGGTGGATGACGACACATCATAAAACACGGATTCGTCCATGCCGGTGGCGATTTGCTAGACGAGGAAGCCATTTTTACACGACGTACGCACTCGCTGCGTGTTGTGGCAGAACTGAGCAACGCGCCAACGTGTGGACGGAACGCCAACGTTGGCGCGCAGATTCCTTTGATGAAACCGACACGAGACGGCCAACTACCAACGCTCGCCCCAACGTTGGGACGAATGCCATTTTCTCGATCCACACGTTGGACGAATAGCGTTGGGACGAGCGTTGGGGCCAACGTGTGGAGCCGGCGTAATGTTATGGTTGTATAATGAAATGCTTCCCAGGCAAATCCCCGCCCGTTGCTGTCATGCGTTCCCGTGGCAGTGGTGGGGGTAAATCGAAGTGCGCACACGCAGAATATCTACCAGAATATGACATATATCAGCAACGATAATGTCAAGTTAAAAGCTGACCCTAAGACTATGAAGTAAGAATTTTAAATAACGAATAAATATTTTATTACAGTTTATAAGAAACGTCTTAGACGGCGATTGCTGACGATAAAGATCTATTCATGAAAAAATATTAAAATCATAATTTTTCAAAATTACTGAATACTTAACTAATTCTATAGTTCCAAAAAATACCTACTTTTAAGTTTTTCATTTGGTCGCTTACTCAGTTAAGTCCAAATATACTACTCACTGATCACTTTTTCATCTTTAGCAATCACGTTTTTCTTTCAGACTAAACCAAAACATAGACAAGCCACTATGCATAATAATGAACTGGATGATGGCGAAACCTAACCACGTGCAGAAATATGCCAAGCTGTACTTAGACCATGGATTTGACGTTGTCTCCGTGACATGCACACCTTGGCAACTTATGTGGCCAGCTAAAGGATCTCAGGTTTGACACGAATTATGACGAATTAACTACTTCACTCACTTAACTAACTTACTTATATAACCGATGGGTTTAAGATTGATATATACCTAGTTCAGTCAATGTGGCAGAAGATCGTACCATACACTTACGCATCCGCTAAGATTAAGGGCTCGAAGATGTCGCGATTCACCTAAAATACATAATAAACGAAATAGCTTGAATAAAATCTCGGTCTCGGGTTCAAATCCCGGGTCGAGCCGTCGAAATGGCTTTGTGCAGGTGGGATTCACAAAGTAGCCCGCTGTCTGTAGGTAAGTTAAACGGTTGGTTAGCACATAGATGTCTAAGATGTCGGTTCCGCGTCTGATGCTTGAGTGCATCCAGGGCCGGCTCAACGAAACTTGGCGCCCTAGGCAAAACATTGGAACGACGCCCATAGAAAACACAACAAAAAAATACTAGGTACAGTAGGTGATTGCAATTATTATTGTTCACACTGAGTAGGGCTGCCATTTCGAATTTCGCCAAACCCGGACAAACATTAAAAAAACCCGGACATTTGGAGTAAATAGCATTTTTTCCCCGGACGAGTCCAATTTTTTTTTAAAACAAAACAAGATCTCATTTTTAATATTACCATATACTTAAATTCAATGAGGTGCTTCCTTACATGAAAAGTCAGGGCCGTCTCTAGCTCATGTAGTAGAAGTATTGAAAGATTGTGACTTAATGTATTTCAAATGTCATAAATAAGAAAGCTCATATGGAAACTAGGAGTTATCTTCTTGTTTGTAATAGGACTTTAAAACGGCGCTACCTTTATGATAGATTAGATAAAAAAATGTTGAAAAATACAAAAAACTGAAAAGTGAAGTAGAAAATTTTTGAGTTTTGGGTCACTAAAGCACCTAAACTTGTATAACAAAAAAATCCGTAAAGTGAAGAAGCCGCGAGCGAAGCGAGCGCGAAAATTTTTGAGTTTTGGGACACCTCGACGTCGGCAGCAAATGCTTGTCTATTTGTAATTTTAAAAGGTTAAACTTCCATACAAGGCAAGCAATCTCATGTATATTATGTTTTCAACTCGTAGTTGATGAAGGCGAGGCAGGCTAGGAATTGGCTTGGTTGGTGGATTTAATGATTCTTATTGAAAAACCTGTTTGACTTCTTATCCTCTCAAATCGAGTGATCGTTCTCTGAAATCTGCTGGCCCTAGGCCCGCATGGCGGTGGCGTGGGCGCTCTGCGGTGCCTCTGAGCCCGCGGCGCCCGGGTTATTCGCATACCCTGCACCATAGGTTAAGACGGCCCTGTGAAAAATGTCCGGGTTTTCTCCGGACACTTCTTGAAACCCCGCCCGGACGGCCCCCGGACGGCCTCCAAACGAGGACAAATCCGGGGAAACCCGGACGGATGGCAGCCCTGACAGTGAGAGTCCGAGGAATTCACTTAGGTGATTCTCACACTGCCCCGCATGATGCAGCGTAGCGCGTGGATGCGTGTTCTTCCGTTGTTTGTAAGTATCTCCGTTTGTATGGAAAACACGCACAGTCCAACACACTGAAAATGCATCCACGCGCGTTAATGCGGATCACGCGCATACACACGGAGAAACATGCACCCCCGCGCGTAGGTGCGGGGCGAGACGCAAGGTATGGCACACCGAATCCCGCAGTGCCGCGCGTGATTTTGAATAGGCGTGACGTATGTGTTTGAAAATGGATCTCGATGAGGGCCGCCGTGCGTGAATCTACAAATCGCACGTACGCGCGTGAGTGCGCAAAAAACCCGCACGATGATGCAGATCTGCATTCCCGCAGGAACGCGCGTAGGTACGTCGACACGCAACATGCAGCGTGATGCGGGGCAGTGTGAAGATCGCCTTAGCGCATAGAGTTGACGGAGAACACATGAGATAGTTAAGAGTGCGCGGGCGGCGCGGCGGTGATGGCATGCGTGGGGGGCGGCGGGGAACGGGACGGCGGCGGCGCGCTCCGCGAGTTGCGATGCGCGTCGCTCCGCACGTCTGTCGCGCGTACGTACGATTGATTGAACCATTTTTGATCGATCCGCGTGCTCAGTGGTGACTGGTGATGCCGCTCGCATTGCTATGCCGCCCCCCAAATACGAGCGCCCTAGGCAGTTGCCTAGTTTGCCTATATGGGCGGGCCGGCCCTGAGTGCATCTGAGTTTGCGTAAGAACCTTAACACATAAATATGTTACAGGTGTAAATATTTAAGCACAAGTATATGATCTGTCTGGAGAACATTATTAGATACCAACTATACCAATCTTGGTTTACTTTTCATCCTTTAGAATAACGCGATTCCGTTACCTCAGCAATAACAATGTTTTTCATACAGGTGATTGCGAAAAGCCTGCTGCGGTTCATGGAGGCGAACACTCAGAACCCGCTGGCGGTGCACGGGTTCTCCGTCGGCGCGTATGTCTGGGCTGAGCTGCTTGTGCACGCCGTTAAAAATAAACAGCAGTAAGTCTGCGGTTTATCTTAGATGGAAATAAACTGAAGTAATGTGCCAAAATACTAGATACCTTTCCCTAACCCGATATATGATGATATCTAAATGACTTCATGCTCGGCTTCGGACTCGTCAGAAGTCCCTATTATGAAACATACATCATCACAAGATTCCTTTAAGCATTTATCAATATTAAAATTCCGGGTATCCGCGGGAGGGCAAGTTTTGCGGATGAATGATGTTGCTTCAGCCATTCTTCTGACGCAGTCGGCTGAAAACGTTCTACGTCATAATGAAATGGCAGACGAGGGTTTTTAAAATGAACCCTATTTCTTTCCCTAGATACCAGCCAGTATTGGATCGCATAGCGTCCCAGGTGTGGGACTCCGGGGCTGATATTCACGAGATTCCCGTCGGCTTCCCGAGCGCCGTGTTCCCGAAGAACAAGGTCTTGCAGGAGATCTTCAGGACTTATATAAAGTAAGCACCATCTTATTACGTGTGTCAAAGACAATGATTGTTTCAACCACAGTCCTTTCTGAGAATATATAATCAGATAACGACCGATGACGATTCTGTCCCATCATAACTAGGGAAGCCTTTCTTAGAATTTTCACCAGTCTCAAAAGTCATATCTGAGACTGTATTTAATCTACAATCTACTAATCTAGAACTCGCTACTTCATAGGTGGTCTGGTCACCCTTCCATACATGGACCTAAGGCTCCCAGCAAAGTACTCTGTGGTCCTTTGATCTGTGCTACTGTTACCTACTTCATCACGAGGTCCACCTATTTATACACGCATTTTAGCTTTTACTAAGGAGCGAAATCATATCCTTCGATTCCCAGGACCCACATGAAGGTGTTCCACAACGTAGCAACCAAGCACTATATGAAAGCAACCGCAGTGTTTCACGAGACTCCCTGCAGAGCGCCCGGGCTGTTCCTCGTCTCCAAGACTGATCTGGTCGGCGCTGAGAAGAGGAGCAGAAGTGTTCACGATTCTTGGGTTAGGAGTGGGATGAAGGTATGTGAAATATTTTCAAATATTATACAAGCTGTTGATTTGCATCCGTGCCATAGTCAAGGACGTAATTATACTAATGATTCTCAACCCAAATCAATAATAAAATTGGTACAAAAATTTTTGATTTTAATTTTTTTTCGGAAATCCGTCAATGTCATCTAGCCGTATTTAAACTTGGCGCGTGTGTTACTGGCCTTAAAACCGTGCTGCGCCCTCACACAAACGCAAACACAAAGCATACGCAACGATTATTCATATTTTTCATTCATAAAATTGGATTACTTCTGAAATACTATGACATTACAATGACAAAAAAAGCAGTGCATATTAACTATTTCCCGTCTACTGTAATTCCAATCGATTATTTACGTATTTTATGTCCTCCTCCTGAAGTATGGCACAAATGCAAATCAACACCTTGTATATGAAAATTTTGTTGTAGATACTGTCAGCGTCAAAAGTAGCTGAAGAAATTAAAAAAAAACAAGTGTTCATAACAAAGTAAAGAGTTATATTATCATTTCTTAACAACACAATGCCAAAACTTACTTAACATCCTAAACTTCAAAAATGTAGATGAATACTCTGTTATAGCATCGACGACACAATTTTGAAAATTTTGATTTGTTCAACTGGTTTTGAAGCTGACTGTACAAAGAATGTGTTCCGAAAGAAAAGGCTATGACCGTCAGCGCTGAATACGAGCATTTTTGCTAGAACTTATAACAGGCTTCATAAGGGAAATCAAGCAATTTCCCAAAGTACCGTATTGTTTCAAATCACCGCAATCAAAACCCATCTAAAGTTACGAACGCAGACGCAAATCATTTAGCATTAAAAACCTTACTTTCATCAACATAAAGTTCAAATTACAACACCTTTTAACTTGCAGTGCAACTTCAAATGCTGGGACAAGTCGCCTCACGTGCTTCATTACATCTACCATCCAGAGGAGTACAAACAAGTTCTGTATTCACATCTCGAACAGTGTGGACTACTAAAGTCTTAGTCATACCGAAGCGAAGTAACTATTAAGGTAATCTGTGGTCATACTATTGATACGGTGTACTGGTTACTATTATAGTCTATACTTGTTGTTATAAGGAGGTAAAAAATGTATTTTTGTTTGTAATTGATAAACTGAAATCACTGCACCGATCTAAGAAATTATTTCATCATTAGAAAGCTACGTTATCTGCGAGTAACATATTTATTAAGCTATATTTTATCCCGGTACGGGCAGTAATTCCCACGGGACGAGGGAAACCGCGATGAAACGGGTAGATACCTATATTGTAAAGAGGTTTTTTATTTATTTGTAACGGCTCCGAAACTATAGAATCGATTTGAAAAATTAGAAAATGGGGTCCTACATTTTTTTCACAGTGTAGCTTACACAGACAATACCCGAGTGACATAGGCTACATTTTACCTTTGAAAAGAATCTGTGGGACTTGTACAAATTACTGCAATTATACATTGAAAATTAAGTTACCAATATAAAAAATAAGCTAAAAGTAAAAAAAAAAGTTTAACGCATTTATTTTCTTGGTTTCTTCAATGGCCCTCACTCAATTTATTTATATGTTCAGTTGATCACTTAAACGCTTCCTACTTAAAACCAATGCATTTACTTATTGTTTTAAAATAACTTTCGTATTTGTAGGACAGTCATAATATTACACTTATTTAAATGATATAAGTCTCAATGGTGGAAGTAATTAGCCAAGTTAATCGTTAGCCAAAAACAAGTGTTTTTCAGTATTTAAAACCAGCATAAAAAAAGGTTTCAACCAGTCATTTTTAAAGATCTGTAAAACTACTTATCTTTAATTTTGTCACCATTAAATAATATGTATAAGCATAATTACCTGTTTAACATCCAGTTTCTTCATCAAAAGTAATGTCATAGAGTAAAAGTAACGGTCAAATTCGTTTTTTCAAGGCTGAACAGCAAAACTAATAGATACAAATCGTGAAAAAACGAATTTGACCGTTACTTTTACTTTATGACATTAACGGCCAGTTTCTTCATCAAAAGTTAAAGTTAAAGTAATGTCTAAAGTAAAAGTAACGGTCAAATTCGTTTTTTCAAGGCTAAACTGACAGCAAAATTCATAGAAAAATTTAATTTAACCGTTACTTTTACTTTAGACATTACTTTAGCCATAATTTTAACTTTAACTTTTGATGAAGAAACTGGCCGTATTTTGGCTTTTACTTTTGATGAAGAAACTGGCTGTAAGTAATATATTGTTAACTAATGGTATTTTTCTGTACTATTTGTAAGATTTTTGTATGAAAAATAAAAAAATGTACTTACATAGTTGTTGCAATTGCCAATTTCATATTATGGTGGATCAAGAAACTAGCAAGTTTGTCATAAAAGGAAACAAATACGTCGAAGACAAAAATATATATTTAACTTACATTATTTACAACAATTATATAAAATCATGTGTACAACGTATACACAAAACTTGCCATAAATATATTAGGCAGAGAGACACTCAACTTTTTTTATAACCACAGATTATAGTAACCTGTCAAACTTGGATCTATTATGGTTCTTATTCCTCTTCTTATTGGGATTTTTATTAATTTTCTGTTTTGGCAACTTTATTCTCTCTTTAGCCGCCATTTTGAGTCTCTGCGCTCTCTTACTCTGCTTCTTCTCTGTTTTGACAGTTTGTCTATGGATTTCGGCCTGTGCTTTTAGTTTATGGTTGCTCCTCATTTTGTGTTGCGAACCTTCTTTCGCTGTTAACCCTGTGAATTCTCCGTACTCGAAGTTTCTTGGTTTTCTCACAAATTCTCCCGATTCATTCCTACGGGCCCCTTGGTTTCTATTATTCTTATTAAATCTGTTGCCCCCTTGATTATTATTGTTATTTCTGTTGAAACCATTTTGGCCTTGATTCTGGTTTTTATTAAACCTATCAGCATTTTGATTTTCATTATATTTTCTAGTATTATCACCGTCTTGGCTATTTTTGTTGAACTTGTTGAGTTTACCGAATTTCCGTCTTTTTGCGTAACTCTCGTCCGGCGATATTTCTGGTTTCCGTTTCCTGTTTTTCCTGTTTGTGTTGGCGTTTTCGTCGCCATTTTGGTTAGCTAGAGGGTTGTTGGCTATGGATTTTTCTAATCTTTTCTTTCTTGCGTTTAATGCTGTTCTGTCTTCTATGGAGAAAGATACTATGGGCCTCTGTGAAAGAAGTTATAGTATTAGAATTGGCAGAATGTGACAGGTCTCAATATTTTATCTATCCGTTGTTTTACTTGGTAGAGGTAGGAATTTAACATTACTTGTATGGGACTTATATAATTATCTCTGGTAACCAGATTGCATATTGGGAGTGGTTATTACAGTGTATCAATATAGCCAGTTAGCAACAAGTTATACTTACATTATTCTTATCAAAGATATCAGGGTTATTGTTCAGTTTCCTCAGACAAGCCAGAGCGTCTTCATGTCGCGTGAACATTACGAAGCCGTAGCCTTTTGATCTGTACAACAGTTTTTAGTTTATAAAAGCTGTAGGTAAATATTAGAATGACAGTGTGATTAATGATAGAATATAAGTCAATTTTGTAAAAGTCCAGGTAGAGGTAATGTTGCACAATATCTGAATTTCAATCTATCTCCCTAGACATTTTATCAAAATCGGTTCAATATTTTACTGTGTGGACTTTATCTAATGCTTTCATAATGAAATGGTGGAGATACAACGAACGATTACTCGCTGGTTTTTGTCTAGCTGCGTGGAATATATTTTTGGCATGCGTCATAGCTTTGTAGATTTATTGTTTAGGTTACATTTAAAGGTACGGTATTAACACTACATACAATAAAACAAAGTCACTTTCTCTGTCCCTATATTCCTATGTAAGCTTAAATCTTCAAAACTACCCGTAACGGATTTCGATGCGATTTTTTTTAATGGATAGAGTGATTGAAGAGGAAAGTATACATGTGTAATAACATCCATTAAAAACTATTGCACCCGTGCGAAGCCGGGTCGGGTCGCTAGCACACTATAAGACAATAACCGTCTTACCACAAAAACTTTTAAACGTCAGTTTAAGACTTGTCTAAAAAAATGACAAATTATGACGTTGACATATGGTTCATTTTGCAGCCACAATTTTTTTAGACAAGTGTAAAACAGGTGGTTAAGTTTTTGTAGTAAGACCATAACTGTCCAGTACAGTTCAGTTTCAAACGACTTTTAAACAAAGTGGGTACTTAGATAATAATACGTAAAAGCCATGTGTATACATACGGGTGTTTCCCGTCGCTGCCCGGAGGAGAGCGCAGGTCCCGCATGACGCGACACTCCGTGACTGCGGCGCGAGTGTCGGCCGCCGACACACACACGCGACGCAGCTTCGCGTCGTCAAAGTGGGCCGGTAGGTTTGATACCACTAGACGATATCGCGATACGAATCTGTGGAAATATAATCGTCATCAGTATTTTTATCGCCCCACTAATAGGCATAGAATGGCAAATCCTTCTGACAAAGAAACGGATTTAGAAGAATATTTAAAAAAAAGCAGGTCAGGCAGGGCAGGCCACGAAGCTTTATAAAATATTTTCATTATTCTGGTTTTCAGTATTTTTGTTCAGTATGCTAATCAAAATACATAATCTGTAAAAATTGCAACTGCACATGTACATTGCAATAGATAGACTGACAGGAGTTCTGTTTTACCCCTTGGGAATGAAAAAGAGGGATAAAGGTAAGACAAACTTTTTTACATTAAATTGGTAAAGAAACAGTCTGCAATTAAAATAAGACTTTTATCCTTGCACTAGCTTCTGCCAGCGGTTTCACCCGCATCCCGTGGGAACTACTTCCCGTACCGGGATAAAAAGTAGCCTATAGCCTTCCTCGATAAATGGGCTATCTAACACTGAAAGAAATTTTCAAATCGGACCAGCAGTTCCTGAGATTAGCGCGTTCAAACAAACAAACAAACAAACAAACTCTTTAGCTTTATAATATTAGTATAGACTAGCTTCTGCCAGCGGTTTCACTCGCATCCCGTGGGAACCTCGGCACGAACCCGGATAAAAAGTAGCCTATAGCCTTCCTCGATAAATGGGCTATCTAACACTGAAAGAATTTTTCAAATCGGACCAGTAGTTCCTGAGAACCAGATCGGACCAGTAACAGTAACAGTATAGATTATCGTAGCATCATTTTTGAAAGAGATTTGGTTATTATTTATTAGCTAAAATATGTCCTGCGCAGCTGGCAGATCTCCTTAAATGAGAACAGCCGCCGTGGCCGAAATCGGCCGTGGACGCCATTATTATCATACCTGTTCAAATTCTTCAACATCTGCGTCTTGCTGCGCTCGAGGGCTAATCTCTTGGCCATGTCAGAGGCCGACACACCGACCGCGGCCTTCGTGCCTGCTACTACCACTGTAAATAGAACAATATTTGTTAGAAAACGTATTTTTATGTGGAAAAAACCTAGAAACTTCACAACAATGAGAACAAAATGACCAGCGGAGGTGCCATAACGGAAAATCGTCTAAGGACCCTATAATTTGGGTGTGCGGGAGACGAGGAACGTTACTGTTTCCGCTCTTACGTGCCCTCTTTGCGCCCAATTATTTTTTGTAATTGTAATTCTGTTTTACGCTGAAGTTATATTTATTTGACCACACCACTTCAAGCTCATGCTAGCAGCACAAAATTATTATTTATCCATGTTTATCTTTAAGTCACAACGTCATTGCAAGTTTAGTTGATTACTATTGCAACATATATGTACAATTTTGTAGTGATTTTCCTATAGATATAATTTTCATACCTCCTTCCTTAACCAAGTAAAGGTTTCTATTATCCTTGGCCTCCTTCTTGTTCCCTTTCTGCAGGTTTTCCCTCTTGAGTGCTGGCTTCACCATCATGGTCTGACCTTCTAACTTCAGCTGGTCAGCGGGTAACGATAGGAATGTGTCTGCATGCTCTTTATCCTGAAAGGTAAGATTATAAGGATTCAAAAGGGGTTTATTACAGTGTACTTATTTTCTGAGAAAATTCTTTGCATGATAATTTGCATTTTGAAAAATTACTTGGATAAAAACTTTCTTATGTCCTGCCTTAAGATTCAGGCTATTCCTTATGCCTTACGAAACATTATCGTAATCATAAAAACGTTTAACAGTGCAAAGCAAAACATTTGAAGAACTAAATATATAAGTTTCTTATGAATTTACTATCATCATCTGGCTAGCCTTTTCCCAACTATGTTGGGGTCAACTTTCACTCTAACCGGAGGTTTCCAAGCGAGAACCAGTGTTTTACAAGGATAGACTGCCTCTCTGACCTCATCTAATTGTTAAGACTGAATGTCATTCATTCTGGCTTCTGACTATCAATGTTCTTATCATATACTAGCCACCCGAAATTATCTAAATCAGTATCTAGTTATTGAGTCAATCTCAATCAGAAATAAATATAAGAATTTCTTGGCTATAATACTATAAAAAAAAACTATTTCAAAAGCTACTTACAGCAAACTTAATGAACCCCGACCCTTTAGAATGCTCAGTCATCTTATCGACGCATACAAGCGCGTACTTCACCGGCCCTGTTCTCTCGGCGAACTCTCGCAGCTGATCATTGTCAATACTGAACGGTATGTTCGTTACAAACACCGTGCAACCGTCTTCGGCGTCATTTAGTTTTATTCTGGAAGAAATATTTATATTTAAGTACTAAAAAAAACTAAACTGTGAAGTGTAAGGCCTGTTACTAAACTAGTAATATTAGCCGTCTTACCACAAATACTTTTAAACGTCAGTTTAGGACTTGTCTAAAAAAATTACAAATTATGAGTTTGACATATGGTCCATTTTACAGCCACAATTTTTTTAGACCAGTGTAAAACAGGTGTTTAAGTTTTTGTAGTAAGGCCATAAATGTTTAAGAGCGCTATTACAAAATCAAATCGCTCAGGTTTAGGTAAATTAGACGATAGCCGGCAGCACTTGCGCGCGTGTGCGTCTAGTGAAATACGCAACGCACACCTGCGGACCGCCACGCGGCACAAACAAACTTGAGACTTTGCCACTTTTATTTTCGAAATAGTTTATTGGTTTTATAGTTTATGAAATATTATTTGTACCGATGAATTTTATAACCTAGAATAGCTCGATTGAGTTACAATAAACAAGTAATCGTTTACAATTTTTAAATTATTTAATCAAAACCAAACTTTTCACCATGTTTATCAATTATAAGTAATTGATTTATAAAAAAACTAAAATCTATAATTCGTCTTCCATGTATTGTATCTTCATTTTCCTGCAACAATGAAAACTAGGAATGTAGATAGTTTATTAAAACAAATATGTCACGTATACCTTTTGCGGGTGACAAAAAATACTTACCATATTATTTGTACTGGTATTCAATTGAGTCTGATAGTCTGAATTAAATATGCTTTCATTATCCTGCAAGAATCAAAGAAGTCCAATTACATTATTATGCAACAGCGAAACTAACGACGATGACATTTACGTACATATTTCTTTATAACCAACATCAAAAAAAGAGAACCCAATCTATAACATTTTCGAATTAGAATATCATGGCCTAATACTTATGTATATTACATTTCAATCAGATCATTATAAATAATAAATAAAATAAAACTCACTAGTATCAAAACGTGTTAGATGCGTAGGTTGCGCTATATTTTTCGAACTCCGGCGAGTTTACGCGGCGCAACAGCGAGCGATACGTCCCTCCTCGGTAAGCGCCTGGCGCTGACTAAAGTTGAACACCGCGCGTCACAAGATTTATATTGATTTTTGCATTGCAAACAAAAATTATTTTAAAATATTGTTTTACTTTTAAATAGACCAATTTTTTTTTTCAAGCTTTATAACAATACCACCTTAATTATTAAATGTTTTTTATTGGAATTTGGATTATACTTTCATAGATAAAAAATATAGTTTCGTACGGAAAATTGTCAGTAACTCTCAGTTTTATAGAATTATTTTTGGTGTAATACTGTATGAATTGTAATAAATTGATTTAAGCACTTCCAAGTACAAGATGTAGTTGTATCTTGAACATTTTTATAAATGGTTAAATTGCTATATCCTCGGAGTACCGAAGCATCAAAAGATACCCAAAAGCAACATTTTATGAAACATCCTTTGCAGAGACAAAGATTTTACTGATGTACGTGGATAAATTAAAATATTTATTTAATACACTTTCAAGATAAATGATCAAACTTTCTGAATCTTATTTTTGTTTTTTTATTGTGACTATATCCAAAGCATCAAAACTCGTATAAAACGTTTAAATTCGCGAAAATTTGTGATAGCCCTCTTAAGGTTTTTTTACATTTAGAAAAACAAGGTAGGACTTAGAATTGAACCCAGTGGAACGCCAATGTTCACAGATGGTGTAGATCTTCTGTGGTTGAATTATACTTTTGTGCAAATATTAAATCAGAAGATGGAAAGGTTGGTTTCTAAAGCTATTTTAGTTACAGTCTCCTGTAAAGTGTATCATTCTGAACGAAGTTGAAGAATTAGCTACTATAAGCATAGTAGGTTGTTTCCAAATACTTGAAGTTCAAACGTTATTAAGATGAGTAGCGAGACAAATAGTTTGTCTTTGTGTGTTGTGTTCATTCACATACGGTTCATTACACAATTAGTACCAGTACAGTAATATGCTTTATTAAGTAACTAATAAATCAATCAATACAAACCTTTGATGTTCCGGTTTGACTTCAGACTCTGCATCTTCATCATCATCCACCTCATCCTCTTCATCCTCATCATCATCCTCTTCGTCATCATCATCATCATCATCTTCGTCACTATCCTCGTCGCTATCATCAGAGTCCTTCTTGACTTTCTTCACCACTTTCTTGTCATCTTCACTCTCTGAACCACTTTCTTCTTCATCATCATCTGAATTTTCATCTGAATCACCTGGAATTGAACATGATATGATAATATTTAAATTATTGAGCTAATTATTTTTTTTATCTACCATTTGTCAGAAAAAAACAACAATGCATCCAATACAGCATGTTTAAAATTGTGTTTTTTATTCAATTAATTTGTTTAGCTTCATAAACTGTACACTAAGAAGAGTATATTGTCAAATGAATTTAGAAAGCAACTTAATAGAGTAATGGTTTAACTTTGCTAATGAAACTCCACATTCTAATATTACCCAAAATGACTGCCTAGCAAAGACTACAGACCAGACTATATCTGTGTACAACCATTTCCAACCAAAACATAATAATAACATTTAACTCACTCTCACTCTTAATTTCATCCTTAATATCTTCACTGGACACATTCAGCGGAGGCTTATCATCATCATCATCGCTGTCCGACTCCTCCTTCTTAATGTTTTCTTCCATCTCCAGCTGTTGGTTCACCATGTGCTGCATATACTTGTTCTTGGCGACTGCCCAGTCCACTGATATTGGCCGGCCTGGAATTTAACGGTAGATTCGGATGTAGTAGACTTTTAAGATCAAGTTTTTGATGGATGCAGCAAAAATTTGGGGCTATGCGAATAGTATTTGATTAAGTAAGAGTATTTTATAACTGTGGACTATGGAGACTAAAGTAGACCTTAAAGTAAATTCTTTGGGCTAGTTTTTCACGATTTTGTTTGACTTCAACTTCATATTATCATTAACTTAAGTTATGCACGGGTCGATAGATCAGAAGGTGTGATGAACGCTTGATGTGGTCAGTCCGTAGAAGGGTGACCATCTTGTAATGACGAGTTCTTGAATGTTTTGGAAGGAACGATAAAGTGATGGGTCCCCGCTGTCCTTCGTAATCAATCAAATATTACAAATCATAATAAAACACAACTTACCTAAAAACGGCTTCATATTAGTGTTCAACAATGCCTTTTTAGCCATCGGCACATTCTTAAAATGTACAAATGCACAACCCACTAGCTTGCCATCCGGCTTCTTTAGCAATTTGACCTCTAAGATGTCTCCATAAGGTGCAAAATGCTCTTTCAATGTGTCTTCAGTGGCTTTGAAAGATATGTTACGGATAATAAGACGGGCATTCCGGTTGACTCTTTCTTTTTTCTGCTTCTCTTCTTTGGGTTTTTCTTCATTTTCTGTGTTATCTCCTGAAAAGAGTATTTTAGGTTTTATGTTAAGTTATAAAACATGATTAGGATATCAATCATCAATCTTTTCTAAAATATTGAAGGCATCACTTTGAAAATGATTGTCCAACAATATTATATGAAAGTTTGGATATGTAGATGTAATGAGGATATAAGTTTATCTTATTGACGAAAACTAGAATTGGACTTTGTTGAGACATGGCAGTATTAAGCTTTAAACATACGCTACTTTTCAACTCTATCAAGGTGTGGAAAGTAGTTCCCTCAGGATTTGAGTGAAACTGTGGGTAACAGTAAGTAATAATATAAAACATACTTTTAAAAGGTTTGTGTTCATCTTCAGTGTTGCCGTTAAACCTTTGTCTTGCATTGTTCTCCATATTTTGTACATAGGCCTTCTTTGATACAGCAAAAGCTACATGTATGGGGCGCTCTGGAACAATACATGATTAATTATAAATTATTATAGCAAGTATGGTTTAGGACTCCTTTGGAATATATCATAAATTAAATAATAAATCGTAAGGGTGATATTAGACTTTACATGTTGATTACCCAAACAGGCAAATATGTGGGCCATCTGATCATGAAAATTTACTACACTACTTATTTCTTGTTCTACAGCAAGTAAACTCTAATTGTGGCTTTAAATAAACACATGAGCATATGCATACCTAGAAAAGGCTTCTTATTAGTAGCTGCGATAGCTTTTTCCGCCATAGCGACATCAGCGAAGTGCACAAATCCGCATCCCACCAGCTTCCCATCAGGTTTCTTCAACAAATTCACTTCCTGCACAGTTCCATACTTCTCGAAGTGCTCCTTCAACGCTTCTTTAGTTGCTTTAAAGGATATATTTCTCACAACTATCCGGCCAGTGCGTTCAGAGGGGTCTTTACTTTTACTGGTTTTAGCGTCGTCAACTCCCGAATAAAACTCATCGTCCATTTGACCCATCTTGGTCAGATGGTCTTTTTAAGTCTTTTAAAACGTACGTGTTTGGATTTTTAGCTTAAATTACTTCAGTAAACTAAGTTTCTATGGTAAAAATTCACGTGGTAAACCAAAACATAACCTTCACGATAGATCGATATTTACCACTCTAAAATTTTAATATAAACGGAAAAGCCACTATACACACAGAAGTTATTGAGTAGTTTCTACAATAGACACTTATAATAACTAGAAATATATGAAAATGTTTAAATTAAAATTGCCGTGAAACATGAAATACTACGGCAGTCAAACGGCAGTGCAATGCGCAGTTACTGACAATCTGACATTTCTTACGTTGACAGCTTTGACGCACTGGCACAGATGCATGTCATGTAGCGTAGGCCTAGTGCCTTTCAAGATTTCCACTTCAATATAATTTTTGGAGTGACGAATAGGTTTCCACGCTTCTCATAATAAGCAAACATAAGACAATAAAACAATTACACCTATTATTCAAGAATTTAAAATATTAGTAACAATAATGCAACCATGTATTTAACACGACCAAATAAAAATTACGGTTTTCCAAACTGAAGAACCGATTCTTTCCGAAACTCATATTCTTGTGCGAATGAATTTTGCGTTGAAGATTATATAATGCATTTTTTACTGATTACTGCTACATTTCTTGAATTTTATAACTAATTGATAAATAAAGGATTAAGTACTAAAATGCTTATCATAGTCCATTATAAAATAATTCTGATTTCGAAATCAAAATAAAACCAGCTGTTTTATACTGTCATAGTCACAATGACAAATGTTAATGTCAAAACAGAGTTAACCTCACTTCGTAGTGTCTTAATTCAGCGCAAATCTTTTATTTTACCCCTAAAACATGAATTCCCGAATATCCAGAATGTGTAATAAACTCTTAATACAGCAAACTATATCTAGAGGTTATGCTTTTAAAGCGGTAAAAAGGCCTGACCCAAAAACTTTGAAAATGCCTGCGCCGGGTACGGCTCCTAGTATAATGCAAATAATTAAAGAAAAAATACGACTGAACGGTCCTCTTACGGTAGCTGAATACATGCATATTGTCTCTACAAACCCGACGGAAGGATATTATATGAAAAAGGAAGTAATTGGTGAGGCTGGTGACTTTATAACATCCCCTGAAATAAGCCAACTGTTCGGCGAGATTATTGGGATATGGTTCTATTCTGAAACTCAGAAAATGGGACCTGGGAAGCCTCTACAAATTGTTGAACTTGGACCTGGTAAAGCGACCTTATTATTGGATATATTAAGGGTAAGAGTCTTTACTTTACAGTTCTTCTCACTGAATTATAAACAAACCTTTGGGGAAGCCTATGTCCAGCAGTGGTCCTATTTTTCAGCTGACACAATGATGACAACAAACAATAAACTATTGATGTACTTAAAATATTACCATGTACAAAACATAATTGATTTTATGTATGGATCACATAATGCACATTTAAGCCACCATTTATGTATGCTTTTCAGGTACTGAATCGTTTCAACTACAAACCCCAGGATCTGAGTCTCCACCTAGTGGAGATATCATCAACCATGCAATCAGTACAAGCCAACCGACTGTGCATTTCTCATAGAGAAGTTGATATTGCATTGCCACATAACTACGAAGTAAGTGGATCATTGATACCAAGTTTGAAAATCCAGCAAAAAAAAATTGGATTGCAGGTTAACATAGGAAATAACAATTAAAAAATTAATTTACTTAACAAATAATTTGAACTATCTTGACTTTTAGTTATCAGTTGTATGGGACTGAGGATTTCATGAATCTAATTATATGTAATCAATAATAATTGCAATCGTGGAGACCACACCTTGGCAAACGTAGTGTAGGACATCCTCAGGCACGGTGGAGTGATGACTTGCGCAAGACGGCTGGCAGGAGCTGGATGCGAGAAGCCGAAAACCGATCTCAGTGGCGTTCACTTGGAGAGGCCTATGTCCAGCAGTGGACTGCGATAGGCTGATGATGATGATGATGATGAATAATAATTGCATATAATCCTGTTTTAAATGTACAGTTTGTACACTTCTAAGGTGTGTTTATTTGTGTTCATGTTGGTAACATTATGTTTCAGGGTGAGACAGGAAGTGGCATCAAGGTGTACTGGTACAATGATTTGAAGAAGGTGCCTACAAACTTCTCTTGGTACATAGCACATGAGTTCTTTGATGTACTGCCAATACATAAATTTGAAGTGAGTAATTGTTTACTCAATTTTTTATTAGCATTCCATATCATGTTATACAGGTTTGAAATCTAAAAAAAACTAAATGGACACACCTTAAATATGTTGTTATTGAAGAAGTAAATATTTTATTGTATACCAACATGAAAGCTGTAGAAGTATTATAGGTAGAATCTTTTGGTAGGTAAAAATCTACAACATTGATTTTATATACCTACCTGTCATTTGTAATTTTTCTTCTCTCTCAGAAAACTGACGATGGCTGGCGAGAACTGCTAATAGACTTAGATGGCCAAGATAAACTTTACTATAGAATAACAGCAGAAGAGACAGCCTCTTGCAAGTCTCTGATAAGACCGCCATTAGACTCCGGTGACAGAACAGAGCTGGAAATCAGTGCTCGAAGTCTGGGCATTTCCCGGCAGCTGGCGACTAGAGTGGACAGATATGGCGGAATTGCTCTTATTGCTGATTATGGACATGAAGGAGAAAAGGGTGATACTTTTAGAGTGAGTTTAGCATCTTATACTGTATCAAAACTGAACAGGGACAGAAGCAGCTAATGTTTAAATCTATTGTTGTTCTTTTATTGTTCTTTGAATACCTACTAATAAAACTAAAACAAATATATAATTATTTCATATTTCAGGCCTTTCACAAGCACAAAGTAGTGAATCCATTAGAAAATCCTGGTCAATGTGATTTAACAGCTGATGTAGACTTTTCGCAACTGAGAATTGCAGCATCAAAAAGCCCTTACAGTGACAATTATGCGTTGGTCATGGGTCCTGTCAAACAGAAAGACTTCCTCGAAAGGTGTCAAGCTCCAATCAGACTGCAGGTGAGAAATAAACTCTAGTACCTACACTATGGGAAATTTTGAGGTTCTGTAAACTGCCCTTAATAAATTCTTCTATAATTATACTTCACCCAAATCTAACCTACCAGTATTGAATTATGCTGAGAAGAATTTCCATTTTCTGGGTATACCTACTGGCAATACTGTAGGCCTCACTAATTCTATTCTCGTCCCTATTGGTGCGATAGTACACGTCAAAGGAAGAAAGTGGGTCATTAGATTGCCTTGAAACGAAAACTAGAGGCGATTTTCTTCTAAAAAAAGATCAAAAATATAATAATGTTTTTTCAAAATTACTTAATATTTTATTTTTCAGGTTCTATTGGATAACGCAAAGACAGATGAAGACAGAGAAAAGGTGCAGAAGTCGTACGAAATGTTAGTCGACCCTCAGAAGATGGGCGAGAGATTCAAGTTCATGGCTTTTTATCCATCAGTAATGGAGGAACTGTTGAATAAACATCCTCCTTTAGGTTTTTCGACTCCCAAGTCTTAGAGTTACTTAAAACTAGCTTTAATATTTAAATGTATTTTAGTAGAGAACCTTCTATGTGTAATGTTGTTATTAAAATGATTTATCTAGCATATATATTTTTAATTCATTAGACTCAATGCCATGTCCCGACGATTTAATATAATTGGAGCCTAAATGCCTATTTTGTGATAGTATATTGCTAGGTTTGGCCTTCAAAGGTCAGTGACTTGACGATCTACCCCTTTTTTGGAGGTGGGATATTATCTGATGGCTCCTACAGCTGGGATTGACAGACTTTCCCTGAATACAACCCACCACAGGCCACGGTATACCTATCGAACTAACCCGCAACCCCGGCAGACAGACATGTATATTCATAAAATATCTCCGAGTAGCATTCTTATAGTCGATTCACTAGTCATTTCAATTTCTTATATGTACTAAAAGAGCCGGCTTTTGCCATCGGCACTCCGCGCGTGATTCCTTTGGCGACCTTTTCAACCGACTTCCAAAAAAGGGTTCCAAGGAAGGGTTTCTCAACTACCTATACGCTGCTTTTACATAACTGCTAATAATTATGCACAACCGGTCCTATTAACATTCGATTCCAGGTCAGGCAAGTACCAATGCAACTTTTCTAAGTTTGTATGTCCTTACTAGGTAAATCTTAGACACCAATGGCTGATAAAAAGGTGAAGGATAACATCTTGAGGAAACCTGGACTATAAAGACTGAAATCACCAACCCGCATTGAGCAAGTGTGGTGATTAACGCTTAATCCTTCTCCGTGTGAGAGGAGGCCTGTGCCCAGCAGTGGGACGATAAAAATGCTGTAACAGTAACAGTGGACCTATTAACATTATCATGTCGAGATTTAAATGTGGTGCCTCGTTCGTAGCAAAAATCTTTTTGTAACAGCAAATGAGCAAATTCTTTATTGGCGCGAAAGCGTGTGCGTCTTTTTTGTTGTTTGGAGGACTCAAAAAATAAACTAAATTATAGCCTTGAATAGAAAAATTAATCAACATTTGGCTATGTATTACAGATTACAGATCAGATCAAAAAATATTATTATTTTGTAAAAACCGATTTCACTGTAGAAAATGAACGTAAACGGTAAAAACCGATAAAGAATGTTGGATATCACCGGTTATTGCCACTAGCACAATCGGTTCGGTCCAGGGGCTGGTCACTGCCGTACTTGACTAGATTTCGGTAAAAAATTTAGAAAAGCGCCATCTGCAATCCTCTTCCTAAAGTATTTAATATCTTCAAGTGATAATAGATGGCTCTTTAATCAAAAATTAACTTCCATAAAATATCACTAAAATTATTGAAATCTAAAAATTATTTTATATATTAGTATTACGTAGGAAATCTATCAATTATTTTTATTAAATCTGTACACTATTTTATATACATAAATTATTTTTCTATAATTATTTTTTTGGTTGGCAATAAACCGTGCCAACTGCCAATGCTGAAGTTAGAATTTGAATTTTAATGGCGAGTACAGTAGGGTATATATGTTCTGTGAGTACAGTACATACAATTTGTGTGTTAAGTTTTCGTCCATTTAAGTGTTTTCTGCTGTTGACTTGCGTTGATTTGAGTTTTACTCATCCGCTGTGTTTTCGGTGAATTAGTGAGTGAGTTGAGCTGTGCTCCTCTGTTTCATTGTTTCACATAACTTGCGAAAAGACGCCATTAGTGTTTAGTATTATTTGCGATAAAGACGCCTTTTTTGTGATATTTGTGAAATAGACACTGTTATTGTGTTATTAGCGATTAGAGACGCTTGTTTGAGTGCATATAATCATGCCGAGGCGGTGCGAATTGGGATGTTCACACAACCCGGGTAAGTGCTTTCTTTATCAAGTTCATAGTACCTAGGGCCCGATTCTGTTAATAGTATCATTAAGTTATTAATATCAAAATTGAATAGAAATTAAATCGCAATATCAGTTTTAACCATTTCGGGCATTCTGCTACTAATATTTATAAGACCAATCGTATTCCAACGACATTCGATTGGTTGCTATTGGTCTGCCGTTTTGGTTTATAGGTACATATTACCATATTATTCTTAGTCTATATTGCCATATTGCCTCAAAGTCGTGGTGGCCTAGTGGGTAAAGAGCCAACCTCACAAGTATGAGGGCGTGGGTTCGATTCCAGGTCAGGCAAGTACCCATGCAACTTTTCTAAGTTTGTATGTACTTTCTAAGTATATCTTAGAAACCAATGACTGTGTTTCGGATGGCACGTTAAACTGTAGGTCCCGGCTATCATTTAACATCCTTGGCAGTCGTTACGGGTAGTCAGAAGCCAGTAAGTCTGACACCAGTCTAACCAAGGGGTATCGGGTTGCCCGGGTAGCTGGGTTGAGGAGGTCAGATAGGCAGTCGCTCCTTGTACAGCACTGGTACTCAGCTGAATCCGGGAATTATTCCCAATAGTCCCCTCTAGCGCTGTCCTCCGGGGTGACAGCCGGGAATTGTCTTCCCAGTTATCACCGGGGTGACAATTTGTGCCGACTGTTCCCTTTGAAAACTGACTAGAGGGGACAAATGGGAAGTCTATTTCTCAGTTGTCACCGGGGGGGTGACATTTGCTACGGTTCCTTCTTCCTTCCTAAGAAAAAAAAATGTAATTACCATAGATTTCAGGTTTTTTATTTATTATGTTACATAGAATCACATAAAAAAATATATATATTATTATTTTAACTAACACAATGTCAACAGGCTTACAAAAATCGATTTTTTTATAGTAGTTAATACTACTATAAAAAACAAAAACAACATTATGTTTCCTATAATAGGCACAATCACAGATAACTTTAATTAATACTAATCACAGATAATCACTAATGGTTAAGTTAAAAGTGCTTATTAGTCGCATGCTTATTTGTAACACAGTTTGTAATCTTGTTAAATTAAATAAAATTAAGAAAACGATTGGTGTTAATAGAAATTAATAATATGTGATGTACCTATTAAAGGAAACACAATGTTGTTTGTTATAAGAAATAAAAACCTGAAATCTATGATAATTACATTTTTTTTTCTTTGGAAGATTCTATGTAGCATAATAAATAAAAAACCTGAAATCTATGGTAATTACATTTTTTTTTCTTTGGAAGGAAGAAGGAACCGTAGCAAATGTCACCCCCCCGGTGACAACTGAGAAATAGACTTCCCATTTGTCCCCTCTAGTCAGTTTTCAAAGGGAACAGTCGGCACAAATTGTCACCCCGGTGATAACTGGGAAGACAATTCCCGGCTATCACCCCGGAGGACAGCGCTAGAGGGGACTATTACTACATAGTATAAAACAAAGTCGCTTTTTCTGTCATGTGTCATGTTGTATGTCCCTATGAACGCTCAAATCTTTAAAACTACGCAACGGATTTTGATGCGGTTTTTTTTAATAGATAGAGTAACTCATGAGAAGGTTTTTATGTATAATAACATCTATTAAATAATGGAGAAATACTGTTACCCGTGCGAAGCCGGGGCGGGTCGCTAGTTGGGAATAATTCGAATCCGGTTAGACTGGAAGCCGACCCCAACATAGTTGGGAAAAGGCTCGGAGGATGATGATATTGCCATATTGCAATCGTAAATCGTTTGCAGACAATATGATTCATTATTGAATCACAGAAAAGGATAAACACGTTTATTTAAAAGAAAAAATAGTGGAATGCCACATACGCTTCAATCGTAATTGAGTCGTGATTGGATCTCAGTCGGATGTGAATCGCATGTCGCTAAAGTAAAATTAGCAGGGGCAGGATTCTGCGCAATTTTTTCTTTGAAATAAACGTTTTTATCCTTTTCTGTCATTCAATAATGAATCATTTTGTCTGCAAATGATTTACGATTGCAATATGGCAATATAGACTAAGAATATTATGGTAATATAGACCAAAATGGCAGACCAATCGCAAACCAATCGAATGTCGTTGGAATACGATTGGTCTTATATTAGTAACAGAATGCCCGATATGGTTAAAAAAGCTGTTGCGATGCAATTTCTATTCAATTTTGACATTATTAACTTAACAGAATCGGGCCCCAGAATCGTGCTCCTGAAAGCTCCTAGTCATCCGGATAAACTTGTCATCACGGGAGATACCAACTCAGTCAATTATAAGGTTGGGCGTTTAGAGAAACACAGTTCCTTACGAGTAACCATTTATTACTGAATCCCATATGAAATGATACATGATTTAATAAGATAGACATACATAGATAGACACGCGCACACATACATAGGTAATAGGTATTCATTCATACATACACTATACAATATCAGCATACAAACTTCATATTTTTGTAATTTATTTTTCAGGTGTGACACAACATCAATTTCCACACCCAGAAAAGAATCCTGAGTTATTCAAAGCCTGGGTTAATATAGTTGGTGGAAAACTGGAGACTGCAGATGATATCAAATTTTACAGAAAGCGAGTCATCTGTGACATACATTTTGCAGACAAGTTTAAGAATCGCAACAACCGTTTAAATAACATAGCTGTTCCTACTCTCCATCTTCAGGGTAAGATTTAGATCTTTATTCTTGAACTAGATCGCAATGCCACCTACTGAGTTAAAATTGCCATTAAGAAAACAAAATTCTTAATTATTCACAATTAAACTGAACTGAAATCTTTTAGGCCACCTGTTTGCAGTATATTAATATTTAATTGGATATAAAATGCAGTTCATTCACCCCTTAACCAACTCGGTGAAGGTTGTTGTTTAGTGGGATCTTAGACTTGTTTTTACTATTTCCAGGTGCTCCATCACAAGATGCTCATATGCCTCCTGCAACTCCACATATACCAACTGAACTTCCTATGCCTGAACATAATATATGGAATCTGCCTTCTACATCAAAGCAAATAGTCACTGGTACGTAAATGCTTGGCTACCTACATTCTCAAATTATGTTTAACTAGCTGCCATAATTAAATACTGCATTTTTTTTATAATAATAATCCCCCCCCCCATGGGGCCACCTTGACGTGATGGGGGAAGGCATGAACGCTTAAAGAAGTCAGTAAGAACTAGACGACCCTGTGCCAATTGGTAAACATGAGGTACCATCAGAAAATATAGTCATAACACCTCGGCTAACCCTTTCCAACTAACGGTCCCAACTTCCCAACTAACCTTCCCTTTCCCTTTACCTTCTCTTCAGTGTCTGATAAAATATATATCTTATTACTTTAAAATATGTACTCTGCAGTCACCTTCTCTCTTTCACCTCTTAACTTTTCTTTTTCTTAAGTTTTAAAACATTGCTCCTAATATAATTTAATGCGACTACGAAATAGAGTAATAATACCCCAGGCGGGTACCGGAGCTAATCGCGATGGAGAATCCCGCCCCCTTTGTATTCTGGGTGGGGGCGACGCTTTTTAAATTTCATTTTTTTCATAGATACCTTTAAGGCCACCTGTTTGCAGTATAGTAATATTTAATTGGATATAAAATACTGTTCATTCACCCCTTAACCAACTCGGTGAAGGTTGTTGTTTAGTGGGATCTTAGACTTGTTTTTACTATTTCCAGGTGCTCCATCACAAGATGCTCATATGCCTCCTGCAACTCCACATATACCAACTGAACTTCCTATGCCTGAACATAATATATGGGATCTGCCTTCTACATCAAAGCAAATAATCACTGGTATGTAAACGCTTGGCTACCTACATTCTCAAATTATGTTTAACTAGCTACCATAATTAATTACTGCATTAAGTAATATGTAACTGTTGTGTAGTCATTACAAACACACTTCAACTTGATTTATTGTAATGACAATTTAGGTTAATAATCCTCATGTAACTCACACTAGTAATTTTGATGTTTACAATGACAATGGTGAATTATTATTATTTTATTTTCAGCTGCACCTCCCAATGCGTGTGTTATAGCAGCAGAACATAATTATTGCAGTAAACATGGTATACAACAAAGACGGAAACTTAAAGGAGACAAAAGTAAGTGCCAATGTAGTTTATACCATAAGATATCCAAAAAAAATGTTTATACATAGGCTACTTTTTATCTGGGTGTGGAAAGTAGTAAAGTAAAAGTTTTTTTTTTTTTGCAGAAAAACTGAAATCAACTTCATCGCTGGAGAATGAATTAAAGATTTCAAGATTCCAAATGAAGAATTTAAAAACCGAAATTATTCGGTTACGTAAACGGAGTAGTAGTTTGAAAGAAAGATTAGCCAGCGTTGATAAAATTAGCAATACAAATTGTTTAAAAAAAATAACGAGAAATATGACAACTGCAGCAAAAATATTCACAAACATGCAGTACACCCAAACTCACAAGAGAGCTCGTGGGCGGAGGTTTACTTTAAAGGAAAAAGTTTTGTCTCTCTCCATGTACAAAAAGAGTCCCAAGAGTTATACTCTTTTATATAAATACTTTACATTGCCCTCTATAAAATCATTAAAAAGGCTTCTTGCGAAAATTGAAATAGAGTCGGGGCTAAATAAGTTTTTATTCATAAAAATGAGAAAGACTGTGAAGGAATTAAGTCCAGAAGATCGCCTCTGCTGTCTTATTTTTGACGAGATGTCAATATCGCCGCAGATCCATTACGACGGATCTAAGGATAAATTAAAGGGATTCGCTTGGCGTAGTAAAAAAATTGCTGACCATGTTTTAGTTTACATGGTCAAAGGATTAAAGAAAAAATTTAAACAGCCTGTTGCATACTTTTTTACAAATTCTGTTAACAAAGCAGAATTAAAAGCCTTGACTATAAAAGTCATTAAATATGTTCAGGGTACAGGGCTTAATATTTTGTGCACAGTGTGCGACCAAAGCACAGTAAATGTCAGTGTAGTGAATGAAATTATTGAAGATAGTAGAATAAAATTCATAAAAGAAAATAAGGAATGGAGACATGATGTAATGGAAGTAGGGAAATCTAAAATTATCCCATTATTTGATGTCCCTCATTTATTGAAAGGGGTAAGAAACAATTTACTTACGAAGGACTTAAAATATTTCGACTTCGAAGAAAAGGTTGAAAAGACGATAAAATGGGAATATTACCAGAAAATTTATGAAGCGGACAAATTACATGGTGAATTAAAAATATGTCAGAAACTAACTGATGAACATATTTATGTGGAGAAAATAAAAAAAATGAAGGTCAAACACGCAACCCAAATTTTTAGCCGCAGTGTTGCTACAGCTGCAGAACATTTATCTGCTAGGGGCGATTTATCTAATGAGTGCCGCCAAGTAATTACATTTACCAAAATGATGGACAATTTATTTGATTCCTTAAATTCAAGCTCATTTAATATGATACATGGAAAAATGTATAAATGTGGTGTTAGAAACAATTCTCCTCATCATGAATTATGGGAAAATGCCAAAAAGGTATTAAAATCAATAAAATTTATTAAAGTTAAAAAAGAAAAGGAAAATAAAATAAGATTAATTGAAACGAGTTCGGTACCTTCAATAAAAAATTTTATACGTACTATTGAGGGCATGCAACAGTTGTGGAAAATATTATCCCAAAAATATTTATTTGATACAATGATGACCAGAAACTTTAACCAGGACCCACTGGAAAATTTTTTTGGGAACATTAGAAGTTTTGGGGTGAGGAATACGGCACCCAACACAATTAGCTTTGAAGGTGCCTATAAATCACTTCTTTTAAATAATTATAACTCACCCCATTCACTTAACGCTAACTGTGAAAATGATGACAATGATTGTCTTCAGACATTGAGTTTCTTTTTGGAAGACAAACTTTTAGAAAACACTTCTAATGTTCCCAGTAATGAGGTTCTACCATTTCAGCAAGAAGAAAATGACGAAATTGAGGTGCCTTTTATAAATTTAAATTCTGAGCCTGCTGATGCTGGTCAGGCCAATTATGTATGTGGGTGGGTGCTGGCTAAATGTTTTAAAAAAGTTGCTAAATCATGCAGGCACTGCAAAACTGAACTAACTGGCGACAGTCAATTAAAATCAAATAGTTATATAAGGGCAAAAGAATATACAAAAGGAAAACATTGTCTGTTGTATCCCAATATAGTGGCGGAAAAAGTTTTTAAAGACATACAAAATATTGTAGTAGAAATTTTGAAAAAGAATGTGCCAAAAACTAAATTAAAAGAAAAGATAAAAATGTTTTTAGACATATTTGTGGATTATCCTTTCACCTGCGATATCCACAAGATAGAATTAAGAAATGTTTTTGAAAACATTACAATAAATATTTTGGTATATAGTTGGTGCCGCTCAATTAATCGAATTTTATCAGGTAAAATCCAATATCGTGATGAGGATGATGAAACTAAACTTTCAGCACAAATTTATTACAATAAACATAAACATAAGTAAATATGATTTTTATTTAATTCCAGGTCGCCTACTAAGTACTTTCTAAATGTTCCTACATAACGTTGTTCTGTTGAGTTGTAGTAATCTGTGTTGTATTTCCATATTTCAATAAATAACTATTTTCTACATTCTGTGGCTATATTTTGTAAGTACGTACGTATGAACAAATTCCCCTAGAATATCTATAGACGGTTATTCGTCATCTCGACACACTAAACTCACCACGAATGTGTCGAGTTGGTGAAACTCAAAATTTGTACATTTATCATGTCGTCAACTCGCCACGTCAAGATTTTAATTCGTGTCCAGTTAGTGAAACTTAGATTTTATCACTTTTATGTTTTCGCCAAGTTTGGGAATCAACTTTTCGCGTTTCAAACGTTTGCAAAATGGACGTTCAGTGGCCGATGATGTTTGTGACACAATGTATCCAGTTGGCGAAAACATAAAAGTGATAAAATCTAAGTTTCACTAACTGGACACGAATGAAAATCTTGAGTGGCGAGTTGACGACATGATAAATGTACAAATTTCGAGTTTCACCAACTCGACACTTTAATGGTGAGTTTAGTCTGTCGAGATGACGAATAACCTGTAGACAATACTGATGTATACATGTGTGTGAAATGGGATGTACGCACACATAAACAATTTGTTTCGGCAGACGATACCAGATGGCGCTTCAAAAATCGTTTGAAGGTTGCAGAAAAAAATCGAAGTGGGTTCTCTATTCCCAATCTATTTACTATACTCTATGGTTCGGTCGGTCGGGCATCCGTCGATAGAATTGCACATATTTTTATTTTTATTGTTTAGAAAAAAGGATCAATCGTAATTTCTATTCAACAAACACCAATTATTAAAACACTTTATAGTGATGTAAACTTGGTGCAGTTTCTCGATAATTTTCTTTGTTTCGTTAATTCGCCGATGTGTATTCATCGGACTGTGATGAAATGTCAAAAATTTTCGTGGATTAGTGCCAATGGTCATGAAATTTTTCTGCCGTGAAAAGGACAATGGGCGATTCCGGTCCAAATGTCCACCACGAACGAGACCTATATGGCTAGATAGCCCGTTAAATATAGAACATTTTTTGTTATGAAAGTAAAAAAAAATATAATGCCAGAAAAAAGTTATAGCAAAATCAAATAAACCATTTTATAGATTTTTTCAATTTCATTTTTTCAATTACTTTTCGTGGTGTTTGATTTTCGTACTTTCTGTAACTTCTGACAAAATAGAATTGTTCATGATTAGAGAGAAGACACCACCAGCTACATTGAACTTTCGTAGATCCAGGCACCGCTGAGTATATTCAAGCACTTCTGACGCCTCAATTGGTTAGTGATTCGTACATCCATCGGGCAAAAAATATGGTCTGTTAATGCAAATGTGTCTTACTCATCTTAGTTTTAGATAAAGTGCGGAAATGGAAGTGGAGTAAAATAAAAAAATAATAATGTTAACATACAAAAACTACCGAAAATTAAGAATACATTTTTGGCTACAACTTTTTTTTGGCATTGTTTTTTTTTTTACTTTCTTAGTAAAAGTTACTCTAAATTAAGTGGGCTATTTAATTATATAGGTCTCGTTCGTGGTGGACATTTGGACCAAACTTCATACATTCTTGCCCAATCTCCTTTTGTGATGAAAGTGCATTTGTGAACTATTGACATCATAGAATTTTGAACAGTTTGTGGTGTTCGCTTTTCAGCGGTATTCGTGTGTGACAGTTGCATGATTTAACACATTTCGAGAAAGTGAAGGTATGCAATGATATTTTCTTTTGTTATGCTGTACAGAAAGAATTTCCAAGCATCGTGAGATTCTCTGGTTATGCCGATCATCACGATTCACAGTATTACATTTCTATAATTTTGTACGATCCACCAGTGATTGCGCAAATCTGCGCATTTGCCATTGTTCCGTGTGAACAAATGTAAATATTTTGAAAAATCTTGCAGACAATGGCCTGTATTGTTAATGGGATTTATTAAACCAATGGATATGGAATATACAGTAACTTACCTGATACTATTATGTACTTGGTTTATGTTTTGTTTATATAAGTAAATTCTCTACATATATGTATATAATATATACATATATGTAGAGAATTTACTTATTATATATATAATATATTATATCTTATATAGCTAGTTCAATGCCATAAAATATTTATTAGTTACCAGCACATAACACAAACTGATTACTTGATGTGGTAAACCCAATAAAAGATTAACCTACCAAAGGTAATAAAAGATAATTTAGCATTAGCTATATTCCTCTTAATCAACATTTAATTTTAACTTTGCACAATGCAAAAATATATAAATTCATTGTTCTGTAATACTCCACATCATCTTAAAAAAATCTATTCAAATTATAGGTCACCAACACAAAGGTTAATGAACTCCAGTTGGTGCTTCCAGCATTCCATTTTCAAACCAGCTCAAGCTATATTTACCGTAATGATGATACAATATTCAAAAATAAAGCTGTGTCATGATCACAATTTAAAAAAAAAAACAAGCATTCAAAGAGGTTACATCTCAAAGCCAATTGAAGCCTTTTGATTATTGACTCTTCTGAATCAGACACCATAACACATTCAAGGATATAGTCTCTTCCCAATGGGGTACACCAGGGCCAAAGCCTGCCGGGGCTGCGGGATTGTTCGAAAGATTTACCGTAGCCCTGGTACATAAAGGGCTTCAGAAGGAACATGATGGGTTTCAGTCAGTAAGAGTCTGACACTCCCTCACACTGCTAACCCACAGTGGGATTGGTCATTTGATGATTTCTGATAAAAAAAGAGTATATTCTCTTTTCTTCTTTTTAAGTGAAAATATAAAACTCTCATAATTAGGATAGAATATTGAGAGTAGTTATTTGATGATTCCCACTTCATAAAAGATGTTGGCGACTGAGTGAGAATTTATGGCATTAAGTCATAGTTTATACATAGGTGATGATTGAACAATCCATTTATAGAATACCTAGTTCATAGTTATTGTTCACATGTAACTATAAATATACTTTAATGAGTTTTTCCTCAAAGGTAAAAACAGTTATGAAAAGCAAATATGTACTAACTATGAATATTTTTTTAATATCCACATTCTAATGAAAGTTGTGTTATGAAATATGGCAATAAAAGTGAAAGTTTAATTCAGCCATGTACCGTCTTACCACAAAAACTTTTAAACGTCAGTTTAAGACTTGTCTAAAAAAATGTCAAATTATGACGTTGAAATAAGGTCCATTTTGGAACCACATTTTTTTAAGACAAGCGTTTGACACATGGTTAAGTTTTTGTAGTAAGACCATCAATGTTTAACACTTTAAACTGAAACACGCTGAAATATAATTTATTTTCATTTTTTTATTATGTTATACGGGCGATTCTCTGTAAGCTCGTTCAGCTCCATACAAATTCTGTCCTGGCAATTTTTTTTTTAATTTGACAAAAAACGTAGTCCTATGCCAAAGAAAATTAACTATTTATTTAGTTAGACAAGGAGGCCCACTGAAATTGTACCTATTTTCCGAGTTATTAGCGATTTTCCAAAAAATCATGACAGGGGACTGTTTGAGGCATCAGGGGACTGTTTTGAATGTGAACAGAAACCCACATTTTATGACTTTTCTATGATCAAAAGCCATATATTTCGGGTTTTTATTACCGCAAGCATGACACGACATAGATCTTGATACGTCGCAACATATGTAGATCTTCCAGCAACTCCTGCTGGCTTATTCGCTAACTTTCCGATTTTCAGATGTCAACTGGCCTCAGTTTTCATCCGAACTTTGATGTCAACCGATAAGTTCAAAACATTGGTATTCTGTATCACATAAAGTGGATATCGGTGGATATCGTTACACGGTTGCTGACGCCAAAACTACGATGACAACTTGACAACTCTATTTTTTTATCGACTATTATACTGCTAAGTAGGAAATACCCTGTTAGCATTACATTACTACGTTTGAGAGATCGCTTTATTTTCAGCGTGTTATACATTTAAAAATGATCTGTGGCGGTAAAATTCAGTATTTGCTTTCTATTGTGTGTGAAATTGGTGTCTAAAGTTCCGTGTGGATGAACAATATTTTAACTGAGAATATTGTGAGTATTGTAGTTATTGTAAATTAAACAACGTAAATAATATTTTGATACATAGATTCCTATGTTTTGTATGTGTCGGATAGGGGGAACATCAAGATGGCACTATTGTCCGACATCAGCTAGGGTAATCGCACAAAGAGATAACTCAAACTCAAAACTCAAACGAACTCAAAACTCAAACGTTTATTCAAATTAGTCAGAACAAAAGACAGCCCCCAAAAAGCCCGCCCTTCGCCACTTCCTATGTGTTTTGGCTTGGGGAGAAGAAGTGGCGGAACAAACTCCCCAGCAACACATGTCTGTCTGTTAGGTTAGAAGAACCTTACCATACGATAGACGTTACAATAATCTTAACACTTCACAATATGGATCTACAACGGTACTACAACACTAAGTAATAACACTAGGTACACTAGACGTGACGTAAGGCAGTTTCGAGATGTGTTCCACACGGCGACTCAACGAAGACTGAGCTCCGCCGACGCCACGCCGACCACCACGACTCTGCCAAGCGCGCCAAAATGTTGTTTCACCGGAAACGCCACCAGATGGCGCGCTTGTGTCTCGTTTAGTATCCGTACTATTGACCGTCTCCGACACGGCCATCCTGCATATACCCACGTCCTCGTGGGTTTAATCTGCAACAACACAAACACAGCACAGTACGTTTGCCTCGGCCACTTCTGACCACAACAGTAACTCTCGATCTTTGTTTTACTCTCTTACTTTTCTCAAGGAAATTAAACAAACTTCCAATGGCCTCAATTAGGTCTTTGACAAACAATCTAGGTGACAACTAGTTCTCAAAAGCTATTTCTAGAGCAACCGAGTACCAAACTCTCACAGGTAACAAATTAAACTCTACATTTCATGAAATCAATAACCAAAACTCTAGATCTCTCATTCGTGGTGTTAATCGATTTTAACTTTCAACTAAATTGAGCGATATGATCCAGCTACTAATCGGAAATAAAACATTGTCAATAATCTAAAATAGTAAGGAGTGACAGAATAGAAGTCACAAATCAGTCACGATTATTGACTAGCTCCAGAATTCAAAGTTTGAATTACAACATTTTCTACTTGGTTATCGTGAAGTTTGTCTGGTCAATCTAAACATTTTCAATGCAATAGAACGCTTTCACCTTGTGCGATGTCCTGCCGCAATTCATACGGCCTCCGAGATGAATCCGGGAAATGACGGCGTTCCAAACAGCAAATGCAGCGCACCTCGCTCGCCGCTGGCCTAATAGACCTCGATCTGTTCTGAGGTGTGCACTCCGCAGCGGTCGGTGAACGAATGCCCCGAGTCGTTTTTTTTTTTTTTTTTTTTTTTTTTTTTTTTTTATGGCATCTCGCAGTTCAGCCTAGGAGGCCGTGTACTGCTTAACCGGTGTACTGCTTAACCGGACCCCGAGTCGTGCGCGCGCGCCGCTTTATATAAGGTGCTGCTTTATATAAGACACACAATGACGGTGGCGCCGTCACGGCCATGCTGACGTACGCTCGTCCTCGAGCGACTTCTGAGCATCTGAGAACAAGACAGCAAACTGCAGCATGCTGACGTGCGGGCGCCCTCGCACGCGCCCCGCCTTGCCTTTAGATATCTGGAGAAAAGAAAACAACGCTCGATTATCCTGACAATATTATCTAGTCCGGTCCAAATTGACCCTTTAGCATCATAGTAGTTATTTTCTAGGGGCTAGGCCGGAATGATCATTCCCTGTAGCTCTTGCTAGACCGGAATTCTTATTCCCTGTAGTTTTTTTTTTTCTAGACCGGAATTGTTATTCCCTGTAGTTTTTTTCTAGACCGGAATTGTTATTCCCTGTAGTTTTTGCTAGACCGGATTTGTTATTCCCTGTAGCTTCTGCTAGACCGGAATTGTTATTCCCTGTAGCTTCTGCTAGACCGGAATTGTTATTCCCTGTAGCTTTTGCTAAACCATGCCTTTTTTTTACTTTTTTTTTTTTCTTACTTTTTTTCTCTTTAGCTTACTTTTTTTTTTCCTTCTTTTTTTTTTTCACAAAATCTCACACAGTCTACACAAAATAGTCAGTTAGTCAGCAGAACCTACGACCCGTTAAGGCCAGCTCTTAACAAGACTCATTTTGTCACACGTCGTGGAACATTGACCCAGAGAGCCCGTTCCTAAAATCAGTCACACCAGTCACGTGTCAGGGCAGTCCCCAAGGTTTGTCACACTTGTCACATGTCATGGAATACGGCCCTGCGAGTCAGTTCAGTTAAGTTAGTTACGTTAAGTTAGCCACCAATCATCACTTTCTGAAGTCATGTCAGTCGAACATCATGATCATTTCTGAAGTCGTGTCATATAAGTACAGGTCAAAGAACATAAATTGAAATTCGTCACTGTCACCGTCATTATCAGATGACACCTTATACCTTCCATAATCGTGAGCCGCCGTCTCGGCCTCCTCAGTCCTTAGTTGCATTAGAAGTCACAGTAGTAAAGTAAACCCACAAGGTTCACATTCACTCTCTCTTCCCGTCTCCATACTACATAAATAATAACAAAACAGATAACCTGATCGTGACGTAGAGATAAACCTCGTCAACTTTGCCACAAACCCATCAACGGTCCACCATAGCGTGGACGTTACCACTGCATTGTCAAGCGACGTCTCGGCTTCTAGAAGTGCAGACAAAGCCAGCATACGTAGCATGTGCAGCAACACCTCACACGGCAGCCTCTTAGTCGACCTCGTTCTGTTCTCCAGGCTCGGTTCACCTAAAATGATATCTGTTAAGCCAGAAATAGAAAGTGCTTAGGCAACCGATCAAATATTGACAATATATGGGTCAGCAACTGACCTTCTGGTTACGCAAGATAGTAAGACTACACACATGTTACAGATTTAAAGAATGGCAATCACTATTTAAATGAAGAAACTAGATACATTAAATGCTAAGCACGAAATCAAAGAAAGATCGAATTGCTAGTCAGACTCAACTTGTAAATTACTAAATCATTACAGCTACGGTTGTCATTGACATCAACGCCTTCTACTTGCTAGGCTTCACCTAACCGCTGTGTCCCTTAGCCGAGCAATCAGCCCATCCTGTATCACAGATGTATACGGGTCTCTTCCTGGTCACCCCGATGCCGTCACACAGGCCAACGAGTCTCTTCCAGGTCACCCCGATACCCATCATAGGTACAGCTTAACACAATAAAACAACAGTACCGCAGACTTTACACAGGTCTCTTCTTGGTCGCCCCAATACCATCACACAGGCCAACGGGTCTTTTCCGAGTCACCTCGTTATCCGTCATTGGTACAACTTAGCGCAACGAAATTACCGAGTAGGTGAACGTAACACCTTACCAAAAATCTATAGTCTGATGCACAATTCAATCAAATGACGCAAAAACTGAAATATTCTAACTTTAGGATATTGATGAGATCAGGTAACTAATCATTTTCAACTCTGGGATCAAACCTAGGTTCACGGTTTCTGATTCTGATTATCTACGATTCCACTAAATAATAAGCGCAGTGGGAGCGCAATCAACGAGACTGAAACTGCTTCTCAAGTTTATAAATGTCGTAAGACAAATAACCTCAACATAAAGCAAAAATGGATCGGTCTCACCGGGTTTCCACTCAACGCCTCAATGCGCATGACGATGCGCACATCGCTATGGCGCGCAGTTCAGCAAGGCTTCACGTTCACAGACACCACGGAGATGCACCAACACTCCAACCTCACGATCGCACGTCAGGCTCCAATTCCAGCTGGGATGCTCCATTTTGTCGCCATATTGCACAATAATCACCAATGGCGGCAAAACATAAAAATGAAAAAAAGATAAATTAGGTTAATTTCCAATATAATACCTTTAATAATTATCTTGACATGTAACAATGGAAACCGATACCATTACCATAACCGTGGTTACCATACTTATACCTTCGCTGAAGTTCTTAATCAATTTTCTGCCATCAAAATTCTGATGTTTCCTTATTTTGTTTTCTGCCTACTGGAAAACATGGTATTCAGCATGTGCCTATCGTGCACTCAGAAATCCAGAAAGTTTGTCTTCACGTGGCGAATTCTCTCGAAACTAATCCACCAACGGCCGCCACACATCACTCCAAACGAGCACATCACTTTTTCACTTTTTGAACAATGGCATGGCAATCCTTAGCACATGTGGGCATTTGGATTGCATCCCACTTCTGATGTCGGATAGGGGGAACATCAAGATGGCACTATTGTCCGACATCAGCTAGGGTAATCGCACAAAGAGATAACTCAAACTCAAAACTCAAACGAACTCAAAACTCAAACGTTTATTCAAATTAGTCAGAACAAAAGACAGCCCCCAAAAAGCCCGCCCTTCGCCACTTCCTATGTGTTTTGGCTTGGGGAGAAGAAGTGGCGGAACAAACTCCCCAGCAACACATGTCTGTCTGTTAGGTTAGAAGAACCTTACCATACGATAGACGTTACAATAATCTTAACACTTCACAATATGGATCTACAACGGTACTACAACACTAAGTAATAACACTAGGTACACTAGACGTGACGTAAGGCAGTTTCGAGATGTGTTCCACACGGCGACTCAACGAAGACTGAGCTCCGCCGACGCCACGCCGACCACCACGACTCTGCCAAGCGCGCCAAAATGTTGTTTCACCGGAAACGCCACCAGATGGCGCGCTTGTGTCTCGTTTAGTATCCGTACTATTGACCGTCTCCGACATATGCAAAATAAAAATTGGTATACCAATTTATTATTATTTAGGTTTAAAATGCTAACATACACTTTCATGACCGATTTTGAGAGGAAGGAAACTTTATGTACTTGAGTAGCTCGTCCCATACACTGAGAGCATCGGTTACCTCATGTAGGCACTTACTAAATAAAAGTTGAGACATGTTGCAAATGAATGAGGAGTTCCTTTGGTATGTTCCGTTTGCATAAAAGTTTAGGACTGCCAATATCTATACATAACAAAATTTGATGTTACAAAGTTTATCATCATATTATTATTAGCCATCATCATTTCAGAGTGTTTATGAGTAACATTAATTTAAGTAATATTGGTATTTATTTTACTTTTTACGTTATAAATTCTTACTTTTAGCTCAATTGCAACAGCATTGTTTTGTTGAGCACGTTGCAGAAACGGACGTAACTCTGCCGAGACTTGCTGAAACCCTGATTTGTTGATACGAAAATTTGCCATGAATTCCTTCTCCCGTAAATCCAGAGAATTATTGCAATCCCGCAGACGACGTTTCTGGATTCTGGATAAACTTCGTTTTGTCTCTTATTCCACAAATGCCAGCAAAAATACACGCGATATTTTTATTCCACACAAAAAAAGATAAAACAAATTAAAATAATACAATTAAAAATAACACTATCAAAAAATAAAGGAAACGACTCAGGGTTTGTATTTCTATTGGATTCGCAAAATTAGAGAAATCTTATATGTCTGATGCTACAATATAGTATAGACATCCCAGTGATGAGGCATAAAACACTGCTATTTGTAGTGTATTTCAAAACATTACAGTGGCCATCAATTTGATGTCCACTGAGCTTACGGAATCGCAATCTAACGTTTATCGATACAGAAACAGCTGTCAAAATGAGTCATGGTGGATATCAGCCTGTGTCGATGCTCATGACGTCATCTCAGATGGTCACTGGCGTTAGCGAATAAGAAAATAGCTGTTTGACAATTTACTGATGTACACTTTACCAAATGATGATATCTGCGAGCTGTCAGTGGAGTTAGCGAATAAGGCTACTGGTGATTGTTGTAAGTTAATATGTTAGCAGTATGAAGAGCGCTAAGCTTCATGTCTATGTGGCTGTGAACTATACAAAGACGTGTTTCGCCATTTTGAGCGTTTGGTTTGATAACCCATTTCTTTCAACTGCTTACCAATGACGTCGCCGGCGAAAAAGTCGTGGTAGACCTCGTGGGTAAAGAACCAACTTGTCAATTATGAGGGCGCGGCTTCGATTCCAGATCAGGCAAGTACCAATGCAACTTTTCAACAAAGACTGTGTTTCGGATGGCACGTTAGACTGTAGGTCTCTGCTGTTATTGAACATCCTTGGCAGTCGTTACGGGTAGTCAGAAGCCAGTAAGTCTAACACCAGTCGAACTAAGGGGTACAGGGTTAGGGCACGCCACCATAGTGGGGACCTCTTTGAAGAGTGGCTCGGGAGGAGTCACGGCGCCCTCATTTACCGCATGACGCAGGTCCTCACCGGACACGGTTGTTTTGGGAAATATCGAACAGGTCCTGAGGTGGCGCCCGGGTGTCACCACTGTGCGGACAGTTTCGAGGACACGATGGACCTCACAGTCCAGGAGTGCCCTGCATGGGAAGGACACCGCCGGATCCTCGTCGAGGGCGTCCGGGCCTGGTTTATGCCATGGTCCGGGGTGAGAGGAATGGGATGCCGTCGCCTCCTTCTGCGAAGCAGTCATGCTCGAGAAGTAGGCGGCGGAACGACAGAGAGTTCGCATCTCTCATCCCGGCTGGACCAGGTAGTCACCACGGGCGCCGGGTTGCGCGAGACGACTCCCGGCCACCGTAGGCCTGGGTCTGTGGGCGATGAATTCAGATGATTCATCGTTCCTGCGTCTTTTTAGACAACAGACCCGTGTCGGTGGCGTGCGTAGTTCCACGCGCTCCTCAAGTTGATGTCAGCAACCCTAGCGAGGCCCAGCAGGGCATAGGGCCTCTGGGGCTGCGGGACTGTACGAAAGAGTTACCACGGCCCTGGTACATTAAAGGCCTACGACGGAACACGACGGATTTTTAGTCAGTAAAACTCTGACACTCCCCCACCGCTTCTGACCCGCAGCGGGAGGGGTCATTTGATGATTTTTAGCGTCGTTAAAAAAAGTCGGTTGCACGGGTAACTGAGTTGTGGAGGTCAGATAGGGCAGTCGCTCTTGCCGCTCTGATTCTCTCTTTTTTTGTAATTCCTCTCGGGATAGCTTCTTCTTTTTAGGAGCCATATCACGTGCGTTCGATCAGCCTGTGTAATATAATTCAAGTACATAAAGGAAAAAAATAATGCGATGCAATGATAGTTTGATTCTTAAATTAATAAAAGAGACTAGCGAATAAATTTACACAAACAATTCATGAAAACTATTAAACCAATACGCAGAATACACAGTCCCCTGTTTTGTTAAACAGTCCCCTGTTGCGTTTTTTGGCAAAGGACTGTTGCCAGAGGACTGTGTATTTCAGTTAGATTTCACAATATTTATGAAACCGATGTCTTATAGTTTTTTAAGAACCTACCGATCAATTAAGGCACAAATAATGTAACAATTAACTATAAATAGAGATAATTTAAGTAATTAAATTACATACAATTATTTACCAGAGGCCTGTGTGTGGTAGCGGCCCAAACGCTTGTTCGCCTCACAAATGACGCTCTAACACTAAACAGAATGGCGTATCGTTACCGCATTTGATAAGTTTGCCAACTTCACAACAATTGCATTTCGTTGCACTAATAAAACGATTGTAAAATATTATAGTTTTTTTTAAATATTGATTTAAATTTTTGGCAGGGGACTGTATTAAAATTCTCAGGACAAAGTTTACAGGAGTTTATTAAAATGAATAAAGTTGTAATGAGTGCTTGTTTTACGAAAATAATATAATTTCATTATTTTTGTTTGTGATATTAACTGCTAAGTGAAAGTAGTTTCATCAAGTTTTTCGGAAATCGCATTTCTAGGTGTGAATGCAGTGAAAGGGACAGCCAGGGGACTGTATTTTTCGAGCTTCTAAAACGTATAGAAAAAAAATTAAAGTAATTATGGTTATAAAAACAAAGGGCCCGTGAAGCTTCGGGGTTAAAGTTTCATAAAATGTGATTTTTTAAATAAGAATTAAACTATTTATTGAAAAAATCGGTCCGGACAGCCGATTACGAGCTTACAGAGAATCGCCCATACAATATATGAATATGCATTACATTTTGCAGTATTAAATCAAAAATTAATAAAAATATGTGAAATAGACTAGGTGCAAGATACTGATAGTGGTGACTCCGGAAACAGAAACCGCCGCTCAATATGCACTTTATCAAGATCTTATTTCTATTTACAATATTACACGATTATAATTACGATATTACAATATTACACGATAATAATTAATAATAATAAGAAGCACTTATTATTATTAATTATTTTGTCATAGGATTGCTGAGGGTGCATTAAGTATAAAATTTAATTATAAGGTAAAATCAATAGCATCACATACCACAATACATAAATAAATTACCTAATTCTAAAAACAATAATTGTGCTGCTTTCCTCTCTACTTGAATACCTAACTAATAACTATAGGGAACATCAATTATTATTTTTTCTTTTAGCGGTCGTTTTCTTTGTGGCCTCAGCCTCTTCTTCGTCTGGTAACCCTTTACTACTGGACTTTTTATTGACAGATTTTTTTTCTATCTTTTGCCAAGTGAAATAGTTTTTCAACAATGGCAATACTCGTCCACAGATGTTCCAGACTCAGTATGAAAATGACCCATAATTTCTTTGTCTAATATGTAATTTAAAACAATAAAATATAGTACGAATGAAAGACGAAAAGATCGAATGTCAATACAGAGCCTTGAAATATATACAACAATTACATAAATTTATATTCAAATATGTAACTTATAGTTCAGAGATTAGGATTATAATCATTTGCTTTGATTTGCAGCAAAAAGTTTGATGCTATTGAACCTCTTTGACTTTGGTTTTGTTTGTTTACAAGGGTATTGACTGTACCTTGTGACCTAATAATGACGTACACACAGATATACTTACATATATTTATTTTATATTTATGTATTGATTGAGGTAGAAGCTATTATCAGGAATCAGGTTTTATATGATGCGTTTTAGTAGTAAACAATTTGGTATTATATGAATGTTTAAACATTATTAATATTCAAGTAAATGGATATCGATTTAAGAATTGCAGTAATGATGCGCTTACTGATGATTAGGTATCTATGTGGAGCCAATAAGTCTTTGAATCTCAATGCCTGCCCAGCATCATATCTTACTTGGTAAAATCAATGTTTGTATAGTGTTTAGTCAACTTCCCAAAGTTAAAGTGAAGTATTTTTAATTAATATGTCTTAGGAGGCCTTTATTGAGGTTCCAAAAATTTGGTCCCATGTAGGGTTACCAGATGAAAAAATCAAAAGTCCGGAGAAAAGGCCTGATTTCCATGGAAAAGTCCTGAGATTTTCTACAGATGAGAATTTTCTCTCAAAAACGTATTATTATCGTTGTATACACTGCGGATCTTGCGCACGCGTTTTAATTCAATTGTTACCAAAAGAAGATTATTTTAAGTTTGTTTTAAATTAATACATAAGTATTGATTCTAACTACAATTGTTACCGAAAGAAGATTATTTTTAGTAGTTTAATAATGTTTTTTATTCAAAATCCTGAGCTATCACTAGATTTGCTAAATCCGGCCGGAATCCTGAGAAGAGTCGAAAAATCCTGAAATCTCAGGACAAATCCTGAGATATGGTAAACCCTAGTTCCATGTAGATAAACTGGCAAGAAACCCCATCCAAAAAAAATAGGTTCCCTGATGTATGTTTTTTAATGGTTTTAATGCATTGTTTAGACTCAGCAAAGATACCTGCATATGGAAAAGAGTAATGTTCCTACCACCTAAGAAAAATGCTGATGAAATAATTCTTATTTACTTACTTAGCTCATAGACAGATTTTATACGAGCCATATGCTAGCAATGATGTGTTTTACACTTCAGTGATATCATAACAACTGTTGCCTCACGTTTATTTGAATTCATAGCTTAAACAATCGTGTAATCTATACTAATATTATAAAGCGGAAGAGTTTGTTTGTTTGTTTGTTTGTTTGAACGCGATAATCTCCGAAACTACTGGTTCGAATTGAATAATTCTTTTTGTGTTGGATAGTCCAGTTATCGAGGAAGGCTATAGGCTATATAACATCACGCTACGACCAATAGGAGCAAAGATATAGTGGTAAATGTGTAAAAAACGGGAGAAATTATTTCATCTTTGAAGCCTTCCGTTGCGTGCGCCGTGAAAACGGTTCAAGATACACAAAAAATATGTATTAAAGAATAATAGCTCTTTTAATCATCTAAAAAACAGTCCGCGACAGTGTATGTCTATCTTTTAAGATTAACTCACAAAAACCGTTTTTATGGTACCTAATTTGGTCGAAATAATTTGTTTAAGTTGTATCAACATAATAATATTAATCTTTATTCAAATAAATATGTTGTTGGTTAAGAGTACTAAATTGTGAATAAAATTGTCTTTGACATGACTTAATTTCAACAAAAAACTTTAAAGATTACAATGATAAATAACTCCGAAACAAAACCAACTCGCTCTCTGCGCTGGCCGGCGCGGCGGGAGAGAGGCGGTGCTTACGGGCAAGCCGGGAGGGGGGTGTAGCTCAACGAGATACCATGCCGCGCGGCTCACTCGCGCGGTCGGCTGCCTACTGAACGGTTGAATGCAGCGCTAATTTGTTTATGCGATATAATTATCATCGTAATATTACTTTTTAAACACAGTTTCATTTTGTAGTTGTTTTCTATATAGTAGGTACTTTGTTTGTTTTAGGATAGTATTTAGTTACACAATAATAACACTTTTTTGTTTTCATGTACCTACATTATCTATATATATAAAAGAAAGTCGTGTTAGTTATTATAACTCAAGAACGGCTGAACCGATTTAGCTGAAAACTGGCAGGGAGGTAGTTTAGAGCCAGGAAAAGGACATAGGATAGTTTTTATTACAAAAAATAAAAAATACAATTTATTCCGGACATACAGCGCCATCTATTGTTTAAACCAAAAATCTGCCGGATGCCACTATTCCACGCGAACGAAGTCGCGGGCAAAAGCTAGTATTGTAAATAGAGCTAGTACATTTGTACTATACTACTATTAACTACGCCGAAATGTAGAAAATCGCAAACATCGTCACGCCTGAATGGTGTGGGATGTGAGCTTTACTTAGACAACCAGACCAGCCTTCAACGGGTCTCAAAATCTGAAATTTCCATATTTCACATTAAGGGGCTCAATAATACCTTAGGTTGCTTCTCCACAAGGATGTACGAAAAATAATCCACCAGTAAAATCACTTAATTTTCTTAGCATCGCTTAGCGGAATCATATATCGCGCACCTTCCAGGGCTGTGGGATTGTACGAAAAGGGCCTGGATAAAACATATTAAGTTATTTCTTTCTCAACTTACCGACTAAAGACCCTAGTTGAGACTCCCTTCCGCTCCATCAACAGCCGCAGAGGATTCGTTGATTTCCCACTTTCAAAAAAGAAAGCCCTTGCAACTACGTACCCAAAAGTACATAGAACGTTTCCGCTTTCATAACCACTCAGCTACATAATACAAGTTCAGTTGTAGCTAAAATACGAAATTATTGGAGATTAGATTAAGCTAACTCAATCGGAACTCGTCGGCGTTTGATGAAAATTGACGCGGATGTAATTCGATACACTCTTGGGTATAAATGTGATAGCCATATTCAGTTTGATACGCTAGGAATATGTGCAAAGATGCTTATTCGATTGTGTCAGTTAGGTTGTGCTACACCTGCATTAGGGAACGTAAACATAGTTTCTTGCCGGCTCTTCTACGTGAGCCCAACATTTTGGGACCTCGAAAAACTACGTACATCTTCTGATGTTTCATAAGAACCTCTAATAGGTATTTTTGTGATCCAATCTTGCACTATCGATTTGTCATATCAAAGTAGCAATTATTTGGTCCTTTAAAAAAAAGTGATTTCCAGTAAGTTCTCTAATAGCCCCCTTTGAAATTTAGTAGACAAACAAAATAGTTCGGTGATGTCATTGACTTGTACGCTATCATGTAAATCTGACACGAGTTGCTGGTAACTGTCACACAAAGTCGGTAATTTACAAGTGCGATGAACGTTTGAGGTCACGAGCATAGGTTCATGAATGTTTCAGTTGCCTCCTGAAAAATATATAAAAATCGGGGCATTTGGGGCAATATAGCAGTTTACGTTTACTTTAGACTATTGTTCTAGGCTAGGCTGACATATTAAAGTGCATCAGCGAGACCAATTTGTCTTTCCGATTTATAGATTTGGCCAACATTTGTAAAGCGATGATGTAAGACCTGATAATGTGGGCCATGTGCAGCCAATGTTGGTTCAAGTGTTTCTGCCAATATTGTGTACTAAGTTTCCTTTTGTCGTAGGGTGTTGGCGATTGGTGATCAACGGACATGAGCTCCCCGCCCCCCGTCCAGTTGGAGGTGGAGGTTGGTGATGAGTCTATGGAGGACGACGCTGCTGACATGATTCCGGCTGATAGGTAAGATTCTTAACCAAGAAGCTCTTGATATATTTTCTTCGTAGGGACTATCTGCAAGATCGATTCAGAATTTTGCCATAGTTCGTTCGTAACTCTGGTAGAAAAGTATAACAGGATTTTCTAGAGGTCATGAAACTTTTGAGCTGAACTTTTGACTCGTTAACATAAACCTGTACCTACGATTTGACCGTCATTTTTTTTGCATCCAAATTCTTGACTCTTTTTGGACGAATTGACCAGCTTCTGTAAGTTGTAGGGACAGATACACGCGTAATAGGCCAAGGACGAATACTCGTGAAAAAGCAGGTTATCTTAAATTAGCGGATATTTCACAAATAAATGTTAATTTTTTGTTTTCCTGCGCCTAAAGTTGTAGGCGTTTTTAAGTCGCGCCACGAAAACCGGTATGGCCTTCCGCATCCATGACAAAGAACCGATTGTGACGGGCTAGTCTAGAAGTCAGTAATAAATCTTGATGCATGATCACATTTATCATACTTTAATAATTTTTTAATCTAGTACTCTATCGCGGCTTTGCTGGTCTATCCAAAGCACCATGCTTTGAGGATCGGTCTAAAATATAGGAAGCCATTTTGATCTGAGGTAGGATGAGAGAAAGAAAATTTTGATAAAATAATAAACCAGTGGTTATTCTATAAGGGAGGAATAGTATATTATATATTTTTTTTAAACTATGTTTTTTTTTTGCGAAAATCCTTTGTTGTATGTAATGTATGTCGATTAGCATTTACGTTCATGACGGCTCATAATTTATTCAGGCTTCGAGATAATTTAATCCATGTTTTAACAGAATATAAAATGGTACTACTAACACAGACAATTAGATATTTAAATGTGTCATTCATTATGTAATACAAAGGTGTTTCCAAAACGAGTTTGTGCCTGGATAAAAAATGTGTATACATTTAGTTTTTTGGTCTAATAATAAGTTAGGCGAAGAACCAATCTTATTGAGATGACTGTGGGCAGTGAATCGATTCAGTGCTAAATTGAGTTTGGTGATTTCAAATGTGGTTTTTTAAGCGCTGGTAATTATTTACATATTGTCAGGTTTCGTTATCTGTGGTCGCTCGCCGTTAATATGTCATTTGAGACGGATAATTGGTCACAGCTGACTTGAACCACAAACGTTTATTCACTTAATTAGGTAGTTCAAAATTTGATTAGTGCTTTTTTAGTGATCGGTTTAGCGGTTTTAGAGATTGTTTTATATTTACAAACAAACAAGGATTTAACTCAGGTTTGGGTTTAGTTTTATTTATGCTTCTTAGCCTATTTTCCTTATTGGGTTCCTGGAGATTACTAACTATTGTACTGTCTACAACCAGCGTAGTTTTTATAAAGAGCCTCTCATGTATGATTAAATTGTAGTGTCCAGACACCAGTCGAAGACATCCTCATACATGGTATATGTATGTACCTGTTAATAATGGGGGTTAAAGTATGAAATTGCCGATTTGTACTGAAAATCTAAATTGTAATTTTTTTTAATTTTTAACAAACTTATTTAATCAAAATAGTTGCCATTATTATCTATACATTGCGGCCATCTAATAAGAAGGTCATTTATGCCGTTACGATAGAACTCTGAAGATCTAGACTGCACAAACTGTGTGAAAGAATTTTGATCTGCCTCCTGGGAAGAAACTTCTTGAGACGCAGATAATTGTCCAAATCACAAAAAAAAGTGGTCGTCCGTTAGAGCAAGGTCTGGCGAATATGGAGGAAGACGAATAGTTTCCAACTGCAGTTCCTGAAGAGTTAAAACGGTTTCTTTTGCTGTATGAGGCCTCGCGTTGTCATGGAGCAATAACGGTGAAGGTCGATTCATGAGTCGTGGCTGTTTTACTGCTAATTTTTTCAACATTATTCGTCTTCGGCTGGGTATCTGGGTAGTTTGACTAGGATCGGCGTTCACCGTCTCTCTTAATTTCTCGTTAATCACCTGTCAGGCGGTCTTTTTCATGGCTCGTTCTTCAAGTCGAAGTTGCCACCACGAAAGCGTTTAATCCAAAATCGCACGGTGCGTTCATTAGCAGACACCTCTTCAAATGCAGCATTGATATTGCGGGCTGTTTCTGCCGTTTACTTCCGCGTCGGAATTCATATTCAAAAATTACTCAAATTTTCGCAGTTTGTTCTTTCTTGTTTAAGTTGAATAACAAAAACAATTGAACATCGATAATCAAATGTTTCACATTTTTTAAAAGAAGAACATCACAGAAACCACGTGAAAAAAGTTTCATTCGAAAACCTCAAACCATGAAGACTCTATGGCAATTCAAAAACCTACTAGAATAAAACGGCAATTTCATACTTTAACCCCTAATATTCCTTCCAAAACAGAGTACTCCAGAACTTTGTCGACGTTTTTTTATCTAAATGGGGGGGATATATTTTTTATTTTGCCCTCGATTTTTTTCTGCTATGCCCATTTATTCGAACAAGTCGATGCTCGTTCATTGATACAAACAAAGGCATTTTGTATATGTTTCGTGCGGAACAAATGAAGTTTAGACTTCCGCAAGACTGCAAAAAGCCAGACGTTACGTTGCATCTACTTGTGCCAATTCATTCTACGCATATTATTAGTATGCATGACTTGGAATGCATTCTGAATTTAATATAGTTGAGAGAACTCTGAAACTGGTGATCAATGACTAAGATGCAGTTTGGCAGAGGTATTGATTTTGTTGGTCAATTTAATGTACTTATTGATTGTTCTGCTTTGCTGCCTTTTCCCTTGAGTGCCTCGTTGGTCTAGTGGTTTCAAACCGTTACCGCTGTGTGGTCTGGGGCTTCATTCCGAGAACGGGCCGAAATCGCTATGTGGGTTTTAAGAAACTCACTAAAGTAGCCCATATTCTGGAAGCTGGTGAAGGAGAAAAAAGTGCACTTGTGTCTGCGCAAACTCTTGATGGCTGATGTCATTCGAGGACAGCCGTGACCGGCTATCGAACTGGACCCCATTATTATTACTATTCCCTTAAAATCGGGATAAAGTGTAGTCACACAGACGCTTATTGAATTCATTTATTTTGGGCAAGTAAATGGTTTATCTCATCAACTCCACCGCCGTTTCTAATATTGCAATGATAATTAAAATTTCCTTTCAAAATGCTGATAGAAAATAAGGAAAACTCAATTAAATAGAATTAGGTCCTCTGGCAGACTATCAAAGCATCAGAAATAGGTCGCGGGTAAGCCGTTACTACAGTTCAAAAACCCCAGCATCAACAAATTGTAGGTGCGTGATGACTGAGTTGTCCGTTTCCAGAAATATACGGTACACCAGCTTTTTCGCCGCGACATCGCCTGCGTTGTTCATTGAAATTCCGATTTTTTTGGATGAAATTTTGCACACGCTCTGAGTTCTGATGACAATGCATGACTAGCTAGTAAACGTCATTACAAATCCAATATGGCGGCCTCCTCAATATGGCGGACGTGCTAAAAGCTTGTTTTTGAGTTGAGTGCAAATGCAAAAGTGAGCTCATACTAGCCAACTCTGGATACTCCATTTCAAATATATAGAAGGTCGTACCAAGCCAATACGCGGCGAACTCAATGGGCTGCTAACATTTTGCCTACTGTGGGACCCAGTCTAGTTTAATCGCTCAGTTTTGCGTGAAAGAGTAACTACCGTGAACCGTCCAGCAATCCTTATTTGGAAATTAATTTACTAGAATAGGATTTGATCTTATTTGTGGCCCAAGTAGTGGCGAATTACCGCGTAGATTTTTTGAATGACTAGCTTTTAGAAAGTTTTAGTTGTTTCTGTAGTATGCTGAGATTATTAGATGTGTCTATTTGAAACCCAAACACTAATTAAATAGGTGTATGTAGATTTTCACGCTGTTTGAATATGTCATGTCTGAAGCCATTTCAATATATCTTTTTTATGAGTTCAGTTTATGAATATACATTAGTTTCAAATGGTAATAGTTATTTTATTTGAGCACGGAAACATTGATGTGTCATTCAAGTAAATAAAAATAACATGAAGTTTGTGGATAAACCGGATAAAAATGTGTTGAGTATAGAATATACGAAATATAGAGAAGCTACATAAAAATTTGCAGACGTTACATTTCTCATATTAGGGTTATGTCAGGTGGTCAATATTTAATCTTAATTATCTAAAAAAAACACTCTCTGACGTAAAAACTGTTAAATTATTTAAACAAAGCATTTTTATAAACGTATTTTTATAAATTTTATTAAGGAAATGCATTAAGATCACAGTCAAAAATAGTGATATAAAAATGATGACATAAATCTCCACAAAAATAGCCATTGATATATGAAACATCTGTTGTAAGTGCATCAATATCTTAATGATATTCGACACTAAAATTAATTTAATTCGATATAGCTAGTAATATGCAGGTGCAAATGCAAGCGATCTATTTGCTATGTTATATAAATATTATGAACTGGTTACCGCTTCAAAAGTACCGTGGGTCAAGGTTATCTAATAAAGAGGAATTGTTTTTTGTGTGTTTGTTTGTATCCTAAAGGCACCGAAAGTATTGAACCGATTTGAGAAATTATTTCACTCTTGTAAAGCTACACTATTCGCGAGTAGCATTGGCTATATTTTATCCCGGTATGGGCAGTAGTTCCCACGGGGCACGGCTATAAACTCGGGAAAATGACTAGTAAAATACATAACGGTATCCGTTGATTTGCGATTAGGGATTAAATTTGAACATTTCCTAATGTCAAAATACAATCGCTACATAGCGGATAGATTTTAGAAATTGGCGACTTGTGGTTTAGCTTCGCGAAATTTTACATATACTACAAATTAAGTACATTTGTTTTATGGATGTGTTTCGTAAATGTTTTATGCAACTGTATTGCATTTGCGTTAGTTTACATCAAATATTATAAATATTTATTAAAAGTTTATACTTTAATGAAATAAAAAAATATTATTTATATTAACATAATATAATAATAAGTAGGTGGGATCTAATTAAATATTCTATTATTTATTCAGAAAACTAATTATTACCTGGTTCTTTTGATATTTAGAAAATTCCGTTTTCGTATTTATATTTATTTATTTCACATACATTATACATTAATAAATATTTATGTACGAATAAAAAACATAAAAAAAATGAGGTTTTTGCTATTATTACTTTGTCATCCACGAGGATAGGTATTTTAATTCAATGACGTTTGGTTACAAAATATATTCAATTGATCATTTTTAACTAAATTTTAGATAAATAAAACGTAGTCTGTGAAATAAATGATGGCAATGAAAAAAGTATGTAAATAATTTTTTGTTAAAAACCAAATGAATGAAAAAGCAGCCTCTTCTTCGCCAACTGAAAAAAACCCCTACTGCCACAAGGACACTGAAACAGGTATACATCATGTAGTTTTTATTTTAAGAAAAATGCTGAGTAATAAACTTATAAAAGGTGACTTTATTCATTTTTGTGAAAGGGGAAGTGTATAGCCTACCTTGGCATGCCTTTAGAGGAACACAAGGCATTGACGTCTCAAGAAGTTGTTTCATTACTATACAAGGTATTGCTTGTCAGTTCATTCTCCTTAAGTTCACCGCATTTGTACATAAGAAAAATATTCGTAGCTTTTGCTCCTTGCGGTCTTTTAAATCGTTTGGTAGTCCGTGCAATAAACCAACTTCATTTGCATGCGTATTTTGTTGCTACGCGAATATGGGACGTACTGACATGCCCACTTATCATTATTAAGTAGGGATTACCATAGTCTCTACTAACATTATTTACGTCCATGTATATGTATCTGTAACATTTTCACAGGAAAACTTCTGGCTTACATTTAATTTTTACTGAACAAAAAAAAAACTAGACTAATTAATTATGCTTTTTATTGTGGTAAAGCTGGGGTGCTTGTGCTGTCATTTGAACATCTTTGGAAGTCGTTACGGGTAGTACGAGAAGCCAGTAAATCTGTCAACCAGTCTTACGTAGACGTATTGGGTTGCTTGCTCCTTGTAAAACACTGGTACTCAGCTGTATCCAGTTAGACTAGAAGCCGAGCCCGAAAAGAAAATTCTAGGCAGATGAGATGACTGGGGTACTAGTGGTAATAAATGGGAATATTAACCATTGATAATGGTTTGATAAATAAGTGGACGGCAATTGATTGATAAGATGATGATGATGATGACTACCTAAACAGATTTGCTAGTTCAACGAGTAATTAGCTTATCCTCACGTAACAAACGATTTAAAGGACATATCGATAAAACAACACATAACGTTTTTGCGTGATCAGTTACATTATATTCGCGAAACATAATCACATTTTGTTTACGTAATCTTACCTTGAATATTTGAATAATCGACCACGATGATATTGATTTTTCGAGGACGCTAAAAGATACGTTAAAAAGATAAAGATTTGACGCGAATCTGATAAGTTTGATTTCCGACGTTTCCTGCTTCTGATAATGCTGCCTTCATTTTTTATTTTGTTTACATTTTTTTCCACTGTAACTTAAATTATTTTGTCGCTTAACGTAGTCTTAATCTTCTGTTTGCAAGAATTTTACGTATACTGGGATTTTTTTTAAGTGTTTTATTTCAAGTGAGTTTTTTTGTGGTTTTGTGTGCTTTTTAAGAAATGAATGAAGCGAATTCAGTGGAATCGCAACCAGGGTTTTTGAGGCAGAAAATATCGCGTACATATTTCCGTGTAGTGACTCTTTGTTATAATAAAGGACAAGATACTGATGTTATGCTTGATTGGGATCACAGGTACCTGTTTAATTAAAGATATGATCTTACATATGAACATTCACCTTTGCTATTACCTAGGTGTCTTAATTGGACCCATTTTCACCGACAACGTAGTGAACAGTGTTTTAAAATGACTGACGTTTATGTTGTAGGTGTACTTGGGCCTTATATTTTTTTTAATAATAATTGAAAGATAAATTCAACATCATTTAATTCTAAGCTTCTAACTTATCATATGCCTTTACACAATGTCAAATATAATCAGACTGACTATGGTATTTGAATCGTGCAAAATTAGAGGCACGATGTGGGTCGCGTTCGTGTCGTTAATTTTACACTTTAGTCACGATAATTGAGAGTACAAAACTTTGTTACTTGTATTGATAAGGGCGTTACTACTGCAAAAAAAAAAGTAGAGGTTCCAAGCAATTTGTTGTCAAGGCCTTATGTGGACACTAACTTCGTTCATATAATATGTAAAGGAAGTTTATCTAGTCCCCTCTCCCTATAAAGAGGGCACATTTTATTTCTATGTTTGTATTCCGAAACTACCGAACCGATTTGTTTTTTTTTTTCAAAAGCTACACTCTTTCCGAGTAACATAAAATATATTTTATCCCAGTACAGTAGTTCACATAGGACGCGGGTGAAACCGCGGGAAAATAGTATTCTACATATATGTTCTCAATGTGATCATAATTTAAATGTAATTTTGCACTTATTACCTGTAGTTCAACGACTTACTTGTCTGGATTTTTTTGCGGCGCCTCCATTTGATTTGAGATCCCGTCTCATGTATTATTAATGGACTCTTCTGACTTGACATTAAATAAATATAAATAACAATATAATTTGAATAATCAAAAAAACTCGTCAAGAACGTCTCGTGCATTTTGTATCTGAAATGTTAGACAAAAATTCACGTTTTTTCAAAACTTGTTTTTAAAAGGAAATAGCAGTTATTAATGATCGTTATCTATCTGACACAGTCGGTTACATCACTAGTGTTGTATTGATTTATCGATTACCTACTAATGTCTATATTAATCGTATCGATAACGGATTACCTACCTACGAATATTTGAAGCGTAGTATGACCGGCTCTGATTTTTGTAATATGAGAGAATTAACATTTATTGAATGCATTTTAAAAATCACACTTTCCTTAGACTTATCTGCCAAACTTTTGGCGCGCACTTAATGTCATCAGACTGACGTATGACGTCACACACTTTTGTTTTTTATCTGTGCTGTTAGTATTGAACCTCGTTGCATTGATTGACCCACATCGATTTCCTTATCTCTGGCATGTGTTCGCAGATGATAAGTAGACTTTGTACAGAAATTAAATTATTTTTGTTTGGAATTTAAATCGTCATTAATTAAACTTTAGAGTGGTATTTATTTTTATGAGTTAAAGACAAGTTATGCAGAAGTAATCCACGTTAACTTAAATATTTACGAATCGTCTTCTACTTGAGCCACATTTTACCCAAACAGGACTAAAAGTTAGTCAGGCCTTTGGCAAAGTACTCTCTTGACACGCTGCATGTCTATCATCATAACAGCCAATTGCCTTCCTCTGCTGACCATTGGCCCCCCAAGGAACACCAACCATCCCGGTCATAAGCGGCTCGCATCCATCTACACCCGCCACCTTTTTCAAATTATTAAACTTAATATTCGTTTGATTGAATAAATTGCCTCGAGACACGGGTGGAACTGCAGGAAAAAACTAATAAACAGTAACGTTATTTTCTGCAAGCACTCGAACATGTTCTTCAAATGCCTGAACACTCAAAATATTTTATTAACAACATTGATTCCAATCGAGACGAAGTAGCCACTTGCCTCAATTAGATTGATGGAGTCAACTGTATGAATCTGATTAGTTTGATTGTTGATGAGACTGAGTACTCTTGGTTATTATGATGGGGAGAATATTGCTCACAAAATTAGTTTTTTTTTTTCGAAATAAGACCGTCTCAATGACGTGTAATGATTATATTTATAAATACCATGATGTGATGTCTCCTAAACGCCTCTGATTTTTGAGAGGTCTTAAATCACATCTGTGCTGTACCCCAAAACCTACGGATGGAGATACAATTACTTCGAATGAAGTGCATTTCTAGAGGTCCTCCTTTAAAATAATCCTGCCCTATTAAACATACTCTTCAATCGAATTTACGAACACTTGATATAATAAACTTACCTTTAAACTCCATACTCCGAACCCGCAATCTCATTTCCTCAAAGTAATTAAAAGCGACCTCCTCTAAAAGGAACTGTGCATTATTGCCAGCCTTCGCATTTATTAGATTCCCCATAGACACGAGGCTCCGGCGTGCATTGTGTTGGGAAATCATTTGATTCAACTAGAACAGGGATGGCGAACCTTGACTTATGTACCATTTAAAAAAACTGACCATTCAAAAAAAAGTAAGCTCGAGTCTCTAAATATCATTTCCAGGTCAATTTTTTTCTTCTGTGGAAAGTAGTTCCCCCGTGATGCAGGTGAATCTGCGGGAAACACATATTGTACCTAATTTCTATTGCAATAATTTCGATGTGAAAGTCTCATGATGTAAAACGGGGTGCTCAAATTGTTTCACACTTGATGACGTATGCCAGTGGTTCGCCACCCCTGAACTAGACCGTTGTGATGCACTTCAAAGTCTTTTGTATGCGTACTATAGCATAGATTTTTTACCTAGCCTATTGTTATTGTGCGGTATTTGCTTTAGTTGGTATGTATCAATGCAGACCAATAACAACTACACTAAGGAATAGTGTAGTGAGTTCTGGCTGTATGTTGCTAGGCTAGGCTGTATGTTCGGTTAAGTTAATTGTAGGTTTATTGCAAAAATCAGTTCCCTATTTTCTTTCTCATTGCAAAGAACTGTAAATCGCTTCTATATTTTGGACAGTTGCCCTGGGATAGAGGCAGGAGGATATTTGAATTATTCGATAATTGATTGTTTGAATCTGTCGGTCCTTTTGCAGTACGAAACGAAATCTTATGTTTGAAATGATCCACGTAGATATATGATACACATTTATAAACCACAGGTTTATATTATCGGTTGAAATAAAAGCAATATCCTGTAATTTTCATTTGCATTTTCGCTAGCCTATTCGAGAAATATTTTTTTACACTCACCTTGCCTGCAGCGATAACATATCGCGTCCATTACACGCTGTTATAGAACCACTTTGTAATACCGAAGTGCGTACCAAATTCCTGATAATGTTTTGTGAGTACGTCGAATATTTAATGGACTTTGTCCACTTTCTGAGAGTATAGTTATCGGCACGGATACTGAGCTCTCGGCGGAAGAGTGGGGAACGCTTTGCGCGCTGTACACATAAGGCAATAAACCAATAAATCGCTTCTGCGCAGGGGAAGGTCAGGGCTCAATATCCGTGCCGATGATTATACATACATATCCCGAGTCTTTTCCCAACTATGTTGGGGTCATCTTTCAATGTAACCGGCTGCAGTTGAGTTCAAGTGTTTTACAAGGAGCGACTGCCTAGCTGTCCTTCTCAACCCAGTTACTCGGGCAACCCAGTACCCCTTGGTAAGACTGGTTGTCAGACTTACTGGCTTCTGGCTACCTGCAAAGACTGCCAGAGGTTTGCATCTTTTCGAGGAGGTTTCAGAGGTAGTCAGAAAGATTTCTCTAGACTTCCTATTTTAGTAAGCTCAAACGATAAGTATACGTTTTAGGAAAATATGCTGTTTATCTACGAATCATCATCTTTCGCTTGTTGCGTGATCATTCAATTATATTAATGTTTCGTTAGATTAGTTGTTGGTCTGTTAATGGCACTTCATGTTTCGTGGTCATTCATTATTGTGTTAATTGGTCTCCAAACTAATTTGTGAGGGACTTTGAAATATTCAGTAACGTAGTGTAACTACATAGTAGTTTGAGTTTGTACTATTTCCGTCAAACAAAGACCGGTTAGGTCATATCGACATAGTTCATCTAAGCGTGTTAGTGTTTTTATACTTAATGTTAGGTGCTCTTAGGTCTTTAAATATATCGTGTCATCATTCACAATGTTTATTAGTCTTCTTATTATGGCCGCAAAAAGATTGTGCTACTTATTGTTGTAAATTTTTATTTTACGGGTATCATATACTACTCTAGGTGTCTTCTTTAGTATAAATATTGACATCACGATGAAAGCCGTCATTTCTGGAAGACTATGATTATGCAAAGCTTTTAGCTCGTCAGAGAGTTGAGTCTACGGCCTTGAACCTTTCCGGGGAAGTAGCACTTGTACTTATTTCTACCGCAACTACGGCGTTGCAGTATTTTAGTTTGAAACAGTAATAACAGTAAGTCTAACTTAACTTGTTAAGTGTGAAGTAAGCTGTTTATCTGCGCCTCCATTAGGCTCACTTCAACCGAACGTAATTTGTGTGTTCAGCTTGCAAGAAATAGATGTCGGTGTAATTTCAAGCACGCCATATACTTAGTTTTCGCCTTTGGGCCTCCAACGCTACGTGTTTGCCTCAAGCATTTGAAAATTTCAAGCATAGGCAAAGACTATTCATCTACCAGCATCTAATAATGTCTTCCCAAATTAATTTGAACTCTTTGAAGCTTCATACAAGCACCATTTTGAAATGGCTCCAAACAAGAATGCAACGTTATACGTTACATGACACGTTCCGCTCTGAACTGCAACCTTGCTGAATGAGTTCAGTGTCATGCCCAAGGTCTTTGGGAACAGGTAGTGATGCTGAAGAGGCTGCTGGCATACTGCCAAAGCCCATTGTACCACTTTTTAACCGACTTCCCAAAAAGGAGGAGGTTCTCAATTCGGCCGGTATGTTTTTTTTTTTTTTTTTTTTTTTTTTTTTTTTTCTATGTATGTACATCGATTACTCCGAGGTTTATAGACCGATTTGCGTGATTCTTTTTTTTTTCGACGCGAAATAGCTGCCAGATGGTCCCATAGTCATCAGGTCAGGATCTGATGATGGAAACCCTGAGAAATCGAGGGCAACCTTCGAAAGTTGTAGGCATACATAGTGTAAAAACTTAACACTCAGGTGTATGCCTGAAAGTACTATTCAACAGTGAAGGTTTGGAGCTGACCTGATGATGGAGACCAGAGAGGGTCGAGGGAACTCGACAACTGAATATGTAAACTACCTCGTGTTTGGGCTTATATTATTTGTATTGACGAGACCTTTGCAACAGTGAAGGTTTCGAGCTGACCTGATGATGGAGACCAGAGAGGGTCGAGGGAACTCGACAACTGAATATGTAAACTACCTCGTGTTTGAGCTTATATTATTTGTATTGACGAGACCTTTGCAACAGTGAAGGTTTGGAGCTGACCTGATGATGGAGACCAGAGAAGGTCGAGGGGACTCGACAACTGAATATGTAAAATACCTCGTATTTGGGCTTATATTCTTTGTATTGATGAGAACTTTCCACTAATATGGATAGTGACAACTATTCGTATCACTGAAAAGCAGTAAATAAAAAACTTTTTTACAAAAAAATTAAACCGACTTCCAAAAACACTAAAAAGCAAAAAAAAACTAATTTTAGGTGCATCGGCCTACAAGTCGGTGGCAAAATTAACTTAGTAACATCCATTAGACACCGACTTCTAGGCCGATGCACCTAAAATTAGTTTTTTTTTGCTTTTTAGTGTTTTTGGAAGTCGGTTTAATTTTTTTGTAAAAAAGTTTTGCAAATATCAACCTTACTTATAGGTGTTAAGGTCGGAAGTGTTATGTTGATGGTGTGACCCAGTTTTTCTGGTTAATGATCTAGAATACTAGACGAAATAAATGATTTGTTGGTTATGTTGATACGAGGTTGTATGTATTTGCTGATTTATGATTCTGTGGGCGGCGTTATGTTTAACTTATTTTTGAAGATTTTCTTCGAATTGTTTTTTTTTATATTTTTTTTAGGGGATGCCCTTTACGGATATTGTCTCTTCTCTCTGCTATTGAGCTTTGTTTCGAGAGACTATATTTAATTGTTCAATAAGGTAAACTCTTCTTCTTCTTTGTCCTGCTCCGTTCCCAAGTCATAATATGTATTTTTCCTCCATTTCGCTCTATCAGATGACATGCTGACATCCATTCCCTTCTGATTCATGTCCTCTGTTCCAATTAAGTTAACAATCTCCCCAAATTATCTGATGCAATAGAGTCAACGTTTCTAAAATAATAGAAGCACGCACTACCCGCGTGAACCAGAGCTACGGATTTATGAGTATTTTAGTGGAATTCAGTTCCAGAATAAACGTGAAAAAGAATCGTGTTTAAATTGCCAACAGTGTAAACTTTATGATGTTTGATATCAATCGGGTCATTGACTTCTAGAATACAAGACGAACCGATAACCGCGGTTTCAGTAGCATCATGAGAAATTCGTACACAAATGGTGCATTTTTATTAATCATGTTTCATACTATCATCCTTCATATCAAAATCAGTTCAGCTCATCGGGTGCAGAATTGCAATATACAAATAAATAACCTCACATACCATGTTAGATTTTTTAAGCAAAAGGATTCATTTCATTACTTAGAAGGGTTGCCAGCATAGATTCTTGGGTAAAAGGACCAGGGATTAAGAATAGAGGTATACCTAACGGGTCTAAGAGTTAGTGAAAATGTATCATCATCATCATCTCAGCCATAGGACGTCTACTGCTGAACATAGGCCTCCCCCTTAGATCTCCACAGATACCTGTTGGAGGCGACCTGCATCCAGCGTCTTCCGGCGACCTTTATAAGGTCGTCTGTCCACCTTGTTGGTGGACGTCCTACGCTGCGCTTGCTAGTCCGTGGTCTCCACTCCAGCACTTTTCGACCCCATCGGCCATCCGCTCTACGAGCAATATGGCCTGCCCATTGCCACTTCAACTTGCTAATCCGGTGGGCTATATCTGTGACTTTAGTTCGTCTATGAAAATGTATGATCAACACAAAGTCTGCCTTTACGTTCAAAATCTTTTCCATTTATTCTTGTCATTTATTTATTTGATGAATAATTATTTTTCAAGCAAAATTATGTTCTACATAAAAACTCCGTCCGTGACCAATTTGTTTTAACAGCTCTACTTATATCCAGCCTCCAGACCGTTAGTGTGTTTATGCGTCGCAATCTCAGAAACTAGGCTGTGTCGAATATTTTCCTCAGCTATTAATCTACTTGTCCTCTTTATCTAGCCTCCCGGTTTTCTTAAGTGCTTCGGTTTTAGCCTCGTATATTTAGCCGACTTTGAAAGAATTGGGGTAATGTGTTTACTCTGCTTGATATTTTTTTTGACGATAACATTTTGTCGCTTTTATGTTTTGTGGATAGTTTGGAATGGGATTAATGGAGTGCTTAAGTTTTATTTTCAAATAATGTTAAGGCTAATATCAGTTTGTTACTTTGTAGTTTATAACCTGCCTCAGGCTATATGCACCGCACAATACCGGGGATGATGAATTTCTATACATAGTGACAAATAGTGACAGGCTCTCAATAGGCTCCAAAATCCCAAACTGTCCTGATATTAAAAGGTAGAAGTAAATAATCTATTTATACAAGTCATATAAATGAACTTATTATTATATTTATTTAAACGTAGGATACATAATACCTATGTACCAAATTCTCTCTCTAAATAGCTACCTACGTCAATCGTCTCAATATTATAAATAGTAGAGTTTTGTTGGTATATGAATGAGGTGCGAACTCGATAACTACTAGACTGTTACTGAAAATTCATTTCGATGGCAATGTTTCCGATTTCAGTGCCGAGAAAACTTTGGTCAGGATTTAGTATTGATATTTCCCATGGAAATACTTGTGAGGTAATATTATTAACAAAATCCATTTTGAAGCGTCATTTTCCAATTCAAATGCCGTCACTTTATTTCGTCCATAGAGACAAAAGCATCAAGAGTAATCACCAGATTTGTTTGAAATCTATAGTGTTAAGACTAATTTAGACTCAGTCTACTTCATACGTACTAAAATAACAGTATGCTTCATACCGAACATATTCATCCTTTTCACGCACTTCTGTACTGTCTACTGTTATTGGTTCATTCTAGAAAGTTCCATTCATCATAATTCGATTTTGTTTGATATCATTGTTCAAAGAATCTCTGAAAGTTTATGGATGTTAAGAAACCAAGCCACAGTTGTTATTCAGACATTTAACTTTTTCTTAGCTTAGAAAACTAGCTGTTCCATGCAGTTTTATCTGCGACTTACCGCATCCGAATAAAAAGTAGCTTATGCCCCATTCTTCAGTGTTTAGACTGCCCCTGCACCAAAATTTCATTCTACTATTCGATATAGTTGTTTTGGCGCGAGAGCCGAACAGACAGAGATACTTTCGCACTATACGTATTAATTTTGTAAGGATTTGCCATAGGTCTTAAGTTTGTAATCTGATCGATGCCCTCTACACTTCTTCAATTATCTAGTAATCCGACGTCTTTCTAACTATCTAATGGTTAGCGAGAAATTCAGGGTCATCGACCGATAACTAGTGTTTATTGAAAACAACCTATCATTAGGTAATTGTGTCGCCTTATTAACATCGATTGAATGATTCGTTAAAGTATCTACGTCTATTAACTATGAGAATTGAATTTGCCTACTACGCTGTTAGTTAAAGAATTTTCTAATTTGGACTTGTGGGTTCAAAGATTCTGTAGTGTTTCTTAGAGTTTTATTTGGTTAAAAGAGAACTCCGCATGTTTTGATTAAGTCGATTTTCTTGGAAGGAACAAACTTAATTAGGCGAGTGACGATTGAGTGCATCTTGGTGGATTTAGGGGGAACCACAGATCAAAGAACTAGCCCAAGAGTGGCCTTTTACGTAAAGGAGTAAAAACTAACCGTGTTGTGGACAGAATTTAGGTTATTGCTGGTCCCAGTTTAGCATAGTAACGATAATTCCTATAAATTATCTGCTCAATCAATACTTAATTCTATCATCAGATAATGACAAGTCATTTGGCAATATGACTCATTTGACGATATCATCAACTCACAGGTCACCCGGACATGCAACTTCGATCTTTATAAACATACACATAGATGTCATTTTGCTCATTAAAGTTTTGTATTGTTTTTATTTGTTCTTGATCTTTATTCTTGTTTAGATTTTTTATATCTAGAACGGATTCTCGTGGTGGCGTGGTGCCAGGTTTTAGACAGTACAGTGTTTACTACCGTAGCGAAAGGTCGCGATAGTTTTTCTTTGTTGTTTAATTTTATATCGTTTTTCTTTTGTCATTTTCAATGGTAATGCAGTAAAAACGGTCCAATGCCGAGAATTTGGATGACGGAAAAAAATGCAGTGTTGAAGTATGTTTTTGTGATGATAGAGCTGTTTAAACATTGCTGAACTTAAAACTGTTCCCCTAACATCCTGATAACAAACAATTTGTGACGGACAAAATAGTGCACCAAAAAGACCACTGACTACTTTTTTTTTCAAAATGTGGAACTGACCGTTTTAGTGACAGTGACAATGTGTGACAGGTTCACATTGCCCGGGCGAGCTGACGCCGTGGTGGAGCTATGGAGGTCCAAGATGGAAGAAGGTGTGCTGGCACCAGCGCACTTCCTCGACCACTGGAGAGTCACAGTGCCGAGGATATACTCTCCACAACCTAATAGGACTTGTTTAGGTGAGTTTTATAATTATTTTAGTTATTAGTGATATTATGTTTTGAAAACTGCCCCGTGAATCCAGTTGTCGAGAACGCACCTACCGTCCACGTCCTAGCTTCGATTCCTAGATAAGGCCGAAATAGTCGTTTTAAAAACTCAAACTATAACAGCAAATTATTTACCTTTTAGAGATCATCTTACCGTATATTAACTATTTACTTAAACTAGGTCGTTAACTACCTATCACTACGCTTCGTTCGTTTTTATCAAATTGGTAATGTTCAGAGATTTTTCCAGATTTTGTAAGCTCATAAAATAATATCTATTATCAAATCTCGTATCAACGCTTTCGATACTCCATCATCATTTTGTTTTACAACATGATGATGGAGTATCGAATCTGTTTTTTTTTTAATAGCAACTTCTGTATGGATCCAACACAATAGATGTAAAAGCCGAAAGAAATAGGTTTATTTTTCTTCCTAATACATATAATATTTTCGTCCAAAAAGCCCATTTAATTTTGTACACGTTAAAAGTTATTTTTCCGCAAGTACCTAACTTCGGGGACGTAAATTCAGCGAGTTTGTATTCGCTATCATTGTTTGCTGAAGCCGAAACTGTCGACTCACGTAAACACGGCCGTGGGAATAAATTTTGGAACGCTGGACATGAACAAAAAATATGTAGATATTTTTTTGTTTATGTAGAAGAGATTTTTGGAAAATGGGGATTTATAGTAACACTAGCTTTTGCCCGCGACTTCGTTCGCGTGGAATAGTGATTTTTGGTTTGACCAATAGATGGCGCTATATGTCCGAAATAAATTTTATTTTTATTTTTATATTTTTTTGTAATAAAAACTATCCTATGTCCTTTCTCAAGTTCCAAACTATGTCTGTACCAAATTTCACACAAATCGGTTCAGTAGTATAGGCGTGAAGAAAAGACAGACAGACAGACAGAAAGACAGACAGACAGAGTTACTTTCACATTTATTTATATAATATAATAATATATATATATATATATTATATATATATATATATATATATATATATATATATATATATATATATATATATATATATATATATATTATATATTATAGTTAGGATTGTTAAAAGGTTCTTCTAACCTGTTTGTTGTTGCCCCACTTCTTCTTCGCAGCAAAAACACATAGGAACTAGTGAAGGGTGGGCGTTTTGGGGACTGTCTTTTGTAAATTTTTGACGTTCAGGAACTGCCGTTTTGCTGCCAGATTAGAATAAAATTTTTGAATTGTGTTAGTTACTGCTCTATTATGTGTTTGAAAATGCTAAATCAATGTGTAGTGTGTAGATTTTAAGCCGCGGGGTCATGAGTTCAAAATACTGTAGACTAAATATTTGCATAGTCTGTCAAATATGTTTCATCTGATTTTAAACGTTTGTTTTGTTGCAAAGCTTAAGTTTTAAAACCTAGTGTTTTTCATAGACCTTTTATCGGCTACTTAGAGGCTATGAGTCAGCTTTCCCTCACATGTTTTTAAATGTCCAAGGGTTGTTGCTAACTTCTTTAGTGCAGCGGTTGCATCATACATATTGCATGTGTCAAACTTCCGTTGCAATGTTAATTATTAAGCCATTTCGAATTAATTCCAAAGTTGACTGAAGTCGATAACTTAAAGTAATAAAATAATAGCGAAGTAATTAGTATTGTGTCGAAACGTATGAATGGTTTAATATTTTGTGCCTGTAAGGTTAAAAGCATATGTTTTTAATGAGAACATATAGTAGAGGTCGATAAATAATGTTTTTAAAGGGTAGGTAGTTTGTTGACATCACTGCATTATATTTAGCCGTGGATTTTAATTCCGGAAAGGTTATGTTTACCGAGATTTTAAATACGGATAGGTCATTGACACAGTCCCGAAGTGCACAAAAATATACAGAGTGCTCACTTATCAGATTGTAGTGTAGGAGGTAAATGAGGATTTTCTTAGCGCTTAGCAAGCGCTGACCCAATTCTGAAGAATATTGTAATGTGCTAAATATTATTATTTATGGAGCAGCTGGTAACTACTAATCCCGCTTTATTAAAATTAATGGATGTTTGTCATAGAAATATTGAGATTTAGATTCAAGAACATTTTTTTCATTTTCGATATGTTTTACGTACGTTTGTTTAGCTGGAATTCATCATCTGTCTAGCCTTTTCCCGACTATATAGGGGTCGCCTTCCAGTCTAACTGGATGCAGCAGAGTACCAGTGTTTTACAAGGAGCGACATCTGACCTCCTCAACCCAATCACCCCGACAAACCAATACCCCTAGGTTTATTTAGATGGAATTCTGAACGTGAAATATTGACGCAAGTTACGTCAACCAGGCCCAACCTTGACCAATGGCTTATCGGGAAAGATTATATAGGAATGTATTCGATTAGTTACCGTTACAGTAGTGTTAATACTATACTAATAATGTTACGAGCCCCGCAGGGCATCTGAGGCGGATGACGGGGAGTAGCGACCCCGCGGGGCTATATATCCGAGTGCTCCAGGGAGAGTATACTGTCCCCCATCTCCGGCCTGCCGGAGTGAAGCATGACGGGGGATAGGTCTCCCGCCTCTTGGCTTGCCTTCATCGGCCGGTCAGAGTGGAGTCGCTAGAGTAGGGTTAGCAGCCCGCTCGGAGGGTAGGTGCCTCGTGGTAAGTGGCGAGTGGACCGGTGATGCTGGACCCACAGGGAGCGCGTGATCTGCGTTTAAAGTCCGCCGAGGTATCCTCACCCTTCAGCCGCTCATGTACCTGTTGCCCCCTTGTTGCGATTTAGCGACTGATTCCCGGGGGCCCAGTAAGTGAGTTGGCGAGTCTCCACCTGCCATTTTTACGTGTATTTATTACATTGTTATAGGCAGGTGCCATAGTTCCCGTAGTTTCCCCATTCCTAGTCCACTAGCATCCCATCACAATAGCCCAAGTAGTTTTCATCCATAGTTAGCATTAGTTTAGCACAGAACCGGGGATTGTCCTTGGGTACATTTCTATAGTGTATACAGGGATAATCGTCGGTTTTGTGTCACCATTTCATTAAAGTTGTCTCAAAAGGGCTTCAGCGTGTTGGCTTCGGCTCCACGTTCGCCTCCCAAAAATCCGGGACTCTGTAGTCCCGTGGTCTGGAAGAGACATACAAGATAATGTTACGAAAGAATAGTATTAAATAATTATGAGATAGACGATACGGAAACGATTCACTTGTGGTTGTGACCACGTACGAGTATTGAAATTGGATTGTAGGAGATTTAGGTCGGTGGTATGTGTTAATGAAAATACTTGCTCCCTGCGGTTAAACCCGTTTTCAGAGGGAACTTCTTGCACCCGAATTGAAAGTAGTCGTTTCTCAATATCTAGATTATCAAATGTCATTTCAATGGGTTCAATAGTTTCAGAGCCAAAGCCAGACAGGGAGACAGACAGAGTTACAGTCGCATTTATAATATTAGGACAGAGCCTTACTTCGAAGATTTTCCCTTCTTATGAAGGGGGTTACTGAATAAAGTGAACTCTAATAGCCTTTGCTCAGCTGTTTAATACTTTATCTATTTATCTTCCACTCTCACTAAATGCTAGTTAAAATACTATTTTTTACATAATGCGTCTGAAATAGGCAAACTTAAACACTAAAATATACAAACAAAAACTAAGCAACTAGCATGCATAATATCGTAACGTATTCAGATCAGTGATTTTAGCATACTTCACACGCTACCTACATAACATACATTATCATTGTTTACCGTCTAGCGTACCAAATAAACATTTGTATGTCTGTGCTAACATTGCAGCATTTTACAACACTCTTACTGGGTTAACGAGTTCGTGTATTAAAATGTTTGCTGGTTGAGTAAAGAGGTTGCAATAGTTTGTTGGCTTGATAATTATTATGAGGAAGGTGTTGGTGTTATTGTACTGTGTTAGTTAGGAATGTACGGTTATGAAAAATGTGATGATGGAATAGCTGAGAGGAAAGTGAATACACAATAGTGCGAAAGAATCACATCAGAAGGGTGAATGCTGATTATATCTTAATTCATTTAATGTAAATAGACGCAGTATATTCTTTCATTGTTTTCGATAATTCTACAGAAAATTCTAAGAATGCTCTCGTTCATTGTTCGTTGTAACCAACTGTAACAGACTAGCATTGAAGATTGCATTCCGAAGAGGTCTGACTCAAGCCTAATGTTGGTGGTGTTCAAATATTGCAACCATATTTCCTGACTTTTCAGATTGGTCATTCGACGAAGACCTAGCAGCCAAGCTGCTGATCCAGCCGTTAGAACAGTTCGTGTGGGGCAACAGCGATGGGTCACAGCCGCCACTGCCGCGCCGCTCCACGCTCTGCGGCCGCGTGTTCAAGCAGGGAGACCCTGCTTACAGCTGCAGGGAGTGTGGTGAGTGTCTCCTTACACTAGCTAACAGCAACTATCAGCCAGGCTGCTGATCCAGCCGCTAGAACAGTTCGTGTGGGGCAACAGCGATGGGTCACAGCCGCCACTGCCGCGCCTCCAGTGTACCATTTTTGTACATAAAATATAAATAAACTAGCTTTTGCCCGCGACTTCGTTCGCGTGGAATAGTGGCATCCGGCAGATTTTTGTTTTGAACAATAGATGGCGCTGTATGTCCGGAATAAATTGTATCTATTATTTTTATTTTTTTGTAATAAAAATCCTATGTCCTTCTCCTGGTTCTAAGCTACCTCCCTGCCTGTTTTCAGCTAAATCAGTTCAGCCGTTCTTGAGTTATAAGTGAAGTAACTAACACGACTTTCTTTTATATATATAGATGAAGGAGTTATTGGTAAAGGAGAAATGGAACGCAAATGGCGTTCATGGATATTTCGTCAGTTAAAGTCCTTTCCTTCGTACATGTCCTGTCTGAATGATTGAAAAAAATTTTTCATACGACCCCTGCTAAGTCTAGTTGGTAACTGTATAATACCAACTTGCAAACTAGCCAATATTGTTAACTAGCTTCTGCCAGCGGTTTCACCCGCATCCCGTGGGAACCTCTGCACGAACCCGGATAAAAAGCCTATAGCCTTCCTCGATAAATGGGCTATCTAACACTGAAAGAATTTTTCAAATCGGACCAGTAGTTCCTGAGATTAGCGCGTTCAAACAAACAAACTCTTCAGCTTTATAATGTTAGTATAGATATGGTTTAAACTGATTCTGCTGATGCAACATGTCGTTATCACTATATCTTTCCTCATCCAGGAATGGACAACACATGCGTCCTTTGTGTGGAATGCTTCAAAGTATCAGCACATCGGCACCACAAGTACAAGATGGGGCAGTCGAGCGGCGGCGGCTGCTGCGACTGCGGTGACACCGAGGCCTGGAAGAGAGATCCCTTCTGCGAGCTACATGCTGTAAGTGACTGTTCAGCACCAGTACATAGATGTGGTACAAAGTATCAGCACATCGGCACCACAAGTACAAGATGGGGCAGTCGAGCGGCGGCGGCTGCTGCGACTGCGGCGACACCGAGGCCTGGAAGAGAGATCCCTTCTGCGAGCTGCATGCTGTAAGTGACTGTTCAGCACCAGTACATAGATGTGGTACAAAGTATCAGCACATCGGCACCACAAGTACAAGATGGGGCAGTCGAGCGGCGGCGGCTGCTGCGACTGCGGCGACACCGAGGCCTGGAAGAGAGATCCCTTCTGCGAGCTGCATGCTGTAAGTGACTGTTCAGCACCAGTACATAGATGTGGTACAAAGTATCAGCACATCGGCACCACAAGTACAAGATGGGGCAGTCGAGCGGCGGCGGCTGCTGCGACTGCGGCGACACCGAGGCCTGGAAGAGAGATCCCTTCTGCGAGCTGCATGCTGTAAGTGACTGTTCAGCACCAGTACATAGATGTGGTACAAAGTATCAGCACATCGGCACCACAAGTACAAGATGGGGCAGTCGAGCGGCGGCGGCTGCTGCGACTGCGGCGACACCGAGGCCTGGAAGAGAGATCCCTTCTGCGAGCTGCATGCTGTAAGTGACTGTTCAGCACCAGTACATAGATGTGGTACAAAGTATCAGCACATCGGCACCACAAGTACAAGATGGGGCAGTCGAGCGGCGGCGGCTGCTGCGACTGCGGCGACACCGAGGCCTGGAAGAGAGATCCCTTCTGCGAGCTGCATGCTGTAAGTGACTGTTCAGCACCAGTACATAGATGTGGTACAAAGTATCAGCACATCGGCACCACAAGTACAAGATGGGGCAGTCGAGCGGCGGCGGCTGCTGCGACTGCGGTGACACTGAGGCCTGGAAGAGAGATCCCTTCTGCGAGCTACATGCTGTAAGTGACTGTTCAGCACCAGTACATAGATGTGGTACAAAGTATCAGCACATCGGCACCACAAGTACAAGATGGGGCAGTCGAGCGGCGGCGGCTGCTGCGACTGCGGTGACACCGAGGCCTGAAAGAGAGATCCCTTCTGCGAGCTACATGCTGTAAGCCAGCCTAGATTTGGTTCAATAATCTGAAAACATTGATTTTCACAACAACAGTTCTTAATGCATTATTTTAATAGTTTTGGTCTAACTATGGTTCGCAACTAATTTTTAACCGACTTCCCAAAAAGGAGGAGGTTCTCAATTCATCGGGATCTTTTTATTTTTTATTTTTTTTTATTTTTTATGTATGTTCACCGATTACTCGGAGACGCCTGGACCGATTTGCAAAATTTTTTTTTTGTTTGATAGGGTTTACCTCTCAGGTGGTCCCATAGTCACCAGGTCAGGATCTGATGATGGAAACCCTGAGAAATCGAGGGCAACTTTCGAAAATTGTAGGCATACGTAGGGTAAAAACTTGACACTAAGGCGTATGTCTGATAACACTATGCAATGGTGAAGGTTTGGAGCTGACCTGATGATGAAGACCAGAGAAGGTCGAGGGAACTTGAACAATGAATGTGTAAACTACCTCGTGTTTGGGCTTATTTTGTTCGTATTGACGAGACCTTTGCAACAGTAAAGGTTTGAAGCTGACCTGATGATGGAGACCAGCGAAGGTCGAGGGAACTCGACAATTGAATATGTAAACTACTTCGTGTTTGGGCTTATATTGTTCGTATTGATGAGAACTTTCCACTTATGCGGATAGTGACAACTATGCTTGTCACTGAAAAGCTAAAAATAAAAAACTTTTTACAAAAAAATAAAACCAACTCCCAAAAACACTGAAAAGCAAAAAAAACTATTCTTAGGTGCATCGGCCTAGAAGTCGGTGGCGAAATAAACTTAGTTACATCCATTAGACACTGACTTCTAGGCCGATGCACCTAAGAATAGTTTTTTTTTTGCTTTTCAGTGTTTTTGGGAGTTGGTTTTATTTTTTTGTAAAAAGTTTTTTTCCAAGTAAGGTACGCCCATGTTGAGGCACCTCTACTGCTCGCAAGATACCTTAAAGTTTCTTCCACCTTTAATCAGCCCTTAAGTATGGCCCGAAATAAAATAATTCTCATAAAACTTACTATGTCATTCCGCAATTAAATTCCTCACACATGTCCACCCCCCCCCCCCCCCACCACCACCAACGCCACCTGTCGATACCTTCTGCGCAGCCACTCACACACTTTTCCGTGACGGCATAAAGTTTGACGAGACCTAAAACGATTCTACCATTTTTGGTCCCCAGGCGTCAGAAGACGACAACCAATCAGAGGCCACAATCAAGCCCGACGTGATAGAGCGAATGAAGATCGTCGCGTCTGTATGTCTTACCTACTGCCTCAGGTTACTGACCCACGACCATGCTCCAGGCTTGCCTAATGATTTAAGGTAAGTGTTTGTATGTAGCCTAGATTTTATTGTACTATTTTTGAGTAGGAAGTTGTATGGAGATCGGTCTTGATACCTGTGACTTTTATTAAAAACTTACTTCAAAAAATAAAATGTTAAAAATCAATGTAAATACAATAACTTAATATATTTAATCATTATTTTGTTTTGTGTAACTGTTCTATCAAGAGTTACCTTCAAGTAAAAACCTACTCAAATGGGGTTGATACTTACCGTCAGTTGCACAAACGTCCATTAAAATTAAAGCTTCTTTAAATCTATTGCTGACTACTTCTTCGACAACAAGATAAAAAGTGTTAGCAATAGATTTAATGAAGCTTTAATTTTAATGGACCTTTCTGCAACTGACGGTATGTGTCTGAAATCACCAAAAAACTTAAAACCTTGTTTTATTTTAACTAAACATATTTTTGACAACTTTTGCCATTCGCGAAAAATGTAGCTCTGATGTTTGTATTGACCACAAACAAAACTGTCCTCTTCTGTAGGTACAGTCAAAGTTAAAACAACATCTTTAGACTCTTCAAAGCAACCCCTATATTGATTTCTGACACTTTAAATAAAAACTACTATTAGACATTTAAATAAAACTACTTCTGCGGATTTTATACCGGTCATATTAATATTATTTAATCCCGACGTTTCGGATCCTGTACAGCAACCAAAATCTTTAAAAGTAGTTTTATTTAAACCCCTTTATTATTATTTCCCATACACTCGAGTTGTTATAATAAAAGGAATAGTACGTTAACTCCGTGCAGGCTGAAGGATGCGGAGCGCGATCTGCTGCAAATCCTCGACCAGCCAGACTGCTACTGCACCGTGCTGTATAATGACGAGACGCATACTTTCGACCAGGTGAATATGTGCTTTATGTCTTTAGCCATAAGGTTCGAATTCCAGTAAGTGGATAATTGGTAATGGTCATTGAAAGTGTGTGAATTTGAGCAACTTGACAGACAATAGTCATTGAACATGTGTGTTGGTGTGTGTGACAAGGTGAATGAATGAATTGAAAGCTGACTTTGACAGCTTGAAGAGTGCATTCTTCAAATTGTCAAAGTTACTCTGATGTCAAGGGATTTTTGTATGAATGTTTGTTTGGTGAATATGGTGTGAAAGCGAACCTCGATTTTTCATGTATTTATAATGCATATCGCTACATGCTAGCTGTTTTGTTAGCGATAAACTCATATATATATGACTGAACGAATTTTCATGACCAAGATTTATTTGGCACCGTGATTGACCTAAAATTCTTTAAAGTAGTATAGCAATGTTATTCTTCAATTTATTTCCATTTTTCAGGTCATAACAACCCTAGTAAGAGTAACAAAATGCAACCAGCGAGATTCCTTAGAACTTGTCAGCCTGATCGACCGCGAGGGTCGAGCGCTGGTCAAGTGCAACTCCTTCCAAGTTTGTGATAAACTCAAAACTGATATCGAGATGTAAGTGCGATTATGTCATGCCGCTTTTTGTTTTAAATGTTATCGATATTGTTTTAGGGATGTGCTCACGAGACGATTTGGTATCGATTGAAGTCGTTTTATTTTCTAAAGTAATATAATATTTTCAGATATCATTATGCGACTTTATAATTGTTTTAAAAGAAGGCGTGTTTGAAGATCATTCCATTCTATGTTGTCTAAATGAATATTTTTTTTTTAGACATGAATAAACGTGGAGTATTAAATTGTGGATATAATGATCGTCTCCTGAAAACATCTCTATAATGTGTTAGGTTATTTTAGGCTTTTCCACACGGTTACTCGAAATAGAACTACTTTTGATTTTTTCAAAAATAGGTATTTTCGAGTGTAGCTGTGTGGGAAATTAGGGCACATATTTGCAGTCCAAGATACAGTTTTGTTTTTGGTAAATAAATTTTATTTTATTCTTGGATTGCAATATGGAAAATTGAATACAAATGCAGTTCGCTTCTGACAGTATGCGTTCCAAAATTTAAAAATATATTTGAATGTAAGTAATGAGGAACAAGATCAGTTAAAAAAATATTTGTCTTTAAGAAGTGCAAAATTTCTATCAAGAATTATGCAATACAGTCATAAGCGAAGTGCTGATATTCATTAGGCATGATTATGTTAAGTGGGGGGTTCTGGAGAGATCTCAAATTAACTATGACGATAATGGTCTTGACAAAGTTGTGGTTTTATGGTATAAAAAACTTTCATCTGTTTTTTTTGCGTCAAAATTCAAATAAAGGATTTGATAATTCTCTCTTGAACCCTCGACTTGCACTATATTCTCGAAGGGTTTTTATTATTTTCCTTATACCATAACCTAAATCTTACTTACGCTTTTCACCTCATCATATTCATCTTATTTTGGGAATAGTTATATTTAGTTTCATTTAACCATCGAATTTCAAGTTCATTTCTTAATTTATTTTTGTTATTATGGGAGACATTTATTTTCAAAAAAAGAGATATCCATTCCAAAAACAAAAAAAGAAAACGATCAATTGGCAACACAGAAATGTGTATCCCTTTTTCGAACTCTTTGGATAGCTTAGCTTAGAACGCAGCTCTGAAATTTTAAAATAAGAACATTGACAATCGATCTAATACCTGGTTATTTTCTGATTATTTAGTGATAGCAACCCAGACGATAGTGTGCATCCGATTTCCCGCCCAACAGATAGTATTGACCAACTAATAATTCAAGTTTTGATTAACATGCAACCTAACGCGCGTAACGAACCCGTCACGATAAATGATGACGAGTAAGTTACGTTTAATTATTAAATTGTTAGGATTTAATGCGTTTGGTTGCTGCATTTATGTTGTTGCATGAGCTGCGTTAGCGATAAAGCCGCTTTATTGTAAACAGCACAATATTTCTCGCTTTATGACAGATTGATGTTCCGAATTTAAAATTTTTATTTCTTTTTTTTTTAAGTGTTGATCAATTCTTTTTCAAAAGAGTTTTTAATATGTTGTCAGTTCTATATGGGCTGTACATCGTACACTTGCATAGCTTCAGCGTTTCGCTTACATAAGTAGTGTTTTCTTTTGAGTGATTGTTTGTTTGTAGAGGTATTTACCTCAATTAGTAGATGCAGAAATTAGTATACCGAAAATTTTATCAGTTTTACATTTCCATCAAAATTGGCAAAGTTATAATTTTTGAAATTACAGTTTTTCTTTGTTCAGATTTGTACTACACAGTTTAAATAGATAGATCCCATTTTAGTAGTTAGATCACCTTATTATGTAGGAAACAGTTTAAAAATTCTTCTTACGGCCAGTTTCTTCATCAAAAGTTAAAGTTATGGCTAAAGAAATGTCTAAAGTAAAAGTAACGGTTAAATTAAATTTTTCTATGAATTTTGCTGTCAGTTTAGCCTTGAAAAAACGAATTTGACCGTTACTTTTACTTTAGACATTACTTTATCTTTAACTTTTGATGAAGAAACTGGCCGTTAGTGTTGTCTTAGTAATGCATTCATATTGGTGTGTAGTTAGCACTTCATCAAAGCTTTGTAGTTAAGACGACGGCAGACATATGTATTACATTCTAATACTTGTACAGATTTCTGCTTGGGGACGATTAAAAATATACCTTAAACGTATGACAATAAAGTTGATATTTCAATGTACAAAATAAGGATTTGATTTTTGTGCTCGCATTCGCTAACAAGTAAATTGCAACTTCATTCCCACACTCTTATTAAGATATATTTTTGCTTGTACCTAAACATGCTGAGACTCTCAAAGGCGTCTTCATTTCCTAAGTATAACTTGAGCACAAAAGTCATGTCAATTTGTAACAATATGTGTCTGGCGCCGTCTCAATGTGCTATAAATATTGTAAAACAATTGCCCCCTTAATGGATGCTAACAATACTTAAAAATCTAACTTTTTCATACTTGATGAAAATCTCTCTTGTTGTCATCAGAATTTAACAAAATAATTTGACCTTTATTTTCTTTGTAATAGAGTCTACATTTGCTAATTATAAGAGTCATTAATATTTATACTTCTTCATTTATTTTATATTTCGTGAAATTCTGATTCAACTATATTAAAAAGTACGTTGCAATACGGGTGGGTAGCTGATTAGGTAATTTACTTAGACACATCCTAAGTAAAATACCCAAGACAGTTTATAAGTGAATATGTAAAAAGGAAATTAAGTAATTTTCTTACATCACCTATATTTTTTAAATATTCGATTATATAAAAAAAAATCCTTCCCGCAGTGTATCGTACTTGTCCATTTCAATAGAACGTTAGGGGAACGTAAACAAACCAATATGTAAATGTCAAATGACCATGTGATGACTTATCAATAAATTATGTCATTTTTGGTATAGTCAAAGTTTTCCGTTTTTGAACTGGAAAACGTTACAGAAAAGTTTTAAATTCAATTTTAAAATTTTTAATGGAATAACAAAGGATATCGGGTTGACCAGACTTTTTGGTTGAGGAGTTTCGATTGACAGTCGCTCCTTGTAAAACCCTAGTACACTGAAGCCGACTTCAACATAATTTATGACAACAACAAAAAAGATTCAATTAATCAATTTAGCATCTGGTTTGTCCACCTACCCCTAACGTCCTAAACCACCTGCGTCGGTGTGGGGTGATGGGATGACGTGTCTGTCAGCTGTACGGCGATGTTCGAAAGGTTCACGTCGCGCCACGGGCCGAGCCTCAAGGTGCTCGTCATGCACGCGCACGTCATCGCCCACCAGACCTTCGCCATGAAGCTGTTGCATTGGTGAGTGATTTTGAACTTTATGCCGTAGGTGTAAGGTTGAGTTTTGAGTGGCTCAGGTATGCGAAGTTGTTCAATGAGATTAGTGTGATTGAGCTATGCAATGTTACAATGAACTTTATAGTGTTAGGTGTAAGGTCGTAATTTGTTTGACAGTGGTCGAGGTATGTAACGTTGAACAATGTACTTTATTGTGTTAAGTGTAAAGTTGAGTTTTGTTTGAGTGTGGTTGATTTGTGAAATGTTAAATATTCGGTATTGTTTGTTGGATGTTAAGGTTCAGTTTCGAGTGATAGATATTGTATACTCTGTTGTGTGAACAAAATGACCTATTTTGTTTGAAGGGTCTAGAATTTTAATACTTGAAAGTGTAAAGGGTTCAATAATGGATAAATGCTACCAAAGTGTATAAAAGTATAGGAAGCAGCTCATATGATGTTTAGTGTTGTGCTAAAATACAGTCGACGCATATGATGACTTTGTAACGAAAGTTTTCATCAAAATCGGTTTTGACCTTATTAATGACATGTGGCATATAGTCCAAAATTACCAAACCCCTTTTCTCTTACCGATATCGTATCCTTATGTAACCTTCCCATAAACATCACCAGGCTACAAAACTTCGTGAGCCAAGAACCCAGTCTTCGCCTAGCAACCAGCCAAGTAGCCCTAGGGGAGGAAGTGTGGGGGGCCGGCGCGGCCGTGGGGAGCGGCGGCGGCGTCGCCTGCGGGGTCATGCAGAACGACTCGCGCATGTGGAAGGCGGCCAGAACCGCGTGGCATCGACTTCTGATTGCTACAACGCTAATGGATTATACTACGAAGAGAACTATGGCTATATTGTTTACTAAGAATTATGGTGAGTGTTGTGTGGTTTCCGATGTTGTTATTTGCTTTATCTATCTAGTTTGAAAACGTAGTAAACAACTTCAATGGCCAATTTTACCGGTTACTGATAAAGTCTCCGATAGCCTATCAGGAACTTACCCGACAGATATACTACAACTTTCATTTCACAGGTCTCGGATAGTAATATCTGGCAGGAATTAGAGGTATAAGCAGCCTTTTTCTAGCAGATAGAATGAACTATCAGATAACTAACTGACACTTTATCGGTAACCAAAGAAATCGGACCCTCATCTGACGACTCTCTTACTTATAATAGAAGCATAAATAATTTTTGATTGAAAGTTTTTCTAATGTTTCTAATTATAATGCTTTTTGATTAAAATATATCCAATACTAGCTTCTGCCAGCGGTTTCACCCGCATCCCGTGGGAACCTCGGCACGAACCCGGATAAAAAGTAGCCTATAGCCTTCCTCGATAAATGGGCTATCTAACACTGAAAGAATTTTTCAAATCGGACCAGTAGTTCCTGAGATTAGCGCTTGAACTCGCTAATCTCAGGAACTACTGGTCAACAAACAAACAAACTCTTTAGCTTTATAATATTAGTATAGATATTGAAATTATTTACTCATTATCTTAAGAGAATCTCAATATTTATGGAATTCTAAATATTCCTCGTTTATTTCCAGGCTCAATCCTCAAGGACTTCATCCGTGACGACCACGATCACTCGTTCTCGATCTCATCACTATCGGTGCAGCTGTACACGACGCCGACGCTCGCGCACCACCTCATAGCTAAACACGACGCTCTGTTCGTCGTCATGAACACCTTCGTCAGCGAGTGTAACAGACGCTGTAGTAATGTGAGTGGAATATTCTACCTTATTTGTTGAGGGTTAAGGTTTATTTTAGTCTGGTGTAGCTGTTCCATAGATATCTTTCGGTTTGGAGAAGGCAAGCATTTTATAGCATCTTCACGTTTGCTCGAATAGGACAGGCAACTTTTAAGTCTTTCCTCCCCACTCAGAGACATTTAATAGTTACTTAAGCCATTCCTTAGTGAAGGATTTGTATGACATTCCGTCACTAAGGAGTGACTTAAGTAATCATTAAATGTCTCTGAGTGGGGAGGTTTGTGTCTTCAAGATATCATCTTTGAGTGGTTGTCAAAAGTATACTTAATTTATATCTAGCTTTCTATTTCGCCCGCATGAAAAAAGCCTATATATTCCTATCGTAAATGGTATATCGTAAAAAATATTCAAATCCGCAATCAGGAACTATTTTCCTGAGATTGGTGCGTTCCACCAAACTTGAATAATCTCCAATCCAACTTAAAAAACCTTGGAGATATCATCAAGTGTCATCTCCTAAAAAAAATACACTAATCCGTGCCCATATCCACATTTTATGTTATGACTTCACTACATAGTATAAAACAAAGTCGGTTCTTCTGTCCCTATGTCCTTTGTACGCTTAAATCTTCAAAACTACGCAACCGATATTCATGCGGTTTTTTTTTTACACGCTTTTTATTAGCTTCACCTGTATATTTGTATGTTTGTATGTTTGTAGGTTTGTAACCGACTTCTTTGGGCGCGATTTTGACCCACTTTAAACGGCCAGATTTCGTTCAAACTTTGTAGATTTATTTAGGACCGATGACAATACACTAATTTGATAAAATTATTCCATTTTTAACCGACTTCCCAAAAAGGAGGAGGTTACACATACACATCGATTACGCCGAGGTTTATAGACCGATTTACGTGATTCTTTTTTTGTTCGACACGGAATAGCTGCCAGTTGGTCCCATAGTCATCAGGTCAGGATCTGATGATGGAAACCCTGAGAAATTGAGGGCAACCTTCAAAAGTTGTAGGCTGTAGTGTATAAGTAAATCATGTTATAAATAAGTGTGAGATCTTGAATAAAGTCAGTCCTTACTAAGCAAAAAAAAAAAAATTTTTTTTTTTTTCAGGATCTCACACTTATTTATAACATGATTTACTTATATACTACAAGGCAAACATAGGGCAAAAACTTGACACTCAGGTGTACGCCTAAAAGCAGTATTCAACTGTGAAGATTTGGAGCTGACCTGATGATGGAGACCAGAGAAGGTCGAGGGAACTCGACAACTGAATATGTAAACTACCTCGTGTTTGGGCTTAAATTATTTGTATTGACAAGACCTTTGCAACAGTGAAGGTTTGGAGCTGACCTGATGATGGAGACCAGAGAAAGTCGAGGGAACTCGACAACTGAATATGTAAAATACCTCGTTTGGACTTATATTCTTTGTATTGATGAGAACTTCCCACTTGTATGGATAGTGACAACTATTCGTATCACTGAAAAGGTTTAAATAAATAACCTTTTTACAAAAAAATTAAACCGACTTCCCAAAACACTAAAAAGCAAAAAAATAAAATAATTTTAGGCGCATCGGCCTAGAAGTCGGTGGCAAAATTAACTTAGTAACATCCATTAGACACCGACTTCTAGGCTTTTCAATTTGTCACGAAAGTCGTCTTTGGTCCTCGTGGCCCCTCTCTAAAAGGCAGAAGACGGCACAAACGCTGAGGTTTTTAGTGGGTGCAAGCCCCACATAACCTCACCGTCTCCCCGGGCGGTGTGTGTATGCGTCAGGCATTTTCCTCAGCTGAAACAAAAAAAAAAAAAAAAAAAAAAAAAAAAAAAAAAAAAAAAAAAAAAAAAAAAAAAAAAAGGCTTTTCAATTTGCAAAATATGATTTTTGTTAATTTATATAATTTTCATCTATAGTTGATAAGGTAAGAAAATTAATTAAAATTTTCTAGATTTTTTCTCTACAGTCGATAAGGCAGGACTCGATGTTAATTTTTATTTCCAATAATTATCTTTAGCCGTTTTCTCTAATATTGACAAATTTTTGTATACTAAAGAGAATTTTAATTCTACAAAACAAATAATAGTTTTAAAACAAACTAAAAAGTAGAAAATAAATAATAGTTTAAAAAAACTAAAAAACACGCTTTTTATAGAAAAACGAACTAAAAAATAGAAAATAAATTTTAATGAATTTAAATTAAGAAAACAGTGTTAAAAATTTCAATGAATATAAATTAATAATAGTGTGAATACAAAAAAAAATATTTAAAAAAAGCGTGGGGTGCTTTTTAAGATATTATCGAAATGAAAATCACTGTACTCATATCTGTCAATAAAATATTTATAACTATTGATACCATGCACCCCACGCTTTTTTTAAAATATATTTTTTTGTATTCACACTATTATTAATTTATATTCATTGAAATTTTTAACACTGTTTTCTTAATTTAAATTCATTAAAATTTATTTTCTATTTTTTAGTTCGTTTTTCTATAAAAAGCGTGTTTTTTAGTTTTTTTAAACTATTATTTATTAATAGCTAGAGTGATTTAAGAGGACGGTTTATATGTATAACCAGCGGTTTCACCCGCTTCCCGTGGGAACTACTTCCCGTACCGGGATAAAAAGTACCCTATAGCCTTCCTCGATAAATGGGCTATCTAACACTGAAAGAAATTTACAAATCGGACCAGTAGTTCTTGAGATTAGCGCGTTCAAACAAACAAACAAACTCTTCAGCTTTATAATATTAGTATAGATAACATACATTAAATAGTGTTGAAATACGGTTAACTCGTGCGAAGCCGGAGCGGGTCGCTAGTTTACTTATAAATTCATTTCATTGTCGACAGGGTCGTCTAGAATTCGACCGCTCCCACGTACCGATGGCGTTCAAGCGCGCCCAGTTCATTCTCTACGACGTGAAGTACCTCCTCAGCTCAGTACCAGCTACCTTCGACGATGACCTGCGCAAAGGGTTCATGCACGGCATCTCGCTGATGCTGAACCTGTTAGTCATGATGCAGGGGATGGACTCCGTTGTGAGACAGGTAAGAAACATTATCTTCTTCTTCTTCTTGCTGCCCTGTTCCCAATTTTATTTGGGGTCGGCGCAATAAGTCTTCCGCTTCCATTCTCCCCTGTCACTCGTCATACTGACACTCACTCCCTTCTTATTCATGTAAGGTTATAATCAAACTGGAATAAAGTTTCCAGTTTTTATTTCTATCAAAATAAAATAATAACAATACAGTTAACACAATAATACAGTTAGTTTGACGATGATCTGCGCAAAGCGATCTGGCAACGTTGCGTATTCCGTCGTCTTGAGGAGTAAATAATATTATTTCTAAGTTCAAATATATCTTTATTATTGTTATTTTTTCTTTCCTAGGTTGGGCAACACATGGAATACGAGCCGGAATGGGAGTCAGCGTTCAACCTGCACGTGAAGTTAGCTCACAGCATCACGCTGTCGCTGGAGTGGTGCGCGGCGGAGAAGGCGCTGGCCACCGCCGTGTACCGCATGGCGCTGCGGAAACATAGCGAGACTTATACACCGCCGCCTAAGGTTGTACGGGGTAAGTTCAATATAATAGTCAAACAAAAAAGATTTGAATCGAAAAATAAAAGTGATTTCTTAATTTGAACTTAAGTATAACCCCCCTTTTTCCCCCTCTACAATCGAGTTTGCAAAATTGCTCAGACTTCACGAAAGCGAACGAAGACAAAATCTCCGTTCAGGTTTACTACCGAGGGGTGGGGAGATAAGATGTTTGAATAATTAAATTATATTTTTAACGGATTTTTTCTCCGATTTGGTGGCGTTTGGGCCTTACTTTGATGACATCAAAGAAGAAATTACACATTAAAATAATCATCTTATTAACTGTGTTCATTTGCAGCATAGTTCACTTTAGTGCCAATTTATTTTGGAGTTAGTTTGGAGTTTAGTAAAGTCAATTTATTTTTTTTGGAGTTGTTTATTTTATTTGGTGCCTCAGCTTAGAGTCTTAAAAATATTTTTGGTGACCGCCTATATTATACCCGTTCATTTACTTAAGCATAGTTCATTGATACATAAATTTCTATCTCTTCTTACAGAACTAGGCAACCAAAGCGGCTCAGTCATCCCATACGACGTATCAGTGGAACCCGTCTCCATCCACCGTCCCCTGTCCCGGTACATCGCCGGGCTGCACCTGCTGCTGCACAAGCACGGGCTGTCGTACCACAGCCGCGAGTTCGACAGGCACGACCGACCCAAGCCCACGCCGGCTGAGCTTATTGGTGAGTTATATCATCCGCCTAGCCACTTCCCAGCTGTGGAGTAAGTGTCCAGCCACCGTCCCCTGTCCCCTGACAGACTTATTCATATTCATATATTTATTTGCATTCCATTATGTTACAATAGACGTTGAATAGGTTTAAAGCTAGGTACAAATGTGCCCCAACAACAGGGGCACAGCAAAAGAAGGCATTACAAGTGATGAACGAACTGCCTTCGCCCTGATTTTAAGGCACCTCTACTACTTAGTCTATATTAACGCAGTGTGGTTTATTTATCTATTTAATAGTTATGTACACAGTTATACAGAACACAACGTACACGTGGTTCATATTAAACTCAATAATTAATCTTTTAATTCACAGAACCAGTCCTACAAACAATGGCCATGATAGGCCAAGTCCACGCTGGCATGTGGCGTCGCAACGGCTTCGCGCTGATCAACCAGCTGTACTTCTATCAGAACGTCAAGTGTCGAGCCGAGATGCTGGACAGAGATGTCGTTATGTTGCAGGTAATAATAATAATGATCGGCCTTGCCTAGTGTAAGGTCAGACTGATGGTAGTGGTTTCCAGTCTAAGTGGATGCAGCTGTGTTTTACATGGGGCGACTGCCTATCTAACCTCCTCAACTCTGGTTTCTGATTATCCGTACATCCAGGGCCCTCAATTTAACGTGCCTTCCGAAACATGTAGAAATTTTGCTCGATGGTCACCCATAAATCAACTTCTCGAAGTGTTGATTAATCTTTGACCGACCAACCCGTGCGGTATCACTCAGCAGTATGACAGTCTATGTGGATAATTGACAAGAGATTATTTTGTAACAGTACCTATCAGTTTCTGCAATCTGCATCCTTCTAAACATACATACTCAAAATTATGTTTAAAAATACCAGTTATACTAAACTATGGCCTGTATAAAGCTCGATATTCTTTCTATCGACAGATCGGCGCCTCTCTAATCGAGAGCAACGAGTTCATTATCCACGTGCTGAACAAGTTCAATCTGCTGGAGTGGGCGGCTCCCGACTTTGAACAGCGCAGTATTGAAGACGATACCCTTAGACATACTATCAGCATGCTTGAGGAGTTCCTGGGACTGCTGATTACCAGTAAGTGAGGGGAATATTGTGGGGAAGTACACAAAAATATTTTTAAAGTTATATAAAATAGCTTCTGCCCGCGACTTCGTTCGCGTGGGAAAGTGGCATCCGGCAGATTTTTGGTTTGACCAATAGATGGCGCTATATGTCCGGAATAAATTTTATTTTTATATTTCTTTGTAATAAAAACTATCCTATGTCCTTTCTTAAGTTCCAAACTATGTCTGTACCAAATTTCACACAAATCGGTTCAGTAGTTTAGGCGTGAAGAAAAGACAGACAGACAGACAGAAAGACAGACAGACAGACAGAAAGACAGACAGACAGACAGACAGAGTTACTTTCACATTTATAATATTATTAGTTAGGATAAAAAGGTTTATTTCTTCAACAATAAATCAATTTATAATTCACATCATCTATTGCACTTGAATTCATTATTACGATGACATATACTTCGTAGCATTAAGTTCTCGTCAATTTACTTTGCCGCTGCGAAGTTGGCTAGTAAAACTAGCTTAACCTAAGTCAAAATTGTACGAACATAAAACAAAATATAAAATAATAAAAACCGACTCCACAAAACACTGGAAGGGTCAAAATAAAACTTTTTTAATGGCTCTAGAATTTGGTATCTGTAGATCTATTGTGTTTACTGTAAAATGTGCAATAAGTGAAAATTAATAAATCGTTAAAAAGATTTTATTATCTATACTAATATTATAAAGAGGAAAACTTTGTTTGTTTGGTTGTAATGGATAAACTCAAAAACTACTGCACCGATTTTAAATATTCTTTCAGCATTAGAAAGCTATATTATCTGCGAGTAACATAGGCTATATTTTATCCCGGTGTGGGCAGTAGCTCCCACGGGATGCGGGTGAAACCGCGGGAAAACGGCTAGTAATGCTATAAAGATGTAGCTAATATAATGTTACTAGATAATAATTATTATATTCTCTTCCAGTCTACGGTTCCCGTTACGTTCCCGGAGTAGGCGAAGTGTCCAACGAGGACCGCACCATGAAGGAGATCATACAGATGTTGTGTGTCAAACCTATGCCACACTCTGAATTAAACAGGTAACAATTTCATTAGTAATGTCCTAGTATATTATAAACGCGAGAATATGTCCATGTCCATGGATGATTACTTCTCTTCGCACAAAAACTACTGAATGGATTTTTATGAAACTTTTAAGAAACATAGCCGGTGTATCATCGCGAAACCGCGGGCGGAAGCGTGTTTGAGAATATTTGAAATGTGGTATGCTCTAGAATCTAGAATCTAGAAAGATAAGAAGACACGTAATTTTATATACAGCAGGGTAATAAACTATAGTTCACTGTGGCTGAAAATGTGAGAGTATACGATAATTCGCAATAATAATTTTGGGTATATTTTTTTCTTATTCTACATAGACTTGCACTTTGTCTTTACACAAACCCTTTGCTAACCATCTTATCTTTTCTTTTTCTCAGGTCACTACCCGAAGACCAGCTCCACGAAACTGGCCTCGAAGCCGTCATACACGAGGTCGCGGACTTCATAAAACCCTCAGGGGGGAACAACCGCGGCGTTTATAAGCTCAAACCGCACTTGTACGACGAATACGACACGTTCTTCTACCATTATACCAGGGAGGAACTGTCCAGGAGTGAGGAGGAGCAGAGGACAAGGAGGAAGGCTGCTGGTGAGTGGTTGAGGAAAAAGAGGGGTTTTGACCGATTTCACAAAAAGGAGGTTCTCAATTCCTCAGAATCCTTTTTTTATGTTTGTTCACTGTTTAGTCACAGACGGCCGGACCAATACGAATAAAAAAAACCTTTTTCTCATCTTATAACTATATGATTGTAAACTACTCGTCATTTTTTAACTGACTTCCAAAAAATTAGGAATCTGCTCTAGGTTCTGAATTTTAATGTTTCACCTATTTACTATGTTTCCCTGTTTGCTATGCCCACCTATGTTTCATACAGGATTATAATGACCATAATGAAAATAAAGCAGCGGAAATTATAACGGAAAGTTTTTATATTAACAAAAAAAAAATACTTATTTGCTGTGAAGTAGTCGGTTTTAACCTTTCGGTTGTGGACCTCCGTAATGTGCTGTTACGTGCAATGTCAACGCTTTTATGAGTAAGGCAATAACGTTAGGTAGGCCTTCAGAAAAAGGAAGATTATACCGTTAAATCGATAATAATAAATTATAAATGATACCTTCCCGGAATCCTCATTAGTTTTTCTATCTAATAAAACTGATACGTAGTGAAATAAAACTGACCTGACATTCCTGTGACGTGATATGTTTTCATTTTGATAATATTTATTCACATAACCTTCACACTTTATCACATTACGTCGAATCCACAAATATATTCACTAAAACTACACTATAACACGATTGCACATATGTTTACACATTCATAACATACTAAATATCACTACTAAATACACTATTTGCACGACACAACAACTTATTCATAAAAATTCTGCGAACGCGGCGTGCGCCGGCGGCCATACGCCTGGCGAGTAACGTTAACGTTTTTACGACTTGTGTTGCGTGTAAAAATAAACATAGTAGTAAAATATAGTAGTGTAGTATAATATAAATATATATAGTAGTGTAGTATAGTATAAATATATATAGTAGTGTACAAATAAATAGCCGCGGCCTTAATTACTTCGACGTCCATCGCAAGTGGTTTGCCAGGCAGCAATGAGCCATGCGCCAATGTGTAAACACCATTTGATCGTGGCCTACATTTGTGCATTGCAACGCTTGGCCCAACACAGGCCAACGTGTACTGGGGGCTTAAACTTTCGTTACTTTTTAGGGTTCCGTAGCCAAAATGGCAAAAACGGAACCCTTATAGTTTCGTCATGTCCGTCTGTCCGTCTGTCACAGCCGATTTACTCGGAAACTATAAGTACTACAGTGATGAAATTTGATGGGAATATGTGTTGTATGAACCGCTACAAAAATATGACACTAAATAGTAAAAAAAAGAATTGGGGGTGGGGCCCCCCATACATGTAACTGAGGGATGAAATTTTTTTTTTCGATGTACATACCCGTGTGGGGTATCAATGGAAAGGTCTTTTAAAATGATATAAAGTTTTCTAAAAAACATTTTTCTTAAAGTGAACGGTTTTTGAGATATCAGCTCTCAAAGTCGTAAAAAGCATGTCCCCCCCCCTCTATTTTTATAACTACGGGGTATAAAATTCTAAAAAAAATAGAGGTGATGCATGCTAATTAACTCTTTCAACGATTTTTGTTTCGCCTATATAATCATCACTTTTTGAAAAACAATTACTAAATACGGAATCTACACTTATTTCTCAGTAATTCTATATAGATTTTTATAAGAAAACTTAGCGATTACTGCCTCTATTCATTGTTTATTTCGCTGTTTGATTCGCACAAATTTACACTCTTTGACGTCGGCCGTGACTGGAATGTCAGATGAATTTATTTATTTTTTAGTTCGTTCAAAATTATGTTGCTGCTATTGAAAAATATTAAAATTAAGAGTGAATGAACCATTTCTTTCATATAAATACAGAACATATTGCTACTTGCAACACAACTACAGATATTTAGCGACCAATCCTGACCAAGCCCTTAAGTGTAACTGTCCGACATAAGACACTTGGAGCATTTTTTTCTTATGTCGCACTGTGTAACATAAGACATTTAAGAGGTGTAGGCATTAGCATATAAGCCTCCATAAATTTCATCATTCGATCATATTCCTAAAAAATCTCTTCTATTCCAGGTCTACCAGAATGCTGTCCACCTCCTCCCCTACCGAAGCTATCACCCCCATTCCGCTTGCTAGCCAACTTACTGCAGAGCGATTCAGTCCACCATGTCTTGAAGACTGTTCTAGAACGAGCACTGGACCTTAGGGCCAGGTCCTTCTCCGAGACTCAAGTGCATAAGGTAATAATTATTTGACATTAGCCTGATATGTAGTTTCTTATGTATTTTTTACTTTATGTCTGTTATTCCTGAATGTATGCGAAGTTTTTGCTATAATCGATGGATGTATCCTCAACTTTTTTGAGGGCGAAATTCGCCCATGCGGCGTTCGTTATCATACAACTGCGGATTCCTATATCTATGCACTGTTTTCCGATTAAAGATTCAAATATGATATAATTTATATGGAGCTTACGTGCAAATTCAATCTATAATCGCAAATTTACGGATAAGTAGGTTATAGAAATCCATTCGATAGATATTACAAAAAATTTATATCTACCAGACCATCTCATCTCCCGAGTTTTTTTCAACTATGTTGGGGTTGGCTTCCAGTCTAACCGGATGCAACTAAGTACCAGTGTTGTAATTTATCATTCTCTTTATCTAATTTACTCGTATTCTTTACTCACACGTCTTCGTAGCGTATAATTATTGACTTATGACGTTCCAAAATTGTGATTTTTTTCTAACACTATTTTACATTCACAGGCACTCCACCTAATGGGCTACGCTCTCCGCGATGAAGAGAGCGGTCACTACGAGTTTCTACAGTTCGCTGAGAGCGCGGCCAGGGCTGGCCTGCTGCAGCTGCTGCAGAAGCTCGTCACCTCGCCCAGGGTCGATGCACATCGCCAACTGGCTAGATGGGTGCTTAATAAGATGAAGTTAGTACTTAATAAGTTGAATATCTTTGACGGTCCGTAATTTCTATATTGAAATGATATATGAAAGAATGTTGCTATACCTTGTCAAATTCGTTCCATACATTCCCATCGTCAATGAGGATGTGCAAGGGACGCTACTGTCAATAATAACCGCGTAGATAGTCTTCATGAATTTATTTATTTACGATTTTTTGTACACACAAAAGTAAAACGACAGGAAAGAAAGTGTTTACAAAGGAATGCTTATTCCATAGCTTCCAGTTCCTATCTACGCTTATTTCTAGTTCCTCCAAAAAATATCTGAATTGAATAAAAATATTTTTGCCAGGTAGAAACAGATGCATTATTAATGAGCTATGTCCCTTTAACCAAATAATGACGCGATTATTAATAAATCCTAACTAATATTATAAATGTGAAAGTAACTCTGTCTGTCTGTCTGTCTGTCTTTTCTTCACGCCTAAACTACTGAACGGATTTGTGTGAAATTTGGTACAGACATAGTTTGGAACTTGAGAAAGGACATAAAATAGTTTTTATTACAAAAATATATAAAAATAAACAATAAAATTTATTCCGGACATATAGCGCCATCTATTGGTCAAACCAAAAATCTGCCGGAAGTCACTATTCCACGCGAACGCAGTCGCGGGCAAAAGCTAGTATATTATAACGGAAGATCAAGATCCGTCACACTATATTTTGTCACAACTGGAATATCTTGTTCCCAGGACTCTATTAGGGCAAAACGACGAGAATGTCGGAGACGGTGATAACATGGAAACTGATCAGGAAGAGAAACCTGCGTCTGATGAAGCCGCTGGTAAGTTATCCATTGAAAGCTTAACATATTTCAGAATACAAAGGCTATACTAAGCAGGCATTAATTTGCAATGTTTGACTAAGATATAGTTGTAGATTATACCTTGTTAAATAATTTTTCCAGCCTGAATTTGGCTAATATCCGTCTTTATAAAGGTTCTTCAAATCGATTGCTAACACTTTTTATATTGTTGACAAAGAAAGAGTCAGCAATAGATTTAAAGAAGCTTTAACTCTAATGGATCTTTCTGCAACTGGCGGTATGACATCTGCGCGAGGTATTAAATTCTCAGAGCTGACCTTGAAGCGGCAAAATAATGGCGTCCACGGCCGATTTCGGCCACGGCGGCTGTTCTCATTTAAGGAGATCAGCCAGCTGCGCAGGACATATTATAGTGCACAAGCATTTGCGCAGACACAGGTGCACTCCCTATTCCTTCACTCTCTGCGCCCGATGGGACGGCAATCCGACACCACCGGAGAGAGATCACAAGCAGGACCGACATTTACGTGCTCTCCGATGCACGGGTGAATCAGTCACCAACTTCCAGACTACGGGCTGCTTTGTGAAAGTTTAAGAAAACCCACAAAGCGATTTCGGCCCGACCCGGGAATCGAACCCGAGACCTCGAGCACAGAAGCCGCGCTTGCGACCACTAGACCAACGAGGCAGTCAAAATATTTTGACGAGAATCGTAGTTTATTACAAAAGTTTATTTATCGACTTTAGAAGCGGAGAAGGCTCGTCGCGCGAAGTTAGCCGCGGAACGTCGCGCCAAAGTGATGGCGCAGATGAAGACGCAGATGAACAACTTCATATCCAACAATGCCACGCTGTTCGAGGAGACCACTACTGAGGTATTTATACTTAGTATATTTATGTACACCTTCTGTATACTCCCAATCTAGTACCCTATGTATTCCCCCTATTAACTCCTATGTACTCTCCCGATTTTCTTCCTTATATAATTCCGCTATTTACTCTCTTATTAAAAAAAAAAAAAAAGTCGTGTTGGCCTAGTGGGTAAAGAACCAACCTCTCGAGTATGAGGGTGTGGGTTCGATTCCAGGTCAGGCAAGTACCAATGCAACTTTTCTAAGTTTATATGTACTTTCTAAGCAAATCTTAGACACCAATGGCTGATAAAAAGGTGAAGGAAAACATCTTGAGGAAACCTGGACTATAAAGTCTGAAATCACCAACCCGCATTGAGCAAGCGTGGTGATTAATCCTCAATCCTTCTCCTTGTGAGAGGAGGCCTGTGCCCAGCAGTGGGACGATAAAAAGGCTGTAACAGTAACTCTCTTATGTACTAACCCTTATATTTCCTTATGTTCTTCCTCATGTATTATCCCTACGTACTTCCTAATATGCTCTCTCTATGTACCTTCTCCCTATTAGCGTCGCGTCGCGCCTCTTCGCTGTCATTTGGCAATCGCTGTTTCACTACCATTTAAACATCTTTGGCAGTCGTTACGGGTAGTCAGAAACCACTAAGTCTGACACCAGACTAACCAAGGGGTATAAGGTTGCCCGGGTAACTGGGTTGAGGAGGTCACTCCTTGTAAAACACCAGTACCCACATACGTCCGGTTAGAATGTAAGCCGACCCTAACGTAGATGGTAAAAAAGGCTCGTTAGATGATGATGATGATTGTGTACGTGTACGGATCCAGTGCATAATGAGTGACATCGTGTATTTGACCTCCAGGTGACGGCAGAGGAGCAAGAGCTCCGGCCTCTATACTGCGGCGCAGCTCTGGGCGTGTGGGGCGGCGGAGTGCCCGAGCCGCCGCGTGTCTGCATCATGTGTCAGGAAGAGGTATGTAGCAGGGCTTAGGAGCATATGGAGCCCCAACTTTTTGTCGTCACGTAATATTGCACGCGTCCGTGGCCGCGCTGCTCCACGCGTTCCGTGCGTGAACACCGCCATTAAGTCTTACGAGAACCTAGATGTTAGGCTTCTTGTTTTTGAATGAGCTGCAGGTTTAATGATCTACGAAGTCCTAGATTTCTCAAATCTGCCTGACGGCCTCTGAACGACAGTTATTGAGTATCATTCGGGGACGCCGGCTTTACGAACTTTTCCAGATACGGTTGAAGCTGAATTCTCTATTGTTTCTGTCTACAGGCTCGTGTAGAATTGCGAACGGAACCACTAGTCCTGGTCGCGTTCGTTCAACAATCGAGCGTCCTCTCCCGCCTTCGCCAGGGAGGTCAGGCGCGGCTGCCGGCGGGCTGGCGGGCGGGCTGGCTGCCGGCGGGGCTGGGGCTGCAGCCGCACGTGTCCTCCTGCGGACACGCGCTGCACGCCGCCTGCTGGCGCAACTACGTCGACAACGTGCAGGACAAGGAGAACAGGAGGTGACGAGACCCTTCCAAGCAAACAAATTATTATTTAATAAAAAGGAACGCTGATTATTGTATAAAAGTACCATAACAGAAGTCAAATCACTGATCGCCGATTTAGCCCTCATTCAAGCTATCATTATGATTAAAGAGTACAAGCAATCCTTAGTTTCCGTGTTCATTTTGTAAAATTATTAATTAAAAAAATCAGTTTCAAAATAAACTTAAAAAAAATACAATACTTCGACAAAAACATTCATTATACAAAACTCACATTCTATGTGATTTTTATGTGGAGAGAAAATGAAATATGATTTTAATTACACCATCACATTTAAATTCTACTCATTCTATACATAACACTATTATTTCTACTCAACCTCAACTTCTAGCAACACTAACAAAAAACATTTTTTCCAGACCCTACCGCGGCAGACAGCCAGCAGCCTTCGACGTCGAAAAGAAAGAATACCTCTGTCCCCTTTGCGAGCGTCTCTGCAACACCGCCCTCCCCCTCCTCCCCGCTCCCACCATGCCTCTCGGCACCCCTCCCCCCCTCACAGAAGAAAGCTACAACGAATCCGTCAACCTGATCCTCAAACTCAAACACCAGGTCAGCTCCGAAGCTCTGCACATTTGTACGGAATTCTGCGAAGAGATGCACTGTCAGGCTCGGGCCAGGAGTGTGGGAGCCATGTCTTCGGACATGGAAGACGAGACCGCTGATGAGACGGAAGTCTACGTGTCTACTCATTCCGAGAATCTCTTGAAGCCGGAGTTTTTGGTGCACTTTGAGGGAGATATACCGCCGTATAATGACATGACTAAGGCGTTGATTGAGGATTTTGCTAATGTGAGTATATTATTTTTTTTCTATTTGCTCATAAATTCATGTGCCTCTTTTGTGAAAATATCTCTTTTTTTTGTAATTTTTCTATGTTCACAAATACAAACAATAAAGGTACAAGCAGTTCAGCAAAATAGTCATATTTTTTTTTATAAACGCCTTATAAAATTATCAGTCAATCAACCTGACCGACCAGCGCCCGACAGACCGATGCAGATCGCCTCCAACAGGTATCTGTGGAGACCTAAGGGGGAGGCATATGTTCAGCAGTGGACGTCCTATGGCTGAGATTATGATGATGATGATGATGAACCTGACCGATTAAATATCTTAAGCCAATTTAAAATTATACCTATCCCTCTACATTTTTACATTCATCAAAATTTTAAATAAATTCCCTCTTCCACAGATACTTCCAATCTCAGAATACGGAGGCATGGTATCAAGTGCCGCCCTCTACCGGTCAACTTCCTACACAATTTTCAGCACCAACGCAGTCTTACAAGCCGAAAATCGACCGTTATTAGGCGACCTGCCCGCCAGACATAGGGACACTCTCCAAGCCTTAATACGGCTAGCCGCTTCCTTACCGGCCGTCTGGTCTTCTCCCAAACACCTATCACACCATGCTTTAAGTACCTTAACTACTTTAGAAAGCACATCTCCCTTAACTCATGAACCTTTTGGTACTTTAGTTCCCCTAGTCCTGACAGCCCCGTCTCTCTTCTGCAAAGTTGCAAGCCCAGCCAGGCCTACCAACCTAGCCAAACAAATCACCCTCCAATGTTTCCGAGCAACCCTAGCCAGAGCACTTCTTGTGACGGACGTGACGTCATGCAAGAGCGAGCCAATGGAAGGCCAGGAAGACTTCAAGAACCCGGATCTAGAAAACTTACTTCCATTCATGAAGGAATTGAGAAAAGGTGTTCTAGAAGACGATTTGAATCCTGTAGAAGTTTGGCAGAATATAAAGTCACAGTGTCATACGTTCTTGCGTTGTTGTTGCTTGTTCTACCACTTCTTAAGTGACATAAGCGCCCCTTCAGAACTGACGGTTGTCGGAGGAGACACTTGGGAAAGCATGTGCGGATATCTAGACATGCCGACGACATTCAAAGACTTAGTAGACACCCCTACAGCTAAAAAGAAGATTATTGAATGGGTTAACTTATCTACGGAATGGTTCAGCGGAGATATAGCACCTCATATAGTTACTGAGCCCAAAGAGCCGCCATCTTTAATACCTTTGCCCGAAGACTTTTCGGAGCTAATGAATCTAGTTTCGGAGTTCTCGTGTCCGAATTCGGAGAGGGAAGACAGTAAGAAGCCGACCATGTGTCTGGTTTGTGGCCAGATATTGTGCTCTCAGAGTTACTGCTGTCAAGCTGATATACCAAAGGTGAGTTTGTATTTAGTATTGTAAAACTTGTTGGTTATTTTTGTATTTGTTTTAGGTTACCTACTCGTAATTTTTTAGCTCAAACAAGCTAAAAAATAACTAGTCATTTTTTTCTTAAGCAATCCGTAGCCGAATGGCATAAAACAGAACTTTTATAAATTCGCAATGGCTTTCCTTCTGATCGTTCATGAGTCCGTAAGTCGGAACGTCGATAATTAAGTCCAAAGCTATTAAAGCTACACAATTGAAGCTTACTATATAGGTCGATTTGTCGATTTCCTTTAAGATTTGTATACAAAAATTCAAATATTAGAGGGGGTTGTTCCCCTTATATGAAACTGGAACTTCAAAAATGGTATAGAGTTTCCTAAAAGCATTTTCTTTTTCAAAGTTAAATTCAAAAAACTATCATAAAACACAATGAAACCCAAAGTTTTTTTTGGTTGGCAAAAACTAACCAAAATATATTATATTTTTTTTTAAATATATTATATTTTGGTTAGTTTTATAAAAATAACTAACCATATCGGGAATCGGGATTTCGCTAGTTGGAATGGAAATAAATATTTTTACGGTTGTGCAAAACAGTTGACATAATATAACGACCCGCCCCGGCTTCGCCCGGGTGTGTGCGTCTCTTCGATCATTCTATTTTTAAAAAAGGCATCAAAGTCCGTTCCGTACTTTTAAAGATTTAAGCATACAGAGGGCTATAGGGACAGAGAAGGCGACTTTGTTTACTAAGCCGATGCTCGATCATAGGCGGAAAAGATTTACGATAACACAGCTCACGAGCGATTGTAAGAGCTCATTTCGAAGTCTGCTTTCGTGTTTCAGCTGTCTGCTGTTTACTTTGGCAGATGTTACGTGTAGTCGAAAGACAGAACAACCAGTCTTACCAAGGGGTATTGGATTGTTAGGGACCCGAGCAATCAGGGTTGAGGACTTTAGATGGGCAGACGCTCTATACATATAAAACACTAGCTTCTGCCAGCGGTTTCACCCGCATCCCGTGGGAACCTCGGCACGGACCCAGACAAAAAGTAGCCTATAGCTTTCCTCGATAAATGGGCTATCTAACACTGAAAGAAATTTTCAAATCGGACCAGTAGTTCCTGAGATTAGCGCGTTCAAACAAACAAACTCTTCAGCTTTATAATATTAGTATAGATATAAAGCATTATTTAGCTGCATTAGTTAGACTGGAAGCCGACCCCAATTTATTTGGGAAAAGGTTAGACAGATGATCTCGAAGCTTATGCGAGGGATGGAATTGGGTTGCGTTCTGGAGATGTCTGTCTGCAGAGCTGGGATATAACAGTTGTAATGTTGTTGGCGTGTAGGTTGGTCGCGGGTCGGAGGTGCAGCGCGTGGGCGCGGTGGTGGCGCACTGCGTGTCGTGCGGCGGCGGCGCCGGCGTGTTCCTGCGCGTGCGCGACTGCGAGCTGCTGCTGCTGGCGGCGCCCGCCCGCGGCGCCAAGCTGCCGGCGCCTTACCTCGACTCCTACGGCGAGACCGACCAGGTCAGTGCCGACAGTACCATCTCCTGTGCCGTGCGGCGGTGGCGCGGGCCTCTTCACAGCTGGACACCTGGCTTATATCTTCCCAAAAGAAAATTCTTCACCTTAAAGTAATTCTACAGTCTCTAAAACTGATGTCTCCAATCACAGGGTCTCCGTCGCGGCAACCCCCTGCACCTGTGCCCGTCCCGCTACGCGACGCTCCGTACACTGTGGCTGTCGCACGGGCTGCACGAGCGCATCGCCCGCGCACTCGACACCAACGTGCTCGTCACCACCACGTGGCAGAACTTGTGATAGCATTCTCCTGTTTCTAGTACTCCACATCCTACTGCTGGTGAACAAGTGTCCCAGTCAGGTAACGACAGCTGGTTGCCATCCATGGAGAATGACGAGCGGAGATGTCATAACGCAAAATCTCCTAAGAAAGTAGCGTCGCCAATATAAGAGTGTTCGAGGGACAAGGAACCCATTATTTTTTAAATCAGGTCGCCAACCAATCGAAACCAAAGTTTTACAGATATCCGAAGGAATCCGAAGGCCAGTAACCCATCGTTTTGGTCACGCGTACTGTACGTTACTTGACCTACAAGAAGGCGCTCGAACTACCTGCTTTATGGCATCTCCGCTCATCTTCCTCCGTGGTCCCAGCAACCAGGTTGCTCCTGCCTAGCTGGTTCTTATTACACTGGATAACAGCCTATACTTTACACTTGCCGGTTTCATGGTCACACGTTTCATATAATACTGGTGAAATATATGTATTTATGTCATATTGAAAGCAGGGAACTAACGTCCAATTTCACCAACAAAGTAAACATCAGTTTTCCTAAAACAACTGTTATGAATTTTCAAGGAAAACAATTGTTTTAAGAAAAACGATTATTTATAATGTCAGTGAGCATGGGCTTTAGGCGTGGTGAAGTTAATTCTGATGCGCTTCTGTCGTCTAAAACATAGTATAGCTGTTGTAGGGTATCGAAATGTAAAAGCCGACAATCCCGAATTGCCACAGATTCAGTCGTTATTAGGAAAGTCGTGATATTTCTGCAATATTGATTCTAATAAATCGCTGATAAAAAACAATATTTATTCGAATCAAAATTGATCTTTAGTCTCTACCAAGTTATTTTGCGTAGGGCAAGTTAGCTTCAAAGGTCTCAAATTTCCCAATTTTTGGCAGGAAGTGCCGGTGTTATAAAATAGTGTTAATTTTGGCACAAAGACAGTCCAGTTGTAATCACTGTGATTTTTTGTTTTAAATATGTGTTTTTAATACTAACCAATGATGTTTCGATAATAGATCTAAACTTAGAATTATATTGAGTTGTATACCCCTTTATTCATAAGTTTTTATGTAGCCGATTTACTGGCAGAAAAATCTTCAAAAATAGGTGCGAAAATGCATCATGATATACTTTTGATCATTATGGCACACCACTTCTTCTCTATTCTGTTCTATTTTTGTATATGGCAATCCGTGTCGATGTCAATGTCAACGATTGACCTTCTTATATGCACTACACCTGCAATTGACAGCTGCCAGTTTTAATGGATAATACGGTTGTTTGTATTGACGGTTACGGTTGTTGCTATTGTCAACTGCACGCCCCGCATCACGCTGCATCTTGCGTGTCGACGCACCTACGCGCGTTCCTGCGGGAGTGCAGATCTGCATCATCGTGCGGGTTTTTCGCGCACTCACGCGCGTAGTTGCGTTTTGTTAATTCACGCACGGCGGCTCTCATCGAGTTCCATTTTCAAACATACACGTCACGCCCATTCAAAATCACGCGCGTCACTGCGGGATTCAGTGTGCCATACCTTGCGTCTCGCCCCGCACCTACGCGCGGGGGTGCGTTTTTCTCCGCATGTATGTGCGTGATCCGCATGAACGCGCGTGGATGCATTTTCAGTGTGTTGGACTATGCGTGTTTTCCATACAAACGGAGATATTTCCATACAACGGAAAAAAACGCATCCACGCACTACGCTGCATCATGCGGGGCAGTGTGATAATCGCCTAAAACACGATCAGACTGCACGATATTGTTATGAATAAAGGGGTTTTCAAAATATCTGTCGTCGTCAAAAGGGGCGTAACTATACATTATTCAAGATGGTTACGCCTTTTTTACAATAGGCGTTAAAAATGTAAATGTGATTCTTTTTTTTAAACAGGTATCCCGATCCATAGATTAAACGTTATAGTTTTATATTTAACGTTAATTTTGCACATTTAGCCGTAAACTATGTTTTTATTCAGTTTCTCATTGTGATTATAGTACTCGATAGAAAAAAATATTCCCAAAAGTAGAGGTCGACAGTCATTCTTTAAAAAATCTATAAATTGTGTTTGTGTTTTCAAAGATTGCACGAAATTGATCCAGTATAATAGTTAAATGCAATCTTTAAAATATTCTAGACATAAATGGTCTTACTACAAAAACTTAAACACCTGTCGAACACTTGTCTAAATAAAAAAAGTGTGGCTGCAAAATGAACCTTATTTCGTTTTTAGTAAGTAAAGACAGATTTATATTTGCCTGATGTGTTGTGACGTGACGCGTCAGGACGGTATCAATTTCATACATTTAGTATTGCCATCACAACAATACGCATTACTAGTATGAACGTTATACTAATTTATGTATGAAACCGATACCGTTCTGACGCGTCACATCACAACAAATCAGACAAATATAATCCGCCTTAATAAAGGTGAACTTCTACGTACATATGAATTATCCTTTACATCACACAAACATAATTTAAATTAGATTAGATACTTTAAACAATCTAAACCGCCATAGATTGACTTCTACCTTTCCGACCCTTTTTTTTCAATACATTAACACATCCAACTGTATGCCACTATTAAATACTAAATATTATAAACATTATCATAATTTAGTTCCTAACATAACTACATTTTAAGAGCTTGTCCCGCCACTTTCGGACAAGTACCCATTATACTTCCAGCAGCCAGATATGTTTATTTATGTACTTCGGATTTCAATCTTTGATCGCAATACAGTGGATAGTTCGGTTATTGAAATCTGCAGGTTTCAAGTAGATAAGGGATAACCAAAAGTGGTGGAAACAAGCCTTGAATCTTAGTGCAATCATTTATGTCGTGTTTCGCGTGTTTCTACATAATTTAGCTAGGTTTATACAAATTTTAATGTTTTAGTTTTCTCTTGTATGGCTAGTGTAAAATGATTCTTAACACCACTCATACTACTGTTTGTTTAAGCACATAGTAATGTTCAATGATGTCTTATAATTGATACACCAGGTGTGCAGAAAATAGTAAGGTTCTGCGCAATCATTTCTTAGGCTATATTATAACAAAGAATTATAATTATCAATTAAAGATCTAACGTACAAGATTATGGAATTTTGAGATTAATGATGGATGTACTAGCTCCTATTATAATTTGCTAGATATTTTCCACTCTTTCGAGTTAAAGAAAGTCGTGATTTGAGAAATCGACTTAACTCGAAATTGTCGGGATGAAAACTAGTAATTTATAATGTTAATGTAACCTTGATTTGAGTCAGAACGCTTTGCCGTGTTTGTATATATTTTTGTGATATATTAAATCTATATGTTTAGTTCCCAGCCCGTAGGACAGCTTTCATGGAAAGATTTGCGATGATAGGAATAATGGCTAGATGTCTGTGTGACGGTCACTCTGCCTATGGGCGGAAAATGGAAGTTTTCACATACTAATAATAAATATCGACGCGCAATATTCATTAATTAGTGGGTGTTATGTGTGTTGATTTGTAATCACGTCTCTTAAAATATAAAACATTTTTCGATATACATAATATTCGGAAAATGTGTAGCTAGATAATAAATCTATTATACCTAATTCTTCAAAGCTTTCGGCTTTTAATTAAGAGATATTTGTAATCGCATAAAGTAATGTTACAAATCAAGACACTGCATATTTGTTGCCAAATAGAAAATACTCGAATTTTTATTATACAATTTGCCAAAGACTTTATGTAATAAAAATGCTTTAGTTTATTCTTAATTGTTTTAGATTGTAAATTTTATTGACATTACAAGGAAATTAATTTATCATAAATATTACGTATTATTTCAATATTTTTACAATTTAGTGCAATTATGAAACTGATTGTATGTGTTTTGGCAATAAATATGCTTATCTTTTAGATGTTAAATCCCAAATATATGTCGCCGGTATATTTTGTGTGTTTGTTACGTGGCAACACCGATCGTAATACATTAATTATATAGTATTACAGTATGTGGCAGCTAGTTCCCGATGTATGGTTGTAACTTACGGCGAACGCTGTCTATGTTCTCTTATTAAATAAATTAATATAATTGAAATGAAATTATTTGATCGTTTTATTTCAATCTATGTTTCCTTGCTTTACAGAAATCTTATTCATTGGTATGCGAAATCCATATCTGAGTAGTATGAATAAACAAAGCAGTGAGACCGACCGATTAGAACAAAAAATAGACTCGTGTTATAACTCTTGTGGTTTGTGACGTCACAGTATCGTAGGCATACAGACACTCATTTGCAACAGAGACAGACAGAGACACAACTAAAACTGACTTCATAATTCTCTGTAAGTAATGCGTACTTTACAAATCTTTTAATTCGAAATAGAAAAGATATAAATATGATTAGTTATTTATGTTTATGTAGGCATGAGTAAAATAGATTAACCCTTTAAATACTTGTCCAGTTCTATTAACGTTTTGGTGGTAACATTGATTTACAAAAATAAACAAACTTTATTTCATCGATCAAAAATAATGCATGCGCAATAAAACTTTCCTGCGATTTCAAAATATCAAAAAGTGAATTTTGACCCCGACGTGATTTGAACACGCAACCTTCTGATCTGGAGTCAGACGCGCTACCGTTGCGCCACGGAGTCGATGCAGTTAGAGGCCGAAATTACCAGTCAGTTGACATTAACTTTTTTACCCAATAGTAAGACAAAGAGGGGTGTTATTTAAAACTAACACGAGGGCTGATTTTGTTAAATGACGTCATTTTACTTTCATATATTTCAGGACTGTAAAGTTAGCAAACAATAATTTTATTGTATAGATTTTTTAACGTTAATTGCAAGTTTAACAAGACAAGGTATAATTATGATAATAATTTATAATTGATGAGGTGCATTATGCATAACCAAACCCTTTTCAGTTGTCAAATCGTCGATTTTACGACTGGGCGGCAAGTAGGTATACGATTGGTTATCGTTATAGTCAAATGGTGCAACTACATATTATGTTTTACGTAAATATTGCGTTAAGTGTTTAAACTTATTGTTGTCAGTTTTAACGTGTGAATTTATAAACACGAGATAATTTTATTGCTTTACAATTCATTACTGCATTGGTAGACATGCTAATTGCGTTGTTTTGTCTAAAGATAAGACCAATAAGACATCTAGGTACTACAGTAGAGAGTCATGAAGTAACATGAAGTGCTGATTTTTGGGCCCCACCGAAGCGGAGCGAAGAAATATTTAAACTACCAAGAATTACTCTCAAAGAAACACATAAGTAGGTACCTATATGCCAAAAAAATATGGTGAAAAAAACCGTTGTCGAGAAATGAAACACAAAAGTAACAACATAAAACGATTTATTAATATCTCAATGATTTCACGTTCTCCCTCTAATACTTACAACTGCTAATCTTATATAAAAATAAATTAAGTGTTACACAATTTTATCATTTCACACACAATATTAAAATTCATAGGTTTTGTTTGTTGACATATCCTTACATAATCGACCGGTCTACAGTTTTATATAAGGCCTGAAATACATTGTTTTCTTGTTAATCCACAGCGCATATTCAACGCTATATAATTAGACTGACCTAACTTTGAAAAAAAAGTAAAAAAACTTCCTCGTTTTTAATATGAGTGAGAGAAATATAATAGGTAAAAATAAAATATCTATAAAAATAATAATAAAATATTTAAAATTAACATAAACCTATATCTTTATTTTGACATTTTGGTATACGTCCGGTCAGTCCACTAAAGAGCGTTCAACATAATTCCCCAACCATTCTTACGTTAATTTAATCGAATTATTAGAATATAAAGGTAAAAATATCGAACATTTATTAAATAGACGACAAAATATGGAAGATAAAATACTGTTACGCTATATAAAACTTTATAATTTACTTAAACTTGACCTACATTACCACCACGAATAGTTTATTGCAATTTTAACATTATTACTATTGGCACAAGGTTCGTTTTACAATATTTTTACGATTGGAAGGTTCGAGGTATACTTTTGGTGTTTTTCGTAATTCTACATCTTGTACTAACATTAATATTACTTTTATTTTTTTTTGTGATAATAGTTAGCCTATTGCCATCAATTGGGTAGAATTCTAGACTATACTATATTTGAACATTCTTATAGCCCCAGTAAGGACTTTACGCTGCTTTAGAGACAAATAAATAGAGAGCTGCCTAAAATTAGACAGAAGTTAGACATTATTTTCATGTCATAGCCTCTTTATAATAGTGTAAGTAAATAAATGTACCACATGAGTAATATATTATGTTAGTAGACCAAATCCAAGCTACAATTTTTATGACTATCTTTAAATAATATTGCACTCAAACTTTTGCTAATCTCACTTATTATTATTTAGGCATGCACTGTTGATTGTTACGTATGTATAAATGTTTACTTGGCAGACGAATAACTGGAATGATTGACGTAATAATATGTAGATTTAAATCTAGCAGACACAACCAAGATATGAAATCGCATACAATCTAGATAATAAATAATATTCTGTCAATATAAAATTACAGTTTAATACAATATTAATTCAAGTATTAATGCCATATAAATAAATGCCAATATTAATCAAATTAGTATATGAATAAATGTCCACAAAATCAGAATAGAACCTAATGGAATGATTCACCTAAGAATTTGATCTTATGTTACAAGCATTTTAGCGAATTCGACAGGCTTGATAGTTATTTCAAAATGCTTAAATGTATGTCGTGGCAATTGGTCATGGATGCTAGACGGAATAGTTGAGTGTTACATTGCGTAGTGACTATGTGGGGACAGTTTAGCTGCATAGACAGCTGTCGTTGGAATTCGTGTTGCGTTTCTGGCGCTGAAGGTTTACTACTCCTGGTCCTTGCTCTCCCTGTGGACAGAATTGTTTAGTTAATTACGTTGACGATTGTTGGTTAACTTTTTGGTTCGGTTTCAATTCCGTTCCGATGGAATCATTTACCTCCCTTAGAAAACGGTATTCTGGGAAACCTATCTGAAAATAGCTGTCAACTGAGATAAAATTTTCCATACAAAATTTTACGGACTAAAAAATAGTTATTTAAATTAAGACTGAGAACAGGGAGAAGAACGTTGGTGATTTTCACATTAAAGGTTTTGGAAAATTTTTAAAAAAGCTCAATATTTAATAAAATTTCACCTCAACGCTGACGACCCTGAGTGGCTGTTTGGAGTAGAGCTTGTGCGCGAGCGTCATGAAGATCGACTCCACGTTGTCGCACTCCGAGTCTAGCAGCGCTGATGTTTCAAACAACTGGAAAGGATGATACATAGATATAGGTATTCCTTATAATAAAAATATTGTAAAAAAATGGCGACACTGTGGGTGTCCTCATAACTAAATGCGATTTCTAATAAATATCCTTTGGATGAATTGAGATGCGAAGAAGAAAATTATGTAAAGAACTTTAGTCATGTTGTGGTAAAGAGAAATAAATAAATGTGCCTGCTCATGAAAGCGGCTGCTATTTAACATCGAAAGATTTTTTTCATATGGCGCCCGCAGATATTAGAGTATTAGAGTATCTTTCATTAGAGTATTATATAAAAGAGCTGAAATAAATACTAACATAGATAAAGTAAAAAAGATATCTAGGCTAAGAAAGTACCGGTGTTATTATTTTAATAGGGTTGTTTCCAATTTTCGGAAATCTATTTAGATAGCTTCTAAATAATTTAAAGATCACCCTCTCTTTCATTTTTCGTCTCAAATCTTTTTATTTTTTATGTATTACATTTTTTTCTATTTCTCTTAAAATATTGCTCAGAAAACGCTAGATCACGTGACTGTGACGTCATTGTTGTCTGTTCATTCCTTTACATTTTAAAGCACATCTAACGAGAAAAAACTAACATACCAACTAATGGATTTCTTAATTTTAATAATGTATTTTTATAAAATAGCTAAAAAAAACGATAATATTTTATACATATAAATTATATTTATACATTTAGCACAAAAATAAAATACCTTAAATGTTTTGAGTTGTGTACGCGGTAAAATGAAACGGTGCAAAGAAACGTAAAGTTTGTGTTTATTTATATTGAGGTTATGTTTGTGTCAGCGTTCGAAAAGATTTGATGCTGTTTCAAAGAACTTAAGTAAAATGAATACCTACAAGGTTTGTGTTGTGCGAGGTTGTGGAAATACGACCATTAGTGCTCCAAATAAACTGTTCATCCACGTTCCGCTGAATAAAATTCTTGGTTATTGGCAAAGAATTGAGCGACCATAAAAGAGTCTACTCTTGGCAGATTGGAACTATCAGCTTTCATAAATCCTTTCTCCATAATTCTTTATCAGTTGTATCACTTAAATGCAATTAACACACAGAACTTCACAGAAGCAAGTAAACAAAACATTAATTCTGAGGTTATTTCGGGTTATATATCTGTCACTGTCAAATACTTGTCATTGTCAAATATAGAGGTAGAAAGAATGACGACATCGGTCTCTACTCGTCGTTTTTAATGGCTTGACGTCATAGGCTATAAATTTAAATTTAATAAATTAATTAAAAAATTTATGGTCAGTTATAAATAATATGATATAGCTTATCGTGTTTCTAGTTTTGTGAACTTTCGGTGCATTAATTTATTTTTAACTAAATGAATACTAGGAAACAACCCTATTCCTGCAATAACACCAGTACATACATACTTACTACATGCACTAGGAACACAGATCCGCTACGTAATTAGCAATATACGCGTAATTCAGATAGTAAACATGACTAATATGAGTGACTCACAGTTGTAACAAAAGACTTGTGTACGACCTTGCCACGGCTATTGATAAACTCGATAATACAATGTTTCCTAGGTCTGTAAACTTTTCAGTAAACATCAACAATATTTGTATCCGAATGCACGACCCAATGGAGGGTACTATAGTTTTAGTTGGCATTTTTTCTAATCTCGGACAACCTAATAGGTAGTACCTACCTATAAAACAAATTTACCCTTCGTCATGACTGCTCTGACGAATACATCCTATTATTTTACTTGATTTTCTTCTTTTTTTTAAACAGGACAGCTGTTGGCTAACTAACACATGCACAAGTCGATCGCTCATACGAGAGTTAAACAACGCTTGGCGCGGTTAGTCAGCTCCATCCTGTTAAAATTAGAATGGAAACCAGAGGCTGGTTTCTTGGGAACCACCTGAAACCGCTTGGACCAGCTAGTAATTGATGTATACTTACAGGCATCCCATATTTATCGGCCAGCCTCTGAGCATAGGTGGTGGCTAGCCGGGACTCCGGAGTGCCGCAGTCGCACTTGTTCCCCACCAAGACTCTCGGCGCCCGCATCAGTCCATGCGACTCTACCTCTTGCATCCAACTGGCGATTGACTGAGAAAGAAGTAGAAATATAATCGAGTAATGGCATTAAAGAACGTAATAAATGTATGGTCAATTGCATGTGAAAAGAAAAAGTATGCTTTTACTACGGTGTACTCTTTTTTTTCTTTAGATTCGTGTTTTTGATGTTTCCAGTTGCTTAAATCGATGACTACGTTAGCTTCTAATTGCTGCAACAAATAATAATAATAATGGCGTCCACGGCCGATTTCAGCCACGGCGGCTGTTCTCACTTAAGGAGATCAGCCAGCTGCACTCTCATAACCCGATGGGACGGCAATCCGACACGACCGGAAAGAGATCAGGCGCAGGACCGACATTTACGTGGTCTCCGATGCACGGGTGAATCAATCACCAACTTCCAGAATACGGGCTGCTTTGTGAATGTTTAAGAAACTAACGAGGCAGTCAACTACCTTGCTGCAACTAGCAACTGTCAAATATTAAGCAATTTTTGCGTTGATTGCAATGTGTCATGACTGTTTCACCCCTGCCCAAAAAGTAAGACTAAGATTTTCTCAGTAAAATAATGATCAAATGCCGAAAAGAATGGTTCAGGTGTCATGTTGGTTTTTTGATCTAAATACACCCTGAAACTCTTAGATTTCTTAAAGTCATAATCTTCCTCATTATTATAGTGTCAGTTCAAAACTTTTAGGTGAGTTTTTATTGTAAAAGGAATCAATATCTTACATGAAATGACTCAGGTTTGGTGACATCATAAACTATGACAACAGCGTGGACGTTCCTGTAGTAATGCTGCACCATGGACTTGCGGAACCTCTCCTGGCCTGCAGTGTCCCATAGCTGCAACTGGAATTCATATAACATGCATTAATTTTTATCGAATTAAATGTACTTTGCAAACAGTTATTTAGGTTTATTGTAGGTCTGTTTGATTGATTTTTATCAAAGTAAAAGTTAATAACTGATATCACAGACTTCTTTATAATATTATGTATGTATTTTTTTTTTCAATACAACAAGTTTAATAAAAAAAATTGTGCAATACTGCTTCTAGACTAATCAGAGAAAATATCTTTTAGTATACATATAATATTTCTAGTATATATTTAGGGCTTTTGTTTAATCTATCGCAAACATGATATCTATACTAATATTATAAAGCTGAAAAGTTTGTTTGTTTGTTTGTTTGAACGCGCTAATCCCAGGAACTACTGGTCCGATTTGAAAATTTCTTTCAGTGTTAGATAGCTCATTTATCGAGGAAGGCTATAGGCTACTTTTTATCCCGGTACGGGAAGTAGTTATTACGGGATGCGGGAGAAACCACTGGCAGAAGCTAGTAAAGAAAATAATCCGTTTACGCCTCCCCTTTCAGATGTGGCTAACGGTACATAATCCAGACATTGAACATTTATTTCGACGCAAGAAAACTATAATTTCTTTCGTATGTATAATATTATTAGTTACCTTAATATCTTCGCCGCCAATTTTAATATTCCTTTCTCTAAAATCAACACCGATTGTAGCCTCAGATTTATCTAAAAACTGTCCTTCGCAAAACCGATAAGTTAAACACGTTTTGCCAACACCAGAATCACCTAACACAATTATTTTAAACACTTTCTTCTGTTTTAATCCTGGTATCTGACTTGGGGCATCCGACATTGTCCTGGTAAACGGAAATTTACGATGATAAGACTAATTATTTAATACAATTTTTAAACATCAATAATATTTTGATACATTGTTTGCACTTTGCGTTATCAGTAGCGGCTGGTCTAATAATAATCCAGGCAAATTGAAATGTTCCGTTACTTCTGTCAACAGCATCTAAAACTGTATGCGATAAAGAGAGATGCATAGATTTCTGCTCATATTTCAAATTTGGCTGGATTATACAAAGTCCAGAGATAATAAATATCGAAGGTAGAAATAAAATTGCTGCCATAATCATACGTTTGAGCTCTTTTATGGTAGAAGTTAATAAATAACTTAGATGCATTTTAAAAAAACTTTATTAAATATCCAGTGTAACCGGATTTAACTACACTTTGAGACATGTGTTGCTGGGGAGTTTGTTGCGCCACTTCTTCTTCCCATAAAAAAACATACTAGGTAGTGATACAGGACCATCCTTTTTGGGGCTGTCTTTTATTGACGTTCAAAAAGTGCTGCTTTGCAGCCAAGTTTGAATAAATGAGTTTGACTTTTGATTTTAGCCATAGACCTGAAAACCAAGGGCAGGATGTAGCTTAGTTTGCATTATATGAAACTAAAACTGAGAGGAGGGAGCTCCTGGGAGGAGGTCCTCTGCCCAGCTAAGCTGGGGCTCAATTCTGCAAATTTTACTTAAGCAACATACGATTAATCTCCAACTGCGATCCAATTACGACTCAGTTACGTTTGAAGCATAATTATGTAGCAATCCGCTATTTATTCCAACTCAAGTGACCAACCTCTCAAGTGTGAAGGCGCGGGTTCGATCCCCAGTCAGGCAAGTACCAAATTACCAATGCAACTTTTCTAAGTTTGTATGTACTTTCTAAGTCTATCTTAGACACCATTGCCTGTGTTTCGGATGGCACGTTAAACTATAGGTCCCGGCTGTCATTGAACATCCTTGGCAGTCGTTACGGGTAGTCAGAAGCCAGTAAGTCTGACACCAGTCTAATCAAGGGGTATTGGGTTGCCCGGGTAACTGGGTTGAGGAGGTCAGATAGGCAGTCGCTTCTTGTAAAGAACCGGTACTCAGCTGAATCCGGTTGGACTGGAAGCCGATCCCAACATACTTAGTTGGGAAAAAGGCTCGGAGGATGATGATGATGGCAGACCAATGACAAACCAATGAAATGTCATTGGAATACGATCGGTCTTATATTAGCAGCAGAATGCCAGCTAAAGTTACTGCTATTGAGATTCAATTGTTATCCAATGTTCACATTATTAACTTAGCAGATCGAGCCTCTGATTAGTTTTATTTTAGTATTGAGTTATCTGTTTTACTCGGTTTCACTCGCGCCACTCGCAGGTTAGACCCGAAATGAATCATGCACCCTTAAAAAGGGTCGTGAGCACATCTATTCACTGAAGCTAAAAATTCCGAATCTTTTCAAAAATTCAGGCCAACTACAAGTGAGTGTATCAGTAGGGGGAATACATAAAGGGGAGTACGAGAGAGCATGTAGGGGGAGTGCGTAGGGGGATTACGTAGGGGTAGTATTCATATAAGGAAGTTCGTATGGGATGCAAAGGGGGACTAAATAAAAGAGTACCTAGGTGGAGTAGGTACATGGTAAATAGGTGTACTAGTGCATAAGATAGTATAAAGCGAAGCACATAAGGAAGTAGACAGTACATACGAGGATTATATAAGATAATGTACAAAAGGCGTACATAAGGGAGTACAAAGGTACGATAGGGCTTCTGTCTTCTATAAGATTATCTTATTTTTCCACGAACAAAGAATAAACACTAAATGGGAAATAGTAGTAATTTTGTACACCAATATGGTAATAAAAAACAGTAGAAAATTATTCTAGTAGTTTTTTTAGAAATGTCGGACGGATGGACGAGCGATGGGCCGCGGCTGTAGTGACGTTTATTATCAGAAATTATTTTGAAATATACAATTTAGGGCGTATTAGTTACATTCACAACTAGTTTTATAGTGGATGACCTTATCCGAAATAAAGTTTGTTAGAAAACCGGTGTCATTGTAAGGATTTGTGGCCATAACCTCTTCGTCTGGACAATCTATAATCTTTCTGGTCGTAATTAAAGCTAAAAATTCTTTAGCTCGCGATAAATGAAAGTGTTGTTTACATTCCGTGAAGTGTATGGTGTGCGAATTGTACGCGTTGTGTGTGCGAAACTGACGGTGATCAGTTAAGTGAAGTAAAAATGTGCAAACGAGTAGCTTTGTGTTTAAAATGTGTTTAAATTCGTGTAATCCAATTACAAAGTGTATTTGTGTTATTTGTGCTGGAATGTTGCCGTAGGAGTGCAATGTCCAGGCTTGTGGACTACTTCGTAATTGTGGGCTTCGACCACGAGAAGGAGAGTAAGTAAAAACCTATTCATATTTTGTAGTACCTTCGTATTTAGTTATTCTATTCACGTATTTCGTACGGCCGTATGTGGCGCGAAAAACTAGCAGGTTTAAAATCTACGCACAGACCGAGCAACAGGCTGAATACTTGATGACCTTTGCTCGAAAATTATGTTAATTAATAATTATATCATTAGCTAGATAAACAAAAAAGTATACTAACACACAACATTGCATAATGTTTCTTAACTAAACTGATTATAAATGTACTTACAAATAGACTAGGATACAAAAATTTAAAAGATTTCTGACTGTAAGTTAAATTATTTAAAAACGTTCGAATTTGTATGGGCAATTCAAACTTACGAGTATTAAAGTACCATAGACATTAAACGCATTTTGCCTTTATACTATGTTCAATTTATTCCATCATAGTTTTACATGCAAATTGCCCATGTATGAGAATATTAACTGTTTATGCCATACTCCTGTTGTGTACTTATTAATTTATGTGAATAATTTAACCAAGATTATACATAATTTCTATACAATTTTGTTCTTTCTCAAATCTTGTACCTATAATCCTTCCAAATGTTTTTATATAGTAACATGTTATTAAGTGTACCTTAAAAATTTTTCTTATCACAAAATCTGTTGAAAAGGTTTTTATTTCAAAATCTATCTCAGGTCAAAATGTAAAACACTTATTTTTCACAATGTTTCAATTCCTTGTTTGAGTCTTGGATCTTTTACTTAAATAATATGGGTCTTACTTACTCCAAAAATGTTAGACAGGCAATTGTCATGTTTTAGAAAAAAAAATAGAGTTTTCCTTAATGGGGCTAATGTCTGTTTAACTTTTTTTTTTTGTAAAACCATATTTGCATAAACCTAGTTTATTTTAACGATTTCCCTATTTGAATATGAGATTCACCTAAATATTGCTAATATATTGACCATGACCTTTTTCTTAGCAAAACTTGATAGCTAGTATTTCAAGAAACTGTAGCTAGTTTAGAGGTCATCATAATGCACAAACAATGTTAGAAATTAATAAATAATCTCCATCTGCAACAGATTTAAGGAAGTTCTAAGATGCATCATGATATTTGCTCCATCTCCATCCAGTATGGGGTTGCCCAGGTAACTGGGTTGTGGAGGTCAGATAGGCAGTCGCTCCATGTAAAAATAAATAAAAAACAAAATTGATTTGATAACACTGCTTCTCAGCTGCATCCAGTTAGACTGGAAGCCGACTTCAACATAGTAGGGAAATGGCTAGGAAGATGATGTAGAATGTAATCCCTGTAACAATACTTGTGATCATTATCAAACTACTGAACTTCTCACAATCAGTACTTTAGTTAAAGAATAATAAGCATAAAAAAAATTATCATAATTGTTCCATTTTCCCTAATTTAGGGCAAGATTTATCATGCTAATGAGAAGTAAAATAAAATGCCTTGTTTTAATTAGTATTTGAATCAGGTCATACAATGTTCCATGATTATTTAATGCTAATGTTTTTTTTTTTGGGGGTAGGTGTCCAAAAAGATAAAACGTTCCTCAGTTTCTCTGAGCCTTTAAAATTAGTGTTTAATAGTATTTTAAACAGTTTTTTTGACAAATTATTACATATTTGCTTGCTTTAATACTTACAGTATTAAATGTAATAATTGAGCACATATTTATACACCACCCGCCACATCACCAAACCTCACTAAATTAATTTAACACAAAGCACATTGTTCAAGCATACAAGAATGTCACAGCTTTCGGAGATCCTATCAATCCAAAAGAGTCTTGAGGAGAACTTCACCCGGAAGATGGATGAACTTGGAGCACAAATTCAGGCTGCAGGACCCGCTAAAGACACTGTGGCTAAGATTGCTGAGGAGTTCCGGGCATTTAGAGAGCTCATCTACAGCGTCCTTGGATTGCTCAGGAAACAAATTGCGGAGTGTCTTCTGCATATTGATGTCCTGGAGATGAGGCATCGGAAGAAGGCCCTGATTTTCCAAGGAGTTCCTGAAGCTAACACTGAGGACTGCACTGCCACTATACTGAGCATAGTCAATGGCAAATTGGCTCTCAAAGACATTGCAGTCTCTAATATAAAAGTGGCACATCGGCTTGGCAGTCCCAGTAAAGATCACCCAAGGCCAATTCTTGTGAGGTTCTCCGGCCTGGATGTCAAGTCAGCTATTTGGAGGGCGAAGACCGGCTTGAAGGGGACCAAGATCTCAGTGAAGGAGTTCTTGACGAAGAATAGGCAGTCCGTCTTCACCAAGGCCAGGCAGCACTTTGGAATGCGGTCATGTTGGTCGCAGGACGGTGTGATTGTCATCAGAACTTCAGATGGGACTCGTCATAGGATTTCTGCAATGGACGAACTAAAGCCGCTTCTGGAGAAGTACCCGGTGAAGTCTGATGCATCCTCAACGGGTTGATCTGAAATAAGCTATACATTAGGTATGTGACGACTGGCATTTCAGTAGCGGTACTTGATTTTAATATGTAACTATTATATTATACGCACTTTTTCCTCAAATTTCCTCATAGTGTATGTTTACATCTTCTTTCCTTTTGCTCATTTTGTTATTTTACTTTGTGTAATGTAACTTCATGTCTCTCTCTCTGCTTAAGTTCACGTTTTTTATTCGATCCTTAGTTTACCCTCACAAATGTTAAATTAAACATTTCTGTTTTATTTCCTTCAATCTTATTTTGATGTGTAACGAATGTCAGTCGTGTCATGTGTCAAGCATGCACAGATAAAATTATGTGCGTTTTGTTGTTTCATTGCAGACAATTTTATCTATCTTTTTTCATAAACGTTCCGTGTATGTGTGTGTATGTGTGTGTGTGTGTGTTTGTTATGATTTTTGTTTTTATTTTATTTTTTAATAATTTAGTGACAGTTCTTTTTTTAATATTTTTTTTCTTCTATGTTTTGCTGTTCATGTTTTTTTTTTTTGTTCTCTTTGCCGTATTGATATTTATTGGTGTTCGCTGGCGGGTGGAGTTGAAATAGTTAAAACAGTAAATTAATTTCTTTTTTTTTTTTTTTTTTTAGTTTGTAGTTTTATATAATTATAAATATTTGTTTTATATATATATTTTGCCTTTTATGAATTCTGGTAGTGATAGTTTTCATTCTGCTAATGAATCCTTGGATGCTGGTAGTAATGATGATAGTTTTTGCTCTTTGCCTGATACTCTTGGTGATACTTTGAGAACACAATTCCAGCAATTAAATAAAGTGTTTAATGTATGTCACATTAATGCTCAAAGTGTCCCGAGTCACTACAGTGAACTCTTGGTGACTTTTAGTAACACTAATGTTCACGCCATCCTGATTTCTGAGAGCTGGCTTAAACCAGATCTCTTGTCCACCTCGTACTCTCTTCCTGGCTTCGTTCTTGTTCGGAATGATCGGCTTGGGAGAAGAGGGGGTGGCGTAGCAATTTACCTTCGATCAGACTTTCCTTATAGGATTTTGGCTTGCTCTTCTGGTCCTCTAGCAAGTGCTGAATATCTCTTTCTAGAGGTTTCGGTAAAGGGAGCCAAAGCTGTCGTTGGTGTTGTCTACTGTCCCCCTTCCGTCGACTACTTCACTGATTTCGAATCGGTTTTAGAATCGCTGGGTTCAGAGTATGCACATTACATTATCATGGGCGATTTTAACACAAATCTCCTTGCTCCCAACTCTCCTCGGACCCGTAAACTCCTGCACCTTCTACAGTCATCCAGCTTAATTATATTGCCTCTTCAGGCTACTCATCGATCCACAATCGGTGATGATTCTTGGCTGGATTTAATGATCATTTCCAACCCATCCCTCATTTCCTCACACGGTCAACTTGTTGCTCCTGGCTTTTCTCATCACGACCTAATTTTCCTTTCCTATGTCCTTAAACCTCCTAAGCCCAAGACTAAGGTTTTGCATAGGCGTTGTTTCGCACGCATGGATGTAGATCGGTTGCTTGAGGACGCCTTTGATATTGATTGGACACCTTTGATGACAGCTGATTCCGTAGATGACAAAGTCACAATTTTTAACAACTCAGTGAACAAGCTGTACGATGTCCATGCACCAATTAAAAAGGTAAGGATAAAACGGCCACCAGCTCCGTGGATGACCAGTCTTATCAAGATTGCCATGCGTAAGAGGGACCGGACGTTTCGCAAGTTCAAGAGGGAACGTACTGATGAAAACTGGGTTCTGTATAAGGCTGCTAGGAATCGGTGTAATCTGATGATACGCAACGCTAAACGCCGCCATATACTTAGCAATGTCTCATCATCGACTTCTGCTGATATCTGGAAGTTCCTAGGGACTCTGGGTATTGGCAAAACGCGACATTTAGACCTTCCTAGTTCTATAACTTTAGATGCTTTAAACAATCAATTCAGCACATCTTCCCATTTGGATTATTTAACCAAACAGGATACTCTCAACTTCATAGCAAGTCTAACGCGTCCTGATATTAATCCTTTTAATTTTCAGCCAGTCGATGAGGGAGAGATCAGAAGAATTATCCTATCGATTAAGTCTAAAGCGATGGGATGTGATAACATCAGTCGCCAAATGATTATTTCCATCCTTGTCCCGATCCTTCCTGTTATCACTCACATCGTCAACTATTCGCTCTACTCCGGAACTTTTCCGTTGCTTTGGCGAAAAGCGTTCGTACGTCCTCTTCCCAAAATTTCCAGCCCCACTCTTCCCAGTCATTTCCGTCCAATCTCTATTCTTCCCTTCCTGTCCAAAGTGCTTGAGGCTTGTGCTCATAAACAATTTGCGCGTTTTATTTATGCAAATAAACTCATGAGCCCGCTACAATCTGGGTTTAGGCCGGGCCACAGCACTTCCTCTGCCCTCCTTAAAGTGACTGGCGATATTAGGCGGGCTACGGAAGATGCTAACCTAACAGTGCTGGTTCTAGTCGACTTTTCGAATGCGTTCAATACCGTCAGTCACGATATCTTACTATCTATCCTATCCCATTCGATGGTCTCTTCTAAAGCTTTAGATTGGTTTTCTTCTTATCTTCGGGATCGCCAGCAGTCTGTTCGGGTGGATGAAGGCTCATCAACTTGGTGTACTTTGAATGTTGGCGTTCCACAAGGCGGCATACTCTCACCTCTTCTATTCTCGATATTTATAAATCTACTCACTCTCGAGCTTCAGTGTTCGTATCATCTCTATGCCGACGACTTGCAGCTTTACCGTCACACCAAGGCCATTGACTTGACTGACACGATAGACAAAATCAATACTGATTTGGAAGTGGTGAAGACTTGGTCTGATAGGTTTGGGGTGGAGGTTAACCCTACCAAGTGTCAAGCTATCATTATTGGGGGCTCGAGAGCTATGAGCAAAGTTGATAGTCTTGGTTTACCAACGTTAGTGTTTAACGGGATTAACATTCCGTACAGCTGCACTGTGAAAAATCTTGGCCTACACCTTGACTCCACGCTGAATTGGCAATCACAGGTTGCAGCTGTCAGTCAGAAAGTGACCAGCACGCTTCGGTTCCTCTATCGCTTGAAAAATTTTCTCCCGGTAAACGTGAAGGCGACGCTTATGCAAACCTTAATCTTTCCCATAATCGACTATGGTGATGTTTGCTACTATGACCTGAATGCAGATCTGCTAAATAAACTGGACCGGCTTCTCAACAATTGCATTCGATTCGTTTTTAATCTCCGCAAGTACGATCATGTGTCAGCGTATCGAGCGCAACTTAAATGGCTACCGATAAGACAACGACGTGTGATGAGGGCTTTAACTACTCTTTTCTCTATTCTACATTCTCCCACTTCACCTCCTTATTTAACTCCTCACTTCCAATATATGTGTTCTCAACATTCCAAAAATCTTCGCTCTTCAAATAATCGTCTTCTACACTGCCCTACTAGCTCTAAAAAGCTGGCAGTACAAAGTGGGCAAAAATTAAAAAAAAAAAGCTCAAAATTTGTTGCTAATTTGTTGCTAATTAGTTGCCAAATAATCGATTTTTTTGCTTTTGCCGATTACGAGAAATCGTCAACAATGCTAGCTTCACCATAAGCTGGCATGGATTATAAGATAAAAGTAAAGGTAAAATAAACAAAATCACTACAAATTTGTTGCTAATTTGTTGCTGTATAACCAAAGTAAAGGGAAATGCCCATTTGATAAAGAAGGTTTGGCCAAGTAATGCCCAAGAAAGAAACAAGTTGTAGGCATTAGAGTTGACATCGTAGATAACGAAATAACTAAAAATGTTTACATAGAACTTGGTGGAACATCACAAACTGTAAACAGAAAATAATGCTAAAAATACATACATATATTTTTTAAGTTTTTATTCAATCCAATACTTAAAAAATATCCAGTACTGAATCCAATGTAAAGCCAAGGTCGTCATCGGGGGCGGGTACGGGGTCCATAATCGTAAACATTCGTCGAAATATCAGAAACGCAGTAAGAAAAGATACAAGTCGTAAGAGCACAGCACAAACCAAATTGTGAAATACGAAACGTCAACGATAAACGTCAACAAACAAGAGCATTAGGGATGGGACGTAGGATCAATTTATCGAAAAATCTATATTTGTCATAAACCGAAAACACGGAATCCTTGAAAGGAGTCGCATAAAATCGTGTTTAAAGGTACATCAATCACCAAACATTTTGTTTAATGATAACAATACAATGAATATATATTTACAAATATTTTTTTTAGTTTATTAGAAAATATTTAAAGAAAATCGATTTTCAAGAACCGGTTTTTAATAAATCGACTTTTTCAATATGGGTTTCAATCCCTAATTCTCTATTTTGACAAGACTGTCATGATCGTTACAGCGGAAGCGGAAGTATTTTAACAACTGAGTTCTGAATAATTTCATCTTTTTTTTTCCGGGGTTTTTTATCAGATAAATACTCGCAATATTTAAATTAATTATTTAGTATTTTTATTGTATTTATCACATAGATGGGCAAGTACTTGGCCAAGAATGGGCATTTCCCTTTGAGGTGCAAAAATATTTTTTTTTTTTTTCAAATAGAAAATTTTTATTTGCTTTGCGCACTTGAATGTCAATTGTTTCATGAAAAAAATATGAAATAAATTTGTTGCTCGTCACAGGACTGTTTCTTGTCACTTAGAGAACCAGCAACTAAATAGACACCCGACGATCGGGTGTCTTGAACTTCGGTGACTAACAAACCGGCCATGCTGGCTTGAATGTCGATTTTTCCGGTGAAAAACGTTGAAATGAATTTGTTGCTCGTCACAGAGGTGATTAATGTCTCTCAGAGAACCAGCAACTAAATAGACACCCGACGATCGGGTGTCTTGAACTTCGGTGACTAACAAACCGGCCATGCTGGCTTGAATGTCGATTTTTCCGGTGAAAAACGTTGAAATGAATTTGTTGCTCTTCGCAGAACTGTTAGGCATCGATCGGAGAACCAGCAACTAAATAGACACCCGATGATCGGGTGTCTTGAACTTCGGTGACTAACAAACCGGCCATGCTGGCTTGAATGTCGATTTTTCCGGTGAAAAACGTTGAAATGAATTTGTTGCTCGTCACAGAGGTGATTAATGTCTCTCAGAGAACCAGCAACTAAATAGACACCCGACGATCGGGTGTCTTGAACTTCGGTGACTAACAAACCGGCCATGCTGGCTTGAATGTCGATTTTTCCGGTGAAAAACGTGAGAATAAATTTGTTGCTCGTCACAGAGGTGATTAATGTCTCTCAGAGAACCAGCAACTAAATAGACACCCGACGATCGGGTGTCTTGAACTTCGGTGACTAACAAACCGGCCATGCTGGCTTGAATGTCGATTTTTCCGGTGAAAAACGTGGAAATAAATTTGTTGCTCGTCACAGAGGTGATTAATGTCTCTCAGAGAACCAGCAACTAAATAGACACCCGACGATCGGGTGTCTTGAACTTCGGTGACTAACAAACCGGCCATGCTGGCTTGAATGTCGATTTTTCCGGTGAAAAACGTGGAAATAAATTTGTTGCTCTTCGCATAACTGTTAGGCATCGATCGGAGAACCAGCAACTAAATAGACACCCGTTGATCGGGTGTCTTGAACTTCGGTGACTAACAAACCGGCCATGCTGGCTTGAATGTCGATTTTTCCAGTGAAAAACGTTGAAATGAATTTGTTGCTCGTCACAGAGGTGATTAATGTCACTTAGAGAACCAGCAACTAAATAAATAGGAGAGCTCAAAATAACACACAAGTCAAATTGTTGAGCCCTCATAAATTGACGAGCTCAAAAACATCGCAACAAACGGCAACATTCGAACGCTTAATGTATCTAGCGGGAAGTTACAGGAATGGCCTTTTAGGGTCATCCGATTTCGATGTTTTTTTTTTGCTTATTAGCGCTCAAGGATGGCTTACTGTTACTGTAACTGTTACAGCCTTTTTTTTTTTTTTATCGTCCCACTGCTGGGCACAGGCCTCCTCTCACACGGAGAAGGATTGAGCATTAATCACCACGCTTGCTCAATGCGGGTTGGTGATTTCAGACTTTATAGTCCAGGTTTCCTCAAGATGTTTTCCTTCACCTTTTTATCAGCCATTGGTGTCCAAGATATACTTAGAAAGTACATACAAACTTAGAAAAGTTGCATTGGTACTTGCCTGACCTGGAATCGAACCCGCGCCCTCATACTCGAGAGGATGGTTCTTTACCCACTAGGCCACCACGACTTAAGGATGGCTTAGAAAAATAGAATTTAAAAAAAAAGCGAAAAAAATATAAAATTGAAAAATAAAAAAATATTAATACTGAATACTAGTCACCAATGTTACCAGTTGATTACGTGGCTATAAGAGTATACTAAAATTAATCAATATATAGTTTCTGGAAAGTACTCAATGCTTAGTTCATTTTTAATGCCAAAGAACATCAACAAATTCATTTCCACGTTTTTCACCGGAAAAATCGACATTCAAGCCAGCATGGCCGGTTTGTTAGTCACCGAAGTTCAAGACACCCGATCATCGGGTGTCTATTTAGTTGCTGGTTCTCCGATCGATGCCTAACAGTTCTGCGAAGAGCAACAAATTTATTTCCACGTTTTTCACCGGAAAAATCGACATTCAAGCCAGCATGGCCGGTTTGTTAGTCACCGAAGTTCAAGAGTCCCGATCGTCGGGTGTCTATTTAGTTGCTGGTTCTCTGAGAGACATTAATCACCTCTGTGACGAGCAACAAATTCATTTCAACGTTTTTCACCGGAAAAATCGACATTCAAGCCAGCATGGCCGGTTTGTTAGTCACCGAAGTTCAAGACACCCGATCGTCGGGTGTCTATTTAGTTGCTGGTTCTCCGATCGATGCCTAACAGTTCTGCGAAGAGCAACAAATTTATTTCCACGTTTTTCACCGGAAAAATCGACATTCAAGCCAGCATGGCCGGTTTGTTAGTCACCGAAGTTCAAGACTCCCGATCGTCGGGTGTCTATTTAGTTGCTGGTTCTCTGAGAGACATTAATCACCTCTGTGACGAGCAACAAATTCATTTCAACGTTTTTCACCGGAAAAATCGACATTCAAGCCAGCATGGCCGGTTTGTTAGTCACCGAAGTTCAAGACACCCGATCGTCGGGTGTCTATTTAGTTGCTGGTTCTCTAAGTGACAAGGAACAGTTCTGTGACGAGCAACAAATTTATTTCATATTTTTTTCCTGAAACAATTGACATTCAAGCGCGCAAAGCAAATAAAAATTTTCTATTTGAAAAAAAAAAAAAAATTTTGCACCTCAAATTTATTTTGGTTATACAGCAACAAATTAGCAACAAATTTGTAGTGATTTTGTTTATTTTACCTTTACTTTTATCTTATAATCCATGCCAGCTTATGGTGAAGCTAGCATTGTTGACGATTTCTCGAAATCGGCAAAAGCAAAAAAATCGATTATTTGGCAACTAATTAGCAACAAATTAGCAACAAATTTTGAGCTTTTTTTTTTAATTTTTGCCCACTTTGTACTGCCAGCTTTTTAGAGCTTGCCCTACTCACCGTTCAGACATTATTCATTCTTCCTTTTTCGTTAAATCCATTCTTCTCTGGAATGAGCTTCCTCTGGAAATCAGGATGGTTAACAGTCGTTATTCCTTTAAAAAGAAGCTACGTGACCACATCCACAGGAAATTGGCAGAATCGCTACCATAGCTTGTTTTCTTTTCTTTTTATTTCTTTGTCTCTCATGGCAAAATGTAATATGTATGTATATATACTATAATTATGTATTATTATCCATATATTCTATATATATATATTTTTTTTCTTCTTATGTAGACTATATTAAATACTGCACCTACCACTGCTATTTCCCCACCACCCAAAGGTAGACTGGGAGAAAACGCCTAAGGCGTTAAGTCCGCCATTGTACTGATTGTGCAAAAAGTATTATAAATAAATAAATAAATAAATAAATAAATAATATTAAAAATACACATCATCTGGCTGCCATATATCTCACACAAATTTATATGGCATTTTTAGGATTCTTTCCGTGACCAATATGATACTACCCGTTCCCTACGGTTCCACCCGAATCTACATTGAACATTTTTGCACCCAAATAAAAAGTAGCCAAGCCAATAAGTACTTTTTTACTAGATAATACACGACTTCTGCACCTAATTCTAAATTCCATACAAACAAAAGATTCTTAAAATAAAAACTACCAATCTTGATGAACATTAAAACCATTACAAAAGAGGCCCCTATGCAGCAATTAACTATACATTATAATATAATGAGTCATCAAGTTCATTGACAGGGCTGTGCATATCTGTGCCCTGTTTCATAGCGATGAGCTGCGTGCTAGTACTCTTGTTTTAAATAGGTTTTAGTTCCTTATTTGTCAATGAAAATTTATTAGGGATAAATTATGTTGTTAAGTCATCTAGGTAGAGAGTAGTAAAGTTCTTGTAGTGTGTAATTTTGTGTCTACATATTTGTATGAAACAGCTTGAATATTTTGAATACTTTAACAGTGTTCTACATCTTTTCTTTACTGCATAAGTACCTACTTCTTATTTCAATTGCTAACTGCAATAAAAATTAAAAAATACCCTAGTATCAAGCTCCAGTTTACCTTCCCTATCTATCTACTTAACAAAACTTTATTCAGTAAATACATAACTATGAAATATGCTACAATACTATTTAGATTAATGCATTACGTCAGGTCAGTTAGCGCGCTAATAAATGATTACCTAATGCAGCGCGAATCGTTTTGGAAATGATTAAACTTTGTTATATCAAGAGCAGTAAAATTAGGCTGAGTTCAAACTGAGTTTGAGAAGTGTTTGAGAACGCTGGGTTGACCTTTGAAAAACATCGTAAATGTATCAAAAGTAACGATTGCTATTTTTTTTTCACTATATGTATTGCTGCATAATGATGTAACCCTTACTGCTTATTATTATTAATACTAACTTACTCAGTGCATACTTAAAAAAAATCTAGTAGCAGAGACAATAGAGCAGCAGGAAACCGGGAACAAAGAAATTCCAGGAACAAAAACGCTGCAACTGACCGCTTCAGTGTGTAACTATCTTAACTTTGAAGTTAGAATAAATTCTTCGAGCGCGCATGAATTGGTGCCTAATTCATTCGGCCTTGAATGATGATGCTCGTTAAATAGCCAGAACTGATCTTCGTATTGATTTATTTATTTATTGGACTATGGCGCGTCTTACTCGTGTTCATGGTTCCACTTTAAATTGAGAGATAAAATTAACAAATGGTTGTTTTTTTTCCTGCTTTCATACAATAAGCTTAGTTCAGCCTTAGTGTCGTCTTTTTTCATTGGAAATAATGATCCACAATTTAGTGATCAGATAAATTCCATTGCCTATTACTTGTGTCATGACAGCAGAAAGAAGAGTATGGAAAGAGAAAACATGCTGCGCCGACACCAAATCAATACAGATATGGGGATAATGACAGGATGATATTCCAATGCTCACTTTTAGATCCTCAGCATTTCCTTAAGAGGTTTAAAACTTCGAACATACTGCATCCTAGCTACTTTTAAAATTATATTAAAAGTATAGTTCCAAATTAGCATCGCGAGACCAGTCATACGTAATATTGAAGTCATTGAACACGTAATACTTTCTTCACACATTTTCCTGAACATGCAGCCACTATTAAAAAATAACGAATTGGCACGCTCCCGCATATTTCTCTTTCAGTTTTATTTTAATTTGCACGTTTTAGTGAAGTACAGTCGGAAACTAATGTCGTTGAATTCTAATGACTGCTACTGAGTAGCATTCCGGGACGACGGCTTTACATGCCTTTCCAGGCACGGGAGTATTCCAACTTCCAGACTCTGGGCTGTTTTCTGATAGTTTCTAAAATCCCCAAAGCGATTTCGGACTGACCCGGCAATCGAACCCAAGATCTCCTGCACAGCATACGCGCTATGAGAGTACTAGACCGTCGATGCAGGTTTTACCATAATATATGGTATTTATATTTATTTATAAATATACTCTAAGATTCTCACAACACCAAGCAACAGTACAACTATATACTATACTTTTAATATAACTATACAACTTTGTATAAACACGTGCCTTATGTTCGTTCAAATCATAGGTTCGTACCGAGGGCGAGTCCAAAATAGTATACTAATGAACTTCGACCGTCAGTAATTGATGGGATTGACCTGTTTCACGAGGCCCGGCCCAAAACGTGTAATTATGTTGACGCTATCGAACGCCCTTATTAGGGTCGTAGCATACTTCCTATCATTCGGAAAGGGAACGTCACCTTATCAACTCATTTGTATGAGACTCCCTAATGCACTGAACAGTAATCGGAATCGCAAAGCCGAGATTGAAGGACCGAAAACCTGCGTGTGGAACTGTGAAACACAAATGTTTCTTCTGGTCTTATAGCTGTAGCAAATATTTCTTAAATGCGTGCGAGCATTTAAGAAAATATTCTGAAAATTGCAACTTTTGTGCGTGGACACATGCCAGTATCCGCGCCGACGCTTACACATTTTTTGGCGGAATCTCGCCATAACGTAATCGCCGCGCCTCGGGACAATAGGCCGATAAGGGTGATACGTTTCCGAGTTGATATGTGTGCTACGACCCTTAGGTAGCTGACCCATCTTATCTCTGTTATATTTATTTGCATCAGGCATCTAAGGCCCGTAGATAATACAATACTTAAATATAATAACATTAAATAATAATACACTTATACATAATATGTAAATAACTTAAAAACTAATGTACACGAAGCGTTGGCGTCGTGTTACGCTGCGAGGTGTCGCGTAGCCTGCCTCGGAACCTCCGAAAGGCGACACCCTTCGGCCAAAACTTCCTTGAGGAATGTCTCGACGTGATGACTTGGAACTCGCACCATGAGCGAATTGAATTTCGTATTGTGGCGCGACTCCAACTTCGCCCCCCTCAAGGTCCAGTTGGTCTTGGACCGGACATACTCCACGATTTGCTCCACCGTCGTGGTGTGATGTAGTGTGGATGGATTGGCTATTGATTACAGACTGATGAATATTATGAATATTTGAATAGACAGGCGTTAGTGTCAATATAACCACAATGAGATTATGTTTGTATTGTTCAAACGTCCAAAGATATCGGATATGTCCAATGTCTTTAGGTCAAACGCTAGTTTTCAAAACTGTCAGTGCCTTTTCTAAAATGTATCTACTGGTAGTTCTATTCTTGTAGTATCTTTGCTAGGACAATATCTTACCAAAAATATACACAATCCCGCATCTATACTAATATTATAAAGCTTAAGAGTTTGTTTGTTTGTTTGTTTGAACGCGCTAATTTCTGGAACTACTGGTCCGATTTGAAAATTTATTTCAGTGTTAGATAGCCCATTTATCGAGGAAGGCTATAGGCTACTTTTTATCCCGGTAAGGGAAGTAGTTCCCACGGGATGCGGGTGAAACCGCTGGCAGAAGCTAGTTCTAGATAAAGGCAAGTAATAAAAGCTCCGACAAAAAAATAAGAATTGCCCTTACTCAAAATACTAAAGCTACTGACTAAAATACTGACTTTCCGACTACTTTTCTCCGAATAAAAATTACGAAACGACCGAATGAGATACTAAAGTCTTCGAAAAATAAACATCACTGTTTGTTGCTATAATACTTTTCTACCTGCATAAATTACGTTCTACTGAAAACTATGCTTTGTAATTTTTAATCTTTACCTGCCTACTATTAATTCATAAATTACCTTTCATATTTCAAAGAGTTGGTGCCATTTTAACTATAACATTATACTGATAATATTATTCTCAGTGGTAAAAGGATACTTTTAAAAAATATAAAAATGTACTTGCAATTATAACTTTTACTTGCTTCATATATCATGAATTTTACTTACCACGGGTATGCTTCGATATCGTTACTTATTTCAGGTTCAGGAAAAAGTTAGAATTAAAGTAGTATTTACGCTTTAATCTAAAACCAAGTAGATTTTGGTTTCCTAGAATATTTTTAACCGACCTCCCAAAAAGGAGGAGGTTCTCAATTCGGCCGGTATGTTTTTGTTTTTCTATGTACCTATGTACGTCGATTACTCCGAGGTTTATAGACCGATTTACGTGATTCTTTTTTTGTTCGACGCGGAATAGCTGCCAGTTGGTTCCATATAGTCATCAGGTCAGGATCTGATGATGGAAACCCTGAGAAATCGAGGGCAACCTTTGAAAGTTGTAGGCATTTGATCAACACCCAACTTTTATTTCGACGATTCTTCTTCACCGGTATTGATGAACCAGCTCCCTCCTCTTCCTCCTCCGATCCAGAACGGTACATGGGTACCTCATCCATATTTCGTAACAATACTAAGTTTCCTTAATAGATGGTGTAATATAAATGAAAGTCCTTGATCTTGGGTTACTTGAGTTTTATTTCACAACACACATTCACTGTACCACAGTTACATAGTCAACCCATACGAAGGATATAGAAAAAGACAGATGACAGATCATAGCGGAAGTTATTATATTAGTGACGTACTAATTAGTATTACTAATTAGTGATGTTACAACATCCCCCCTGTTAAGTTTAAATTAACCCTTGACACACAATAGACTTAAGACTATGGACTGACTTGACAAAAATTGACTTTATTATACATAGTTATGATAGACAAAGGTTTTTACTTAATTATGACTTAATTTAGATTACAATTATATACTTAATCTATTTCTTCTATTAGCCTACGAGAAGGCTTTACAAATCGACCTGAACGTGTGACAATTTGACTACTTGAGGATTGAGATGAGAGTTCTTGAGGTCCAGCCTTCTGACTGTCACCATCCTCTCTCCCCTGCGACGATGACGACGACGACGACGAGTTGGATAGCATAGGAGAGTACTTATGCCTTAAGTGAATTCTATTTCTCCTATACCTAACTCCATTGACATCCTCAATGACATATGACCTATTATTTGCCAGCCTTTGCTTGACAATGGCATGTTCCCAATTATAATTTGGTTTTCTTTTAAAGTAGACATGATCATTAGGATACAACAATGACAAAGGCTTAGAATTTCTATTATAATATTTTGACTTATTGACATTATTCTTGTTTACACATTCTTTGTAATCTTTAAATTTTACAACCTTTGGTTTTAATTTTTTATATGACTTTGGAACATTATCTCTTAAATTCCTAGACATTAACAGTTGTGCTGGGGATGGTAAATTATTTTTAGGTGTATTTCTATATTGTAATAAGGCTATATAAGGATCAGACGAATTTTCTTTACATTTTTTCAACATATTTTTTACAATTTTGACTGAACTTTCTGCTTGACCATTTGACTGTGCATGATATGGGCTAGTAATAATATGTTCTATGTCCCATTCATGTAAAAAATTCTTGAATTCTAAAGATTGGAAAGGAGGTCCACCGTCAGACACTAATGACAAAGGTATACCATGACGGGCAAAAATAGACTTTAAATGTGTGATTACATTTTTAGCTGTACTATTTTTATTTAACAAAGCTATCTCTATGTATTTAGAGTAATAATCTGTAACAATTAAATAAGAAAGGTTATCAATATACATTAAATCAATACCAACTTGTTGCCATGGATACTTATTAATCTCAAAATTTTGTAATGGTTCTTTTTGGTTACAAGGTTTGAATTTTGCACATATAAGACATTGTTCTACTAAATTTTTGATATCAACTGACATGTTTGGCCAATATAAAGAATCTCTAGCTAATTTAAGACATTTGTTTATACCTTGGTGACCTTCATGAATTTTATCCAACATTTCCTTGTACATAGACTGTGGTACTATCAATTTTGAACCTTTGAACAACAAATCTTTTACGACATGAATTTCAGCTTGTATATTCCAATATGGTTTGACTAATTGACTGACTTTACTTTTACTTTTTGGCCAACCTTCATAATAATATTTCTTTAACAATTGCAAACTTTCATCTTTATTAGTATGTTGTGACAATTTTGTGCTATAATCTTTAGTGACTGCTAAATTTGAATACATTAAATTGACATGACAAGTTATTTCTGACTCATTTTCTGGTATATAATAATCTTTTAAGGCAGCTCTAGACAAGGTATCAGATATAAACATTTGTTTACCTGGGACATGTATGACTTTCAAGTCATACTTTTGTAAAGTTAACATCATTCGCTGTAACCTAGCTGGTACATCATGTAATGGTTTATCAAATAAGTAGACTAATGGTTTATGATCTGTATGAACTGTGACTCTATGACCATATACATACTGATGAAATTTTTCACAACCAAATTGAATTGCAAGCAATTCTTTCTCAATTTGAGCATACCTAGACTGAGTTGTGGTTAATGTTTTTGAACTATAAGCAATGGGTTTATTATTTTGTAAAATGACTGCTCCCAATGCTGACTTAGACGAATCTACTGACAAGACTAATGGAATATTGGGGTTATAGTGAGCTAAAACCGGTGACTTTGTAATTTCATCTATTAAACTCTTAAGACATTTATTATGATTTTCATCCCAAGACCAGACTGCATCTTTTTTCAAAAGATTTCTTAAAATTTGAGTTTTTTCTGACAAATTGCTAATAAAAGGACCTAAATAATTGATCATACCTAATATTCTTTGCAATTCTTTGACATTTTGTGGTGTAGGCATATTGACAATTGCTTTTACTTTTTCTTGGTCAACCCTTGCACCATCTTTACTAAAGACATAACCTAAAAAACAGACTTCAGAAACTAGAAATTTACATTTGGACTTGTTAAATTTTAAATTAACTTGACGAGCTCTTTGCATTACTTTATGTAATCTCTCATTATGTATAGACTCACTTGGACCATAGACTAGAATGTCATCGATGAATATCAAGACTCCTTCTAAATCACCAAACAAATTCATCATAACTCTTTGAAATATTTCTGATGATGCATTTATGCCAAAAGGTAATCTTAAATATTTATATCTGCCAAATGGTGTTTGAAAGGTACATAAATTAGAACTATATTCATCTAATCTTAACATCCAAAAACCTGAAAATGCATCTAAATGAGAAAAACAAACAGCCCCTACTAATTGAGATCTTATCTCATCAATTGACTTTATTGGATAAATTTCCCTTATGATATTCTTATTCAAATTTCTAGGATCCAAACAAATTCGTAACTGACCTGAACTTTTGACCGTAATTACTATGCTATTCACCCATTCTGTAGGCTTAGTGACTTTTTCAATGACTTGCATGCTCTCCATGCGATCCAACTCCTCGCGTAGTTTTCCAAGCATCGCAAATGGTACTCTCCTGGGAGGATCCACGCATGGTACTGCATCAGGTTTGAGTTTCAGGTGACAGACAGGAGGTAGACAGCCAAGACCCTGAAAAACATCATTATATTGTGTTAGAATTTGTTGACAAAAATTTTGTTTAGATACTGAAAAAACTCTTTTAATTATTCCTAACCTTTCACAAGTAGGAAGACCTAGGACATTGGGACATACTAAATTTGCGACTATGAACACTATATTTTCACTGACAGTGTTATTATTTAATATTAAATTGCATTTAATATTGACTTTTCCCATAATGGGTATTGACTTGCCACAAAATCCTGTGACATTTATGTGACATTTGACAAGTGACATTTGACTTTGTTGACGTTTTAAAGAATTAAAAGTTTGTTTTGACATTATGTTAAGATCAGCTCCTGAATCAATGATACAATTAAATTGTGAATGACCTACTTTAACATTTATGTTCCAAGACTGTTTACTATTGTTAATGTTATGTTTATGTTTTGACTCGACTATATTGACCTGACTAAATGATGATGTGACTTGTTGACTGTGATATGGTGATGTGACTGTTGTGATTGTGTGAGGTGATTCCTCAGACATGTGTCTGTACTCATCATTGAGATACCCACTTTGACTATCACAACTTTTATTTGAATTATGACAATATGACTTGAGAATTGATTTCTCTGACTGGTGACTGCTTTCATCACCGAGGTACTTTTCAGACCTCTCAGACATGACATTATCACCATTATCATCTTTGAAATATGACTTGAGAATTAATTTCTCAGACTGACAATATGAGTCTCGGTGAGATCTCTCAGGAATTACACCAATGTCATCACCGGAATCATTCCCTGACTGTGACTGACTATGTATGTATGTAAATTGTGGTGGTGGAGACTGTGTGCTTGCTGACTTGACATGTTTATAGTGACTGTTATATGACTTTAAATGATAATTAGACTTATGACTTTGACTGGAGCTATGACTATTCAAAATTCCAACAAAATAATCTTGATTATTATTATGACTATGACTTGAATTAAACGACTCTAAATGACTGATATTTTTATTTTTGAAGCAATATTTAGCAAAATGACCAAATGATTTACATGACCTGCATTTGACTCCTTGCGCTGGGCACTTGTAGCGGTGAGATTGCCCACAGCGGCTACACGTCCTCGAGCGCCTTTCAGGGTTGGGAGACTTCCCTGCGCCAGAACCCTGCTGACCGACTGGTGAAGCTCGCTGTCGACGATCCCCTCGACTACGGCTCCTCCGACGTAGATGCATGACATTTTCTGACTTTTCAACGTTGGAACTACTGACAATTTTTTCAGCATCCTGCTGTGCGACGATCAGTGTTGTTGCCAGTTCTCGCATCTTCTGATATGTCAGATCAGGTTCCTGGAGTAATCTCTGACGTACATGCGCTAAATCCATATGCAGATTTGCAATGAAAATATCCCTGATGAGCGATTCCCTGAGTGTTCCAAATTCACAATCTTGGCTTTTGTTCTCCAGATCTGCTAGGAATCCTTCGATCGACTCGGATTTCTGTTGCTTTCTGGTGAAGAACATGTGACGGCACATGGTTATGTTCCTTCTGGGCTCAAAAAAATTTTGAAATTTGGACTTGACTTCGGCAAGCGTGGTCTTCTCAATGGTGAGGTTGAAAGTATTAAATATATTTAAGCCCTTTTCACCTATGAGATGCAACAAGATAGCTATCTTACGCTTTTCGGGTGCCTTATCCAAACCCGTGGCCAACAGATACAGCTCCAACTGCTGCCACCAGCGTTTCCACGCCTCCGCATTATTATTTGTGGAATCTGACGAAATTTGCAGTGATTTTATTTTGCTGTTAAGGCCTTGGACGCCATTATGGTCGCCCACGCCGCATGGCTCGGAACTCGACTGGTCCATTTTCGCGACCGACTGTCTTCCAGACTTCGACTTTTTTGACTTGAGTTCTTCTTGACTTCTGACACCATGTAATATAAATGAAAGTCCTTGATCTTGGGTTACTTGAGTTTTATTTCACAACACACATTCACTGTACCACAGTTACATAGTCAACCCATACGAAGGATATAGAAAAAGACAGATGACAGATCATAGCGGAAGTTATTATATTAGTGACGTACTAATTAGTATTACTAATTAGTGATGTTACAACAGATGGTAAGTTAGTAGTTTCTTTAGTACCTACATTTATCTATACTTCTGTACTAATATTATAAAGAGGAAAACTTTTCGAACTCGCACACGAAAACAGCCGAACGCGACCCGAACCCGATCGCGCGTGCCGAACTGTTGAGGTATTTTCATTATTATTGAGAGTTAAAAAATAATTTTAATAACCAACAATAGAAATTAAAACAGTTCATGCAAGTTGTAAAAATATGATTATTTTGTCAAAACCTCTGTTGTCGGTAACTCAGTAATTTTGTCGGAAGTTCAGTATTCTAGTCGGAACTTTAGTTTTATTACTCGAAGATCGAATTTTTTTTAGGAGAAAAAGTTATTTGAACCTGCTCATATTTGTAGTTAAAATTGATATTTTTTGTCGTTTATGTTTTGGTTTTTTTGTCGGTAATTCATTATAACGCTGGTTAATAAGAATAATAGTCGGCCACAGATCGCTGGAGATTAATTTGTTTTTCGGAACCATTATTATTATCCCTAGATAAATAGTAGCCTATAGATAGCCTTCTTGAATAAATGGGCTAATTAAGATTTTTTTTTTTTTCAAATCAGTTCTGGTTCCCGAAATTAGCGCGTTTGAACTAGCAAACTCTTCAGCTAAACATAAGTATAGATATTTATAAGTAACTAGCTTCTGCCAGCGGTTTCACCCGCATCCCGTGGGAACTACTTCCCGTACCGGGATAAAAAGTAGCCTATAGCCTTCCTCGATAAATGGGCTATCTAACACTGAAAGAAATGTTCAAATCGGACCAGTAGTTCCTGAGATTAGCGCGTTCAAACAAACAAACAAACTCTTCAGCTTTATAATATTAGTATAGACTAGCTTCGGCCAGCGGTTTCACCCGCATCCCGTGGGAACTACTTTACTTACTTTACTTATTTTTTATTCAGCCGCCTCTGGAATCGAGTTGGGTGACCCAATTACCTTACCGCCAGTTTCTAAATCGAATACAAGAAAAGGGCAGCCCTACGGACCTACACAATAAAAAATGATTAACATGCAAATGTATGAGCGGATGTCCATTTTAGAGTTTCCTGTAGGGATTTAGTTACGAAATTAGGAATATATTTTCATTAATTTGGTTGAAGTAAATGAATATTAAATGCCGGTAATCCATTCGTTAAATCTATACTTCTAAACTCTTGTAATAAAAAAACCCCCGACGGTAAAAATCTTATTGAAAAATAATAAAATAACTCAAAACCCCCGACTTAACCCAATTATATAGGAATATCCGTCGGGAGCTGCCATTAAACCAGCTAAAGGATTCTAGTGTCGTGAATACAATTATTGAAGAATTGTAGATGTTTAACGATGACATAAAATACACTCAATTAATTGTTGAAATTTAATATAGAAAAGGCAGCCCCCGACGGTTATTCCTATATAATTGGGTTAAGTCGGGGGTTTTGAGTTATTTTATTATTTTTCAATAAGATTTTTACCGTCGGGGGTTTTTTCAAAATTTTTAATTTTGCTTAATTTTATTTCAGACTTTTTAGAGAACATATACGAATTATAGTCTATATAATATGTTATTGCAATATTATTTTGCACCGATATTGTAGCGACCTCTAGTGAGTTACAGGCGTAAGTTTTATTATTTGGGAACATGCATTAAGCACGTACACATTGCTGATGAAAACAGAATTGTAATCGGACGTTTTGATTATATTGTAACATTGTTTGGCACTAATATTGTGGCGCCCCCTAGTGATTAATAGCCATGACACCTATCTAAGAACATGAACACGTTGAACGCAAATCTGTTATTGAAAACCACATCAAAATCGGATCATTAGTTTAGAAGGTAGGTGGGAACATTACTTTGCTGTTTTGCACTAATATTGTGGCGCCCCCTAGTGAGTTACAGCCATGACACCTATCTAAGAACATGAACACGTTGAACGCAAATCTGTTATTGAAAACCACATCAAAATCGGATCATTAGTTTAGAAGGTAGGTGGGAACATTACTTTGCTGTTTGCACTAATATTGTGGCGCCCCCTAGTGAGTTACAGCCATGACACCTATCTAAGAACATGAACACGTTGAACGCAAATCTGTTATTGAAAACCACATCAAAATCGGATCATTAGTTTAGAAGGTAGGTGGGAACATTACTTTGCTGTTTGCACTAATATTGTGGCGCCCCCTAGTGAGTTACAGCCATGACACCTATCTAAGAACATGAACACGTTGAACGCAAATCTGTTATTGAAAACCGCATCAAAATCAGATCATTAGTTTAGAAGGTAGGTGGGAACATTACTTTGCTGTTTGCACTAATATTGTGGCGCCCCCTAGTGAGTTACAGCCATGACACCTATCTAAGAACATGAACACGTTGAACGCAAATCTGTTATTGAAAACCACATCAAAATCGGATCATTAGTTTAGAAGGTAGGTGGGAACATTACTTTGCTGTTTGCACTAATATTGTGGCGCCCCCTAGTGAGTTACAGCCATGACACCTATCTAAGAACATGAACACGTTGAACGCAAATCTGTTATTGAAAACCGCATCAAAATCAGATCATTAGTTTAGAAGATAGGTGGGAACATTACTTTGCACAAACGCACACACAAACACACAAACACACAAACACACAAACGCACATCTCTCACCCCAAACGCATATACCTGCTCCGTTCCGTCGTGGGTAAAAAGGAAACATTTTTTTGTTTGTTGTACCCTAAACTCTCCGAGATTACTGAACCGATTTGAAAAATTCGTACACTGCTGGGTACGTGCGTTCAGCTACGTGAATAAGTTACCCGGAACGCGAGTGAAACCTCTGAAAACAGCTAGTCATTTATATTATTATCAAGATCTATAGACTCCACGTAGGTATTTAACCTTCGTGAGCTCGTATAAAAATTCAATTTCCTTTTACATGATAAAGTAGGCACAAAACAGACGTATTGTCTGCCCACAATAGCTCTAGGCGTATTGTCATTGGCTTATTTTAGCTAGACTGAATCGTAGACTGTTAAATATTATATTGATCATGCGGTAATATTGTCTGCGACATTGAGAATTGTGTTGCTTATGTTTTTGTGTTATTCTAGCGATAAAATATGTATATGTTACAGCCATAGTGATTAAATATATATTATACATAATCACTGGTCATTATATATATTACTTTATCCAAATTGAGTAGATATTATAAATAATAGCTAGATAATATGTATAATATGCAGACTTATTACTTTGGCTGTAACATATATAATAGAAACTGAACTTTACAATTTAGGATATAACCTAATTGCCATTCATACACATATAATTCGGTTGTTTCTTCTGCCTATGTATTGTAACAAACTTGATATGCAAATCTTAATTGGCCCAACCGACAACTCATAGAACTTCAATTGATAGCTCCACTTTTCCTTCAAATAACTATTTCGCAAGTGTGTGTGTTTAACGTAAAATCTTGATCTTAAGAAATATCTCAGAGTGGATAAATTCACTCACAGACGCCAACGATAAACACAACAGTTCCTCGAGCTTCTAAAGAATTTCATTCATTCACTTCTAACATTTGCCAGAATTTTACGAGCAGCGCTAAAAGTTATTGATGAACTACTGAAACTATGTGGGCAGTTAATAGTAACAAATTCCTGTACGATGCTAGCTAACAGTGAATCAGCAGTTTATTTACCCGGGTTCTTCTGACTCAGCGAATAGAAAATCGTTGTTTTATGGCCATCCGGGGATAACCTATCAGCCAGAAAGTAAAATTAAGAAAAATAATGGTATCGCAATTAGTTTTGGGCCAAAACACTTGAGGGTGTAAAGATGTGTTGTGAACACGAAATGAAAGCCTAATAAAGAAAGGTGTATATGTAGAACTTTTTATACCTCTGATACATCATGACACTACTTACCTAGCACGCTACTTTTTAACCGCAACGTGGATCACCGCAAAAAAGTATAAAAAAAGTGAAAAGCTTTTGCTTCATAGAATAGAATATACTCATCCGTTTTTACGAGTACCCAATAAAAATGTTTCACAATAGTCTCGTATGATTCAATGAATAAGATACAAAAACAAATCTTCCACCAAAACAGACGCTGATCGTGTTTGTTGTGATTCATGACATTTTACAAAACAAATAAAAAATGGCCTTGAAAGCAGACGCTAGACACTTGGTCAATATCAACACATGTTTGGTTAAAGATAAGACAACGAAGAAAGCTGAGGCATATTCCCTTAAAAAGACCCACATCATCTCCCGAGCCTTTCCTAGCTATGTTGGGGTCGGCTTCTAGACTAACCGAATTCAGTTGAGTACCAATGTTTTACAAGGAACGAATGCCTATCTGACTGCCTCAACCCAGTTACCCGAGCAACCCAATTACTCCTAGATAAGACTAGCTATCAAACTTACTCCAAATAACCTTTGCCATTAAAATACCAAAACAAGTTCAACAATAGTGCATTTTTTGCTTATTTCCTAGTTGCTATCTGACATCAGTATTACGTCATTTCGCACGACTCGTGTGAGTCATGTTGCAAAATGTTTGCAGAATAACAACTTGTTCCCGTGAAAAGCGGTTTCTGCTGATGGAAATTAAACTCAGAATTTGGATACAACTGTGGCGTATGCCGTATTCCACGAAAGAAAAATGCTTCTTTGACCACATTTTTTCCCATGACCAATGTCCAATACTTTTTTTCTAACTAGTCAGTTATTATTGAAACAAGAATCATCAACTAAAGTATCGTATTTGATTTTGGTTATAGTTGGAAATATTCTGAAATCAGATCCTCTGTTAAAGCATGACTAACAAACAATGTGTATCATCGACAATGATGAGGTATTTTTGTAATGTTACGTTTTTACATTCTGTACATTCTGTGATTCATTTGTTTTATCACTTTCATCTTCATTCAATTCTTTTGTCATGTCTGTTTTGTCAACTATGACCCTCGGTATGTCATTATTTTCATGTAAAATTTAAATTATCGAGTTTACAGTTCAGAGTGTGACAATAGTAATTCCATTGCAGTTCAAATATTCGCGTTTCCATTTTATTGCGCACACGCAGATTCCTTTGTTTCGTATAATATTTAAAGTTATTGTTATGTCCCATTCACACGAGCACGTATTTGTAATTTATGCCTAACCATAGGGTTGTATGCCCTGCATTGGCATCTCAATTTACATAGGTTACACTATGGTGTCGATGTTAGTTTCTACCTACAAATAACATAGTTTTTGGGATTAGACTGTTGGAATTGGAATCGTTCTCTGCTTCCTTGAAACTCCCATGTTATTTTGAGTCTTCGTGCGTGTACCACAAGTCTAACTTTTTTGGCTTTTAGGCTCGATTTGTTAGTTTGTTAATAAGTCCAAAGTCAAACATATGTAATACTATAGACTTAATTGAGAACTGGTTTCACAGGTTGCAGAAACATCCACAATCAGTCGTTGTTTCCTGTACTGTTTACAAAATATGTTTCCTTAAAGCGGTTTCTATGTTCTACCTTACCGTGTTTCCTTAAACCGCTACGCGGTATTTAACATTGTTAGAGTAACTGTTAACTATATCAATTAACCGTGAATTTGCATGCGATTGTGAAGGTTGAGTGGAACGATTGATAACGTGTTAATTGGTTATTAGATTTGACATTGGTTTGCTTTGAAAGTTTAAGTGTTCGTTTGGGCTGGCTAAGTTTTACTTCATTCTGGACTAAAGCTACAGCTCAGTCTTCAGTTGTTTTATCTTGGATTTGTCAGCTGCCTTGCTTTGATTCCGTTTGTATCTAATAGGTATTCAATTTTCAGCCACAATTCTTCCCAAATTACATAACAATTCCTGCCAATTTTTAAAGCAAATATTGTCAAATTCTTTCAAAAAGTTGAGTTGGGAGAATTGTAACTGTGAACCCTGTAGAGAACAACCGGAAGGAAACTCCATGAAAGGTACATAATCCTGGTTGCTTATAGTAGCGGTGACTACCTAATGTTTATTAATGTCTGTGGTTTCGATCGCGTGTTCGTTTGTAATGTAACTTTGGGTTTCGAGATCGAACGGCCTCGCAATACAATGAGCTCATTTCCAAGGGCTCAATGAACATAAATGTCTTTTATTTACTAATATAGTAGCCATGGGACGTATACCTTATACAACGCACATACTCGTTGATGTTTAAATTATTTTAGCTACAAAACATGGATCTCCTTGTAACGAAAAGTTTAGAAGAAGAGGTTAATCCAGTCTTACTTCTTCCTTAGTTTTTTTTTCTGGCCTCAGTATCTTCCAGCAGGCATTCGATTCCTTTACTTCTTTATCGACTTCATCATATGCTTCTACTTAAATCCCTCTATTATTGTTATCACCTAATTTTCGCCAAATGTCCTCTCTACTTTTCTTTACGAATGCGTCGTATGGTAAAAATCAGCTTACCATATAAACCCCTAGTAAACTTTCAAGTAACATAATAGTAAAATCAATTTCTATCACCACCTTGTTCTTGTAACTGCGTAGTAAAGAGATGGCGTATAGAACCGGCCGCGCGGCCATACTGGTGATACTGTATTCAGATTTGCAGTTAGGACATGCATTCCCATACTTTCACGTCGTCAATTGAAGTTTTATTTCCAAATCCTCTTTGCTGTTCAATATTAAATGGAATGTCCGTTTCGTAAGTGATAAGCGCTGAACCGTAGCGAAGGAATACACAGCTAGAAACTGATGTAGATATAATTGAATGGCTGGTTAATAATGCTTCTAGAATTTAAATGACTATAGGCTCGCGTTTGACAACTATCTCTCCAGATGGTAAGCGACGATGTGTAAGATGGAGCACGCTAGCCTAGAAGTATCCTATTTGCATTCTTGGTTCTACGGAAGATACTCTAAAAAAGGCCCTTTCAACAAGAATGATACCGTTATTTTCTTCCTGAATCTTTTTACGCCAATTCTCGTTTGTTGACGCGAAACTCGTGTTATCCACAGATAGAATCGCCTAAGGCTGAACAGTTTTTTATCCCTTGCCTTTGTACGAGAGATCCACAATGTTCAGCGGAGCGGTTATGATAAAAAACATCGTTACTCGTAATCCGAGCGTGAATTGCGTAGACTGTATGACATTAAATGGTACCAATGATATGAAGAACGCGTGGCCGTTGGTTTTGAATTGTTTTACGTTAACCGTTGGTAGATTTGGCACGAATTTGAAGTTTTGTGCCCGCTTTTGGTGGGTTAATAAATAAATAAAATAAATAAATAAAATAATTAATAATTACTTAAAAAGATACCACATGCTTGTTCAGTAATTAATATACTTCAGTTCTTAAATCTCTCAATATATCAGCTCTTTCTAAACCAAATCTGTTTCTTGCTACCAGGTAACACAGTTTTATCTTGTAGCGCTACTTAGTACTTACTTGCGCACCTGAGCTGCAGTAACACCTTGAACTTTTGGCTCAACACCAGCTGAACTGAACGGTGTAGAAGGGCTAATAAGTTTAACTGCAGTACAAATGGCAGGTGATTGTGTGTTTGTGTAATCTAAATTGTATCCAGTTTTACTTGACATAAAACTTGTGTTGTTGCAATGAGCCTTGTTAGTTTCCAAGTAGACTTTTTGAGCGCAATTTTAGCGTCTTTAACAGTATTTTTGCCGGTACGCCCAAAACACCACTTTTCGTAGATGAACCAAATATCACCTAAGGACATTGAAGTACGGCTTCGGAACGCGCCACCTTCAGGCTCCCAAGTCACGGTGGGGGGGGTTACCATCGGCGTCGAGAGGGCGATGAAATACCTGGGACTCGTCCTCGACGGCCGGTGGAACTTCGTCGAGCATTTCCGACGTTTGGGCCCCAAACTGGAGAAGGCAGGTGCTGCATTCAAGCGGCTCCTGCCCAACCTGGGCGGCCCAAACGCCCCCTGCCGCAAACTCTACGCGGGGGTCATGCGGTCCATGACCCCCGAGGCCCCGGTATGGGCACGTTCGGTACGGCCGCGGGCTGTACACTACCTGAACGTGCCCCAAAGGGTGATAGCCATTAGGCTAATCCGGGGGTACCGCACGATCTCCCGCGAAGCAGCTGGCCTACTTGCTGGACTGCCACCGTGGGATCTGGAGGCGAGGGTCTTCTTGCGCCTGTACGACTGGCGCGAGGAGGCTCAGCGCCGGGGAGAAACCCCGTTGCTGCGGCAAGTTGTCGCGCAGCGGGCGGAGCTCCGGCGCGATCTCATGGTGGCCTGGAGGGAGCGACTGTCGCAACCCAGTGCAGGGCACGCCACCATCGTGGCGGTAAGTCCCCTCTTTGAGGAGTGGCTCGGGAGGAGTCACGGCGCCCTCACGTACCGCATGACGCAGGTCCTCACCGGACACGGTTGTTTCGGGTGGTACCTGCACCGCATCGGTCGTGAGGAGGCGCCCGGGTGTCACCATTGTGCGGACAGCCCCGAGGACACGGTGGACCACACAGTCCAGGTGTGCCCCGCATGGGAAGGGCACCGCCGGGTCCTCGTCGAGGCTTTGGGCGGCGGCGACCTCTCGCGTCCGGCCCTGGTTCAGGCCATGGTCCGGGGCGAGAGGGAATGGGATGCCGTCGCCTCCTTCTGCGAAGCGGTCATGCTCGAGAAGGAGGAGGCGGAACGCCAGAGAGTTCGCACCTCTCATCCCGGCCGCCGCGCTGGACCAGGTAGACACCATGGGCGCCGGGTGTCGCGAGATGACTCCCGGCCACCGTAGGCGTGGGTCTGTGGTCGGTGAGTTCGGGTGGCTCATCGTCCCTCTGTCTGCTTAGACGACAGACCCGTGTCGACGGCGCGCGTTGTTCCACGCGCTCCTCAAAGAGATGTCAGCAACCCCAGCGGGGCCCAGCAGGGCCAAGGCCTGCCGGGGCTGCGGGTTGTTCGAAAGAGATACCGCGGCCCTGGTACATAAAAGGCCTATGACGGAACACGACGGTTTTTAGTCAGTAAGAGTCTGACACTCCCTCACCGCTGCTAACCCACAGCGGGAGGGGTCATTTGATGATTTTTAACGTCGGAAAAAAAAAAAAAAAAAAAAAGGACATTGAAGTACTAAAACTACACTTTTGGTGTCTTTGTTGTGGATACAAATATTAGAGACTTGAAACAGCAAAAAGGAAAAGTTACCCAAAATGCTAACCAAAATCGATGTATCGTCCAATAAAATGACATCACAGTTCACAGTTACGGTTTGGCGAGTGACGTAACGCGACAAAACATGGCTCGTTTCAAATCCGTCTAGACGCGTGCATTTTAATTAATATAGTAAGTTCTTAACTGTCTTACATTCTTTATTGAATAGAATAGAACAAGTTATGTCGATGTTTGCGTAGCGATGCGACTGAATAAGGCGCTTACGTTATTTGAATGTTCATTGTGCTATACATCAAAAAATGTGCTTACTTTTTGCTAAAATTCATCTAGAAGCGGTGGTCGTGGTCGTATCATACTCTGGTTTAAGTAACAAGGTACATTATCACCGAAAATTAGAGTGTTCTCCCACTAATCAAACCGGTTTCGTGCCGCAATCATGACAATATAACAGCAACAAAAACACGAATCTCAGATTGATATCGCATCAAATTATAAGAAGAATGTATCCACTTAATACTTTCCAACGAAGTTTATTACGTAACTGAGTTACCGGGTAGCCACATGAAGACCAAAACAGCAAAAAAGACACTCAAAGGGTCTTTAGTAATATGGTTAAATCATTTGCGAACTGGCCGCTGCAAACGTGAGTGGCTTCCAAAATTACGTCCTCGAATTCAAAAACTCATAATGAATACGAAATGAACTCTGTTGTACGTTATTTTACGTGAGAATTTCAGTTATTTTCGACTGTTTGATCAATGTTGCTGATCGATCTTATTTCGGCAAAAGTACCAATAAATATTCAAGTGTTTCGAAGAAGTGCGTTGTTTGTTCTGGTTTCAGGAGTTCTATCAAACCTCCGTGTTTTTTATTCCTCAAAGAGATAGGCAGATGTTCATATCTTCTACACGAACTGCTATTTACTACGAATTGAAAACGTAAAGTAGAGAGCGCACGAAAAAATTCTGTTTGCGAACTTCGGTGTCCATACATCAGTATGTGTTCGTAATAAAATGCTAGTCCACCGGTTTTAGTTTAGCGGCCTTGTTTAATAGTGGTTTTAACAATTGACAGTCATAATAAAAACCACTGAAAACACAGACTTGTACCTCGTTTTTTGACCCAACAGCTTTTATTTTCCATGCAAATTAGATGCATCGGACGGAAAAGCCTGAAATCAAGCATGTTCATTCATGAGTCTCGAACGATCTGCTAAATGCCACTTAAATATTACAACGGGAATATATTTTTGTACAAAAACGATGGTCCGCCATTGTTACGCTATTTGTTACTCAGTTGAGTGGAAAACAGTCACGTTCAATGAGGTGTGCGGATTCCGGTACGTTCGGGAAATATCAAATAGTTTTCTTGACCTGCATGCTCTTCTTTGTTTGGAAGTAAATGCCCATATGAGGGACAAAAGGATGAAAACACGGATTTCCAGCCGTGTGATCCTTCAGTACACCAGAAGCCACCGCCCATCCTCCAAAAGTTTATGTTCTAAGATTCGCACTTCTAAAAAGTCTTACAATGCATTTTCGTGCTACGCTACAGCACTGAACAAACAGTGAGCAGTTTTAAAACAAAACACAAAGTAACAGAATGGCCAGATTTCTAGGAAGGCTGTCTAATTAAAATTGATGGTCCTATTTAACCGCGTCCTTGACCCGTTGGCGACGACTCGGCAACGACTACTCTTCTATATTTAGTCTACGCATAATAGGAGACAAAAAGACAATTCCCTAAGCACCGCTTGTTAGGCGAAACTTTTTCTGTCATTGGACAAATAGAGGTTATTTGTTCTGGATGGTTAGCTCTGACATCAAGTATGCATGACAATTATGTTGCTGTAGTATGGTTCATATAGTGTAGTAGGTTTTGTTTAATGGGCTATGTCAGATCGGAAAATGATAGGATGTGATAATATGCATCCCGTGGGCCAGTAGAGGACAGCAAAATATAAAAAAATGTTATTGGACGAAAATTGACATGATATAGATTTTCTAGGCTTAAGCAATTCATGTCTTTATGTAAAACAGGTATAATGAGATTTAGCATTCTAATCCTCATCCTCCGAGCCTTTTTCCCAATCCTGTTGGGGTCGGCTTCCAGTCTAACCGGATTCTAATCCGAAGAATAATAATTGTGGTACTGACAGGTTTTAAGACCTGCCCGACTGACTAAAAAGTAAACTTTCTCTCAGACTAGTTTTTGACTTATACTGCATATAAAATAGCAGTTTTATTTGTTTTTCTCTTTGCCAATGGGGATACAGCAGAAAAGGGTGAAAGTTTGCAAAAATGCAGCTAATTGAAAATAAGGATTACCATTTTATTTCGTTTCAGATGTAACTAATAGGTTACGAAGATCCAACTCCTGAAATTGAGTAAGGTACTATTATAATTCTAGCATCAGATATTCTATAGTTTGTAATAACTGAAGTTTCCTCAAAGGACAAATGGTCTTGTTACCAAATCTTCGTCTTCGCGATCGTTGTTTAACTCCTTGTCGGTTTAATGGAATACTAAACTTTCGATATAGCCATTCAGGCGTTTCACTCGACAACTTTAAATTGAATTTTAAGTATCGAATTTATACTTTCGAACAGGATATCCTTTCAATTACTTCTGGTCCGGAATGCCGGTGATGATTGGCGAAGTTTTGTTCAGGAGAATTTATTTAAGTTACTTAGTTTGTAGGGAAATGATTTAGGGGTTAGTTAAGGACTTTCAAAGATTTGTTGGTTTGCTTTGAATGTGGGTGTTTTATTTTACTTTGGGCATCACTGATTCAAATAATTTTTTCACAAATCTTTGGACTTTCAACTTGTGGCTATTGTGAAATGATCCTTCTACAATACTTTATGCTGTTATGTAAAATACTTTGGTGTTTTGCGTATTTGAAAACTTCATCAAACTCCGTTGCAAAACAATACTTTATAAACGTCAAAAAATTAAAAAAGGCGGCCCCCAAAACGCCCATCCTTCACCACTGTCTTTGTGTTTTTGCTGGGAAGAAGAAGTGGCTCAACAAACTCCCCATCCTGAAAAAGTTCCTCAACCTCAGAAGTTTTCTAAAACGCAACTTTCTCTCGCTGAAAGACCTGAATATTTTCTGTCACCCAGTTTGTCCCTCGTGATGTGACACGCACGCGGTGTATGTAAAGTATCGGCATTTGTTATAGAAATTCAAGCGTGTGTTGTACGTAAGTTTAACCGTTTATATATATATTCATTGTCCTGACACACAATCAGTGTTGATCTGCTGAACGCACGACTGCTAGTGTTGTGTGTTGAAGAATTAAAATGCGATCGGATGTATCGATAGTTTTTTCATGCCCTTACTGCTATTCAGTTGTTTTTTTAGTCGAGGGTTAAGTGTGATTTAGGAACGCCACTGGCAACTGGCAACGTCTATAATATATGTATGTTATCTTTGTTATTTGAGTTTACGTTATCATATTTTAAGAAAACCATAGTGTGAGCCTTTTCTATTCAAAAAGAATGCGCTATTTTAAGTAGTCACGCAAATAAATACACAAAGTCACTGTCGATACATATAAATCACATCACTAGTACATCTCCTCATAGTACACAATATGTGTGGCGAACCGTTATTTAGCATTTTGCATAAATATTACAGCGATTACATTGTTCTTAGGGCGGTAACTACCGGAACCGGTTCGCGATGCACTATGAAAGAGCCCGTATCAACTTTTCTTTTGAGTGCAGTAATTATTGCGACATTACTATTGTTTGTATTACGGTAGACTGTAATATTGTATGACATGGTATTGTGTCATTCGTCGAGTTGAAATCAGGGATGTCTTCCAAATCGATCTCGGTTTTTGGTTGAAAATGAATGAGATTTATTGTAAAATCTATTCTACCATTTATAAAGCTATCGTCAGTGTCAATACGTGTTTCAATATGCACATCAAATGTGATATCGTTTCCTTTTGTATATAGTTCCCCAGCTTCATGCAAAGCGTCTTGGAATCTTATTTGAATGTACACCATCTTCGCCTTTTGAATAAAAAGCTAATATTCTTCTGTTTTGTTTCAGGGGGCGGTCTGAACAGCGGCGTAGTCCTCCAGAGGTTTCCCGAGATCAATTGGGACGACACACCCTTTCACGACGGTATAGGATGGGTAAGTGCACAGGCTATGTTTTATTTACTAGCTGTGAATATGACGGTAGATGGAAACTACAGGGCTGCGGGATTGTTCGAAAGAGTTACCGCGGCCCTGGTATAAAGGGCTTAAGCACAGGAACATGATATGCTTTACTCAGTAAGAGTCTGACACTTGCTCACACTGCACCCACACCGGGAGGGGTCGTTTAATGATTTCCCATAAAAAAAAGAAAAGCTAAAGAAGTAATTGTAGGATGTGATGAATACAATAATGGACATGAATAGTGACTTTGTCATACCAAGATATCATTGAACGAACTGTTGAAAATTAGTTTAAGAAGATTGACAAGTTTTTGTTTTGTATTTCCTATTTAATTGAATTTCTGAGAATATCCTGCTTCCCTCTATTTGTATTAATAAATGTCAAAATTCTGTCTTGTCATGACAGATAAGCCTACTGTCCTATTTAATGAGCAATCGGAAGTAAATGTCACTCTTAATAAATCAGATACAAACTCCTAAAGTCCCAATTAATTAACATAATTAGACGCTGTTGCTTCAGTGAAGAAGTGTGAAATCAATTAGCGAACAAAGAAAGTAATTATAGCTTAGACATTGTGCTGTCACAGACTATACAATTAGCAGCCAATAACAGTGTTATGTGGGCCATTGATGGAGTTGACAAATGGGCTTGGTTCGGAAACCTATGAGAGTAATCAAGTCAGGATGTATGAATTGAAGAATATTCTGCTTTACATAGTTTGGTTGTTTATTCCTTTTTATGGGATATCATCAAATGACTCCTCCCCCTGTGGGTTAGCAGCGTGATAAAGATGGTTGGTTTCAAGTCCTGGGAAATATTACATTATTCAGTCAGTGAGATGACTCAGCAAGAATTGATATTCAACTCTTAGCAACAACGAGGAAGATAGCTATATGAAGGACAATGCAACTAGTTCGGCTATGATTTTTATCAAAGCATCATCATCATAGCACATGTAGCAGATAAATATTAGATTAGCAAATGATATAACTGCACTAAATAAGACAAAGGTTGTCTGACAGTTATCATCAGAGATAAGACAGCCTTGTATCCAAATAGCGTAATAGGTTTTTATCAATTTTTTATCTAATCTACATTTACGTTACTCTTGCTTACGTACATATACGCATGCTGTTTTCTCACGATTCGTACGCAAAAACTGTAGTAGGTACTACGTACTATAATCCTGAGATGGATGATGCTTTTTTGTTTTATTTACCTTCATACATGTTACGGTCATGCTTGCGTGGTGTTGTAAGTACAAAGTAGTGATCCTGCTCAAAGGCTTCATCAAAATTATCTAAACTTTTATAGAATCATTAATCATCTTCATCATGACCGATATGGTCAGTGTACATGTTCATCAAAGATGTTTCAATAGCACTTGTCTGATGATCATGTTGTTTGAATATTGTCTATTATGAATACACAGATCTTTTCCAACTATTCAGTCTGCCACCTCTATTTACTTTAACATATGGTGGTGGTAAATCTCAATTCTATATCATTGGGTGTCCCGGGAAATAAATACATAGTAAAAATCTAGATCCATTTCAAAAATTGACGAAATTACGAAAGTTCGAAGTTTCATAACGAACCTATATCACACACATAATCACGACTCGGCTTTCAACAATCATGGCGTCTTGTCAACACGAGATGAATTATTCAGCATTTGTCCAGATTCTTCACGAGATGTTGTCTGCATTTTTCACATAGACAGCTGTTAACTGACCATGTCTGTTCTCTTAAAGACCCATTTGTCTTGTTACGAGAATGAATTTTTGTAGATTTTTATCTTGTACGCTGGATATTTAGTGGGTTTTGCTAGACCTTATTTTTTTAATTAATCTCCATTCTCCAAACTTATTTATTTATTACTTTATGTACAAAAACACGTGGGACGTGGTTTCCAAAGATATGAAGGAGTGCCAGGTGACCGAGAACGATGTCGTAGATAGAGCGAAGTGGAGAAGACAAATTAGGAAAGCTGACCCCACCACCATGTGGGATAAATAGCTGGAAAGAGAGAGACTTTATGTACAAAAAAACTGGTACATTGACGGACTTAATGCCACAATGCATTCTCTACCAGTCAACCAACTGGATAAAGGAAGATTACAAATGGGTACAAAAAAGTAGATTAAAAAAATAGGAAGATAAATAATGATATGTTAATATCAATAAATAATGATATGTTATTATCTACTTTATCGCAATTAGACAATATTTGTAAAAAAAGACTCAAGAATAAAATATAAAGGTCAAAATGCATGTCAAAGAAGATTACAACGTGCTATTTATAAACGACGCACCTGTATTCAATATAAATACTTAACGTTATCATCACGTAGCAATAACTGTCAAGGACGATTTCAATACTGACCGCGAGACACTCGAGATTAGCGCTATAGAAACAATACGCTTCCTTGTCAACCCAGATGATACTTGTAACGTCCATTGTTTGAATATAATAGATGAAACTAATAATGGTAACCTTAAAGTTAAAGAAATTCTAGTTGTTTTAGATGGTAAGGTTTGAAATAATGTTACAATAAGTATAAGGGATTTAGGAAGAACGTGGTATTAGATATGGAGGCGTCATTATTAATTCCCACTCAAAAAAAATAACGATGAACCATTTCCATTTAGGACCAATAACCACGATAAATGTAATAACAGAGTAACCATATTCACAGAAAGGTCCAAAGAAGCAGTTACTAAGTAGTCAATTGTTAAGACCCTTTACGAAGAAAATACCCTTTTCGCCAATAACGCATTTATTGGGGGCAGTCCTAGTTGCAAAACCGAGTGGGAAGTAAAAATGTTTTCGGACTTTTGCGAAAGGGAATTTCGGAAAGGTTCAATAGAAGAAAAGTAAAAGGTTTTTCCAGTTATAAGACGATTTATTGAAAGAGAAATACTTTTCGGAGACGAAAACTTCGAATCGTTTCCGCAAATAAAGTATTGAGCATTTCCTTGCTTTTATGTTGTCCTTAATTGATCTAGGTTTTCGATTCAGTTCTATCGTCGATAAATATTCAGTGACATGAAATTCATAGAAGCCATTCAATTCTTAATACCCTTACCCCATTCATTAAACATCGGCGCCTGGAATCGATTACAATGAACTATGAAGGCACGTCTGCATGATCAGTTTCAAGAAATAAACGTCCCGACAATAACTTTGAAACAAATGCTTTGGAAAGACCAAAGTTCAGGGGGTCTACTCTAATTCACCGAAAAACGAAGTTTCGTACGAAATTTCGCGAACTTCTTACCACGGTTCCATTTCGTTCCGAAATTTCGTACGAACGAAGATTGTTTGACGTTTATTGTCTATAAACCTACTCTAATTCGAAATGCTACGAACGAATATTTGAGTTTGACAGACGAAACTTCGGAATTTTAACCTCAAATTCAACGAAACCAAAATAGTTATCGTTTGATTTTCGTGTTACTTTTCGTTTTGTGAATTTTGTGTGAAAATTATTGGCAAAGGCTACAATAATGCTTTTAATCAAAGCAGCTTTACGTGAAGATCGTGTAGAGCGAAGAAGGAACCGGCAGTGCTTGCGCAATCAATTAAATATAAGCGAAATTTCCGACGTAGAGTTTGTAGGAAATCACAGACTCAGTCAGCAATTTTTCGAAGGGTTGTGCCAGGAATTCGTGCCTTTATTACCTCCAAACAATGCATATTGCAATTGCTAGACCTTCTGGAATCGAAAATATTTCCATTCTCTTAACACCCTAGTTGTAAGTATAAGAACTAAACATTAATGATTTAATTGAGGCATTGACTGTTGTTTATTATGATGCTGATCAATCTTTTATTATTTTCCAGATATTTTCCTTTATATGTGATAGTGATTACTATATAACAAATGTGGATGTAACATTTGGTGGAGCAACACACATGATGCTTATATTTGGAGAGAGTGTGATATTAGAAGCCACTTGGAGGGTCTCCAGAATGAAACAGTTTATCTGTTAGGTATGTTTGACTTTATTGAATTTTGAATATATTTGTACAAGTTGGGACAAAAGCGGTACCCCAAACTTTCACATTTATATTATTAATATTGTTTAGTAGTGTTATTCACATATTTTCATATACATGTATATTTTAGGTGACTCTGGGTATGCTCTAAGGGAGCATATGATGACACTTATAGATAAAGCTGTTGAAGATTCTCTTGAAGGCAGATACAACTTTGCAGAGCTTTGTTAGTGCACATTTTAGAAAGGAATAGGTAGGACAAAGTTCTACTCAAGCACATCATAACATGCTCCAGAAAAACTGTATGTTTATTGATTTTAAGATTTCCTTTAGAGTTTAATAAAATAATAAATTATATACTTAAAGTTTTATTTAATATTACCCTGTTTAAACATTACAAATTAATAACAAAAAAATATTAAACACAATTAATAACTAACAAAACACTAACAAAATCTTAATTTCTATCCACATATTCCTTTATTGTGTTATGCAGCTGCAACAGGGTAGAACTGATGCCTGCCAATTCGCCCCTTGATGCCTGCAAGCTCTGCGTTTTGCACCATCTCTCTCTGTGCGCGCTCCTGTTCATATTGATACAATCTGCTTCTTATACCTGTGCTGGCAGATTGTCTCCTTGTAGAGTGTGTATGTCGAGAGGCTGCAAAACAACATTCCAATTTTAGTCAATAGCTCAGAACAACAGCGTAAACAAAAAATGGCTAAGACACTTGAATGGGTTAAGTAACAACAAAAAGTTCTCAACTCAACACTTGACCCATTTAATACCATATGCAAACATAATAAAAAAGATGCAATCATTATTCAATAGTATAAAGTTAATCTGTATTCTTTATGAAGAGTATTTCTTATAAATACACTCAAAAAAATGTTATCTATATTATTTACAATAGCATTACTCAGTATACCACAGTAAAATACTTACAAGGTGTGAAAGTCAGACATTCTAGTGTCAATGGTGGTGGTACATAGGCAGCTATTACAGCTGGACTCTCAGGTTATCTTTCTGGCTGGGTTCAACTATTCAATCTACCGCGAGCTAAATCTCTATGTTCGTCCAGGAAATTGAGAACGGTTTCAATTTGTTGAGGAGTTGCCGAACCCCGTATATGGAGCCATTTTAAACTGAAAATATAAATGATTAGTATTAGAAAAGGCAATGGTGTTAGAGCGAAACCAAATATTGCATTTGAATAATATGATATCTACTCACGAAGTTTTTTAATCCAAAACAAAACTTGTTGCGAACCAAAATACAGCAGACGTACGTAGAAGTCGAACTGTAGTAAAGTACGACATAATACTTCCTTAGGGAACTCGTACCTTGGTATAAAAGCACTTGGAAACAAGATTTATTTAATACGACACTTGAGAAACACACTTCAGAAAACTTATCAAAGTATTCAAACAAAAAATCTTAAGTCGACATGTTATGATTAGATTGTATTATGTAGCTATTTTTGGTTGTCAGACGTGATTACCCATTTTTGGCATGAAATAGTACTCTTCAAATTAGTTGGTTAGCAATGACTGTCAAAGGGTTTTTTATAGTGTCGAGTCGAAAGTAGTTGAAAATATATTTTTTGCCTGAAAGTTTAGATTGTTTGCATGAATATTACAAGAAATATGCAATGAATCACATTTATAATGTTACATGAATAAGTAAAGCTGAAAAGTTTAATAATTTCAAGTTAAAGTAAAAACCGTAACTTAATTTAGTCGACATCATAAAAGCCCCACACAATATTATAGATTCCATTCGTTCACGAAAATTGTCTATGGTTCCGAACTTCGTATGCGCATCCGAAAATGAAATAGAGTAGGGTCACTAACGAAACTTCGTTTGAATTTCGTTCGATATCGAAGTTTCGTTTCGTTGAATTAGAGTAGACCCCCTGTTCAGTAATTGAAACTGGGGATTCTCCACTTCGATTGAATAGCGTTGAGCCTAAAATAAATAGAGGCCTTCGTAACAAAGCCCCAGGGAATTTCTAAGACTAGAATCGAATCGATGGCTTGTTCTGCAGTGTTTTCAGACGATTCATGATTTACGAATGTAGAAGGATCCTTACTATTGAAGATTTTTTTAGAACCAACTGATACTATGATCATTGATGATTGAGTTTATTGTAGGTATATAGGATGTTATCTACTTAATAAGCAAAAAAAGTTAAGTTTGTAATTTTAGATGGTTAATGAAGATAGTATGTGAAGCATATTATGCAAAAAAAGCATGTAAATGATTACTTCGATATAAGAACGACTTAACAATGTTCATCGACCTCATAAATGTTTATAGTCTGATTACATCATGTAATTAAGCGTAAGCTATTCAACAACTGGACCCTGCGTATTTTTTCCCTTTTATATCCAGCTAGTTTTGAAATATATACCTTGAGTATGTGGTATTACAGCTTGGTTTACTTTATCAGCTATATTTTTCTGCTACAGTTCTGCCAGCCGCAAGGATGGGCGCTCTCAACAGAGCGTACCGAACCCCGGTTCTACGTGTCTGTACTAACGGACGTAGACGCAAACCGCCATTATTGCGCCTGCCTGTGCTTCAACGAGACCGTCGCCATCACGCCCACCAAGCCTGCAGACGAGGTTTGTAATCCTTAAGATGATGCACGTATCATTTTTGAGTTCGCAGAAATATCCACTAAGGCATCAAGAGTTAGGGAGTCTAGCCATGCAATTAGCAAATTAGGCAATCAGCTACACACAATTTTACGACCTAAGTAATTTTAGGGACAACTGACAAAATCTGGGCTTACCAAAATACTTGTATGAATAAAAATTTTAATACGGGTCACAGCGATGACCAGATCTGAGATCCGTATGAAGATTTAATAAACCAGGGACTAGGGACTTTCTATAATAAAATTGACAATGACCCAATCTGAGCCCACATTAATCGGGCTATCTGGCTGGCCGGCTGACATTGGTTCACGCCAACGCTGGCAGTTTCCGTTCTGATATTGTTTCATGTAACTATCAACTACGGGAAACATTAAACATATGATGCCCTCAGCGAGTGTTACTAAAATACCAACTTGTAGTATGGACATGTTGTTGCAAGCCATTTCTGCTTCACTAGGGCTTTCACCTTTTGTACAGTCTCTTTAAGGTCTTTTGATATCTCGGTGGATGCTTTCCAGGTTTCTAAGGACCTATCAGTTTCGTTTTCTCTGTCAATAAACTTCTTTCGTCATTATCAAATAAGAATTTGTCAAACATTATTCCTATATCATTGTAGCCTATAAAACTTAAAGTACATACAAATGCATCTAAGCCCATATTCTTGGAACAATCGGCCCACAGCCACATCACGACTGAACTCGAAGGAATGCAACAGCTATGTCGGCGGTATACTAAGGCATGCAGACCATTGCAGTATATTAGCTGATCGGATAGGATAGGTCGGAGCATAATATTATCTAATAGCTTAGTATCTTATCATAAATTCGTTGATAGGTAGCATGTGATGAATGTACTGATAAAAATATAATTAGAGACAAGTATGATTGGATAATTTAGATAGCAACATATAAATCAAGAAGTGATAAGTGAAAGTGGATTCGATACATACTGTGCTTGCGTCTAATCTAAAGAGAGGAAGAAGTTAATTGAAAAGTAAAATTACTAAATGTTAAACATACTGCCAGCCCCAAACAAAATATTAAGCTAATTTAAACATAATAAACGAGATCATTGTACACTAACCAAATAAATTGACTCGATATGAGATGATACTGTTATGACCAAAAATGTGAACATAATACTTTCACGCCAGAAAAATGTAATCCACAACCTTGTCAAATATTTGGGTAAATGTACTCCCATTAATTAACAAGCCTATCATATTCCGCCTGGGTGACCCCATACAAGGTGGCAATGGGTCACAAAGGGTTAATCCCTTGATTCGGCTACCCTCCTAAAATGTATTATTAACGACCATTTTGAGGGTAGGTGCTAATAAGCGTATGTTATCTATGAAATATGATAGAGCTGCAGGTTCTGTTAATATTTTTGCTGTATGTGAGATATGCCAAAAGGAATTCGCAGAGGAAATGAAAATAGGGTTTGTTTAATAGACGATAGACAGTTGGATGTTGTTAACAAAAGTGGTGAAAATGCCAAAAATAACTTTACGGGAACCATTGAAAGTTAAGCCAGATTTGTCGAAAATGACAAAAATGCTGGAGATGAATGAAAGCTAAAGGCATATAAAACAATGTGTTCGCTTAATGAAGAAAAGGAAAGACCAAATGTCGTAATAAAATAATTACTCTTTAACGGACTTATTCCTGAAATGTTTATACGTGTGTGATCGACGAGTGCATTCGCCATAGCTTTGCTTTCTTTGAATGTGGTCTTAGTTTATTTTTATGGTCCGTTTCCGGCGTTTGTTACGTTCCGTTTGAAGCAGTAATTTATACAGTGACAGCTTAACTGCTTTGTGTGGTAATAATTACTGTTTTATGTAGTGCATTGGTGTACTTGGAGGTCGAGACTGGTCCTATTAGTGATCACTTTTGGGCTTATTAGTTTAACGCTAAGTGTTTCTGTCATGGCTTGAACCACGAAACGAATTTCTTAGATTTTGATATTACCTAATTCTGCAGAAATATCAAAATGGTGATTAATATATTGAATACAATTTATTGGAACCCCTGATTTGGTGTCCATGTCCATTGTCCATACAGTTTAGTTCTTCGACCACGGAATAATAGGGCTTTACCCCTGGTTTCGTAATAAACAGACCAAAGATCACTTCTCCAATTGAACAGAACAAATGAAAATAGTCCTAGATTGTTATGAAAACCATCTTCTTGTAGGTAGAAAAGCTTAGCTTATACTATGAAGTCTGATGTCAACGGTATAAGATTACCTTTGACGCGCTGCGGTTAACCGAACACTGCCTTTGAGGACGTGTTTATGCTTTTTGCCCGAGCATTACATAGTTATTGTTAGATAATAGGAAATACGAGCAAAAAGTAAGAGTACAATTTCTTTATCCTACTAAACGCGAAAGTTTGTATATGGATATAAGTGCCTCTCTCACGCAAAAACTGCTGAATTAATGCTTGGCAGTAATATAGCTTACACATCAGAGAAGAGGTAAACCACATCTGACAGGTAGAGACAGTATAAGAGTCACGGAATGCTAATGTTGCTAAATGCTCATTATTGTAAGACACATTTTTTTTTTATCTAATATTTTCGAAAGGATTTTTGCTTTCAAAAATTACCCTTATAAATTATTTCTTCTTTTAATTTTGTCTCCCAGTATCATCCGACTTCGATCATCATTTGGCGTAGGTCGTTAAGGTTTGCCAACGATATTAGAATAGATTGCATTTACATAAACTAATTTATTATTGTGCAACGATTTATATGTCCTAGAGGCGAATGATTTAGAAGGCATAACGTTGAACGTTTTAACCTCAATAGTATTGCTTCGGTAAATAGACAGGTGTATAATATTGTTCCAATTCTAGGCTTTGGGTTGGGCTTAGTTCACTTGTAAGCTATATTCGAGTTATCCATTAATGTTTTTAAATGAATTTTAGATTTAAACTCCTAGAACAGGTTCTGAAAGTAGGGTTTGCTCAATAAGTTGAAATGTGTGAGAATATTTGCAAGACTAGTTGCCAGTTCCTGCGAAAATAGTAATTGAAGTTGCTTAATTGCATTTGAAACAGCGAACTGCTTTCGAGAATAACTAACTGAAGTTGACTGAAACTGAAGAACTTTTTTAATCTATTGTCACGTATTCTTATAAGCAAGGGTAAATGGTAATTGCCATTTCGTCAACTCAGGGAAAAAATATTCAACTTACTAAAATGAATCTTCTGTACATAAACATATCTTGTCCGACTTTAAGTAACGACTTACGCAATCTCAAAAAATCGTCATACAGCACAAAACAACATGCCAATAATCTTCCTTATAATGATAACGACCCTAATTGCTTCTCAGATTCATTTGTTGCAATACCGACCTTCAGTTTCTTGAAATAAAGACCAAAATTAGACATGGGATGGCTAATGACGGCTGTGGAACCCATTCTCGTCATGGCAGGCAATCTCTGGCAAATGGGCTTCGTGGTGAGTCATATTTTGTGTCTAGGAACCTGTCTTGTGGTTGATAAAAGTTTCTCCAAAGGGTGGCTTTGGGTGACTATGGCTTAGCTTGAAAGGGTATGCGACAAGGAATTTGTCGGGTCATGATCACGTTATAAAATAGCTAAAGGTTTATGTCTATCTCGATAATGATCAGTTCTATGTATATTGTCCTAACGATAAGTTGAATATTAGTACAATGGTATGTAAACTATAACAACTACAACTACAACTACTATAATTATAAGCACTGGTACTCAGCTACATCCGGTTAGACTGGAAGCCGACCCCAACATAGTTGGGAAAAAGGCTCGGAGGATGGATGGTATGTAAACTATAAACATAAGATACCTTATTACCGGGTTCCATTTATCTACCCATGTGTTCCAACAATACAAGGACCTACAGTACCTACATATCGTTCCGGAGCTCAGTGACGCTCCAGTGATATTGTCAAGGTTGATAGATAACCTAAATACAATACAATTGTGACAGACAGAATAAACTTCAATACGAAGAATTTTTCATTTTTGGGCAAAAAGGAGTCAAAAAAAAATGAATGCTTGTGTCGTTTCTGCCAGTTTTATGTCGCCCAAAATCTTTGCGACAGTTTAGATTTTGCTCACGTATTCTCTTATGAAAATATAGCGATGTTATGGAGTCGTAAAACTAAGGAATTGTCACAGATATGAGAAACCTAAATCCTTCTTTAACTAAACAGTACTTTTTTTGCTGTGGCAGACAGAAAAGTTATGGGTCTTACTGGCATATGTCACAGAATGGTCTGAGGAGTTGTCATACATATGTACGTTGAATAAAGGTTTTAGTTATGTTGAATTTTAAATGAAGGAATACTTTAATCTTTGTGCCAGAACTCCTATTGATCCAGAATGCGTACTGTCATTATGATTTCACAGAAAAACCAAATATCGGACACGATTCTTTGTCATGATGTCATCCGTATATTTCTTTGCCAGCGAGTAATATTGTCTTGCGTATTCCTGCTTATTCAAAATGTCACATTGTCGTGACTGAACTCCATTTCTTTTCGAAGAATATGCCCCTGTTCTTACAAATAGCCCTCGAGTCATTAGTGTGGGCAGAATGCGTTTGCTCATGAATGAATAAATATTTATTATTGCAATTTAATACGATCGAGTGTTTGCTAAGTGGTCATAAGTTTTGCCAGACGCGTAGCTGGATTTGAAATGAGTTGTGATCCGACCACTTAAGTATTCAGTAGTTTTGACACCTGTTAACTCATTGCGTATGGCAAATCAAATCATATGCTTTTGTTAATATAATCATTTTATGTTACATAAACAACTTTTGGGTACCTTCAAATACAATTTCAGCAGTTCTATTAGTCGTAAAATCCAATCTCCCTTGGTGTGCAAAGTACAAAATCGTGAATTTACTTTTGTAACTCGATCTGTTTTGCCCTAACAAGTTTTCTCTTCACCTGTCAATGCAGGTAACAAAACTTGACAACACAATATGGATTAATATTGTACATTACAGACAGGTGTTACAGGTAGTCAACAAACGAAACTGTTGCTTACACGATGGTGGTATATTGAAATTTGATCATTCATATACCTCTAATATCCCAAACAAAACATAAACTTGATAATACATAAACTTATGTGCATAACACGATAATACATAAATTGATCATGCCCAAAAAGCTAGCGACATAAGGTACAGGCCAGAATCCCACTAAGGAAGAATTGAATGTCACACTCAAAACACTAAAACCTGATAACTAAAAGAGATAGCATCCTCTAGAGACTGAAATGCACTGAAACTCGCTGAAACAACTTCTAAAATAAATAACAACACTTCGCAAGGTGTAAAGCCAAGATAAACTTGTTTGGCTACCAAAGTTTGGTCGACTCAGTTCAAGCGATGGGATTTAGAAATATATTCAAAGCAAGGCAAAGTTTGTGTGGTTGGAAAACTGTCTTTAGGGTCGACGGAAGGAAAATAAGTGAATGGGGGTTTTGTTTTGGGTGGTTTGTAGTTTATATCGAAGTTTGATTTGATTTTTTAGGTATATGTTTGAATCAGGAAGTTGCGGGAGTATAACTATGCTACTAATTTTGTAAAAAAAATAAACTCGATTTTTTTTCGTTATCTACACAATACTTAACATGTCAAATAGTACCTAATATTTTGTATCCTAAATTCATTCATAGCTTTATCTTCATCACCAGTATTCATTACCATTTAAGAAATATTGACCTGTCTAACAAAGACTTCACAAGATAGTAATTCCTCTTTCATATATTAGGAGTATATTCTCCCCTGTTCCCAGTACCGACCGCCCCTGATCATAAAAATGACCTATAAATAATACGACGCTGCGGAAACCATTCTCTGGTCCAGGGTTATTAATAACTGCTGAAATTATTCGACTATGAAGGTTAGAATGGGTTGAAAAGGGTTTTGTACGCGTGATGAAGTGGCAAGCGTTCTTGATGAAATGAAAAATGTACTTTTTATCGATGATGGTGTATTGAATTTGATTAGGAGATGCCGTGAGTCAGATATTTGGTAAGCTCCTTAAAAAATGTTGATTGTTTTAATCCTTGATAGTGATAATAATCACTATTGCTATGTTTCTATACGGAAATATGTTTATGTACGAGTATGGATATTGCTGCATATAAAAACGTCATTGTCATGATGCTTTTACCCAGCTTTCTCCAAAAGAACTTAACAGACTTTATTGCCATGAATTTGAATAAAAAATGTATCAAATCACGTAGTATTCAAGATAGTGATCAACTTCCGACGAGTGTATACTGCGTTGCACCTCACTATTTCAGACTTGAACAAAAAATAAAAATGTAATAAAAACAGAAGTTCTACTCCACATGAATCATGAATCCGCAATTACATTGATTATACGCACACAATCTAAGCTGTCCATTTGCATTATTGAAACAGTCCCTTCTAAAATATTTGAATCAGGGAGATGTTTGTCAGTTTGCAAAATAAAATTCACGGTTGAACAAACATGAATAGGCATTTCAGAAAGTTGTACACAAGTAAGATTCTATAAAACTGCCATCCAGCAACCTCTAAGATCTAGCTTACCTATCAAGCGGCCTTTAATTTAGAACTGGTACAAGTGAACCTATTGACCCACCTGCATCGTGTTACAACAGACCACTCGAGCCCAAGTTTCTTATTACCGGTCACGCACGCATGCATATGCAGGGGACGTTGGAGTTTTTACCTACTGCCGCGAAAGGGCGGAAGGGCATTATCAAGTGAAGCAGGTGCGTGTGCTATTTGTTAGGGGGAACACTTTAACTTTGGTGTGTTGTTTGTACACAACTGTTATATTTTATTTAGGAACTATGTTTAGGAATTGGCCTGAAGATATTTTCTCTGGAACATTACGGCAAAGTTGAGGTTTTGCGAAAATACTTTTATGTAACTTTGTTTAACCTAACTTAGTTAATCCTTTATTTCAGCTTTATGCTGTGAACACTTGGTATAATTCTCATTGTCACAGTCTTCTTACGGAGACCATGACCACAGTTTGAATGCACACTAATGAAGATACTCAAGTTGTAAACGTTAAAAGTGATGATGGCGAGGCATTTGTAAGAGAAATTCTACTTCCTTGCAATAAAATTTATGTAGCTCATGATTACTGCGAACATAAACGGCTAATAGCAGGAAAGGGTAATAAACGATAAAAGTCGAGGAAGAGATAAACTTGGGAATATTGAGGAAAGTAACATATAATATGGTGCTTGACCAGCAAAAATATAACTGTGGATGTTTTTGGGAAAATGAAGTACTTACTAACCTTAGCTTACTGAAGAACATCAAATGAAGAAAAAAAAACCGTTTGATCCTAGAATAGAATTACTCTAACCAAGTCCGTCAGTCGCTTTTGTAACTGCTAGATCTGAATCAATTTAGTTTTCTTTAATTTGTATTTGTAGTAACGAAATGCGTAATTCCTTTTTTGCCTTTATGGTGTTGGCAGAGATCCAACTGGTACAAGTCTAAGCGATCTGGGTGATGAGTGATTTCCAAATGGGTGTCGATATAATCTGAGTGAATTTATCATCGGGGTAATTCTTGTACATTTAATGTTTTGTTTATTATGCAAGCATTGAAAGTGATCGCTGATCAACCTTATGAGCATGGCGAAATCCAGTTGTTCATGTAGAGAAAAATATGAAGACTCTCTTCTCGTTAACTCTATGCAATTTTCGTCATTTCAAAGTAGTGACGTTTATTTACATTATAGAATCCTGTCTGACTTAAGCTATTTTGTACTACCAGTAAAAGAAGAAGTGGTTTAGCTTTAATCACATTCACTTAATGAAATTCCCCCATCCTTAAAACATCAGACTAGGTCACTGAATCCTACTATAGTTGTTGTTTCTACAATACTATGTACACACGCAACTGCCGGAGATACGCGTCGTTCCCCACAGACATCAATTTACATAAACGTACTGATCAAATGCACGATGTAAATCAATAGCGAATTGTCAAGTTTACATTGTCAGTATTGGATTAAGATGGACAGTTTTAAGACGGACTGTCTGGAGATAGAGAGGAAGTTTAGTCAGACTGCAGGACGCCCATATTTCTCTGCATCTCAGTATGATACTGAATGGTACAATGCTTGATCTTCCAGTGTCAGGCCCGTAGAATTATGATTTGATATTTTTAGCACATCGTCATCATCAGCTTTTTTATCGCTGCTGCTGCACTACTGAGCACAGGCCTCCTCTCACACAGAGAAAGAGGGATTTAGCTCCTACTAGCTAGTTATTCCAAATGAAGAAACCTTTTATGCATACTGTTTTAGCGATGCAATATTTTGTTCATGAATTTTAATGTCTTCTGTTCAATCTCAATTGAATATGCCAGAAGATGCCAGTATAATTATAACGCTCCTACACTTTTCATCTTCACCATTCTCCCCTTCAGAACCTATTGTTGTGTAAACGCCTCTGGTGTTCATCTGTCAGGAGTTATGAAGGGCCCTTGTCGTCTAATGGATCGCCTGGCAAATATTTATGGTGTTCACAAGTATACCCCATGAATCTTGGCTCAGCAAACAGCTTTTGAATGCAAAAACAAAAGGGAGTGCTATGAATTTTAGCAGAATAGATCTTGCATTCGTTAAAGACGGAAGAAACTTTGATGGGTCCCCAGTTTTTTTTTTGTTTTGTTGTTATTTTTTGTATTGTGTGTTTTCCTTATCTATTTTGCTTTGGTTGGTGGGCATAAAGGTCACTTCCAACTTTAACTATTTAAGTGATTTGATAAGGGAATCTTTACTATTTTTGGAAGACATTAAGATAAGAAATATCAGAAGAATTAATTTCGACGAATATAATAGATGTAGCTTTAACTACATTTAAAAGACTAACCATCAGTTGCAGGAAGACCTATTGAAGTTAAAGCATCTTTAAATCTATTGCTGACTCTTTCTTTGTCAACAAGATAATATTAGCAATAGATTTCATGAAGCTTTAATTTTAATGTACCTTTTTGCAAGTAACGGCAAAATAATATATCTTTAGTACAGTGTAAGTGTAAATAGATGGTAAACAACTTGTCTCTCATCCACATCCGTACACAGCTGTGTATCATTTGAGCACATGTGACCACTTCTGTTCGAGAAAGTAGTAAGCGCTTATCGGTATCGACTTTGCAATGAGGTTATTGTGTAATTGATATGCTGTTGTTTTTCATTAAAATTATGGTAAACTAGCTTTCCGCCCGCGGTTTCACCCGCGTCCCGAGATAACTGCTTCCCGTAGCCGGATGGTGACAAAAAATATCCTATGTCCTTCTCCTGGCTCTAAACTACCTCCCTGCCAATTTTCAGCTAAATCGGTTCAGCCTTTCTTGAATTATAAGCGGAGTAACTAACACGACTTTCTTTTATATATATAGATTTCTTGCACTACAAAATTCAATGGCGGACTTAACACCTTAGGCGTTCTCTACCAGTCTACTTTTGGGTGGTGGCGAGAAAGCATCAATGAAAAATCTTTTTTTTTGCCACGATGACGTCGAATTAAGATTTGATTATTACCTATTTATTTTTTTGACAAAAATGTCGTCGAATGTTATACTAACAGGTCCAGATTTTTTTCATCCAACTATGTGCTCCCTTTATTTATCACAAATCAATACTTACCTACACGGTAATTTAGCTATTATGATTTATTAATTTATCGTAACAGCTTTTACGCCTCTCTTCTGGCGAGGGTGCGACAAGTGTGCGTAGTTCGGCATCGGGTCAACGACTTTGCGTCTAAAGCTCGCTACACACGTAACGATCTGTCGTGGTCGTTGCGAAATAATCCGCGTAGATTTATCCCGGATGTTTGAATGAAAAATTGAATAGTAGTGGTGTTTGTTTGGTAGGTTATTATATAGGTAGCTGTGGAGCGTCATCAAACGTCGATGATCAAACTAAAAGGAGTTTTGGGGACAAGTTTTGATTTAATGCCGATTTTTCGATAGCCAGATAACTTTTATCTGAAGAATGTGTTTGACGTTTTTACAGCTTTTGTATAAGAAAATATGTCAAACCTCTAAATATTCCTCAGATTGAACTCATGGTTCAAAAATCAGCCCTTAAATTAAGATCATCATAACAAGCTACTAAATTTTTGCCTTCTGGATGACGCTGCAATCTTGAGATATCGCAGTGAAATATCGTTACATGTGTAGAGGGTACTAAGACGGAATAGTTCGACATATATGCGGAGTATAATATCTGTTATGTGATGGATGCGGTATTTAGGTCGCGTATTGTGTTGCTCATGTGGAAGAAATTGTAGACATACATCCGTAGCATCAGTTAATAATGGTGAATGAGTCTTATGTCTACAATAATAATATCTCTTAAGATAGGAAAGTACCTATAACTGATTTATCATCGTCCTTCTGCCCTTCTCCTAATGTTGTTTGAGGTCAGCGCAGCATGTTTTTTTCTTCCATATTCTCTATCTGAAAGGACAATAGTGTTGTTAATTTTTTCAAGTTCTTATACAGGTTTGTAACAAGTAAAATATATCCGCTATACAGGAAACTCGCATCAATACGCGTAACCTATACTAAGCACAGCTATTACTTTTTACACTCTACGCGAGCACAGTTGTAATACCCACTCCAGCAATTATATCATGTTCTCTTGACTCTCGGTTTTTATGCGTAGATTTAATTGACGATGGCTGTGAGGCCCCGATGCTGACTCTAAGAATTTAATTGATGGATATAATAAGTACTTTAGAACGTTTTTTCTTTTCGTTCAAGTGGCTATGGGAACTAATTACGTTCAAGATGTTTGGGGTACCAAAGAAGAGATTTTTTTGAGGGATTGATAATTATTAGAAGATGCAGCTTTATAACCTACATCAATAAAACTTTTAAGTGTGACACCCTTCGCACAGGAACCTTGTTTTTTGTAGTCGGTGAAAAATAATCAATAAATAAATACGAAAGAAAAAATATACACAGCCAAGCAGTGATTGACTTAACGTTTATTTTATCACATATAAATCAAGCAGCATCCACTAGCGAGCATAAATTTGACGTACACTGGTGTTCATATAAAACGAAACACTTAAGCACAGATGTGCATATTTACACGTGGTACATAGCTTTCAGGCAACAGGGGAGTTGTTTCGCGATCGAAATTGTTTGCGAAAGTATTTAAATTGTTCGCCTGGATACTGGATTATTCCAGGTGTTAAGAATTATGGGTATACATTATTCATTGCTGGTCTGTTTTTTTTGCACGTAGGTGTATGGATGAGAATTAGAAATATGGTAACGTTCTGGTGTTTTAGATTCATCATATTACTTTCTATAATGGTTCTTACCAAACAGATGGACATGTGTTGCTGGGGAGTGAGATAATACATAGGAAATGGAGAAGGGTGGTCGTTTTGAGGGCTGTCTCTATATATTTTTGTTGACCTACAAAAAGTACAGATTTTCAGCCTTATTGTCGAGTTACATTCTAGGTTCATTACAAAAAATATCTTAGTTTGTTACTAAGATATTTTTTGTGTATTTTTTTTTATTGTCGTACGACCGCCATTTAATTAAACGTTCGCTCGTTATTTGTGTGTCACAAGCACAATGGTAGGTATTAAAAATAATTGGGTCGCCCAGTCGCAAGCCCAGTGGAGCTAGACTTGACGTAAAAATGTACATTGTTCTGCAAAAGTTATGTATTTAGCAGCATTTGAATTCTAAGACATTTATCGATAGGCTAGTTTTAGTGCTTGGATAGTGTTAAATACATTACATTCGAATAGTAAAGTTACAGTAATGAAGTGTAGGAGAACTTGGCAAAGAAATTCCTGAGGCTAAAATATTACACCACTAGCTTCTGCCAGCGGTTTCACCCGCATCCCGTGGGAACTACTTCCCGTACCGGGATAAAAAGTAGCCTATAGCCTTCCTCGATAAATGGGCTATCTAACACTGAAAGAAATTTTCAAATCGGACCAGTAGTTCCTGAGATTAGCGCGTTCAAACAAACAAACAAACAAACTCTTCAGCTTTATAATATTAGTATAGATGTGTAAGGCTTAACTCCCTATGTTCGTTATTTGTCTGTCAAAGCATAATGGTAGGTATTAAAAATAATTGGGTCGCCCAGTCGCTAGCCCAGTGGAGCTAGACTAGACGTAAAAATGTTTATTGTTCTATAAGAGCTGACTAGTTTAGACTTTGGGAGTTTTGTTCAGAGGATTTCAGTGTTGCAGATGTTAGTGATGTTTTGTAAATTATAATTGTGCGAGTTGCATATTGTTATGTGTCTTTGAGATTTGGTAATGGTTCTTTCCAAGAAGCCAGTAGATCAAAATTTTAGAGTAGTGGGAATCACAATTAAAAAGTATAAGCTAAAATAAAAAAATCCTCTCATGACTACTGTTAAGAAATTTAGAACTAAACGTAATCATAGAAATATTTTGCATAACACCACTATCAAAAATCTGCGTAAAATATTTCGAACATAAAACTCTAAGTACATTTTATATTTCCTTTCAATTAACATGTAGGCCAATGACATCTTAATCCAATACAGTATTTACAAATGGCCCCAGCACTATATTACTACTGCCCAGAAAAGTTTGTTTACATGTAAATCCGGGTGAGTAAACTAAAGCTTTGATAGCAGGAAGCGCCATCAACAGTAGCTTACGTTAGCTGATTCATAACAAAATTGACAAACAATTTTCAACCTTAGTTAGACCACTTAAAGTTCGTATTACATCACGATAAGTCATCGATATGCACAGTGGACTATTCAACACTTTGTTGCAAGGATTTAAAGTTCCAAATTGCCTGAAGAAGAATTAGTCTGAAACAAAGTCGTCAATCGATAGTAGACCATTTACTGAAAGACATAAAGGTGAAGATTGCCCGAGGATGTGAAGTGCAAGTCCACTGAAGGCAAGGAAACGCGATCCGAGATTGGTTTTGTGATTAAAATGTGTTTGAACATCTTGAGTCTCGATGTCGTTCGAGATTTCCTTCAGTTAACGTATTGATGTACGTTTGCTTTTTGAGTTACGGGATTTAACGGTATTTGCTTTATACTTTCCTCTTTGTCTACAAATTAAAGCTTTGCTGTTTTTGTGTGGGTAGTATATGTTTATTGTTTACTTATTGTCTGCAGTCATTATTCTTCTATACCAGAAATATTTGAAAAGTTTGAAAGCTTTTTAATAACAATATGTTTAAAGACTAGTTTACTGCTTGGATAGTGTTCAATATCCAGCATTCAAATAGTAAAGTTACAGTAATGAAGTATAGGAAAACTTGGCAAAGATACGAACTCGAAAAGTAGTTGTAAGGCTAAAATATAACACCATGTATAAGGCTTACCTCCCTATGTTCGACTGGTTCCGGCTTCCTTGGGGATTACTACAATCTCTCACGTAATACGTAAGGATCATGTTTCTGGAGTATATTGAAGTATGAAATGTATGAGGTAATCGTGGAGAAAATGTTACTCAGAATTTTGGAAAGAAAATCGAGATTTGAAGAGTTAGGGGAGTAATTTTGTGAAAATGGAACAGACAGATTAACTATCAACAAGTATTATTCATCAGGGCGTTGTAAGGCCTTAAAAGCAAAATACTTCGCAATCCAAACAATTAAGCCATTATCTCAAGACGAAACAACAGTTGAAGAGAAAACAGCCAGCGTTTTAAAGGAAACATTAAAGACAGTGGAATGTTTTGAAAATTCATAAAGCTTGAAAGATTCAAAGAACGTCAAATCCTGTGCACGGATGAATAAACGCCCCTTATCGCTTTAAAGTCAGTTTACATTTTATCTCGTACCAACTGATTTGGAAGGAAGCACCTATTTTCAATTTTAAATAAGACGGCAATAAGTATTCCAATACTTTGATTTGGACCTTGAAGAACAGTATAAAATATTTTTTCCAAAACATATGATCTTTCTTCAAAGAATCACAACTCGAAACTTCGCAATCTACGAAATAGGACACCATGGTTTCCTGATATCACATAAACAGCCTTTGAGACGGAATCCGGGTCGTAACTCAAAGGGAGACAAAGCCATATAAAACAAAGCAATGCTACGTTCTTTTGCCAAATATACCGTGAACACACCATAAAAATGAATCAACGACTTCTGTAAATGTTGAATGGGTAAAATTCTATGTAATTAGGGCACGCACATGTTTATAGAGTCCCCATTTTATATCTCTAAGGCTGAGTTTGGTTTGAACCAAAGTGTCTGTCAGCCAACGAACGCCAGCGTCTATGCATAGCGTAATATAGAGGTAATATAATATATTAATATGCGTAATATAAAAACTAAATCTTCGTATGAGCATACATCATGCAGTGGGATTGACTACCACGAAGATTTAATGATGGTGTGAAATCAGCTATGAAACATAATGGGTTTTAATCAATCTAAGGGCTGTAAGTAAATTGGACTAGGGACGATCACATTTAAAATATGATGCTCTATATTCATTTGCAATCTGGAAAACATATTTTCCCATGCCCGTTGAAGCCAGCAGCAATCTATTCGATTCCGTAGCAATTTCCATATTCGATACTCGACATGGCAATTTTGGTCGTAGCAGGAAATTCGATTTTACACCTGTCTTATTCGATCACTGTTGCAATTCTGCCAGTTATGGGTTTCATCCTCACCAGTTTTTTTTAAACATAACCTTGACAGTAGGGTAAAAAGTCTGCAGGATATTCTTTTATGTAGTAACACTTTATATAACAGCAATAATGCCATCGTACCATCCAAAATAATTGAAAAAAAAAAAAAAAAAAAGGACTCATAACCATAATAATCCAAAATAACGTTGAAAGCTTCAGAACCACCATAAAGCGAGCATAAACTGTGCGTGAAACGTTTCATCCAAGATTACGTCAAAATGTCGTGGTATTAAACTGTAAAATGAGCATTTTTGACGGCCCCTTGCCTCCCCGAATGATAATAGGGTGGGGTCATAGACGGAATTTCATTTTGTTGTGTAAGTGTGCGTGTCTGAAAGATACTCCGACATGCAATAAACAATGCTGTCGACCAAACAAACAAGACAAGTTAAGACAGTTCTTATGATGAAGTAGAACAAGTACGTTTAATATTTTGATGGAACAATCTTCCTGGGCATGAATAGACGACAATGCAAGTTCTCATATCAAGGGGTTTATGTAATGACCGACTTTCATAACGGAAGTAGGAGTTCTCGAATTGTCCGGTTAAGTCAATATAAGCCTTCCAAGCTTCGACTATATAAAAAGTAACCACTGACGTATAATACACTTAAATTAATGGATCATATGGTAACATTTACAATGTTATGACATCATCACAATATCTTAAGTGGCAAGCGAAATATCCCTATAAAGCATGAAGGTCGCTTATCGATAACACTGGAGCACAATCGATTCTTCTGCCATCGCTTATCGCGTCGCTTCAAACTGTTTGTACGAGCAAAGCGAATGCATTATCGGTGTTTCAATGCACCGGCACTTTATGGTAACGATTCGCAGAACTACTGCTATGAGGATTATGGCCATTATTGACTTTCTGCTTATGGAACGCAGAATGGTTGATTCAGCGAAATTGTAATTTTGCTCAGTACCATGTATGGTACTTAATATGATTCTAGGAAACAAAATCATGTGAATGAAGCCTTGCTGTAGGTTTTGCAATTCGAATTACATCAAATTATATGTTCTTATTTCTTAGACTGAAGCAATTTTACTGTAACCTTTCGAAAACTCAAGACCTTGAAATCAACATAATCACATTCCTCTCACATAACAACATAATCCTGTTGACACGAGAACATTAATCCCTGTTCGTAATCAACATGTATTTAGTCACTAATGACATGCGAATAGATTAGCTTCATACATAACTTAGCGTAAAGCACATTTGTTGGTCGTCCGTTAATACCGCCGAGACCCGGCATTTCCGCCGGCGACGCGGAAGCAACGCAATCATAATAATGATGACTTTGGTATACTGGGACTTTGACTTCAATTTCATTCATGTGATCAGTGATCTTCACTTTTTCTCTGACCTCCTCCTTATTAATTACTAATATAACCAAAATAACCTAATATAACCGCGATATTAATATAACCGCGATAAAATCCGTAAAATTAGTTTTATTTAAATGACTGACATCCGATTTCAGAACCTCCTCCATTTTGGGAAGTCTGTTAAAAAACGATCTTCAGCTTTTTTTATTCTAACTGGTTATTCGCTTCGTCCCAAATGTTATGTCCCACTTTATTAAAATCCTCATTTTTTTTTGTCGACAGGACGAAGAAGAGTCAGCGCGGCCAGTGCCCAACATCACCCACCACAGTATCATGTACGCTCCCAAGTGCCTCGTCATCGTTTCGCGACAGGACTACATCGATACCTTCAGGGTAAGTTCACTAAAGAGGTTAATACCGGCCTAGATTTTTTTTACGAGGAAAATGTGCTGTGAAGGCTGTGTTAATTTATTTATTTATTTTAATCGGGCATTTCTAGCCCATAGAAAATACAATACATAAATATTATAAATCATATTCTAATACATATTTTATATAAACAACTTAAAACTAATGCGAAGTGTATTGGCAGATGACCTACAAAAATTACAGCCTCTCACGGTTTTTGCTCGTGGGAAAAATGCATCAGTTTATTGCATGCGTGAAATACCAACGCGAAGAAGTTTGTTTGACATTCCAAGTCACAGTATTGTATTTCAAATTGAACTTATTCAGGTTATTATGTAAAGTCAAGCTTTGCACAGTTACGAGATTGGTCTCAAGGAAAGGAACCGACAAGAAACTGAAATCTGAAATCGCTGAAAACCAGCGCTGGGACTCTGTCTCGTTTTAAGACGCATATTTTCCCTTATATTTTTGTACTATGTTTATACATGTTGTCCATGATTATATGAGTATATGCCCGTCTTTGCCCGTGCAATAAAACTTATTTCTTTCTTTCTCTTTTTCTTTCTATTTCAAACTATTAAAACCTTGATTTATCTATTGCAGAACTGCCTAGGCATAATCTACACAGTATGGGTAGAGAACCTCGGGGTGCCACTAGAGACCCTGGTCGGTAACCTGGTGGGCGGCGTGCTGGTGCCGGGCGCGGGCGGGCCGCAGGTGCGGTTCAGCATCGGCGCCGGGGACCGACAGGCGCTGCAGCCGCCCGCCGCGCCGCCCATGCCTGTCACACACACCGCTGTGTATATGCTGCTCAGGTTGCTAGGTAACGACTCCTGCTGTAGCCTACACAGAATGAATGGGGATCCTGATCATTTCCCCTAAAGACGGTGTCGATAATCCACGATTAGGAATTAGGTCTAGTAAAAGGTCTAGGTATAAATACAGAGTGACGGCGAAGGTCTACTGAAATCTTAAGGCGAAAATGAAGGCTGTCGTTAGTTCAGTTACTCCTTAAAAAATGTTTTGAGCTCTTGAAGCAATGAAGAGGGGTAAAAAATTTGAGACGAAAATATACCGATGTAAATGTCTTGATTCTAATAAGGGGAAATTTATAAAGCCTCATAATTTTTCTTTTAATATTTAAACATCGTCTTTCCACATTCCAGGTATCCACAACTCAGTAACACTCTGGTGCGCAGTGATGAGCGAGCACAAAGTCCTCTTGGTCTCCCTAGCAGCTGCCCGACTAGCTGCCGCGTGTCGAGCGCTCGCTGCCCTTATGTTCCCGTTCCGATATGCACATGTATACATTCCGTTGCTGCCTGCGGGGTTAGCAGAGGTCCTTGCGACTCCAACGCCGTTCCTGATTGGCGTGCATTCTAGTTTGAAGGAGGAGGTTTCGGAATTGGTGAGTGTATTTGGCGAAAAGTGGTTTAAGTCTAGGGCCAGCGGCTCCTATGTTCCCATAACGTTATATTCCACTACTGTCTGCGGGTTAGCAGAGGTCCTTGCGACTCCAAAGCCTTTCCTGATCGGCGTACATTCTAGTTTGAAGGAGGATTTTTCGGAAATGAATTGCGCGTATTTTTAGGCTCCATTGAACCAGTTGACGATCTTCACTAATTAGGTACTGTAGTCTCTTTAAATCATAAAACCTGGCTGGTCAAAATAACTTCAGAATAGAAAACTATTTTGTAGAGTCTAACGATTAGACAACCAGATTGGTTCAAAGGGTTGATACATGTAAGGAAGTCACGATGTGGCTGGCTGAGGAATAAACCCTTTGGCAAAAAAGGTGTTCAAATTAAAAGCTACACTTTGTCCTAAAAATGGATAATAACTTGGTTTTATGTCTCTCTTTCCAGCTGGACGTAATAGTGGCAGACTTAGACGTAGGCTCCCTCCACATCCCAGCCGGGGTAAACATCCCCCGACCAGAAGGGAAGCTTCTGTCTTCATTACAAGAAGCCCTAGCGCTGGTCCTGCAGCCGGAGCTCCGGTCTGCGGACTCGGCCTTCGCCCCACCACCGCCGGCGTCTTCGCCCCCTCATATGTTGGATAAGGAGATCAGGGCTGTGTTTATGAGGACCTTGGCGAAACTTTTGCAGGGTTACAGGTAATTTCAAATTGTAAAGCGTTTAAAATGAGGTGACAACTCATAAGCAGAAAAGTCAGCAGGACTGTTTTCTAAATAATCATCTGCTAACCTTTTCCCAAGTATATTGGGGGAGCGTCTAGTCTAAATGGATGTAGTGTTGCTCATTTTTGTTATATTTTGAAAATAATATTAATTACAATTTATCTCATTGTTTTAGTGTATATTTTCAGTAAATAAACATATTTCACTTGGCGGTTCTAAATACATGCCCGTTACTTTACAATACCTTCAACCTAAATTGCACCTTATACTAATACAAATAAAACATCTTTTCCAGGCACTGCCTCACAATCATCCGTATTCACCCGTCACCCGTTCTAACTTTCCACAAGATGGGTTTCCTAGGAGCCCGCGGTCTTTCTCAATGTCAGTTTGCAGTCAGGCTGTTAGATTCCATGTTCTTTAATGGCCTGGTGGCTGAAAGAGGACCACCTTGGAGAGCTACTGACATATGGGATGAGTTAGTGCAGTGAGTATGATTTTGAATCTTATGTTGTACGGCACCAAACCAGTGTACCTTATTGGTTTATGTCAATAAGGACAGGCTGTTCGATTATATGTCCTTAAATGGTATGGTGGCTGAAAGGCGACCTCTTTGGCGTGGTACTAACTCTCGTACAGTCAGTATGATTTTGAATCTTAAACTTCAAGTCATAGGGTACAAAGTAATTTTATTTGTCGTCTTGTAATGTTTCAGAAATCTTCCAGAGCAACAGCGACTAGAGTCATTAAATCCAGAGTTAGAGCTGCAGCATTTACAAGACTTAGCAATGCAGTTACATCTCAACGAAAATCCAAATCCACAGGTAATTTGTTATGCATCTTTCTTTATCGCCTTTTGCAGTCGTATAATTTTATTCAAAATCAATCAATCAATCAAAACTCATTTATTCAAACTTGGCTGCAAAACAGCACTTTTCGAACGTCAAAAAAGAAATTACAAAAGACAGCCCCCAAAACGCCCACCCTATGTGTTTTTGCTGGGAAGAAGAAGTGGCGCAACAAACTCCCCAGCAACACATGATCTCCCCAGCAACACATGCAACACATATTACCATGGTGCCAAAGTATTTGTTTAAATTCTTGGGCCAGATGATTCTGGAGTTTAACCACTTCGTTGTCCACGATGCAGACACAATAGTTAAACAATCGGTGTGTATCACATATGACTTATGGGACAGAAGAGTTATTAAGATTAGTTTAGCTGCAAGGCGCTTTACGAAGCACTAGATTTTTTTTTTCAGGCTTTATGAGGCTTTTTGAACTTTTTTTTACAAATAATTTTCTCCACTTTTCGCTTTTTTATGTGTTCTTGCCTCACGAAAAACCTTCTATCCCCGTCAGGCATTCCAGCAGCGCATCCTGCGTCCCCCGGAGGGAGCATCCTCCCGCATCCACCAGCCGCCGCTGCCGCCGCTCGACGCCGCCCGCGTCAGAGACGTCATGCGGGAGGTGGCGCAGAGGAGTGCCAGCAACCCCAAGTATGTGGATCATGTTCCCCTGTCAGCCATTCCAGCCGAAATAAATATTATTCCATCATAAAAAAAGACAAAGAAATATTTTTTGTTTGCTTTTTGGCGAAAACTATTTAATTCCTGACTAGTCTTCAAGTCTTCAATATTCTTTATACTTCTTCTACGCCACATCTCCGTATTCTAACTCTCCTACTACGGGTCTCCTGGAAGAGATTTCATTAGAAATAAGCAGTACCTTTGTACTATTTTATATTACTCCTTCTTCTGTCATGTGTTTTCTGTGTATATATAAATTGATAAATAAAAAAAAATAATAGTCTTTCCGAAATAAATATTTTTACCCATTACAATCGAGTCTATGTTTTTCCTACTAACTTGACCCTGTGAATAGAATATAACCTTTGATAGCGTCATGTATTGTCTTTAGGTTGACAGCACTCCGGCCGCCACAAGCCCGCATAGTGCCGCCGGCGGCGCCGCCCTCCGGCGCTTCGGACTACGGACACCTACTGCTCACCAACTCCGCTAGGAGATTAGAGGTATCGTATTATTTGGTGTATTTCGTTGTATAGTTACATTGATGAATTTAGAGACCTATGAGGTTCGTTTTTTAAGCCATATCTGACCAGATGATGAAATGTAATTTAGTTAAGTGATCGCCAGTGCCGAATCAGGGAAGCATGGGGTCTGTAGCAAAATAAGCGCGGAGCTTTTCCATTGTCAAAAATAAATAACTTGTATATAAATAAGGGAAATTATAAGTGCAGCCACAAAAATATTTATTGGACACATGATTAAACTTCTAATTTTATAACTAAGCAACGGGGAAGTGACATAGCCTCTAATAAACTAATTCGTCTTTTTTACAACGCCAACTAAATATTCTATAGAAAGCTTCAAGTAAAGATCATCAATTATTGTGACTTGTCCTTCCTATTTATACATTGTCATCTAATTTACTAACTCGGCCACGTTTTTAGTATATTGCCATTTATAACCTTCAATTAAAAACATTGTATTAAAAATTGAAGTTAGTGACGAAAACGAATCGCTGCAAAACTGACTCCACGTAGTCTTATCTGCCCTATCCCTAGAGTGCAATTCAAAACCGCGTAGGTGCGGAGAGGGCGAGGCGGCCTGCGAGCTGGGGCGCAGGTAGTTTTAACGCTCGCCGCCGCGGCTCAGGCGCAAGCCGAAGCTGCGGCGGTGAGCGTGAAAACCACCTGCGACGATAAGCTCGCATGGGACCGCCGGAGCCACGGAGCACCGGAGCCGTGACAGAAGCGATGCTTGCTGCATGTTGCTTGCTTACATTTAAAACGTACTGAGTTAAAAAATTAGAAGCTAATTAAATATATTTTATGATGTCATTTAATAGTATTTTAGAAGGTTACTGTTAGAATGCATGCTACAAATTTAGATGCTAAAAAATAACCATCAAGCCGAGTTGTATTTAGAGTGGCTTACTTAGAAGATAACTAGTGGCTAAAATAGTATTATTTAAATGCTCGTTAATTGTGGCTGACTTAGTAATTTAGAAGGCAACATACATTTTTGGGGGCGAATAATGATATTAAAAAGAAGCCTGTTTAATTAGCACCCTATAAATAAGTAATCTGATAAAGAGAGATATTTATTTTTTTATTTAACAATTTATGTACACACACAGAATAGAGAGAAGAAGAAAAATAGAACAGATAGTACAAAGGCACAGCTTATTTCATTAGAAATCTCTTCCAGCTGGCCCGTTATGAGAGAGTTAGAATAGAAAGAGATGCAGATAGAGTGCGTAAAAAGAAAAGAAGCTATAACTAACATTAAATAATCACTAACTTAACCTAAATATGTATATATAAAATATATATCAAAATATATATATATATATGTATAAAAATATATAAATACACTAAATACTATAAGCATCTATGATGACAAGGAAAGATAGTGTTCCTTCAACTTGCGTTTAAATAATGCAACAGTTTGGCAGCTCCTCAGCTCAGGCGGCAACTTATTCCACAGCCGTACAGCGTGCACGGTGAAGGAGTAGGAGTAGAAATCAGTGGAGTGGGAAGGGATTTTAAGTAGGGATTTGAGATGAGTCCTGCAGGAAGCATCAGGAGAGCGGAGAAAGGAGAAACGTTCCCGCAGGTACGAAGGAGATTTAGGATTGAAGAGGATATTGAATAGAAGACACAAAATGCGAGTGTTCCTGCGAAGACGAATAGGGAGCCACTTGAGATCCTTGCGAAATTGTGAAACATGATCATACTTTTTAAGATTGAAGACAAAACGAATACAAAGATTTTGCAAGCGCTCAAGTTTATTTAAAAGCTCCTCTGTGGCATCCAGATAACAGGCATCGGCGTAATCTATAATAGGTTGGATGAGAGTCTGAGCAAGAGAAATTTTGGTTTTCAAGGGCAAAAAGTGTTGAAGACATTTCAGCGTATGAAAAGTGTAGTGAACTTTGCGACTAACTTCATTGACCTGAGCTGACCACGATAAGTTAGAATCTAGAATAACACCCAGGTTTTTCGCTGTATTAGTGTAGTCGATCTGAACCCCATTTAAACTAAGCGGTGGTAGTGACGCAACATCAAGCCTGCTACGCATGTATCTGCTACCAATAATCACGGCCTGAGACTTCCTGGGATTAATTTGCAGTCCAAAGGACTGCGCCCAATCACCAATCGCATCCAGGTCACGATTCATGGCAGCAATGGCAGCTTCTGCATCAGCACTGGGAAAATGTCTGTAAAGCTGCAAGTCGTCTGCATAGAGATGGAAGTGGGAAGAAATGACCTTTGTGACAGAGTCAATGAAAATAGAAAACAGGAGAGGAGAGAGAACGCCACCTTGGGGTACACCCGCAGTGAGATTGCACCAGCCAGAGGTTAGGTTATCGAGGCGGACAAATTGTGAACGGCCTTTTAAATAAGAATCAAACCAGCTTAGGGTGGAAGGGGAAATATTGAGAGATTTTAGAATGCCGAGAAGAATATCAAAATCAACAGAGTTGAATGCACTGCTAAAGTCAAGAAGGACTAGTAAGGTGAGAGACTTGTTTTCCATCGCAAGGCGAATATCATCAGTGACCTTTAGCAATGCAGTTGAAGTACTGTGACCAGGCCGAAAGCCAGATTGAAACTGACTCAGCAGGTCCATTCTGGATATATAAGCAGAAAACTGACGGTGAACTAAATGCTCAAGAACTTTAGACAGGAAAGGGAGGATTGAGATGGGTCTAAAATCTGTCACAGCAATAGGATGTAGGATTATAAAGAAGAAATATTTAGTTCGAAAGCATGGAACTTCTAGGATTAGACGCGAGGGCCTCGTAGGCGTGGGGCCCACAGCAATTGTTATGAGCCGTACACTATATAGTTATCGGCACGGATATTGAGCCCTGACCTTCACCTGCGCAGAAGCGATTTATTGGTTTATTGCCTTATGTGTACAGTGCGCAAAGCGATCCCCACTCTTCCGCCGAGAGCTCAATATCCGTGACGATAACTATACTATATGGGACTACTCACACTTATTCAGCACTATTCAGCTTATGTCCATAGAAAACGACGATTTTGTATGGAGACGCGTACGCATCCATTCAGCTTTCCGCGTCTATTCAGCTTTCGCGACAAACAAGTATAAAATGAGAACAAATGTGTTTTTATCATGCGAGTGCTTTAGATGGAGATCAGCGCTGATCTGCCGCATTCAGCGCTGTTCCGCCGCGTTCGACGCTGAATGGGGCGGAACAGCGCTGCACACGTATGGTTCTCAACTCCTTGTCGACAAGTTGCAACCTGCATAGCTCCTGGATAGATTTGATTTATTATTACGTAATCATTATGCACGCAAAGATCGAGAGAGTTCGGTCGTGTACGTGGGGTACCAATGTCGCGTATTCTCCAATCAAATTTCTATTTACCCAAAGTGGGTCGACCCACTGTCGTTTGCGTTTTAATTTTTTACGCTTATTTTTTTCTATGTCTTCTGCAAGTAACGAAACGACAAAAATATCGCACATAGAACTGTCCATGTTGAGGGCACAATAATTGAGTAGCTGACCGTCTTCGCAGCATATTCAGCGCCGTACGCAGTAGATAGAAGCATTTTAGCGTGATAACACTCTTACGCCGCTGTACGCCGCTGATAGAAGTAGAACTGAATAAGTGTGACCAAAACCATTCAGCGAAACGCGAATAGAGCTGAATAAGTGTGTGTAGTCCCTATGACAAAATTCGTCGTTAGTAATGTAACGTCCAGTTCAGTTCCGTTCAGTACTGTAGAAAATGAATTCTTTATTATTTCTTCCGTAGGTTCTTCGGTCATGCATAGCAGCGATATTCGAGTGCCGCTACGCAGACGCCCGCAAGTCCCTCCCAGGCGTGGTGCGGGCGCTGCGGGCTGCGGGGGCCCGCGCGGCCCTCGTGCGGGACCTGGCGGCGCGGCTGCCCAGCAACAAGCATCTGCTGCAGCACCATCAGTTCGAGCTCGTCGTCAGGTACGTTGTGATGTACGAGCATGCGGGCTGCGGGGGCCCGCGCGGCCCTCGTGCGGGACCTGGCGGCGCGGCTGCCCAGCAACAAGCATCTGCTGCAGCACCATCAGTTCGAGCTCGTCGTCAGGTACGTTGTGATGTACGAGCATGCGGGCTGCGGGGGCCCGCGCGGCCCTCGTGCGGGACCTGGCGGCGCGGCTGCCCAGCAACAAGCATCTGCTGCAGCACCATCAGTTCGAGCTCGTCGTCAGGTACGTTGTGATGTACGAGCATGCGGGCTGCGGGGGCCCGCGCGGCCCTCGTGCGGGACCTGGCGGCGCGGCTGCCCAGCAACAAGCATCTGCTGCAGCACCATCAGTTCGAGCTCGTCGTCAGGTACGTTGTGATGTACGAGCATGCGGGCTGCGGGGGCCCGCGCGGCCCTCGTGCGGGACCTGGCGGCGCGGCTGCCCAGCAACAAGCATCTGCTGCAGCACCATCAGTTCGAGCTCGTCGTCAGGTACGTTGTGATGTACGAGCATGCGGGCTGCGGGGGCCCGCGCGGCCCTCGTGCGGGACCTGGCGGCGCGGCTGCCCAGCAACAAGCATCTGCTGCAGCACCATCAGTTCGAGCTCGTCGTCAGGTACGTTGTGATGTACGAGCATGCGGGCTCGTGCGGGACCTGTTGAGCCTTTTCCCAACAATGTTGAGGTCAACTCACCGTCTTACCAGATGAAGCTGATTACCAGTGTATTACAAGGACTGACTGCCTACCTGACCTGCTCAACCCAGTTACCCAAACGAGCAACCATACTACTTCTTGGTAAGGCTAGTTGTCAGATTTACTGTTTTCTGACTATACGTAACGAATGCCATAAATATTCAATGACAGGCGGCACCTAAAGTTTTTCTTAAGAAATAATTATACTATTTTGTCTTCGAACAACTTTTTTTAAGTACCGCAAAACTAATGAACAGCGTCGAACATCTAGCAGGTAGTTCAAAATACAACACAATACAACACGAACTCGTATATTAAAAACAAAATCATTCTAACAAATACATCTTAAAAACTAAGAATCATCATCATCATCGTCATCATCATCATCGTCATCGTCATCATCTTTCTCGAAGGTGGTAAGCAGCCTCACACAGCCGACCCTGCGGCCCTTGTCCAGCATATAGTTAGATGCGTCGAATACTCCATAGAGACCGGTCTCTTCTAGTTCTTTGTAGTCCAATATGAAGTCCACCACTTTCAATTCACCCTGGAATTGTAAACGGTATTGAACATTAGGTCTTATAGGTTGTTGCATTAAGGTACCTATAATTTTGATTCATGAAATCATAGATGCGATAAAGCTTAATTTTTCTAGATTTTAAAACCGACTTTAAAACAGGAGGTTCTCAGTTTTTCTAAGAAATCCGAATAGTTACAACTTTTTGGGTCAGCCACCCTTATGAACATTGAAATTATAGTATGGATGTTTTTAATAATTTCTTCATTAACCGTTCAGCTTACCAAGTTTGGCATTAATATCGATTATTTTTTATTACCTACAAGTTAATATCTTAACAGCGAAAGTAAAGGTGAGAATAGGGCTTACCGGTCTTATAGGACAGTCAGGAGGATCAATGTTGGCCATTTTGAAAAACTTATTCCAGTTGTCTCCAGTATATTTCTTGACGAAGGTACAGAAGCTTTCATCTTGCATTTGGTGGTACAACTTGAAGCCTCCGTCCACTTCTTTGTATGCTACTATTTCTATCTGAAATATGATGTATTCAATTTTAAATAAATTGCGCACTTTGCGCAGGTTTGCGCAATTTTTTTTACTGATTGCGCAAAATTTGTAAGGTTTGCGCAAAAAAGTTTTAAATTAATTTATATCGATTTTTTTTTATTATTTTTTTTTTTTTTGTTTTACTAGGATAGTTTTTTTTTGTTGTAAATATCTGTGTATATAACTATGTAAATAAATCATTTTAACGAGCAAAAAAAAAAAAATTTATATCGATTCAAAAACTTACACCATAAGTTTCATTAATTTCTCTATCCAAGTCAACTTTAAAAGAAAAGGCATCATGCGTTCGGTTTATTTTCCTGCGAGTTAGATCAAAGTTAAACTCCAAATCGTCGGCATCTTCACACTGCAGGATGTTTAACATTAACCATCTGCCTTTGCCCTGGAATTAACAGAAATATAAGAATATTATTTCAATATCCTTTGATTTATATTTCAATAAATGTATAAGATGTATTAATAAAATTAGTCATATGAACCTTATGCGCATTACAATATGCTCTTGATCATAATTCCCCGTTTTTGAAATTATTCACTTCAGACGAAGACACGGACTTAAAACACAAGGTATAAGCAATTTAAACCACTACAAATAAAACCTACCTTTAAACATAACACAAATAAACAAAAAAAAATACTTACCGCAACTTCTTCAAACCCAATACTTCTGACCAAAAAAACATAGCTACTGAGTACTAAAAACCGCAACACATACATTTTGCCCACTCACGTATTGAATGCACACTTTATTTGCGCAACATTAAATAATATCCCATAACATGACTATACGCCATATTGATAATATCTCATGAAATATGTGAATATTGGAACTATTTTATGTACTTAGATGATTTGATAAGTCACTATTGTTTAAAAGTTTATGGTGGGTAGACACACATGGTAACATATGGCTACATAAGTGGTATATAAATATAGTAGTCGTTTTGTGACAGTCATTTGAATTGAGAGCTTCTTTCTTTAGAGTTTGTTGATAAAGTAGAATTAAATTATAGGGAAAAAAAAATTGAAAACTTGCAATATCTTTCTATTCTATTTTTATTTCCTTTTCATTGATCAATTATTTTTTTAGAACAACGATCAATAAATACCAGCAAATTGTAATTCTCAAAATATTATTTTATTTCAAATCTCTATAACATCACAAAAAATAAGTCCAATACTGTCACTAATTTATTTAAAAACATTAATTTTTTCCTATGTTTAGCTTATAAAATTTTAGTTACAGTAGTTTACCAACAACGCCTTCATCATCATCATCATCATCCTCTTCCTCTTCATCATTATAATCGCTCTCGTACTCATCAAAGTTGAGGATAGTCTCCACACAGGTATACTTCATATCGTTATATATGAAGTATAGGTTGGCAAGGAATGTACCGTAGACGCCATGCTTAGCTAACTCTCGGTAGTCCATCACAAAGTTTTTCATTATTACTTCACCCTGCAACATTCAGTATTTCTTTAAAATGTAAATTGACTTGCGAACTATATCCCGAATCCGGATAAAATATAGGCTACTAGTTCCCCGCGGTTTTCCCCGGGTCGGGGGAGAATCAATCCCACAACCGGGACAAAGTAGCCTATGTTCTTTCTTAAGCTCTGGACTGTTTGACTTCCAAAATTCATTAAACAAAATAAATTGAAAGCGCCGAAAACAAAATTAGTTACTTTCTCATTTCTAATATTTGAAATGTTTTCGCCAAAATTAATGGCGGCTTGGAAATGATCCAAACCCTTTAGGCGCCTCCACTACTCGCTGATAATTCAAAATAGTCTGCACAGCCACATAGTCAATGATCTGGGCCATTACATTCGATTATACTTGCCTTCAAAAAAGGACATTCTGGTGGATCGATATGAGCTAGACTGAGTCCTCTTCTCATGTTTTCTCCTGCGTGCCTCATGAGGAACGCGCAGTAGTTTTCGTCCTTAATCGTCTCGTAGAACTTAAAGCCGCCGTCTACTTCTTGGAACACGTCTATTTGCAACTGAAAACATAAAAAAAAAACTTTATTTATGCTTGTTTAAATAATGTTTAAAACGAGAAAGAAAACCTTCGTCATCATCATCAGCCTAGAAAGAAAACCTTGGGTCACAACAATAAATATATTTTCGGTTTTTCGCTTACCTAACAACATTTGAAATATCAATTTACTATCTCGAATTAAAAACACAGATAAATCATACAGTAATTATTGACGTTCTAAAACTTCTTCAAGTATGTACTCTGACAAATATAGCCTATGCTACTTGGGGTTAGTCTACCTTCCTTTTGTATCTAACAAAAGAATGCTTCCTGATTATTAAGCCCCCAGTACACATTGGCCTGTGTTGGGCCAAGCTTTGCAATGCACAAATGTAGGCCACGATCAAATGATGTTTACACATTGGCGCATGGCTCATTGTTGCCTGGCAAACCACTTGCGATGGATGTCGAAGTAGCTAAGGCTGCGGCTATTTATTTGTATACTACATTACTATATTTATATTACTTTATTCATATTCCTATATTTATATTATACTACACTACTATAATTATTTTTACACGCAGTACAAAAGTGTACTATCCTCAGCGGCCTGTGACGAACTAAACATTGGCCGAATGTGTAAACACCATAGGCCACGCTGGGCCACGATTCCTTTGATGTGTGCCCAAAAAACCGACAACTCGCCGAATGCACGCCAACCTTGACAAATGTCCGCCAACGTACACCAATACACCGTGTACACATTGGTGATGGCGTGTATTGGCCACGGTTGGGCCAATGTGTACTGGGGGCTTTAGGATATACTTACGGAAAAAGAAGTGTTAACATCTCTATCGAAAATCATATGCGCATCGAAACAGTCGTGGGTACGGTTGATCTTCTTGCGCGTAACCTCATAGATCATCGGGTATTGTTCTTGGTTTTCGCAATGCCCCATGTGGAGGACCAGCCATCGGCCTGGACCCTGGAAGGAGAGCGCAGATTTATTGCCTTTCCAATCAAAGTCAAAGTCAATTTATTAAATGTCAAATAGGGCTATGAAAGCTCTTTCGAAACATCAAACTAGTTGTACGGTTTCAAAGAATTAATCAATATATTATTATTTTTATTTGCACACTAGTACAAAGGTGCACTTTTAGTTACATCACTCTACGTGAAGGCAATCTAACAGAATTGATACCAGGCATCCTACAAAAGGCTTTGGCATGCTTGAATTTTTTATGAAGTCCAATCACATCGAACGAATTTGGCTTTTTGCAATATTTTCATTATGTATTGCCTCATGAACTTTCTTAATAGATGTTTAATAAAAAATATTCTTAGTAATTTGACTTGCCAGCTATTACTTACTTACCAATATGAGGCCTCGTAGGCAAAGAGCCAGCGGTATACACACGATGCCCACCAAAATCAGACAACATTTCAACATTTTACATTTGCTTCGAACTACGGCACTTGTGAATTTGTCACTGTTTAAATACATTCATACAAATATCCTGTGACATGACAAATGTATGTTTTGATTGTATCGCTAAAGTAAATTAATAGCATTTATCGACGTTTAGAGTTTGATTATAGGGGTTTGTTTTATTTTATTGTTTGTTCTTACACGAGCCGTTCAGGGGAAGTTTTTATTTTTCTATTATACATAACTATACGTATTGGTACTAGACCCTTACTTAGGGGCCTTATGAGTTTTACCAAAGGGTTATCGGGTTGCCCAGTTGTGAATGTCAGATAGGCAGTAGCATTCCAACCACTGACCTCTATATTTACCACTGGACAGGCGGTTGTCAACGTGCTTTTGTGCCCGTTTGATAATCGCCATTTTAGCGCTGTTAGACGTAGCGAGTGTCCGTGGTACTAAAATTATTTTACAGTGAACCAATGAACAAACACTTCTCTCACAGCCATTTGAAATTATACGTCAAAATTAGTTCTGTGAACACTCGCTTAGACGATATTGGCGCTTCAAATGGGCACAAAAAAATTGCTGTCAAACGTACGGAACAGCCTGTCCAGTGTATAAATATAGAGGTCAGTGATTCCAACACATTAGGAAAATTACTAGTCGGATCATTGGTATTAGAGTTCGATATATTTTGACCCATATTGACAAAATTATTTTGTTTAAGTGTTATAAATTGTTCATTAATAGCAGTAAACCAACTGCTGCCAGCGCTTTAACCCGCCTCTCGTGACTACTCCACACCCGGTTAAAAACGGGTAGTTTAGACTTTCTGGAAATAATAAATAAAATCGGTCCAGTAGTTTTACTGACGATTTGTTTGGCCTGAGTCTATACAGCCAATGAGGGTTTTCTAAAATGGCGTCCACGAGGTGGCAGCACCGAGTCGTCAGGTCCAGGTACCTGTCAAAGCGCTTATCTTTACTACAAACCGTGAAAGATTTTAGTGATTTTTTATTTTATAATTAAAACAGTCCATTATTGTTTTACAATTAAAATGCCGCCGATAAACAACTAAATCATATTGTGTAAACAAATTCTAGTAAATTACTTTATCTACCTTTTAATGACCTTTCCAGTATTACCAGTAAGTTTTGCACCCCTCTTTCTGAGCTCAATTTTTAGTTCGGAAACCTTTTTCTGACATTAGTCCATAATAAAATCAATAACACTTCCAATGTCACAGAATTTCAATAAACAATAAGTTCGGCACCTACAATTCCATACTATTTGACAGCTGTTTGGATGAGACGCATACGTGGCGCCACCCGGTGGCAGAAAAAGAAGAGAAAACCCTCATTTGATGGTAGCCAGTAGAATATTTCAAAAAATGGAGAGGGAATAAAATTAATTTTCAAAATGTAACAAAACATATTTATTGACTCACTATATAATCCTATATTTTTATGTTATAAATATGTAGTGTTTATTAAAACCAGTCACTATCATGTAAATCGAAGTTAAGAATAACTTGTATGCAGAAGTATTTGATTCCCTCGTACAGTAAATACAGGTTCGTCTGGAATGTTCCATAAACACCTAGCTTAGGCAACTCCTTGTAGTCCATGACGAAATCCTTCATTGTTATGTCACCCTGAAATATTATTTGGTTGTTAATATCGAAACAATTACAAATTTAACCTTATTGGTCTAAAAGACTTTAGACTTTTACTTTTTTTTTAGATTTGGGCATAACTCCAACTCATTTACCAACCAATTTTTTTTTTACTTCAAATTCCTTTTTATGGAGTCTTAAGTTAAATTATCTGAAAATTCAAATGTTGCAGAATTGGTAAAAGCCATAATAAATTGTTTAAAAGTCATTCATTAAAATTGACTCTTGGGTGATATAATGAAAAAATAAAGTGTTACAATCATAACTGCTCTTCGGTTAATCGGTAAAAAATTATTAAAATATTTTTTAGTTATAATTACTGGCTGAATAGGACAATCAGGGGGATCCACATTGGCCTGCATAAGGCCACGTCTCATATTCTGTTTCGCATATTTCATGAACAATGCACAAGCGCACTCGTTCCTTATTGTATTGTGGTATTTGAAGCCGCCATCCACTTTTTGGTATACGTCTATCTGCACCTGAAATATAATATTACTAGCTTTTGCTCGCGACTTCGTTCGCGTGGAATAGTAACTTCCGGCAAATTTTTGGTTTGACCAATAGATGGCGCTATATGTAGGTATGTCCGGAATAAATTTTATTTTTTATTTATGTATTTTTTCGTAATAAAAACTATCCTATGTCCTTTCTCAAGTTCCAAACTATGTCTGTACCAAAGTTCACACAAATCGGTTCAGTAGTTTAGGCGTGAAGAAAAGACAGACAGACAGACAGACAGACGGACAGAAAGACAGACAGACAGAGTTACTTTCACATTTATAATATTAGTTAGGATTTGAAAATATGTACAAGACTCTATGTATCACTAACTTACACGTAGAATTTTGTCACCATTTCTCTCGGTTTCACCTGCGTCCGAGGGAACTACTTCCCACACATAGATAAAAAGTAGCTTATACGTATGTTATTCATATACCTCTATATTAGCTGAATCCTTCCGAGTCTCATCAGAATCCATTCTGTAGTTTTTGAGTGACAGAGGAACAAACTTCAATTCATAAAAACTTTCTCGCTTATGTTGTTTATTACTTAAAATCATTTTTTTATTACTTTTACTATGAATGTTTAATTATTATAATAGTAGGACTCACAGCATACGAGGAGTTGAAGATTCTATCAAGCTTCAAGCTAAGATCAAAGCTGTCGTGAGTACGGTTCATCTTCTTGCGGCTAACTTCATACACCCAATTGTACTGTTCAGGGTTCTCGCATTGCGCTATGTTCATGACCAACCATCGTCCTGGGCCCTTTAAATAGTTAAAGATAAAGATAAAGATAGATTTATTTGCAAAAACATGTGTTAAAACAATAATTTGTAAATTATTATGAATTGCATTCTAACCAGATTTCTCTATCTATAACTTTATGCATATCGGACCCTTATTGTAAATTATTATGAATTGCATTCGAACCAGATTTCTTTATAATTATATGCATATCGAACCCTTATTGGCCTTATTTGTAAGCTCGTTTTACCATCAAAACGTTTTGCCCAAAAGGTGCCAAGTTGCGATGGTTCTTAAGTAAGCGGGTTCGATTCCAGGTCACGACAATGTTACCAAAGTAACTTTTCTAACTCACATGGTGTTTAGAAAGTAAAACCTTTATACCAATAACTGAGTAATTAAGTAGGTAATTAGCCCCAAATCACGACTCCTAGACTTTAAAGTCTGAAGTTGTGATTTGCGCTCATTCCTTCTTTATACAGGGTTACTGGTAAGTAGACCGCATCCTTTCAGGAGGTGATAGTATAGGTCAATACGGACAAATTTGACCCTGGGATACACTGGGCAAAAGTTAACCCGTTTCAAGATAATCGAATCTCAAGATCAGTCGTCTAGGTACACGTATAAATTTTTATTATTAGTCAAAAGTCTCGTTTTTGTGGATTTTTGTGTGTTTTTGGATAGAAGATGAATCACTTCATAATAACAAACCATAAAACTGTACAAATCACAGAGGAAATTATAGCGAACAGCAATTACTTTTTTAGTAGCTATTTTTTCAAAAATATTACTCTTCATTTTTTTGTGCAGAATACTTAAAAAACATCTACATTTATCTAGCTATCCAAAAAGGCACAAACACACACAAAAATCCGCAAAAACTAGACTTTTAACTAATAATAAAAATGTATACGTGTACCTAGACGACTTGTAAAGAAAAGATCTTGAAATTCGATTATCTTGAAATGGGTTAACTTTTGCCCAGTGTATCCCAGGGTCAAATTTGTCCGTATTGACCTATACTATCACCTCCTGAAAGGATGCGGTCTACTTAGCAGTAACCCTGTATAAAGAAATGTGTTTCTCAGTGGGACGATTTTTTTTGCTCATTAAAATCTTTGAATGATTGTGATGCTAAGCAAACATCATATCTTAAGCTTGCACGTCCAAAACCCATTAGGATCTCAATATACTTCGTCAGAAAAGTGTTCTTTGGTAGACTGACATCTATAAAGTAGTCACTTCGATAAAAATATTCGAACTTACGAGCAAACTGAACCCAATTACCAAGGGAATTAACATGTAAAATCCGAAAAATATAAAACATGGCGACATTATACCTATGCTCAAACTAAAGCAGTTATTATACTTTCTCAGTTTAAATACATTTATACAATAATAATTCTCTTGACAAATGTTCATATTGATAGTATCTCTGAAGTATTAAATAGCGTTTGTCGACATTTTAGTAAAACATTGAATGGGTGGTGTTTAATTATTAATTCTTTCACGCTATATCCAGTTTTGTGTCGTAACTACAAGGTTATGTCAAGTTTCTAAATAAAAATATTTTTGAGAAAGGACATAGGCACGCTACTTTTTACCCAACTGCGGGGAGTTGTTCATTAGGGACACAAATGGAATGGCTGGGAAGATCAAATTTTTAATAAAACAATTAATAAGCATTTGTTTAGTTTATTCACCATTCGGGATCGAGCTTTTCCTCAAATGATCTTTAATTTCAGCTTTAGTTAATTGTAGAAACCCTTGAACAATACATTTCATATTCATACGTAATTTGCACCACAAAAGCCATCATATAGTTATCGGCAGGGATATTGAGCCCTGACCTTCACCTGCGCAGAAGCGATTTATTAGTTTATTGCCTTATGTGTACAGTGCGCAAAGCGATCCCCACTCTTCCGCCGAGAGCTTAATATCCGTGCCGGTAACTATACTAAATGGTAGACTATAGAGGTACTTGAACTCCATATCGAAAAATAATTGTATATTTCCATTTGTCCATCTTCATTTAATAAAACAGTTCTTTAGTACAAAATTATATTAAAAATCGCCATAATCATAAAAGTCAAAGTCATCAGCGTCGTCGTCGACATACTCAAAGTTAACTATGACTCGTGCGCAAGCTAGTCTGACTTTCTCATACAATAAGTATACGTCAGCTTGAAATGTTCCGTAAACACTATGTCTTGAGAGTTCTCTGTAGTCCATCACGAAGTTGTTTATTGTTATTGGCCCCTGAAACGGGAACAAAATACTTTAGATTAGACGGACTTCATCAACTAGAAAAGTTTCGTTGGAACCGCTGCTTCTGGATAACTACGACTTGTCTCGTAGCACTAAGGAAGTCGAAGCACGAATGAGCCTAGGATGAATGATTAATGGGCTGCGGGGTCGTTCAGAAGAGTTACCTTGGCCTTGGTACTCAAAGGAGTCCGGAAGTAACAGACATGGGTTTTAGTCAATAAAGAACTGATACTCCCTCAAGCTGCACCCACAGCGGGATATCGTTTTTTGACGATTCCTCATATCTAAAAAAAATTGAAAATTAATTCGACTTGAGGCAACTTCAACCATAAAAAAATTGCCAAGTTTATGGTACTACTTCTACGCAGGCTTTTGGGGTTACAATTTGTATCGTTTGTTGGACAATATCTTAGATGCGTTATAGACATTGGCGCAACATGATCAAACCACCTATAATCCTATAATTCTTCTCCAAATCTTCCTTTGTTAATGTTTCTCCATTTATGATAATACATACCGGTTGCAAAGGACAGTCAGGGGGATCAATGTTGGCCATAGTGAGAGCTCTCTTCGCGCTCACCCCCGCGTGCGTCATTACAAAACTGCAGGCACAGTCGTCGGTGATCTTCTTGTAGAAATTGAAGCGGCCGTCAAATTCTTGGTATACGTCTATATGTATCTGGAAGGGGAATCGTGTGATTACATCATCTTGAGGGACACTGTCATGTAAAACTTTATTCTAGTTTCTATAAATAATAATACATAGAGATTTGTTTTAAAAATGTGTGGCGGCAATATCCCAATATAATATTGTTCTTATCTATAGGAACCAAATATTTCATGTTTCGCCAGCAAGATTTTATCAATATACACTATGTGAATGTTCAATTCATTTACGTAGCTGTCGCTACTCGCAAGTGCAATTTTAATATACAACTTAATCTATTCCAACCTTATAAAGCTGGAGGATTTGTTTGTTTGTTAGTTTGTGGGCACTAATATCAAGCAATTCAGATTTGAAAAAAAATATTTCAGTGCTAGGTAGCCCATTACCTTACAAACGTAGACCAGGTCTAGCCAATCACGATGAGGAGCTGTCTCCGCTGGGAGATACACTCGACATGACACAGTGCACTCGAAAAATTTTGCTCATAGTCTACGACTGATTGCAAATGTATATTTGCAATACCAGAGAAGAAAAAAAGAGGTAGCCCATTTACCGAGGGAAAGTATAGGTTACTTTGTATGAAAAAACTAGTTTCTATATACAATATACTAACAGCATAAGTAGTATTGATGACCCTATCAAGTTCCATATTCATGTTGAAACAGTCGTGGGTGCGGTTGATCTTCTTGCGATTGATGTTGTACATGATTTCGTACTGATCAGGGTTCTCGCATTCTATGATGTTCAGCACCAGCCATCTTCCTGGACCCTGGAAGAGAAGAATATTGTGATAGGTAAAGTGTAAGGATAAAAACTATTAATTCCTCATTTGCAAAAGACCCGGGAGTTGACTCTTTTTTTACTTGTAATTTTGAAATGCAGATAGAAGAGTATGGAAGGCGGAAACATGCTGCGCTGATCCCAAATAAAATAGGGATAAGGTCGGAAGGATGATGATGATGATGATGATATGTTGCCAACGGCATCGGTTGATATTTAGTTAAATAAGCCATTCTGCTGTTAATGAAGTGTTAGCTTTAGATAGAATTCTAGATCCACTCTTTCAAGTGGGTTTTTTTTTCAAACTTACCAGAATCATCCCTCGCATAGCTATCACCAACGGAACAAACGCACTGACGATGAAAATAAACAAAAAACATTTTAACATTTTACAATAACTTCTAACAGTACAACACTTACCAGATTTGCAAGGGCTTAAATACTTTCAGTGATATTCTATGACATGACTAGTGTTCATTTTGATTGTATCTCGGTAGTAAATTAATAGCATTTATTGACGTTTAGTGTAAGATTATGTTTTTGTATTTTATTGTTTATTTGTTCTAAGTGTGGGTAACATAGGTATTGTTTATAGAAGCGGTCGCCAGAGATACTACTTTAGTTGTTGTCGAAGTTCATGGTTTTCCGATGATATGATTATTTGACACCTTCATACTGTACAAATATTCAATTGATCTAGCTTTAATTTCGTATAGCCTCGGGCGCCATTATAAACTTACAGAAACTATGTCGGCTCCAATGAACTCCATAATTTTATAATTTTCGTTCAAGTTATATTCCGGAAATCATTAGCCTATTTATTATCACCACCGTTGATCTAAGGTTTCTTATAATCTGTACCATATAAAAAAAAAAAAAAAAAAAAATATTTATTTCATCCACTTATGTATAAAAACAGAACAATTTTTGGAATTACCCTTTAAGCAAATTTTTGCTTGTGATAGGTAGTTCCGCATTTCAAGATTACAGTAACTGTAGGTACATACATAAATGTGAAAAGTAGTGCCGAAAATAGTTAGATAAATAATCCAAAACAAAGTATAAATAAAGAAAAAAGAAAGTAAAGTTTAGATTTAGATTTCGCTCTGGGTGTGTGTGTGTGTGTGTGTGTGGGGATGTGTAAGTGTGTTTGTGAGTTAATGTGTGTGTGTGTGTGTGTATGTGCACTGTGTATGTTTGGGTCGATGTGCGTTTTCAACTATGTAACTGTATGTAAAATTAACTCAATTTCTTGGTAACTTTTGTATAGCAGCCATTTAGTGAGTGTTTTTTTGCAGTCGTAGTATGTCATTGAGTATATGTTATTTTCTTTATTAATAATATTGTATATGTGTGAGGATTGTTTTGTGTACTGTCTTGTAGCGAAAGAAGTTTTGACTGGGTTTTCTGGAGCGACATTATTTTTCCTCCTAGTTTGTGTCTTGGCAGGGATGTAGGGAAGGGTTTTATGTTTTTTTAGCACTATCTGAAGGATATATAGCTTTCTTACCGATAACAAGTTTGAAGTTAAGTATAGGCTTTCAGTGGGGAATCGCAGTGGTTTAAAGAACATCACCTTCAGAAGTGCTCTCTGTGCCCTCTCCAGTTCCAAAAATTTGGTTTTTGTTGCCCCGCCCCAAATGGGCAAGCAGTACATTATTATAGACTGTCCTAGGGAGACGTAGATTTGTCTAATAAGGTCCTTGGTTGCCACATAACGTAGCGACTTGAAGGTCCATATGAGCTTCCTAACCCTACACATTATTAGTTCTAAGTGTGAGTGCCATGATAGTCTTTGGTCGAGCATAACACCAAGGTATTTGGTGTTACTTACCTTGGTAATTTTTAGACAGGTACAGGTGTTATCAAACGATTCAGAGCACGTATGGATTTTAATCTGAAAGTCTTGAGATGGTTGGGAACTGTTGTATATGGAGAAACAAATGTAGTTAGTCTTAGAGACATTTAAAGTTAAAAGATTGCGATCGAGCCAGGAAGCTATGATAAATAAGCCACGTTCCGCTGTACGGCCAACACTGTCCCATGAGTCACCTGAGAAAACAATTGCTGTATCGTCAGCGTAAGAGAATATCTGAGCGTCTTCTAGAGGCATGTTACATAAGGTGTTTATGTAAATAAGGAACAATGTTGGCCCTAGCACGCTACCTTGTCCTACTCCGTATGTAACAATTTCTTCAGTACTAGTGGCTGAACCTATCTTTACTACATATCTACGCTCGCTCAGGTATTCCTGGAACAGCTTAAGTTGCATCCCTCTCACGCCAATGTCTTCTAACCTGTGTAGAAGGGTGGGAACAGAGACAGTGTCAAAGGCTTTCTTGAGATCTAAAAAGACTGCCAGGCACTTTCTTCCACTGTCAACTTTTTCAGTGACAGTAGAAGCAAGCGCCAAGACTGCGTCTTCTGTAGATTTGCCTTGTCTAAAGCCAAATTGTGAGGGTGAAAGAATGTTGTTTTTGTTCAAATAACTAATCAGGCGTTGGTTTATTACTCGCTCAATTACTTTAGACAAGGATGGGAGGACATATTACCTATTCCTTAACACATCAAAGTGTATTCTGCGTTGGTCACTAAGTATTAGTAGAGGTTTCCTTCCAAACAGGGACCATTGTTTACCCTTAAAATTATAGCCCTCATATACGACTTCGCTTCCACTCGGTAAAAAAATAATTACTTTAACTATTGCTTTTTAGATATATTTTTATCTTCAACATAAGAAATGATAGTACTGTAGTTTTGTATTGACTCGCACTAAATACAACAAAACTACCTTAGGTTTGTCGTGAATTCTAGTAACGTGGCTATGAAGGTTTCAGTCAGGCAGTAATAGATATGTAACACACGTAAATATATCACAACATTTTTATTTCATTTAAATAAAAATACATAACTTGGTGTCTATTTGTTTATTCCATCATGTCTCAAGTTTTAATTCCTTAGCAATATAAGCTTATAGACTCTAACAGATAATGAGATTTAAAAGAAATCAAAATCATCATCATCGTCGTCATCCTCAGTTCGTTCATCGAAGTTGAGTATGATCTTCACGCAGCCGACCTCCTCTTCTTTGTACACTAGGTATGCGTTCGCTAAGTAAGTCCCATACACGCCATGCTTTGGTAACTCCGTGTAGTCCATTACGAAGTTAGTTACTCTGAACGGGCCCTGAAAAATTCATTGTATATTGTGGTGTTCAGATACTTTTCTTTACAAGTTAGGAACTAGAAAACATGCAGAGGCCTTGAACACTCGGCTAGTTCTTCTTAACATTGTTGTAGCAATTTAACATACAGCTCCATTTTTGAGGCAAAAAATGCTTATAATAATCCCCACAAGAAAAGCGATAGCGTAGTATTCCGGACAAATAAATGATCAAGTCAAAAGAAGTGTAGACGGTTACCCAAGACACATTGTGTTCCTGTTAAGGTATAATTTAATTTAACCACTAACCGCTGGTAAGGGACAATCAGGCGGATCAAAGTGCGCATTAGCAAGAAACCTTTCCATGTTCTCCTTAGCATATTTTTTGAGGAAAGTACATGTGCAATCGCTCTCTATTTTCTGGTAGAACTTGAAACCACCATCCAGCTTTTGGTAGACATCTACAAAGCCCTGTAACGTTTAATACACGAATTAATTTAGGCTTTGGCCCATGATGTCTCATTAAAATAGTAACATGCTTCTTCTTGCTCTGTTCCCAATTTTATTTGAGATTGGTGTAATTATGTCTCACACCCACAGTCCTCTGTATCATTAATCCATTAACTGCCATATTCATGTATTCATTTTATTTCGAGCATTTATTTTTCTGCCAGCCTCTTTTCCTCCATCCATCCACAATCATACCTAACACAGTCAATGTAGCCTATTGTTTTATCGCATGCCCGTATTATGATTCTTCTTCTTGCCCTGTCGCCAATTTTAATTGACGACGCTATTACGTCTTCCGCTTCTATTCCTCTCTTTCAGTACGAACATTCCTTCCCTATTTATTCATGTCCTCTCTCAGACAATCCATCCTTTTTCAGTCTTCTGACCAGAAATACTTACAGCATAAGAGAAGTTGAGTTCATTATCTAGGTCCACGCTTATGGTGAAGGAGTCGTGGGTGCGGTTGATCTTCTGTCGGGTGATGTCGAGTTGCCAGTATAGCTCCGGGTTGTCACAAGGCACTATGTCTAGTACTAGCCACTGTCCTGGGCCCTGAAATCACCTCTAATGAATTAATTATCTGAAGGGGTTTCATTTTTACTAAGCAGACTTTTATTGTTATCGCAAACGTATTATATTTTTAAACTCTGTCGTAAAAATAGGGGTTGGCACCGTGGTTCTTAAACAAAAAACCGATTTGGATGTCGTTTTTTTTTTTAAGATGAAAGCTGGTGTTCCAGCTGTGATTTTTAGACATGGCTCATCAAAACCGTTAATTTGTTCTAATCTATTTAGAATTTTGAAGTTTGCTAACTTAGCGATCTGCTCATTTACCAGCATGAGACCCCGAAAGCCAATCACAACTGCTACACCCAAGATCGCCGATGAAATCAAAACGTATTTTAACATCTTCCATGAACTCCGATCCAAAAGGACCCGCAGTAGTTGTGCACAGCCTTAAATAAACTCACATAACAATAGTCCATGACATGTCAAAGATACATATTGATGGTATCTCTATAACAAAATCATACTACGAGTATTTATCACCTATTAGAATTTGATCGTGAGTTCGATAGTTCACCGGTCATTCTTTCACGCTATTTAAAAGTTGTTTACTGAAATAAGGAATTCTGAATACGTCACACGGTTATTCGTCATCTGCTTTTACTGTCTTTAGTGCGTTGGGGTCGGATTCCAGTCTAAATGGACTCAGCTAAGTCCTCAACCCAGCTACCCGGGCGACTGGATAACGCTCGGCGAGATTGGTTGTCGGACTATATGGCTTGTCTTGACTGATGGCCAACGTAACGACCCGTAACAACTGCGAAATATGTACAAACTAGCGACCCGCTCCGGCTTCGCACGGCGTAACAGTATTTCCCCACTATTTGATGTATGTTATTGTAAATATAAACCTTCCTCTTGAAACACTCTATCTGCTAAAAAACCGCATGAAAATCGGTTGCGTAGTTTTGAAGATTTAAGCGTACAAAGGGACATAGGGACAGAAAAAGCGACTTTGTTTTATACTATGTGGTGATGATAGCACGACCCACTAATTTAAAGTGCCTTTCGAAAAATGGAGGAACTCGTCGACACTTAGGTATTATACATCATGAGGGATCCAATAGCAGTATCATACAGCTTCTCAACTATACCAGATTGTTTTTGTCAGGTGTAATTGTGAATACCCGGCTGGTTTCAGTGACAATACTTAAAATGATCATTTTTCTCTGACTGACTTCAGCTTAATGTATCTCTGTTAGACAAGGCTTCTACTCTTGCTTCTCCTGCTTTTAAAGTTCTTTTTGGTTAGTCAAGTTAGTTCTTTATAGTAAACTAGCTTCTGCCAGCGGTTTCACCCGCATCCCGTGGGAACTACTTCCCGTACCGGGATAAAAAGTAGACTATAGCCTTCCTCGATAAATGGGCTATCTAACACTGAAAGAAATTTTCAAATCGGACCAGTAGTTCCTGAGATTAGCGCGTTCAAACAAACAAACAAATTCTTCAGCTTTATAATTTTAGTATAGATCACCCAATGAACCCTACAGCTGTGGGTGCAGCGGCGTTGGACTTTTTTTTACTTAAAGGTCACCCTTATGTACAGTATGAGGCTTAACAATGCATTTTCAATCTAAAAAAATGATAGTAGGTATCCTTTAGGATGATAAAAGTTATTATACTTTAGGTATATCCAAGTTAAAGTGATCCAGATAATGATCTTCTTTATAATCAATACCTTACCTACAGACCCACCGAAAAAATTGTGCAGATCAGCGGTGCTAGGTTTTATTAGATGTTGCCATATTATCAGCTAGGAAACTGGTATAGCGTATCCACATCGTTTACTAAGAGTCTGTTGCTCTGAGTTAAAGTATGGTAAAACAGTAGGTAGGTAAGGATCTAGTTTAATCTATGAGCAAGAGTCTGTTGAAAGGTATTTATCTAGTAGTAGTTATTTAGGTATTATCCTAAGTAGGAGGTAAATAAAATCTTTGTTCTTTCTTTTTTTTAATCTCTTTTTTTTTTGTATCTCAACAGCCCTTATTCGCTCTCATGTTTACTTCACATCTAATTTCTTATTGCCTCGTTCATTATGCCATTTACCTTTTTTTTTTGTTATCTATAAAAACTGAGTATTTTATTTACACTGTAAACACATACGTATGAAACTAAGCAACTATACTTGTTTTGTAAATATATTGTTGGTTTGCCAGAATAAATAAATAAAAATAAATAAATAAATTATAAACAACATTTATTTAACTTGAAACTAGTTGTTAAATACAATTCTTGTTCGATTGAAGAACGAGAAAAAAAAACACCGTGGATAAGCATTGCATTTTCTTCTTACATTAAGTATTTATATTTACTTCGTATGACAAATTAACACATGCAATAAAATATTTAAATAGGTTTAAAAAATCAAACTATTTTATTTAGAACACCTTACAATTTTGAACAATACATATAATATATTTAACTTCCTATTCATCATCACAATCGTCATCGTCCTCCTCTACTTCCTTGAACTCGACATGTATCTCAACGCAGCCGGTCTCCTGCGAGCCTCTCAGGATGAACGCTCTCGCGCAGTAGATGCCGTACATCCCGTCCGAAGGCAGCTCGCTGTAGTCGAACTCGTAGCCCGTTACGTGGTACTCCCCCTGTAAGTTAGGAAAAAAAATTAAATACGGCCAGGGTTTTCCAACTGCAGATATTATTACCGTAACTCCAAATACAAGGAAAAAATGCAGGTTAGTTGAAGGGCCTTAGAAGTGTAATTAGCGTTTAGAAGAATAGTATCATCACAAATTCATGAGAACAAGGTCTTTGTGGTTGTTCACGTTAAAATGCCTTCTTCTATGACCGTGACTTGAAATATCGTGGTCAATTCGTCATTCCCGAATAATTCAGCGTTAAAAGTCAAGAAACTTTGCTACTAAAATATAACCCATTTTGGTGGTCAGACATTTTAGGATGTTACCAAAACTTAAAAGTATATTATATGTATGGCACGTTAAACTGTAGGTCCCGGCTGTCAATGAACATCCTTGACAGTCGTTACCGGTAGTCAGAAGCCAGTAAGTCTGACACCAGTCTAGCCAAGGGGTATTGGGTTGCCCGGGTAACTGGGTTGAGGAGGTCAGATAGGCAGTCGCTTCTTGTAAAGCACTGGTACTCAGCTGGGTTAGACTGGAAGCCGACCCCAACATAGTCAGGAAAAAGGCTCGGTGGATGACCAAAACTATCATAGCTAGTATTGTCCAAAATATTGATGAATGTCGACCGACCAATCTATTGTAACTTCGGTTCGGTTCATTGATTTGGAAACACTTACAACGATCGACGTTTTAGGAAATAAATGCGATACCTCAGCAATAGGGAATTCAGGTGGATCAACCCCAGCAATTTCCAAGCAACTCTTGACGTTGTTCTCTGCGTATTTATTGACGAAGTTCACGAAGCAGTCGTCGGATAACACCTGGTACTGCTTACAACCGCCATCTACGTACTTGCATATGTCGATGCGGACCTGGGAAATATTAAGAATAATATGTTTTATTCATGTCCCAGAAAGAGGCGACATATAGCCTTAGAGTTTTCAAGGTGGATACTTTATAGTTTTTCTTATTGTAATTGTTCTCTATTTAGTTGTTACCCTTGTATATCAATATTTGTATGCAACGACATTATAACATGTCATGTGTACGCATATATCGTGTGCCCTAGCTCGTTACATTTTACATCATCATCATCATCATCATCAGCCTATCGCAGTCCACTGCTGGACATAGGCCTTTCCAAGTGCACGCCACTGAGATCGATTTTCGGCTTCTCGCATCCAGCTCCTGCCAGCTGTCTTGCGCAAGTCATCACTCCACCGTGCCTGAGGACGTCCTACACTACGTTTGCCGAGGCGTGGTCTCCACTCTAGAACTCGTTTACCCCAACGGTTATCGGTTCTTCGGCTAATATGGCCAGCCCACTGCCACTTCAGCTTGCTGATTCGGTGGGCTATGTCGATGACCTTGGTTCTCTGACGGATTACCTCATTTCTGATGCGATCCCTCAGAGAAATGCCGAGCATAGCCCTTTCCATAGCCCGCTGAGCGACTTTAAACTTGTGAACCAGCCGTACCGACAGTGTCCACGTTTCGGCTCCGTAAGTCATGACAGGTAGGACGCACTGATTGAAGACTTTTGTCTTTAGGCACTGTGGGATCGACGATGTTAGGACTCGACGTAGCTTCCCAAATGCAGCCCAACCCAACTGAATTCTCCTATTCACCTCGTCCTCAAAGTTGTTTCTACCTAACTGCAATGTCTGCCCGAGGTATACATATTTCCGAACAACTTCGAGAACGGCGCCGTGTATCGCAATCGGTTCCGGTAGAACATGTTCATTAAACATGACCTTGGTTTTGTCCAAGTTCATCCGTAGGCCGATGCGTAGAGAAGATTCAGCCAGGTCGTTCAGCATCTGTTGTAGGTCCTGCAGCGTTTCCGCCATGATGACGATATCGTCAGCAAATCGCAAGTGAGAGATGTGTTCGCCATTGATGTTGATGCCGCGTCCTTTCCAGTTCAGCGTCTTGAACATATCCTCCATTGCATTAGTGAATAGTTTCGGGGAAATAACATCCCCTTGTCTCACTCCTCGATGCAACGGTATGGGCCTTGTTTGCTGATTCTGTACTTGGACGGACATAGTAGCGGCTTCGTAGAGACATCTCATCACTTGGATGTATCGCCAATCTACTTGACAACGCTGCAGGGACTCCAGAACAGACCAGATTTCAACCGAGTCAAAGGCCTTCTCATAGTCCACAAATGCTAGACACAGGGGCTGATTATACTCTTCGGTCTTCTGTATAATCTGCCGCACTGTGTGGATGTGGTCTATGGTGCCGTATCCGCTCCGAAACCCAGCCTGCTCCGGTGGTTGGAATTCGTCGAGTCTTCGCGCAAGTCGGTTCGTGATCACTCTTGAGAACAGCTTATAGACGTGGCTTAGGAGGGAAATGGGTCGATAGTTCTTCAGCTGGGTTTTGTCTCCCTTTTTGAAGAACAGGACGACAACACTCCTACTCCAGGCCTCTGGAGTTCTCCCTTCAAACAGGACGGCATTAAAAAGCTTCTGGAGCTCCCCCAGTAAGGGGTTTCCTCCTGCTTTTAATAGCTCTGTTGTAATGCCATCCTCGCCAGGGGCTTTTCCATTTTTGAGCTGTCTCAGAGCGATCTCGATTTCGCCACTGCTGACTTCTGGCAGGTCTTCGGTGAAATGGCGTGTTAATGTGGCTCTAGAATCCTCATTTCCGGGATCAGGTCGAGATGCATGCGATGCGTATAACCGGCCATAGAAATTTTCCACTTCCGAAAGGACTGCCGGCACCGAAGAAACGACTTCTCCACTTGTTGTGGTCAGCTTCGTCAAGTGGCTTCTTCCAAGAGATTGTACGAACACCTTTGACCCCCGATTCAGCTCAATTGCTCTTTCAATGGTAAGAGTATTGGAGCACCGGAGGTCGCGTCGTACGTGCTTGTTGATCTCTTGGTTTAGAGCCCGCTTAGCTGACGAAGTGACAGGCGGGTTTTCACGTCGTTTCTTCATAAGCCCTAATGTCTCTTCCGAAAGCTTTGATTTCTTGCCCTTACGCTGCATGTTACAGAATCTCGAACCTTCCTCCCTGAGGATCCGAACCACATATTCATGGTTCTGGTTAACGTCTGTTGTGGTTTCCACGGCGGCAAATCGGTTCTCCAGATTTGACTGGAACGTTTCAGATCCTGTCATGGTTTGGAGCAGTGTTGGTCGGAGCCTGGCCTTCATCAGACGGAAACGTTCGGCCTTGAAGTTGATATTCAGAGAGCCTCGGACAAGTCGGTGATCGCTCCCGGTATTAAACCTATTGATCACGGAGACGTCTCTGAATATGTGCTTCTTGTTCGTCATGATGAAGTCAATCTCATTTTTTGTCATAGTGTCGGGGCTTTGCCACGTCCACTTCCTTTGGGGCTGCTTTTTGAAAAAGGAGTTCATCAAAAAGAGCCCCTCGCGTTCGAGGAAGTTGACGAGCATTTGCCCCCTATGATTCCTGCTTCCAAATCCATGGGATCCTACTGCCGATTCGCCGCAAATCTGTACTCCCACTTTAGCGTTAAAGTCCCCCATGACAACGGTGTAATGGGTCTTTGTAGTGAAGTGGAGGGCCCTTGATATATCATCAAACATATCCTCCACTTCATCGTCTGAATGTGTCGAGGTCGGTGCGTACACTTGCACTACCTTGAGGCTATACCTGTCGGTGAGCTTTATGATAAGGTACGCTACCCTGTTCGACACACTAGACACCTCCACAACGTTATCAGCTAGGGACTTATTAACCAGAAACCCAACGCCACCTTGGGATTGTTGGTCTCCCTCTCGGAAGTACATTAGGTGACCTGATTCGAGGGTTATGGTGTCCTCCCCCTCTCTTCGAACTTCACATAACCCTAATATGTGCCACCTAATCTTCCCAAGTTCCACCTCGAGTTGCGCCAGATGCGAGTCAAGCCGTAGCGTGCGGCCGTTGTACGTCGCAAGAGTCAGTTGTGTTTGGTGGCCTCCCGTAACCCGGAGATTCTTCGCACCCCCTGGCCCACCGTAACCACGGTCGCCACCGTGACCGGGAATAGCGGGACTGCCGGGAACTAGGGGCCGTGGCTTTTTTGTGCTGCTCATAGAGGTATTTAGCCTACTGCTATCACGCTGGCCAGACGGGTTGATAGAGGGTTTTTTTCGAGTTTTCCTTCTCTCGCACTGGTGTTCGGTGCATTTTTGACTCCATTAGTCGACTTCTACGACACCCACTGGAAGAAGGGGTAGCGACATATGTATTCTTAAGCCGTCGCTACACGGCGACATTACATTACATTTTACAGTGTTTCTCCAAAACCATTATGAAACGCTGCAGCGTGCAAAAAAGATTCTTATTTGGCCTGTTAAAGTTATACTGAATGTTAGATATATTGTAACATTTTTCTATAACGATTGTGAAGACTTACTCCAAAGTCACTATTAAAACTTTCCTCCAATATTAGATCTGCGTTGAATCCGTCGTGGGTTCTGTTGATTTTCTTCTGAACTATATCAAACTTGAACTTGTGTATCTCCTCTTCACATTTCTTTATGAAGTGCACGCTCCATACACCGGGACCCTGGGAAGTAGTAGTATAAATTCAGTATATATAATGGGTAGCTGAAAGTCGACATGGCTTGAAAGAATATTACTTGTGAGATGGCAGGAGATAGAAGAGTAGGTATGTTGCGCCTATACGAAATAAAATGAGGATAAGGAGAGGAGGATGATGATGATACACTATGGAAAAAGCGATCAATAAGTCCTTATAATTATTGTATCAAACAGTAATTTGTAACTATTACTCTTGTATATAGAAAATGTGGATGAATACAGTCACAGGGAATAGAAAATAGACTGCAAAACTCTATAATCGTTTGGTTATGTTCCTGGCATCTTACGAGTACGCAGTTGACGAGTCAATATTTAAGTCCATAACACTGGAAAATGCTGTTCAAATCTTACCATATCCCCAGCACGAATCACCAATGTAATACTACATAGCACACCGCAAAACAACCAATACTTCAACATCGCACTGTTTTTCTACCAAACGGTATCATCTACTAGGCCTCCCAGAAGAAAGGGACCAAATATATAATATCACAATTATATAACGTGACAAACAAACGTGCTCAATGGCCATTATGATGGTATCTGATAGCATCTGATAGCGTGATGAGCTTTGTCAGTGGTGATAGGCATCGTGGTTCTATCATCACTGAATTAATTCATTTTTATTGTATTGTTATTATTTTGAAAATGCAATAACAAGTTTTATTTTGATTGAAACTGTTTTATTTGTTCCGGAAGAGCAAAGGTTTTGTTGCTGAAAGTTTTATATTGTCCTAGGTTTTATAGTTTAGGGCTGATACGTAAACTACCTATCAACAGTGGTTTCGCCCGCGTCCCTACTGAACTGAAAATCGTAGACAAAGAGCCTACTTCGGTAAATTGGGTATCTAACACTGAATTAATTTTCAAATCGGACTAGCAGCTTCTGAAATTAGAGTGTTGTAATACAGATTACTAAATATTTACAGAAGCAACGATTATCCTGAAGTCAATTATTGCCCGGACAAGGAGCATGTTCTGAAGAATTACCAAAAATGTTTTCTTTTAAATATTCTCTCATTGCACACCGTACACTCATATATCAGCTAAAACATTAATCAAAAATATTTCATCTTTGTATTTGTGACGTCTCATAGTGGTGAAAGATGGGCGTTTTGGGGACTGTCTTTTGTTTGGTTATTGGAAAAGTGCTGACTTCATCATCCTCCGAGCCTTTTCCCAACTATGTTGGGGTCGGCTTCCAGTCTAACCGGATTCAGCTGAGTACCAGTGCTTTACAAGAAGCGACTGCCTATCTGACCTCCTCAACCCAGTTACCCGGGCAACCCGATACCCCTTGGTTAGACTGGTGTCACACTTACTGGCTTCTGACTGCCCGTAACGACTGCCAAGGATGTTCAATGACAGCCGGGACCTACAGTTTAACGTGCCATCCGAAACACAGTCATTGAAATGAAATTTATTTATTTGCCAGAATATAGGTACAATATGATGGTCGATACAATAAAAAATATGGTCTCACTATATTCGACTTACAATTTAGTCATGCAAATATTTATCTTAAGTTCTATTATCTAATAGCTAATTGGTGTCTAATATATATAAAAGTGCTGACTTATCAGCCTAATTGAATTTGTCTTTATATTATTTTATTCCTAACTCTGTATACATTGTTACAGGCTAATGAACTGCGCACTACAATCAGCCACCGCGTTGGATGAGCACACGATTGCGGCAGCCATGTTGCCTCTCGCCACCGCTTACTGCAGAAAACTCTGCACTGGAGTTATACAATACGCTTATATGTGTATACAGGTAAGCATATAATTTGTTATCTATTTGTTTATTTACCTACTTCATATTAAAAGTCGTATACGTAAGGTTGTAACTATGTTACTACGTTATAACTAACTGCAAAAACAGGTTTATTTTCATAAAAAGGGCATGAATTCCCGTGGTTAATCAAAACATTTTGACTCAATTCTCAAGGGTTAATTAAGATCGCCGTTTTATTTATTGTTAAGTATGCAATCTATACTAATATTATAAAGCTGAAGAGTTTGTTTGTTTGTTTGTATGTTTGTTTGTTTGTATGTTTGTTTGTTTGTTTGAACGCGCTAATCTCAGGAACTACTGGTCCGATTTGAAAATTTCTTTCAGTGTTAGATAGCCCATTTATCAAGGAAGGCTATAGGCTACTTTTTATCCCGGTACGGGAAGTAGTTCCCTCGGGATGCGGGTGAAACCGCTGGCATAAAAAATAAAATAAACAGATTGGTCGTTTAAGACTTTCAAGTTCATAGTTTTTTAAGCTATTTGCCTTCGCCGTTTATCAATAGTGTTCATGACACTATAAAACTTTGGAGTCTCAAGTAAATCTATTTTTGTTTAGGAACACCCAGTATGGACTAGCCAGCAGTTCTGGGAGGCGGCGTTTTACCAGGACGTACAAAGGGACATCAAAGCTCTCTATCTCCCCAACCCTTCACATCATCAGAGAGTGCCAAGTCCAAGGTATGAAAGAGCTACTCCCTTTTTTAAACTAGTTTGTTGTAGTCGGCCTGCGGTGTTATCTTAGCACAAGAAACAACTACAAACTAGCATACCTTTTACTTGGCCGACTAAATATTTGTTTTGGAAATGTATTTTATATATTACTTATCATTTATTGACTATTTATTTTCTATATCTTTAGTATTTATCAATTACTAGCTTTCGCCCGCGGTTTCACCCGCGTCCCGTAGCCAGATGGTGCAAAAACTATCCTAAAACCTTTTCCCGGATCTAAGTTACCTCCCCTCTAATTTTCAGCCAAATCGGTCAAGCCGTTTTCATGTTATGTTGTGACAACGGAAAGCGGGTTTCATTTTTATAAATACATATAGATATGTACACCCTAAACTACCCATTTTCAAGGTATTCTCCAGATAAACTCCATCCAAAGGTTGTCTGGAAGAAATCGCTGTATTGTGATGTCCTGTGTTGTTAATTTTCTTGGTGTACAATAAAGCATAATCTATCTATCTATTCTTCTGCGACTGCCAACACATGCCATGACTGCATGAAGTCGGCCACAGCTGCACTAATGGTTTGTATGTATTTACATGAAACCGTTTTGGATCGAAGCGTAAGCAGCACGTGCAGTCGCTGTCATATTTATTTATAATTAAAAAAAAATATATATATATCTCACTCTCTCTATCACTGTTTGCCATGCCACTGTCTATCTGAAATAATGAATATTTTAAAAAAATCTGTATTGTTTCAGAGATGACGAAGAGTACATATCTTTATTAAAAGCACAAGAACCGAGCGCGTTGGAGATCGCTGCTGAACAAATGAGATTATGGCCCAGCTTATCACCAGGTATGACTGAGTTTATTCAGTTTTTTCCAATTTAAAAAAATATATAGGTAAATTATCTATTATATAAAAATAAGTAGGGTTTTCCTTCCTGATGCTATAACTCCAGAACGCACGAACCGATTTCCACGGTTTTGCATTCGTTGGAAAGGTCTCGGGCTCCGTGAGGTTTATAGCTAAGAACATTCACTTTACATAAAACGAAGCCATCTGGTGGCGAAACGGAGTTCGCCGGGTTTGCTAGTTATATTATAATAATTATAAATTAAATAAAAATCATCACTGATATATAAAGGAAAGATCAACACTTCACAACAAAACATGTGGCTTCCAAAATTGAGATTTTCTGCATCCCATAAATGTAGATTTTTCTGTCCTTTCTTTAGAAAAACAACGCGAGCTAATAGCAAGCGAAGAATCAACGTTATACAGCCAGGCGATTCACTACGCGAACCGCATGGTGTACCTGTTGCTGCCGCTAGAGGGCGCCGGCAGACGCGCCGATGTTAGAGGCGAGGAAACTGATCGGCAGAGCAATAGTATTACTAATAGGTAAGAAAAATTATATTGAAAAAAGCAAATAAAAAAAATAGATACTTTTTTTGGGAAGTCGGTAAGAGATTGACATAAAAAGAATAAAAAACGCCAGCTGATACAAGCGAAGAATCATCGTTATACAGCCAAGCGATTCACTATGCGAACCGCATGGTTTGCCTGTTGCTGCCGCTAGAGGGCGCCGGCAGACGCGCCGATGTTAGAGGCGAGGATCGCCAGAGCAGTGTGAGAAATTGTATATTGAAAACGACGAACAAACATAAAAACAAACATCATAAATTGAGACACTCCTCCTTTTTGGGGAGGGAATGAAGTTGCCAGTGAAATTCCACGATGTATTATGTGGTAGGGTATTTATTTAGCCTATTTAGGTTCGGTTGCACATACTATCTACAATGATAACCGGATCGATTATCAAATTGCCGATTTGACCAATGGGCTACTATCTAACGGTGTAATATTGTTCTTTTCGAGCCCATTCCGCACGATGTCTTCCTTCATTGTCACTTCAATAGAAATACAAGATACGATCAAACTTTTTATAAGCTTCAAAATAAACTTTACGGTACATAATAACGCTAATTACTAAAATTGAGATGATTTATATTTATTTATTTAGATTTAGAGAGAAAACATGAATGGTTCTTCTAACCTAACAGACAGAAATGTGTTGCTGGGGAGTTTGTTGTGCCATTTCTTCTTCCCAGCAAAAACACATAGGAAGTGGTGAAAGGCGGGCGTTTTGGGGGCTGTCTGAAAAGTGCTGATTTATCAGCCTAATTTGAATAAACGTTTTCGAGTTTAAGTTTGATTATGTATTTATTTTTTCCAGTGTGGCAGAATCGGATAGTGTGGATGCGGAGTCAGGTTTCGAGGAGGCGGATCCTGGTGAGGCTGGCAACAACGTCATCAAGATGGTCTCCAGATTTGTTGACAAGGTGAGTAAATAACTTAACGTTTTATAAAAGTGAAATGGATAAAATGCTCAGACGTTACAATAAGTCGTTTTTGGTAGCGTTATTGGTAGCTTTAGTTATTTTACTAGCTGTTTTTCGTGGTTTTGCCCTCATTCCGGGTGAAATTATTCCAGTTTCTGGATAAAATATAGCTGGGGTAGTGTAAATGGCTAGCTTCCCAACAGTGAAATAATTTTTAAAATCGGTTCAGTAGCCTTTAAGGCACAAACATTATTGCAATAGATTAAACCTATAACAATAGTTGTATATTTTAGGAAAAATAAACAAATAAAATTATATCCATCAGGATTTAGGCCCAACAAACAAAAACATCATCATCCTCCGAGCCTTTTTCTCAACTACGTTTGGATCGGCTTCCAGTCTAACCGGATTCAGCTGAGTACCAGTGCTTTACAACTGAGTACAAGCGACTGCTTATCTGACCTCCTCAACCCAGTTTCCCGGGCAACCCGATACCCCTTGGTTAGACTGGTGTCAGACTTACTGGCTTCTGACTACCCGTAACGACTGCCAAGGATGTTCAATGACAGCCGGGACCTACAGTTTAACGTGCCATCCGAAACAGTCATTGGTGTCTAAGATGTACTTAGAAAGTACATACAAACTTAGAAAAGTTGTATTGGTACTTGCCTGACCTGGAATCGAACCCGCGCCCTCATACTTGAGAGGTTGGTTCTTTGCCCACTAGGCCACCACGACTGATAAGTTGATAACCAACAAACAAAAACATCTTTAGCAAATATAATGACCTATAATCCCCACTTGCTACAAGATGTATTATTTATCCAGGTGTGCACAGAAGGCGGTGTGACAGCGGAACACGTGCGCTGCTTACATCAGATGATCCCCGGCGTAGTACATATGCATTTAGAAACACTCGACGCAGTGGCACGGGAAAGTCGACGATTACCGCCCGTGCAAAAGGTAAGCTTTATCATACTAACAACGGATTTATTTATTTATTTAATATATAAGGTAGGTTATTGCATTCTGCCGTAAGTCGACAGTGAAAAATAACCGCAAAATAACCAGTCTTCTTACATAAAGTCAATTAACATTACATTAAAAAACTTCTTTTATAAAAAAAAAAACACATGACCTTTTTCTAATTTAAAAAAAAATTAGTAATCGGACATTAACCACATTATTATAAATCGTAGTCTTTAAAAAAAAGTACCGGCTAGAATTAAGGTTAAAACCATCATCTTGACGATTAAAGTCTATGGTCTAACCTGGCACTAAAGCCGGTACTTTTAAAAACCACGTTTAAATGGTCTTCTTGCGGCCGTTGGTAACCTGGTAGTCAGGCTGGCCGACAGGTAGGTAGGTAGGGTCCAAATAAAGTACGCAATTTGGTAGAAATTGATACTTTATTTAAGCCAACTTCTGTTGCCCTAACCACGAATAGATCTTGAGATAGAAGGTACACTGGGAACACTGGCCTGAACCGTAGTGCAGCTCTGACGGCAGCCCAGCTCCTTCCCAGGTTAAACTTCCTGGTCTCCAGCAGGACCCAGGTAATTCCAGACAGGATCAGGTTTGGTCTTTCACTCGCCGCCACGTAGAACGATTGCGTAGCGAGGTTTTAAAGAGGAGCGTAGAAAAATCCAACGTAGAAATCCTGGAAGCGCAGAGACAAGGCTAGCATTAGCAGAGCTTGGGCCACGTTGCCGGGTCCAAAGGTCACAGTGTCCCAGCAAACAAAGTGAACTAAGAACAGCTGCTTTAGACAGAAATTTAGCAAGAAGAACACCTTACAATAGTATTTAAGCAATGCATGGAAACTTACCCCAGCGGGATTTCCGATTATAATTTGTTTAGTACAAATAAGTAGGAATTAGGCAGGTACGAAATAAATGAAGGTCAACTAAAAAAACGTGTGACACAGCCGTCACGTCTGATGCAATTTGGTCGTCTGCCTGCGTCTCCGGCCCGAATGCACTCGAGGCACCACCATCGCGCGCGGCGAAACCAGTTCACCCGTTTAGAGATGCGTAGGCGCAATAATTACAAGGACCTTTGTGTAAATAATTAATATTGGGTTCCGTATATAATTATGTAGACTATATTATAATATTTATTTTAGTTTAATTTAGGTGTTTTATTATTAATTTTAGAATAAATCTATTGTAATTATTTATACTTTTTTTAATTCTAACCTATTCTTAAAGCTAGCAAAGTACAACGTTACAGTACCCCGCCGCAAAGTGAAGGATTTTTCGTACTTAGAATAGAAAAAATCCGCTATCACTACTAACTGCAAACTTACTAATACGTCCAGGCTAACATTCATACTTCACGCTCACATAAACAAATCACACCGTCTGTAAGTCTTTTAGTTTATGACTGGAGACCCTAACAAACAGAGTAACAATTATATAGTATCAATTGTTCTCGTTAGTAAGTTTGTATGTAAAAAAATTAATACAATATTTAACACATAAGTTAAGTAGATAAGATGTTACTATTAGACTAGACTAGGTTAGATATATCTATATTAGCTTATTATAATTATTATGTTTTATCTTGTATATATTTATTATGTTTTATAATTTGTGATTTTAATATCTTTGATATGCCAGGAGCCTAGTAATTTTCCAGACATATCAGCTAACTCGTAGACAAGAGGAGACTTTTTACCAATTATTTTACATTTTATGAATTTCGGTGCTAACTTTTTATTAAAATATTTATCTTTGTCACTAAGGTAAAACGTCTTTCTCCACACTACATCACCAACATTAAATTCAGCCGGTTTTCGGCGTAAATTATAATGTTGACAATTACGACTGTGAGCTTGTAGAAGCAGAGACTGAACTTTGTTAAAGATAGAAGATAGGACGCCTATGTTCTCCGCGTAGGAATCGCGAGGTTGAAAAGTTAAGTCATCATCAGTATCAGTATCGATATAATGTGTACCGCAAGTTACTAGTTCACGTCCGTATACAAGAAATGAGGGGGTGTAGCCAGTAACTTCATTTACGGAACAATTCACAGCGAATTGTATTTTAGGTACTAGCATATCCCAAATACGTTGATCGTTAGAGATGAACGTGGAAATGGCAGTCATTATAGTTTTATTATAACGTTCAACCGTGTTTACATGTGGTGAATATTTAGGCGTAAAATGCAACTTAGGTACTTTATATTTATCTAGCATTTGTTTTAGCGTGGTACTTACAAATTGTTTACCATTATCCAATATTACAGTGGAAGGAATGCCATGTATTAGGAATACATGTTCCTCCAGTTGTGATGTAGTGGTAAGTCTAATATAAGGAATGTACTCAATAATTATAGGACAGTATTAAACGTATTATCGAACAATAAACATCTTTCCTTTAACAAGCTACTCCCGTCCTTACATGGCGACCCTGCCATTTAAGGTTCGGTGTCGGGCTCAATAACAATTTCGGTACAATGGAACGTGAGGTTCGAGATTTGACGGTGATCTTGCACGACGTGTGTATTCAAAAGTCGGAGCCTTTAATTTTCAAAAATGGGCGGAAGTACGAGTAAGGAAGAAGTTGTACTTGCTCAGAACGCTGCAGGTGGAACAAACGTGGCTGATGTCGCACAGTTACATCAAAATCAAAGCGTAACAAATATAATTTTGGGCATAATTCTTCTTCTTATGATACTTGGAGGCCTAGTGGCTATATACAAGCTGTACAAACGGTGCCACAAAAATTGGATGCGGGAGGAGATAGCACGGAGCGCGTTCAGACGCTCTGGAGCCAGGCGTGAACCGCGGAGCAAGGATCCAAGCGGCGGAGTTTAGCAGAAGGTGAAATGGAGTGGTAGTGCACAGTGAATATTGTGAAGTGCGTAAGCAAGTGAAAGTGAATAAAAATATGTGTTTTCAGTATACAAGGCTACGTCTAGGATATTTCATATTTGGTACTTATTTTATTATTACTTTTAGCATTGTAAGATTTTATTAAATGTCTGATATACAAGATATACACGCAAAATTAAAAACTATTAAAGAAAACTTAGTAAAGTTGAGCTTAGTAAAAAGGACTCAAACATTGTTACGGCAAAAATATTCTGATGCTAAAGATTTATACGATAAATATTTATTGTGCCGAGATAAGATAAACGTTAGTATTGATAAAGGTCATTTTAAGCAGGAGGAATTCGAGTCAATTTTAGTTTTATGCGAGGAAATAGAAGCCTTTTATCAAAGAATTAAAAACATTTGTTTATCCAGTAAACAGGAAATAAGCACCATGGCTGAGTTTGACATCAAAACCGCTTCTTCCCTTCTTCCCATAATGACAGGAGACGAGGAGGTTACTAAAAAGTTAATTGATTGTGCAGAGTTTTATTGTCAGAATTTAAAGAAAGAACATGAGCAACTTTTAATATCCTTTATACTAAAAACCCGCTTATCGGAAAGTGCAAAGTTGCGCGTAGGGACTAACTATAAAACTTGTACAGAACTAATTGCAGACATGAAAACCCATTTACTGGCAAAGCAATCAGCCACGGCGCTGCAGCTGGAGATGGTGAAGGCCAGGCAAGGTTCTCAAAACATCGAGGAGTTCGGTAAGAAGCTTGAAGATTTATTTGTAAAATTAACTATTTCGCAAGCCGATGGTAATTCTAATACTTTTGATGTTTTAAGACCTATTAATGAGAAATTGGCTATACAACGATTTACCGAAGGCTTGAGAAACAGTCGATTGAGCACTGTATTAGCGGCCAGGAATTATTCTGCGCTTAAGGACGCTATAAGAGCGGCCAAAGACGAAGAATGTTCGCAACAAGGCCCCAGCTCATCCATGGAGACAATCTTCAGCAGCCAACATCGCCAAAGAGGACGAGGAACATATAACGTACGTATGCAAAACCATAGATATAGCCAAGACACCTGGAACCAGCCGACGTTTAGGTCATATTCACGAATAAGTAACAACAGAGGTTATACACAGACTTTTAGGGGACGCGGACGTAGCTTCAGACCTCGAAATCGTGGCAATAATGGGTATACTCGTGGTAGTCGTGGTAGAAATGCGTACATGTTAAATCGCCAGGAGAATGATAGAGAACATACTTTAGATCATACTCAAAATTCTAGACCATCAGTAGAGTTTTTTCGAGAGTAATTTTATTCTTGCTTGCGATTACGATAACTTCTTAGAATTAGCAGTACTTGGTACCAAATATAGATGGCTAATTGATACGGGTGCCTCAATATCGGTGGTCAAATATGACACCGTTAGACAGTGGAATATTCCAATACATCCAGAACGCATAGCCATAAAAGGAATTGGTGGAAAATTACACAGCGAGGGCTATGTTTACATTCCATTATCTATTAACGGCAAAGAGATTATGCATAAGTTTTATGTTCTGCAATATCTACCATGTTTGCAACAAGGATTACTTGGACAAGATTTTTTAGTTACATTCCATTGCGTTTTAAACTATGAGAATAATACTATTACTTTTAACAACTTAGCAAATCCTACGGTTTTACCAATAGGGTCAGGTAAACCAGGTACTTATATAACAGTGCCCCCTAGGTGTGAGAAGGTTTTTCAAATCGATTCGGGTATGCAAGAAGCATGCGTAGTTTTACCAAAAGAACTTTGTGAGGGTGTATTTATTGCTGGAAGTATCTGTCAACCAAACCAAGGTAAAATATCGATACAAATCTTGAATACTCGTGAGAAAGAAATTGGCCTTAATTATTTCAAGCCCGATATTGATAAGTTATTTAATTATAATATTTGTTCTTTTGAAAAACAGACAGACTTAGATGGGAAACGTGTTCGAAAGCTATTATCACTAGTAAAATTGGATCATTTAAACAAAGAAGAAAGTATATCAATTCAAAACATAGGTGCCAAATTTTCAGATGTATTTTTTCTACCGGGAGACAAATTAGGAACATGCAATTTATATGAGCAAAATATCCAGTTAAAACCAAACGCAGATCCAGTTTATACAAAACAGTATCGATTACCGTTTTCACAACGTAATGAAATTGAAAATCAAGTGCAAAACATGCTCAATAATGACATCATTGAACCAGCTAAAAGCGAATGGTCCAGCCCAGTTCTCTTGGTACCTAAAAAATCCGACGATAGTACCAAGAGGTGGCGTTTAGTTATTGATTTTCGAAAATTAAATGACCGCATAATGGACGATAAATTCCCTCTTCCTAATATAAGCGATATTCTAGATTCCCTTTCTGGCGCAATTTATTTTTCTCAGTTGGATCTTACACAGGCATATTTTCAGTCAAAGCTTAATACAAGTAGTAGAAAATATACGGCATTTACGACACCGTCTGGCCAATATCAAATGACTCGTATGCCGATGGGCTTAAAGACCAGTCCAAGTTCTTTCTCACGATTGATGACGGTAGCTATGTCGGGATTAAATTACGATAAATGTTTTGTTTATTTAGATAATTTAATTTGCTTTGGAAGAAATTTGGAAATTCACAACAAGAACTTAGTAGATATTTTATACAGACTAAGGAAAGTAAACCTAAAATTAAATCCCGACAAGTGTGATTTTCTTAGAAAGGAAATCCTATATTTAGGGCATGTGGTATCGTCGGACGGCATTAAACCTGATCCAGGGAAAATTAAAGCTTTAAGCGAATATCCGGTGCCAAAAAATAGTGATGAGTTGAAGCGATTTATAGCATTTGCGAATTATTATAGAAAGTTTATTCGTAATTTTGCCGAAATATGTATACCCCTAAACAATCTATGTCGCAAAAATGTTGTGTTTGATTGGGATGAAAACTGTCAACATTCTTTTCTTATTTTGAAAAATGCGCTCACAGAACCTCCTATACTACAATACCCTAAATTCGATGATAAAAATACATTCATTTTGCAAACAGATGCTTCAGGTTTCGCTATAGGTTCGGTATTATGTAATGCTGACAGAAGGCCTGTAGCTTATGCGAGCCGTAGTTTAAACAAGGCCGAACGACGATACCCAACCATTGAAAAAGAGTTACTGGCAATTGTTTGGTCTATCAAATATTTTCGACCATATTTATATGGAAGGAAATTCATAATAGAAACCGATCATAGACCATTAGTATATTTGTACAATATGACAGATCCTTCCAGCCGATTACTAAAGTTTAGATTGTTGCTCGAGGAATATGACTATAAGGTAGTATATGTGAAAGGCTGTAACAATGTAGCTGCAGATGCATTGTCGCGGATAGAGGTGAACAGTGATGAATTAAAGATGATGAATGAACATATTGTGTCAGTCCTTACAAGGGCCCAAAAGAAAAAACTGGAACCTTGTGATAATGCCTCGGTGATTAATATTCCTACTAACGATTGGTCTGATCACCCAAGAGTTGTAGAAATACTTAAGTTACCGAAGTATTACACGGAATTGTTATTTGTAAATGAGGAAGAATGGAAGAAAGTGAAGGATGTATGTTTAGAAAAAGGTGATTTTGCATACTCGTCGTCTCATCATATAGTATATGTAAAGCTCTTTACCCAATCGCAGCGTACACGAGCTGTCTCTGTGAGGGAACTAGAGTCATTTTGTATGAATCTAAAAATAGATACGATTTATATAGTGAGAGACGATGACAACATTCAAATAATAAAAGAGCTAGCTCATCGTATTAATAAATTGCCTAAGTGGTCCGGACCCCGCTTATGCGTTATAAAAGGCGTTAAAAAGATTATTGACAATGATACAAAGAGAGTGATTTTAAATGATTACCACATCCTTCCTACTAGTGGACATGCAGGAATAAGACGTATGATGAATAATATTCGTAAAAAATACTTTTGGACTGGAATGGAACACGATGTTACAAATTTTGTTAAAAAGTGTAATAATTGTCAAAGGTTTAAATATTTAAATAACGTTAAAGAACCCATGGTCATAACAGACTGTGGTACTTCAGCTTTTGATAAGGTGTATTTAGATTTGGTAGGTCCTTTGATACGTGATAATAATTATAGCTACATCTTAACGCTCCAGTGCGATCTAACTAAGTACGTCGAAGCATATCCGATTGCAACTAAAGATGCGCGCACAGTTGCTACGTGTTTGGTAAACAATTTTATACTTAGGTATGGTATTCCACGTACAATTGTCACAGACAGGGGCACAGAATTTATCAACTCTACAATGGAACAGGTATGTAAAATTTTGAACATTACACATTTAAAGTCTACAGCTTTTCATCACGAAACTTTAGGTTCATTGGAAAATAGTCACAAGCATTTAACTTTTTATCTTAGGATGCAAATAAATAGTCAAACTCAGGAATGGAGCTCATGGTTGCCATACTGGTGCTTCTCTTATAACACATCTGTACACTCGAGCACGAAATTCACACCGTACGAATTGGTATTTGGTAAACAATGTAATGTACCCAGTAATATCACTAACAATGTAGATCCAATTTACAACTTTGATAATTATGCAATAGAACTTAAATATCGGTTACAAAAATCACACGCAGAGGCAAAAGACAATTTATTAAACTGCAAACTATTAAGAAAAATTAAATATGATAATAGTGTGAATCCAATTACTTATAACACTGGAGATTTTATCTTAGTTAAAAATGAAAATTGTAATAAACTTGACCCATTGTATGTAGGCCCATTTCCTGTTGTCAAGGATATAGCACCAAATGTTATTATTTCAGTGGATGGAAAGGAAAAATGTATACATAAAAACAGGACAAGACTTTATAATCAATAATTGTTTATTATTATACTTTTGACGTAAGACTTTTTACTCTGACTGTACATGACCAAATATAACATGTTATGATGTAATTGGTATCGTCTTAGATGTAAGAGTAAGTGTATTGTTACATGTAATGGGTAGATACTTAAGTACACTATTTTTATAATTCCATATGATTTATAACTAAAATATATACTTTTGTCATGTAGGTAACTATGTTAATTATTATAATCTTATAATATTTTAATGGGATCCTTGATAATACATATTATTATGTTATACAATTTTATAATGTATTACTTAAAAAAAAAAAAAATGTAATTTTTATTTTTTTTTCCTTTTGGAAGGGCATGTGATGTAGTGGTAAGTCTAATATAAGGAATGTACTCAATAATTATAGGACAGTATTAAACGTATTATCGAACAATAAACATCTTTCCTTTAACAAGCTACTCCCGTCCTTACACAGTATTCTGGTAATAATTTCAGCGGTAGCGCGCTTGATTGGAAATAATAAGCAATACTTACTAAAACAACAAGTGACGACTAGAATAAAGGTGTTTAGTTTCCTAGTAAGAGGTAGGGGTCCTACTAGGTCCACGCTAATAACTTGGAAAGGTCTCGTACAATGTTTGGGTCTACCCATTTCACCTAGAATCGCGTGATTTTGGTGTTTATGCGCGATGCAAGTATCGCAAGAAGTGACAGCCTTTACCACGTCAGCATGCATACCAGGCCAGAAATAACTTAGACTTAAACGTTTAAAAGTTTTAAAAATGCCGAAATGACCAGCTGTTGGGTCCGAGTGGTTTTCGAGCACAATAGCTTGTCTTGATTCAGCAGGAATTACTTCTTTCCACTCGAACTCTTTATGTAAAGGGTTATTAGTTTTTGAATAACGGAATAATCTATTGTTTTTAATTAGGTAATTAGGAAATGATGTAGGAGAATTTTGACAACCATGAAATATATTTAAGTACCACTGATCATTAGTGTTAGGTAGGACATTGTTAGAATGTATAGTTGAAATTTTACATGAACGTGACAATGCATCAGGGATAACATTATCAACGCCACGCCTGTGCTTAATTTCAAAATTAAAAGCTGATAGACGGACACCCCAGCGAGCTAACCGTCCAGTTGGGTTGCTTAGATTTAGGAACCACTTGAGAGCTGAATGGTCAGTATAGACGACAAACTTCATACCATTATCCAGGTAACATCTCCAGTGTTCCAAAGCCACTAAAACAGCCAAAGCTTCACGCTCCGTAATGCTATAGTTCCTTTCAGGTCCAGTCAAAGTTCTACTATAGTAGGCAATAGGGTGTTCCACTCCTTCTATGGTTTGGGTTAGCATACCACCAACACCATAGTCGCTAGCATCCGTATGTACTTGAAAGGGAAGGTCAAAATTAGGGCAAGATAGAATAGGGGCAGAGACTAGTAATTCTCTTAATTTATTAAAGGACTCTTCGGCTTGGGTAGTCCAAGCAAAAGGATTAGTTTTTTTATTAGTAGAAGTTAATTTATTTAAAGGGCCAGCAATTGAACTAAAATTAGGGACAAACTTCCGGTACCACGAAGCTATACCCAGAAATCGTTTAACTTCTTTTTTATTTGTAGGTGTAGGGTAATTAACAATAGTCTCAATTTTAGAAGGATCAACATGAAGACCTTTAGAGTTTATTACATAGCCAAGGTATTTAAGCTCATTACGAAAGAAAACAGATTTTTCAAAGTTTATAGTTAGATTAGCCATTTTTAATTTTTTATGAACTTTCAGGAGTAGAGAAATATGAGATTCAAAGTCAGAACTAGCCACTACAATATCATCTACGTAAACAAATACAGAGTTTTCAAATTCAGGTCCATAGAATAAAGTATCAACTAGTCTTTGTTGTGTAGCCGGTGAATTTGTCAACCCGAATGGCATAGTGACAAATCTGAAGGTACCACGATGCGGAATATAGAATGCAGTCTTGTTACGGTCAGCTTCAGAAATAGGTATCTGCCAAAAAGCTCTAGATAGGTCTATACTACTTAGGTATTTAGCATTTTTCAGGTTGTCTAGAATCTCAGATATGTAGGGTAACTTGTAGGCATCCTTTTTCGTCACAGAGTTTAGTTTTCTGCTATCTAGACAGAACCTAAGCTTGCCATCTTTTTTAGGTATAAGTAAGACAGGAGAAGACCAAGGGCTCTCGCATTCTTCAACCACACCTAGCGCTAGCATTTCATCTAGTTCTTCAGATAAAATACGTTGCTTCTCTGGAGAAACGCGGTAATATCTTTGCCTAATAGGTAAAGAATCTCCAGTGTCAATGCGATGCATGACTAGATTAGTTCTACCCAAACCACACTTTTCGGTAGAAATATTTTTAAACTGATCGATAATGTTATCAGCTGTAACACGTTGATCTTCAGTAAGTTCATTATAGGAACGTAACATACCATTAGCTTCCGAGACTGTGTTTACATTAGTAGGGCAATTAGACAAACTATGTAGCGAAATAGACTTAGAAAATTTTGGAAAGAGATTAAATTTTGTCCAAAAATCGACACCGAGAATAAGATTGGTTTTTATAGTAGGTATAACATAAGCTTTTAAAATATGAAATTGATTTTCGAATGTTACGGGTAAATTAACATAACCAATAGTAGGTAAATTTCCGCCTCCTGCAGCAGTAAAGGTTTTTAGGTCTTTATGAATAACTAGGCCAATCGATTTTAGATATTCAAGACAATTGTTGCCTAGAATAGTTGCTGCTGAACCAGAGTCCAGTAATCCACACAACGTAATGTCACCTACCAGGACAGTTGCGTAGGGACGTATATCATCTATAGGTTTTTTATCGAAGATTGTTGTAACAAAATAACTGGAAAAGAAAGTTTTAATAGTTAATAGCCAATTTTGCCAATCGTTTTCATCAAAATTTTTAGAGTTTTTAGTTTTAGTTTTGTCATTTATATTACAACAATCTTCAGTAGTTAGTTTTTTGAATTAAATTTAGAGTGACAATTAGAGCAATTAGGATATTTAACATCTTTAGTTCCACATTTAAAGCAAATAGGGTACCTGTTAGCTTTACATTGACTTAAGGGATGATCAGAGTTACGACAACGTGGACAGAAAACAGTTTTTATGTTTGAACTACTAGGCTGTGTTATAGCAGCTACACTAGTGTTTGGTTTTTTATTAAAATTATAAGAATTATTATTAAGATGTTGATTTTTAAAATTAGTTTTAGTGTAAGATGAATTATTATCAGGATTGTTATTATATTTATTATTATATCTATGTTGATTGTAGAATTTAGGTTTATTTAAATTAGGTTCATTAAATTTTGAGAATGCAAGATCTGGAGCTAAGGTTTCACCTGTAATTCTAGGAGGTTCTTTAAACTGAGAAGTTAAGGACTGAATTCTTTCAAAGTTCCTGCAGATTGTTTTTAAGCTGTCAATAGAATTTATAGTTGATGAGTTAGAAGCCAACACACTAGCATAACAAGGTCGAATATTATGTAGAAGGATCTCTAGTTTTTCTTGTTCCGATATATTTTTACTAAGCCTGGAGAATAATTCTTTCATTTTAGCAAAATAGATTGTGATTGTCTCAGTATCACCTTGAGTGCGCTGCCGAATCTCAGACAGAAGTCGGTAGTCATAGTCAAACTGACTAAAATCCTCAACCAGTACAGCCACCAGTTCCTCCCACGTAGACACAGAGGTTCTGATGCTACGGTACCAATGCAACGCATCACCCGTAAATATTTCCGTGGCGTAAGCTAACAATTTAGAGGAAGATATGTTCCTAGCCGTGCTGTATTCCCTCACTCTCTGTATAAAGGCGTGAACGCAAGACTTGCCATTATATTTAAGTTTTTGTAAATCACTAATATGCGAACGATCACAATGTATCGACACGTTAGGTGGAACATCACTAGATAAGATTGGATGAACAACTTCTGCTACAGGCTCACAACTTGTAGGATTAGCAGATTTATTTATAGCGTCTAATTTTGCCGAAAGTGCAGTAATATGTTTTGTTAGTGATTTTATTTTGTCTGCATATTTAGAATCAGAACCATCTAAACGTTTTATACGGTGATATAGGTGATTGCATAAAGCCCTAGTACGTTCGAAAAGATTATTATCAAACTTATCCTCAAGAGACTTAACGCGTGATAATAGCTCGCTTAAAGATGTGCTAGCACCCGAGATATCTACGTCCGGTTCTATACCCGATTCGCAAATATCCGAAGTAGGAATAATAGGTGTAAGTTTATTAATTTGTTTACGGAGTTCAAGTACCGTTGACGCAGGTTCCTCGCCTCTAATTAGCACCTCGTACACTAATTCGTTTTTATTAAGCAAAAAGAATTTAATAGGGTAAGTTTCCATGACGCTTACAGTGCAGAAATTAAGAAATGAAAACAGAAATAGATTACTAACTACTAGATAATGAAATGATTATGAAATGAAAATGAAATGGTGTTCTTTACAACTAGAAGTAACTACTACCTTTTACTACGATGAGGTGATGAAATATGAATACCCAAATAAATAAAATTAAATGAGAAGAAAAAAAAAAGTGGGTAGGTGAAAAACAAAAAAATGAAAATGATAGAAAAGAAAGGAAGAAAAAATGTGCGAACTGTTACGTATACCAATAATTAATAACATGTAATCATTTATAAAGTAGCTTTAGTTATAATTTACAATAATAGTTCCAATTTGCAGTTAACATTACATGTAGTTTTATTGTTATTGAACTCGAGATACTTCTTTAAAATAATAACTAATATGCTTTCCAAAAGTAACGTGTACAATACGCAACAGTTAACAAAGAACATAAAACAGAAAGAAAAACATAAAAGGCACACCCAGAACATAAATGTGAAAAAAAAAACAGAAAAGAGTACAGTATAATATTATGATAAAGTACGTACCAGTTCGCCGAGTCACCGTCTCGTTCACAAAAACTTGTAGGTAGGTGATTATTTAGCAGCTGACCAATAGACTAGAATCTAGACGTGATTAGGCAACAGAAACCACGATAAGGGCGCCACTGCGGCCGTTGGTAACCTGGTAGTCAGGCAGGCCGACAGGTAGGTAGGTAGGGTCCAAATAAAGTACGCAATTTGGTAGAAATTGATACTTTATTTAAGCCAACTTCTGTTGCCCTAACCACGAATAGATCTTGAGATAGAAGGTACACTGGGAACACTGGCCTGAACCGTAGTGCAGCTCTGACGGCAGCCCAGCTCCTTCCCAGGTTAAACTTCCTGGTCTCCAGCAGGACCCAGGTAATTCCAGACAGGATCAGGTTTGGTCTTTCACTCGCCGCCACGTAGAACGATTGCGTAGCGAGGTTTTAAAGAGGAGCGTAGAAAAATCCAACGTAGAAATCCTGGAAGCGCAGAGACAAGGCTAGCATTAGCAGAGCTTGGGCCACGTTGCCGGGTCCAAAGGTCACAGTGTCCCAGCAAACAAAGTGAACTAAGAACAGCTGCTTTAGACAGAAATTTAGCAAGAAGAACACCTTACAATAGTATTTAAGCAATGCATGGAAACTTACCCCAGCGGGATTTCCGATTATAATTTGTTTAGTACAAATAAGTAGGAATTAGGCAGGTACGAAATAAATGAAGGTCAACTAAAAAAACGTGTGACACAGCCGTCACGTCTGATGCAATTTGGTCGTCTGCCTGCGTCTCCGGCCCGAATGCACTCGAGGCACCACCATCGCGCGCGGCGAAACCAGTTCACCCGTTTAGAGATGCGTAGGCGCAATAATTACAAGGACCTTTGTGTAAATAATTAATATTGGGTTCCGTATATAATTATGTAGACTATATTATAATATTTATTTTAGTTTAATTTAGGTGTTTTATTATTAATTTTAGAATAAATCTATTGTAATTATTTATACTTTTTTTAATTCTAACCTATTCTTAAAGCTAGCAAAGTACAACGTTACATTCTTAAAACTTCCTTTGTTTATTCCAGCCTCGAATAGTAGCACCAGCATTGGTACCAGGAGAGACAGTATCAGTGCCGGCGTTACGCGCGTACCTCGTGTGCGACGGACGCAGTACTGCGCTGTTACCCGCAGAGGGAGCCTTGTTCCTCACTAACTATCGACTCGTGTTCAAGGGGACACCTACAGACCCCTACGGTGAGTTGATACTACTTTTGCGTTAGGAAGATTTCCCTGACAATTCTAATTATCTCTGCAATGCAACCGACTATAAAAATAAAATTATTAATGCCCCCGACGCAAAAACGACGGGGTGTTATTAATAAACTAAATACATCATGTAATAAAAACGTTTTGAGTTTAAAGATTCGTCAATAGAGGTTGATGCAAGTTACTAAATCTATAAAATCGTTAAAGTAGCGCCTAGCTTGAAATCAGCAATTCTGATTCCATTTTCTTTGCCAACAAAATCTTTAACTGCTGTACGTGAATTTCCTTCCACTATTATAATGTTTTCGTTAGACGGTTGTTAACAAATTATTTTTTCCCCACAACAGCATGCGAACAGACTGTGGTACGCTCATTCCCGTTATGTTCGCTGACGCGGGAGAAGGCAGTCCGCACACACTACCTCCCGCATCTGGAACAATCTCTACAAGAAGGCTTGCAGCTACGATCTGCTACATTCCAGCTGATTAAGGTAAACTGTATTCAATGTTTGAAGCTGTCAGAATAAAGTTTTTTTTTTTTTCATTTTTGAGTGGCATCTTTGCGTGGGGAAGTGAGTGGGTGTTAGTATGACGTCTGATAAAGAATAATGGAAGAAGAGTACATATTGCGTCGACCCCAAATGACTTGGGAACAGGGCAGGAAAAAGCCGGTTTGTTGTTGCCATGGCCGGTTTGTTCCAATTTAATCTTGTTGGCTCATTATCAACCTCATTTATGCCAGTTCTATACCGGCTACTTGGTAGGTCACATTCTCCGGCTACATGGTAGGTCGAACGTCTTGTTTCTCTGTGTAGAAGACGTAAAATTGATGGCTCTTGGCTGTCATTTGAACACCTTTGGCAGTCGTTAGGCAGTCGTTATCTGGCAGATATTGATAGCTTATTGTCATTTTATTTGGGCAGGTGGCTCTGGACGAGGAAGTAAGCAGCGAGGCAGTAGAGGCATTCCGCAAGCAGGTGGCCCGACTCCGTCACCCCGAGCACGTGCTGCTGCACTTCGCGCTGGCGCCGCGCTCGCAGCCGCCGCCCAAACACTCGCAGCCTAAGCATCATACGCTCAAGTACGTAAACGAGGAACCGAGCTGGAATGGAAAAACAATAGACACTTCTTTCAGTAGAAAATTTTGCAACATCTACCGGTATAATTACCTATTCGGAAACCACAATGTATTTGGTCCGCAAGCAAGACCTATCAAGATTGGCCCGAGACCGAGACCGTTCGGCCGGGCGGTAAGTCATTATAGCGTGCAAATGTAATGACGGAGGCCTGTTTGTACTGTGCCTAAACAGTTGCAATCAGGTCGACCTGTATGTTCTCTGTTTCTGTACAGCTGCAATCAAGTGTATACCAAATAGCAATCAAGTTTATTCATCAAACTATTTCAGCTCATAAAAAATTGGCATGATTCCAAACTTAAACTGTCCCATCGGATCAGTAATTGAGGTTTTCATCGAGCAAATTTTTGTGCTTCCCTGAAATCTCCTTCATACTTAAAAGCTTGTTTTATACCTATTAAATTTATATTCCCTACCAACAAAGTCCAAAATTACTAAAAACATAATCTTTTTCACAGGGGTTTCGCCAAAAAAACCCTCCTGAAAACCGCCCGTCGCGCGGGCCTGAAACCCAAGCCGTCCAAACGTCAGAAGTACGTGCTGCCGTCAGCTGACGCGCGGTCGTTGACCTCGCCGCCGCTGATGTCGTCGCTGTCGGCCGACACGCTGTCCTGTGAGTCGCTTTATACAAGTTAGTTTTGGATGATTTTCTTTTATTATTTTACTTTATTTGTTGGTATTTGTTATTGAGAATTTTTTGTGGTGATGAAGGTTGTTTTTACAGAAATTGATCTTTTTTTGAAAAAAAAAAAAAATGTTTGGGTTGCTTTTGTGATATGATTTCAGAATTTTAATTTATCAGTCATTTTTTTTACGTAAGTGGATATTTTTTAATTTTGTTCACACATGAAGTTTTGTGACAAAGTATTTCCAAAAATTTTTTTTATTGATGACATACAATTTTATCTTTATTATTTCGCAGTGGAAGAGCTAGAACTAGGCGGTAGTGAGACAACAGAGAGTCCGGCGGCGCGTACACTAGAACGCGTACGGGAACGCGTGTACGCGAGGGACTGGGCGCGGCTGGGGCTGGCGCAGCCGCCCTTCAGGCTCGCACACGCCAACGCTGTCTACACCTTGTGTAGGAGGTAAGACTTGTGCGTACAGTGGAACGCGTACGGGAACGCGTGTACGCGAGGGACTGGGCGCGGCTGGGGCTGGCGCAGCCGCCCTTCAGGCTCGCACACGCCAACGCTGTCTACACCTTGTGTAGGAGGTAAGACTTGTGCGTACAGTGGAACGCGTACGGGAACGCGTGTACGCGAGGGACTGGGCGCGGCTGGGGCTGGCGCAGCCGCCCTTCAGGCTCGCACACGCCAACGCTGTCTACACCTTGTGTAGGAGGTAAGACTTGTGCGTACAGTGGAACGCGTACGGGAACGCGTGTACGCGAGGGACTGGGCGCGGCTGGGGCTGGCGCAGCCGCCCTTCAGGCTCGCACACGCCAACGCTGTCTACACCTTGTGTAGGAGGTAAGACTTGTGCGTACAGTGGAACGCGTACGGGAACGCGTGTACGCGAGGGACTGGGCGCGGCTGGGGCTGGCGCAGCCGCCCTTCAGGCTCGCACACGCCAACGCTGTCTACACCTTGTGTAGGAGGTAAGACTTGTGCGTACAGTGGAACGCGTACGGGAACGCGTGTACGCGAGGGACTGGGCGCGGCTGGGGCTGGCGCAGCCGCCCTTCAGGCTCGCACACGCCAACGCTGTCTACACCTTGTGTAGGAGGTAAGACTTGTGCGTACAGTGGAACGCGTACGGGAACGCGTGTACGCGAGGGACTGGGCGCGGCTGTGGCTGGCGCAGCCGCCCTTCAGGCTCGCACACGCCAACGCTGTCTACACCTTGTGTAGGAGGTAAGACTTGTGCGTACAGTGGAACGCGTACGGGAACGCGTGTACGCGAGGGACTGGGCGCGGCTGGGGCTGGCGCAGCCGCCCTTCAGGCTCGCACACGCCAACGCTGTCTACACCTTGTGTAGGAGGTAAGACTTGTGCGTACAGTGGAACGCGTACGGGAACGCGTGTACGCGAGGGGCGCTTGTACGGAAAATTACCGAAACTGTTTTTGGTTACTTGCTTTTCGAATTGGTTTCGCTCTAAAATGGTCTTATGTGACATGACATTATGAAACATTTTTCAGCCGTGTCCAATATTGTTCTTGTGTCACATTTATCCTTACTAATATTGTGAATGAGAAAGTAACTATCTCTGTCGGGCTTTCATGCTAAAAGTACTGAACCGACTTAAACTTACAGTATATAACCCGAAAAAGGACATACTAAAATGGCTACTTTTCACCCAGTAGCGGCGTAAGGCGGGGGCCGGGGGGGGCGGTCCGCCCCGGGTGCCACGTCTAGGGGGGTGCCATCTCGGTCGGCATAATTTGCAAAACCTAAGTTTACAGTCGATGCGCAATATTCAAAACTACTACAGTACAATACATGCGCGAGACATCGAGGCGGGACTGAGAGCGGTGACACATTCCGACTGTCACCCCTCTCAACCACTCGCGTCCGATTGTCACCCCTCTTTTTTCCTAAAAAAAAAAAAAGGTCATCAAATATTTTAGGGTGACCAATTGCTACTCGCCCCGGGTGCCACCCGATGCTACGCCGCCACTGTTTTCACCCACTTACAGAAATCTTGTTCTCCATACCACAGCCAATAATAAAACATTATCCAACAGTTACCCAGCAGTAATCCCAGTACCAGAGAGCTTCGGCGACGACTCGTTACGTCGTATCTCTCGATGTTACCGACAGGGACGACTGCCCGTCATCACGTGGCGACATCCGAGAACACATGCTTTGTTGGCCAGGTAATATTTAGTTTATTTTATATTTAAGGTTTTTGGATTAGGTTTTGTTGGTATGTGTATAGATTTGGAGAGGTTTAGATAGAGAAGGGATTGATTTATTGTAGAGATTTACTTAATATTACCAAAGGCAGCCAATTAAAGGAGCAGATGAATTTTTCAACCACGTCCGACATCATTTGTTGTCATCATCAGCAGATGATGATGGGAGCTTTTTTTTTAAAAAAAAAATGAGAACGCAATAAAATAATATGTTTGTGTATTTCAATAATATTCCTGTGTATAAAATATAAAAATACTAAGTAAAAAAACATATAACAATTTACCCTCCATTCCACTTATACAACTTCACTTTCATTTTCACTATAACTATCGAATCCTGAACCGAAATGCATTACGATTCCATTCACCAATATACATTATTGTTATCTCCTCACGAACAGATCAGCAGCCCCCCACCACAAAGGCGTGATGGGAATGCTGAAGGCGAGTCACCAGACGCCTGGCAACGCGCAAAGCGGTACCGAAACTACATCCAGTTTAGAACAGGTAAATATATGTTTAGACACCGATATATTTGGCCCTTCTTCTTATGATGTGTTGAAAAAGTTGTAACAATTTTATACTGCTTGGTATTTATATTGTTATAGACAATTTATCGATATCTATATGTATATGATACATACATATGACAATGGTGGGATGTGGTACATGTATATGATAAAAATCCTTTTTTTAACTTTTTACAAGTGTGCATTTTTTTACCACTCCTAGCCTTTTAGGTAATTATAGTTCTCGCAAAATTCAATGGCGGTAGGTAGCAAATTACCGAGGCCAGTACCCTTTCCGCCACTTACATACTTTAACCTAAAAATGATTTCTACAACAGCGACTTGCGTAATGTTCAATGGCCACAAAAAGTTTGGCGAGAACCATATCTTGAAAAGAAAAAAAAAAGAACAAACATCAAACATTTGAATTAAGAACCTCTTCCTTTTTGGGTAGTCAGTGAATAATACTATGTACTTCAGCACCAAGGCCTCGCAAATGAAAAAATAAAAACCAACACTATTATCTCATAGGAACGTTACCTAGCAACGCTAGTGGCTTGCACGCCAGCATCGCGCGGTGACCTCGAAGACTCGAGTTTGAGTCTGGACTCGTTACTCCTCTGCTGTGAGGATCAACAGGCTACACATACGCCGCTTTTGACTAAAGCTGCTGGGACCCTTGGGTGAGTAGAAGTTTGTAGTAGATGTTTGAAGAGGTTTTATTTGTTTGTTGAGAGAATGTTTCGTATGTTAGATTAATGTCTCAAATAATATACTCAATTTAAAATGTTTTTAGAAATTTTGAACACAAAACTTTCAAATATTTTTTATTTTATTCAATTCACGGTCTGGTATACTCGATCCTCAAATGGGGACATTTGTCCAAAGACGTCAACTGTCCCCAAATGAGGACAGTATATGGCAACTAAATATCAAAATATTTTTACATACATAAATTTGAATTTTCATCGCTTTTTTGTCGATTATATTATTTATTATACATGTAGTTGTTAAGACAAGTAACATGTGACTTACGTATCAGCGTGTTGGGTCGCAACAGCGGCGGCAAGGGGGGCGCCAGCACCTCGTCCCGGCACTTCGGGCGCTGGGGGTCGCTCAAGGACCGGCGCCAGGCCTCGCACCTCGACCTGTACGCGCCCCGCCAGAGACTGTCCACTGCTGACGCGGACTCGGGTGAGTACACTGCACCTCGTCCCGGCACTTCGGGCGCTGGGGGTCGCTCAAGGACCGGCGCCAGGCCTCGCACCTCGACCTGTACGCGCCCCGCCAGAGACTGTCCACTGCTGACGCGGACTCGGGTGAGTACACTGCACCTCGTCCCGGTACTTCGGGCGCTGGGGGTCGCTCAAGGACCGGCGCCAGGCCTCGCACCTCGACCTGTACGCGCCCCGCCAGAGACTGTCCACTGCTGACGCGGACTCGGGTGAGTACACTGCACCTCGTCCCGGCACTTCGGGCGCTGGCGGTCGCTCAAGGACCGGCGCCAGGCCTCGCACCTCGACCTGTACGCGCCCCGCCAGAGACTGTCCACTGCTGACGCGGACTCGGGTGAGTACACTGCACCTCGTCCCGGCACTTCGGGCGCTGGGGGTCGCTCAAGGACCGGCGCCAGGCCTCGCACCTCGACCTGTACGCGCCCCGCCAGAGACTGTCCACTGCTGACGCGGACTCGGGTGAGTACACTGCACCTCGTCCCGGCACTTCGGGCGCTGGGGGTCGCTCAAGGACCGGCGCCAGGCCTCGCACCTCGACCTGTACGCGCCCCGCCAGAGACTGTCCACTGCTGACGCGGAGTCGGGTGAGTACACTGCACCTCGTCCCGGCACTTCGGGCGCTGGGGGTCGCTCAAGGACCGGCGCCAGGCCTCGCACCTCGACCTGTACGCGCCCCGCCAGAGACTGTCCACTGCTGACGCGGACTCGGGTGAGTACACTGCACCTCGTCCCGGTACTTCGGGCGCTGGGGGTCGCTCAAGGACCGGCGCCAGGCCTCGCACCTCGACCTGTACGCGCCCCGCCAGAGACTGTCCACTGCTGACGCGGACTCGGGTGAGTACACTGCACCTCGTCCCGGCACTTCGGGCGCTGGGGGTCGCTCAAGGACCGGCGCCAGGCCTCGCACCTCGACCTGTACGCGCCCCGCCAGAGACTGTCCACTGCTGACGCGGACTCGGGTGAGTACACTGCACCTCGTCCCGGCACTTCGGGCGCTGGGGGTCGCTCAAGGACCGGCGCCAGGCCTCGCACCTCGACCTGTACGCGCCCCGCCAGAGACTGTCCACTGCTGACGCGGACTCGGGTGAGTACACTGCACCTCGTCCCGGCACTTCGGGCGCTGGGGGTCGCTCAAGGACCGGCGCCAGGCCTCGCACCTCGACCTGTACGCGCCCCGCCAGAGACTGTCCACTGCTGACGCGGACTCGGGTGAGTACACTGCACCTCGTCCCGGCACTTCGGGCGCTGGGGGGTCGCTCAAGGACCGGCGCCAGGCCTCGCACCTCGACCTGTACGCGCCCCGCCAGAGACTGTCCACTGCTGACGCGGACTCGGGTGAGTACACTGCACCTCGTCCCGGCACTTCGGGCGCTGGGGGTCGCTCAAGGACCGGCGCCAGGCCTCGCACCTCGACCTGTACGCGCCCCGCCAGAGACTGTCCACTGCTGACGCGGACTCGGGTGAGTACACTGCACCTCGTCCCGGCACTTCGGGCGCTGGGGGTCGCTCAAGGACCGGCGCCAGGCCTCGCACCTCGACCTGTACGCGCTCCGCCAGAGACTGTCCACTGCTGACGCGGACTCGGGTGAGTACACTGCACCTCGTCCCGGCACTTCGGGCGCTGGGGGTCGCTCAAGAACCGGCGCCAGGCCTCGCACTTTTTAAATAGTGGTATATGAAAGCAATCAATGAAGAAACAAAGTCCCAATCCGTACATAAAGATAGCACACGCCCAGGTTCCTGATGTCTCTGGTGTCTCTTTTCAATTGCTACGGAAAATCACTTTAAGTTAAACTCGTTGTTCTCCCGTATTAATTATTCAATGAACAGTTTTTTAAATAATAGGCAAATTCCCCTAAAAATATTTCACTTTACTATCGATCTTATTTACAGTAAAGCTCTTCAACTTCATGATTGGACACAACCCGCTTGCATTACGTATTCCTTGCTAACATGCCCCTCATTCACCCCCAGTATGTGGCGAAGGTACGGGTCGTCGGGCAGCGCTATACGTGGTGTGCGAGAAGGGCGGCGCCGCGCTGTCGTGTGCGGGCGCCGAGCTGGTGCCGGCCGAGTACCCCGACGCGAGGGCCACTAAACACGCGTTCAAGAAGCTCATGCGAGCCGCCGTGCCATCCGCGCCCGCGGCTCCTGACCCGCCCGGCTTCCTCAGGTGACTCCTGCACAAAAAAAAAATAATAATAATAGTATCATGCTATTTGCACGGGTGCTGATCTCATAAGGACAGCCAGCTGCACAAGGCATATTATAGTGCACAAGCATTTGCGCAGACACAGGTGCACTCCCTATTCCTTCACTCTCTGCGCCCGATGGGACGGCAATCCGACACCACCGGAGAGACCGGAGAGTAGGACCGACATAAACGCGGTCTCGGATATAGGTGACATCAACTTCCTGACTCCGGACTGCTTTGTGAAAGTTTCATAAACCCACAAAAGCCCCCTCAAGACCTCGAGCTAAACCAACGACAGACCATGTTTTATATATGTATTCCCAATATCCAGGTTGATAGAAGAGTCAGGCTGGCTGTGGCAGCTGCGGCAACTATTCCAGCTCTCCGGCGCTGTAGTGGACCTGCTAGACATACAGGGATCCTCCGTACTCCTATCTTTAGAAGATGGATGGGACGCCACCACACAGGTAAATAGAAAGACGAAAAACAAAGTTTCAAGTTAATAAAAATGACTCCGACGAATTGAGAACCTCCTCCTTTTTGGGAAGCCGGTTAAAAATGTCATGAACTTTAAATAATGTAAAATGTCCGTTACACTAACCGACATTTATTTCAATGTTTTCAAAATTTTGATTGTTTTCAAAATGATATCTGATGATCTACATGAATGTCGTATCTCTCAGCGCTGTCTTAATCCAGGCCACAAAGATTTTTCGACTAAACATTTTTAGCTACAATTGTGATATTTCGTTTTCTTTACTTATTAAGATAATATTCCTACTCCACTATTGCGATAAGGTTGAAAATCTATTGAAGAAAGACAAAGATAGGTTGATGTGCGAAAACAGTTCCAGTTACAACCAAAATCCTACTCTTCTTCCAGATATCATCCTTAGCCCAGATCTGCCTCGAGCCCTACTACCGTACACTGGAAGGATTCCGTATCCTCGTGGAGAAGGAGTGGCTGGCTCTAGGACACAAGTTCCAGCAGCGCTCTAATATAGGAGCCACGCCGCAGCAGGGCTTCACGCCTACCTTCTTGATGTTCCTCGATGCTGTACATCAGGTTAGAAATTAATTTGTTTTATTTAGTTTTGCACATTACTCTAAACCAAGACATAACGTTTTAATTTTGTTTAACGTCACTTTTAGGTACAATTTTGCATAATGAGCGTGACGTCACAGGCCACGACTCTCAATCTTTATTGCACTATCCGTCAGTTGCACAAAGCTCCATTAAAGTTAAAGCTTCATTAAATCTATTGCTGACACTTTTTAACTTGTTGACAAAGAAAGAGCCAGCAATAGATAAAGAAGCTTTAACTTTAATGGAGCTTCGTGCAACTGACGGTTTATGTTAGAAAATATTTAATGTTCTGTTAAAAAAAAAAATGTGTCCAATATTTTTTGCTAATCTAAAAGACGGACTTATTACAATAATTATTTTTAGCACTGTCATCGTGCCTATTGTTGTTTTTTTAAAATGTAATATGGTGGCCGGTGTTAAAATTGTGTTCCTACGAAAATAATCGAATCTAAGTTTGTTCATGTTCGTTAATAAACCTTTTTTTATTCCAGCTACAAAAACAATTCCCCCTGGCCTTCGAGTTCAACGAGTACTACTTACGCTTCGTGGCTTACCATGCGGTTTCGTGTCGGTTCCGAACATTCTTACTAGACAACGAGGCGCAGAGGGCCGAGCTCGGTATCACTGCCGCCGATGATAGGCGAGCTGATACTAACAGGATGGTCAGTATATTGTACTGTACATAATATTTGTATATTGTGTGTGTTTCGACTCGTAATTTCTTTATACACACACTTATTGCGACTAAAATGCGGGTGTTCGGTAGTCGAGGAACTTTGTTGGCCCAATTTACATACGCTTTCTTTAGAACCCGCCCATTTTTGTTTTAATTTAATCACTAATCAATCAAGACCAATCTTCGACTAGTGTTTCAAAGAACCCGCCCGAACGTCTCGTTAGATCACTCGCATCTTATCATTTTGGCCACACCTACCTTTTTTTATCGATGGAAAAAATCATCAAATGACCCCTACCGCTGTGGGTTAACAGCGGTGAGGGAGTCTCAGACTTTTACTGACTAAAATTCCATCTTGTTCCTTCGTAGACCTTTTATGTACCAGATCGGCGGTAACTCTTTCGAACAATTGTCACGCCTACCTTACGTTACAACCTAGAAGAAGGCGCCTGACCTACCTTCCTCATATTTCCTTACTCCATAGAAATAAATGTATTCAAATGTACATATCAAACAATGTTTAAGGTTCTTCTAACCTACAGACAGACATGTGTTGCTGGGGAGTTTGTTGCGCCACTTCTTCCCAGCAAAAACACAGGAAGTGGTGAAGGGTGGGCGTTTTGGGGGCTGTCTATTGTAAATTCCTGACGTTTAAAAAGTGCTGTCTTGTAGCCAAGTTTGAATAAATGATTTTTGATTTTGATTTAGATTTTTGAATGCTTTTCTTCTAGGTGTACCTGTACGAGGCGGGCGGCGAGGCGGGCGCGGGGTCGGAGGAGGAGGGCGCGGGCGGCAGCGCGGGCCGGGCGCCGTCGCTCGGACACTCGCTGTTCGACTACATCGACCGACACCACCAGAAGTCGCCCATCTTCTACAACTTCTTGTACACGCCTGATCTGGATAACCCTGTAAGTACATATATTAAAGACATCACCAAGTACATACATTATTATTTTCCCAGTCTTAAACCATCCACTGATGAACATAGTTTTTCCCAAAGTATTCCAAAAGAACCAGTTACCTACGCTGTACTAAGCCGTGGTCTCTAAACGAGACCCTTTTAGCCTCATTGATCATCAGTTCTTCTTGCTAAATGGGCCTCATCGCCAGCCGTATACGTTCTTTGGTCTTGACAACGTCAAAAGTAGTGTAATATACAGGTATAATGATGTATCTTGATGAGCGATCTTGGAGAATGGTGTGTTGAAGACATTTGGAAGCAATTTTGCGCGTGAAATTGATTTTCGTAAGACTTTTTAGGTAGTTTCCGAACAAAAGTTTTATTTATTTTCAATTTTTGTACACACACATAATAAAGAAAGAAGACAGGAAAGAAAGAATTTACAAAGGTAGTGCTTATTTCTAAAGAAATCTCTTCCAGCATACCTGCGGAAGGAAAATGAGAATAAAAGAGACGTTAGAGCTATATTTTTCCATGTGTCTACTCCAAATTATGCATCACACATGATGATGTTGGTCAGATTTCCATTTTTTTCTTGTCCGCTTCGATCTATCATCGATGTATTAGCCTTTTTCCTGGGAAGATTAAAAAAAAATCCGCTAGGGGCAGCACCGGTGGGGGGGGTACATATGCTTTGAATTCTCTATTGACAACAACGTCAAACGTGTAGAATTAAAATGGAATTAACTGAAGATGATGTACCTGGAGCGAAATTAAAATTTGCAAAAGGGCAATAGGTAACGTGGACTAGGTAGATACTTGTGTTGTTTTGATGAGAATTAAGCGCGCGAACTTTTAAATAGTTTGCGTTTGATATTGATTCTTTATTGAGTCTATTGAGCATTTTAGCAAGGCTTGCCGGGCTCGTATGATAATACCGCCACTGCCCATAGCGGATTTTTTTTCATCATTCATTCATGGCGTAGAAAGGTGTATTTGCTTTCTTTCTTTAAAATTTTTTCTCCACAGGTCCTCCGCCCAGTGTCCTCAATCAGTGCCCTAGAAGTATGGCAATACTACACCAGCGAGGAGTTATCTCACGGAGCCCCATACGACCTGGAAGTGTTGGCACCCGCCGAGCCTGACCGGCAGCCGCAGCGACGGGTTGTTACTGCTGGGTAACTATAGCAATTAGACATTATATTTATATAAACTATGTCAATACATATATACCACTACATATATGCCACACATAAGGTCATATATATATATGTATGGCGCAGCTGCAATCCAGCGATTAACTTGTCAAAGGGAAATGCCCATTCTTGGCCAAGTACTTGCCCATCTATGTGATAAATACAATAAAAATACTAAATAATTAATTTAAATATTGCGAGTATTTATCTGATAAAAAACCCCGGAAAAAAAAAGATGAAATTATTCAGAACTCAGTTGTTAAAATACTTCCGCTTCCGCTGTAACGATCATGACAGTCTTGTCAAAATAGAGAATTAGGGATTGAAACCCATATTGAAAAAGTCGATTTATTAAAAACCGGTTCTTGAAAATCGATTTTCTTTAAATATTTTCTAATAAACTAAAAAAAATATTTGTAAATATATATTCATTGTATTGTTATCATTAAACAAAATGTTTGGTGATTGATGTACCTTTAAACACGATTTTATGCGACTCCTTTCAAGGATTCCGTGTTTTCGGTTTATGACAAATATAGATTTTTCGATAAATTGATCCTACGTCCCATCCCTAATGCTCTTGTTTGTTGACGTTTATCGTTGACGTTTCGTATTTCACAATTTGGTTTGTGCTGTGCTCTTACGACTTGTATCTTTTCTTACTGCGTTTCTGATATTTCGACGAATGTTTACGATTATGGACCCCGTACCCGCCCCCGATGACGACCTTGGCTTTACATTGGATTCAGTACTGGATATTTTTTAAGTATTGGATTGAATAAAAACTTAAAAAATATATGTATGTGTTTTTAGCATTATTTTCTGTTTACAGTTTGTGATGTTCCACCAAGTTCTATGTAAACATTTTTAGTTATTTCGTTATCTACGATGTCAACTCTAATGCCTACAACTTGTTTCTTTCTTGGGCATTACTTGGCCAAAACTTCTTTATCGAATGGGCATTTCCCTTTAACTCTTAAGTGGTATCTCATATAAAACTTTTTATATATCAATAAACAGGGACAGCGAGTTTGCCATTTTCATTTTACTTCTCAAATGTCGATAGAAACATATCTATCTAGTTGTAATTAAAATGTGTCTTGAATCACCCAAATAATAATACTTTGTATCTTATTTAGAGTCTGAAATCTATAAAAGTATACATCATCAGAAAAATGGTATTGGTTTGACTGCTATGCTTTGGTTTGTTTGTTGGTCTTTGGCATTGTTGCTCTTGCGGATGAACTAATTTAGTTGCGGTTTTTCATATATGAAAACTGATGTGTTCCTATAGTGGTTCCTATTCCAATCTCATCAACTAGTTCCTTACACACTGCAGAGATTATTCTCATATTCCTCACCTTCCAGCTACGACAGCATAGCCCGCAGCATGCCGGACTCGTTCTCGGGCCTGCTGGAGCGCATCCGACAGCTGGAGCTGGAGCTGGGGCACCTGCCGCAGAAGTGGCGCGTGAGGTGGGACCAGCTCGAGCTGCCCAACACCTTGGAGCTGCAGGTTTGTGCTGCCTTTGTGCCTTAGGTTCGCCTGCCGCGGGAATCCCCTATGAAATGAACATAATTTAATGTAGAAGTGGAAACATAAGTTGTATTTAGGTAATTGAGATTTTTTATCTCCCCTCCTTCAGATCGTCCGTAAATTATTTTTGTAAAATTTTTGTCGTATTGTCTTCCTGTTATAATGGGTTTTCTAAGGCATTTGTAATGGCCTATAGTATCATTTAATTACAGTAAATCGGAGTGAAATGTGCTGTGTTTATGTACATGTGTTTTTATCGGTATGCCTGTTTGTCCCACAGCGCAACTCCTCAATGTCGTCCGGCGTGGTCCGGCGCGCGACCCTGGCGTGGCACAAGCGCGGCACGCTGGAGGTGCTGGTGCGAGGCCGCCTCGCCGCCGCGCCCCCCCCGCCCGCGCCCGCGCACCGCTGGGCGCCCGCGCCCGCCGCCGCGCCCGCCCGCTGCGACCACTGCCAGGACCTGCTGTGGGGCCCGCTCAAGGTAATGTGCTGCCTGTAGTCACATATAGCGCCACACCGCCGCCGCCCGCGCCCGCCGCCGCGCCCGCCCGCTGCGACCACTGCCAGGACCTGCTGTGGGGCCCGCTCAAGGTAATGTGCTGCCTGTAGTCACATATAGCGCCACACCGCCGCCGCCCGCGCCCGCCGCCGCGCCCGCCCGCTGCGACCACTGCCAGGACCTGCTGTGGGGCCCGCTCAAGGTAATGTGCTGCCTGTAGTCACATATAGCGCCACACCGCCGCCGCCCGCGCCCGCCGCCGCGCCCGCCCGCTGCGACCACTGCCAGGACCTGCTGTGGGGCCCGCTCAAGGTAATGTGCTGCCTGTAGTCACATATAGCGCCACACCGCCGCCGCCCGCGCCCGCCGCCGCGCCCGCCCGCTGCGACCACTGCCAGGACCTGCTGTGGGGCCCGCTCAAGGTAATGTGCTGCCTGTAGTCACATATAGCGCCACACCGCCGCCGCCCGCGCCCGCCGCCGCGCCCGCCCGCTGCGACCACTGCCAGGACCTGCTGTGGGGCCCGCTCAAGGTAATGTGCTGCCTGTAGTCACATATAGCGCCACACCGCCGCCGCCCGCGCCCGCCGCCGCGCCCGCCCGCTGCGACCACTGCCAGGACCTGCTGTGGGGCCCGCTCAAGGTAATGTGCTGCCTGTAGTCACATATAGCGCCACACCGCCGCCGCCCGCGCCCGCCGCCGCGCCCGCCCGCTGCGACCACTGCCAGGACCTGCTGTGGGGCCCGCTCAAGGTAATGTGCTGCCTGTAGTCACATATAGCGCCACACCGCCGCCGCCCGCGCCCGCCGCCGCGCCCGCCCGCTGCGACCACTGCCAGGACCTGCTGTGGGGCCCGCTCAAGGTAATGTGCTGCCTGTAGTCACATATAGCGCCACACCGCCGCCGCCCGCGCCCGCCGCCGCGCCCGCCCGCTGCGACCACTGCCAGGACCTGCTGTGGGGCCCGCTCAAGGTAATGTGCTGCCTGTAGTCACATATAGCGCCACACCGCCGCCGCCCGCGCCCGCCGCCGCGCCCGCCCGCTGCGACCACTGCCAGGACCTGCTGTGGGGCCCGCTCAAGGTAATGTGCTGCCTGTAGTCACATATAGCGCCACACCGCCGCCGCCCGCGCCCGCCGCCGCGCCCGCCCGCTGCGACCACTGCCAGGACCTGCTGTGGGGCCCGCTCAAGGTAATGTGCTGCCTGTAGTCACATATAGCGCCACACCGCCGCCGCCCGCGCCCGCCGCCGCGCCCGCCCGCTGCGACCACTGCCAGGACCTGCTGTGGGGCCCGCTCAAGGTAATGTGCTGCCTGTAGTCACATATAGCGCCACACCGCCGCCGCCCGCGCCCGCCGCCGCGCCCGCCCGCTGCGACCACTGCCAGGACCTGCTGTGGGGCCCGCTCAAGGTAATGTGCTGCCTGTAGTCACATATAGCGCCACACCGCCGCCGCCCGCGCCCGCCGCCGCGCCCGCCCGCTGCGACCACTGCCAGGACCTGCTGTGGGGCCCGCTCAAGGTAATGTGCTGCCTGTAGTCACATATAGCGCCACACCGCCGCCGCCCGCGCCCGCCGCCGCGCCCGCCCGCTGCGACCACTGCCAGGACCTGCTGTGGGGCCCGCTCAAGGTAATGTGCTGCCTGTAGTCACATATAGCGCCACACCGCCGCCGCCCGCGCCCGCCGCCGCGCCCGCCCGCTGCGACCACTGCCAGGACCTGCTGTGGGGCCCGCTCAAGGTAATGTGCTGCCTGTAGTCACATATAGCGCCACACCGCCGCCGCCCGCGCCCGCCGCCGCGCCCGCCCGCTGCGACCACTGCCAGGACCTGCTGTGGGGCCCGCTCAAGGTAATGTGCTGCCTGTAGTCACATATAGCGCCACACCGCCGCCGCCCGCGCCCGCCGCCGCGCCCGCCCGCTGCGACCACTGCCAGGACCTGCTGTGGGGCCCGCTCAAGGTAATGTGCTGCCTGTAGTCACATATAGCGCCACACCGCCGCCGCCCGCGCCCGCCGCCGCGCCCGCCCGCTGCGACCACTGCCAGGACCTGCTGTGGGGCCCGCTCAAGGTAATGTGCTGCCTGTAGTCACATATAGCGCCACACCGCCGCCGCCCGCGCCCGCCGCCGCGCCCGCCCGCTGCGACCACTGCCAGGACCTGCTGTGGGGCCCGCTCAAGGTAATGTGCTGCCTGTAGTCACATATAGCGCCACACCGCCGCCGCCCGCGCCCGCCGCCGCGCCCGCCCGCTGCGACCACTGCCAGGACCTGCTGTGGGGCCCGCTCAAGGTAATGTGCTGCCTGTAGTCACATATAGCGCCACACCGCCGCCGCCCGCGCCCGCCGCCGCGCCCGCCCGCTGCGACCACTGCCAGGACCTGCTGTGGGGCCCGCTCAAGGTAATGTGCTGCCTGTAGTCACATATAGCGCCACACCGCCGCCGCCCGCGCCCGCCGCCGCGCCCGCCCGCTGCGACCACTGCCAGGACCTGCTGTGGGGCCCGCTCAAGGTAATGTGCTGCCTGTAGTCACATATAGCGCCACACCGCCGCCGCCCGCGCCCGCCGCCGCGCCCGCCCGCTGCGACCACTGCCAGGACCTGCTGTGGGGCCCGCTCAAGGTAATGTGCTGCCTGTAGTCACATATAGCGCCACACCGCCGCCGCCCGCGCCCGCCGCCGCGCCCGCCCGCTGCGACCACTGCCAGGACCTGCTGTGGGGCCCGCTCAAGGTAATGTGCTGCCTGTAGTCACATATAGCGCCACACCGCCGCCGCCCGCGCCCGCCGCCGCGCCCGCCCGCTGCGACCACTGCCAGGACCTGCTGTGGGGCCCGCTCAAGGTAATGTGCTGCCTGTAGTCACATATAGCGCCACACCGCCGCCGCCCGCGCCCGCCGCCGCGCCCGCCCGCTGCGACCACTGCCAGGACCTGCTGTGGGGCCCGCTCAAGGTAATGTGCTGCCTGTAGTCACATATAGCGCCACACCGCCGCCGCCCGCGCCCGCCGCCGCGCCCGCCCGCTGCGACCACTGCCAGGACCTGCTGTGGGGCCCGCTCAAGGTAATGTGCTGCCTGTAGTCACATATAGCGCCACACCGCCGCCGCCCGCGCCCGCCGCCGCGCCCGCCCGCTGCGACCACTGCCAGGACCTGCTGTGGGGCCCGCTCAAGGTAATGTGCTGCCTGTAGTCACATATAGCGCCACACCGCCGCCGCCCGCGCCCGCCGCCGCGCCCGCCCGCTGCGACCACTGCCAGGACCTGCTGTGGGGCCCGCTCAAGGTAATGTGCTGCCTGTAGTCACATATAGCGCCACACCGCCGCCGCCCGCGCCCGCCGCCGCGCCCGCCCGCTGCGACCACTGCCAGGACCTGCTGTGGGGCCCGCTCAAGGTAATGTGCTGCCTGTAGTCACATATAGCGCCACACCGCCGCCGCCCGCGCCCGCCGCCGCGCCCGCCCGCTGCGACCACTGCCAGGACCTGCTGTGGGGCCCGCTCAAGGTAATGTGCTGCCTGTAGTCACATATAGCGCCACACCGCCGCCGCCCGCGCCCGCCGCCGCGCCCGCCCGCTGCGACCACTGCCAGGACCTGCTGTGGGGCCCGCTCAAGGTAATGTGCTGCCTGTAGTCACATATAGCGCCACACCGCCGCCGCCCGCGCCCGCCGCCGCGCCCGCCCGCTGCGACCACTGCCAGGACCTGCTGTGGGGCCCGCTCAAGGTAATGTGCTGCCTGTAGTCACATATAGCGCCACACCGCCGCCGCCCGCGCCCGCCGCCGCGCCCGCCCGCTGCGACCACTGCCAGGACCTGCTGTGGGGCCCGCTCAAGGTAATGTGCTGCCTGTAGTCACATATAGCGCCACACCGCCGCCGCCCGCGCCCGCCGCCGCGCCCGCCCGCTGCGACCACTGCCAGGACCTGCTGTGGGGCCCGCTCAAGGTAATGTGCTGCCTGTAGTCACATATAGCGCCACACCGCCGCCGCCCGCGCCCGCCGCCGCGCCCGCCCGCTGCGACCACTGCCAGGACCTGCTGTGGGGCCCGCTCAAGGTAATGTGCTGCCTGTAGTCACATATAGCGCCACACCGCCGCCGCCCGCGCCCGCCGCCGCGCCCGCCCGCTGCGACCACTGCCAGGACCTGCTGTGGGGCCCGCTCAAGGTAATGTGCTGCCTGTAGTCACATATAGCGCCACACCGCCGCCGCCCGCGCCCGCCGCCGCGCCCGCCCGCTGCGACCACTGCCAGGACCTGCTGTGGGGCCCGCTCAAGGTAATGTGCTGCCTGTAGTCACATATAGCGCCACACCGCCGCCGCCCGCGCCCGCCGCCGCGCCCGCCCGCTGCGACCACTGCCAGGACCTGCTGTGGGGCCCGCTCAAGGTAATGTGCTGCCTGTAGTCACATATAGCGCCACACCGCCGCCGCCCGCGCCCGCCGCCGCGCCCGCCCGCTGCGACCACTGCCAGGACCTGCTGTGGGGCCCGCTCAAGGTAATGTGCTGCCTGTAGTCACATATAGCGCCACACCGCCGCCGCCCGCGCCCGCCGCCGCGCCCGCCCGCTGCGACCACTGCCAGGACCTGCTGTGGGGCCCGCTCAAGGTAATGTGCTGCCTGTAGTCACATATAGCGCCACACCGCCGCCGCCCGCGCCCGCCGCCGCGCCCGCCCGCTGCGACCACTGCCAGGACCTGCTGTGGGGCCCGCTCAAGGTAATGTGCTGCCTGTAGTCACATATAGCGCCACACCGCCGCCGCCCGCGCCCGCCGCCGCGCCCGCCCGCTGCGACCACTGCCAGGACCTGCTGTGGGGCCCGCTCAAGGTAATGTGCTGCCTGTAGTCACATATAGCGCCACACCGCCGCCGCCCGCGCCCGCCGCCGCGCCCGCCCGCTGCGACCACTGCCAGGACCTGCTGTGGGGCCCGCTCAAGGTAATGTGCTGCCTGTAGTCACATATAGCGCCACACCGCCGCCGCCCGCGCCCGCCGCCGCGCCCGCCCGCTGCGACCACTGCCAGGACCTGCTGTGGGGCCCGCTCAAGGTAATGTGCTGCCTGTAGTCACATATAGCGCCACACCGCCGCCGCCCGCGCCCGCCGCCGCGCCCGCCCGCTGCGACCACTGCCAGGACCTGCTGTGGGGCCCGCTCAAGGTAATGTGCTGCCTGTAGTCACATATAGCGCCACACCGCCGCCGCCCGCGCCCGCCGCCGCGCCCGCCCGCTGCGACCACTGCCAGGACCTGCTGTGGGGCCCGCTCAAGGTAATGTGCTGCCTGTAGTCACATATAGCGCCACACCGCCGCCGCCCGCGCCCGCCGCCGCGCCCGCCCGCTGCGACCACTGCCAGGACCTGCTGTGGGGCCCGCTCAAGGTAATGTGCTGCCTGTAGTCACATATAGCGCCACACTGGAGGTGCTGGTGCGGGGCCGCCTGGCCGCCGCGCCGCCGCCCCCACTGGACGGGTTTTAACCAAACATTTTCGGCCCGACCCGGGATTCGAACCCGAGACTTCGTGCTCAGCAGCCGCGCTTGCGACAGCTAGACCAACGCGACAGTAACCGCGAAAGAGTTATATCCCCTAATTTTCATACAATAACACATATGACTGTCACAGACTGGCGTCCGTTGCGTGGACTGCGGCGCGATGTGCCACGAGCGCTGCGCGGAGTCGTGGGCGCCGCCCTGCACCAAGTACAAGGCGCCGCCGCCCCCAGACGCCGACCAGCACCGCCCGCCGCTCTCCGCTGGTAACTATAGCTTCAATAACTGACAAAATCATCACACTAACCTTAGGAGACCAATTAGATTCATCTGAGTGCAATACCAACAAAATTCGACGTTGATATGCAAATAAATCCTACCCCTCCCGCCACCCGCTAACATCAAAAATAATTTAATTTTGGTCAGCGCCTCGCGCAATGTCCTGTACGACAAAAAGTTTGGCGAGAACTAAACTAGCGCTTTAATTTTTCAAACCACCGTTTTATTTTTTTAAGCAACACTTGGTCGTCATTTTGACTTGCTAACTAACCAAAATAGATATACAAATGTGAGCCAGTAGTTTTGGGATTTTCCTCAAAGGGTTGTGGGTTGAACGGAGATAATCGTACAGAACAGATATGCAGTGGCTTCATTTAAAACACCGGTACTCAGTTGCATCCGATTAGACTGGAAACCGAACCCAACGTAGTTGGGAAAATTCAACATGGTTGGAAATGATAATTAATGCCATATTCTATTTATAGGAGTGTCAACACTGCAGTCGTCATCGCAGCAGTATTACGAGCAGTTCTCGTCGAACGTGGCGGAGAACAGGACGCACGAGGGACATCTGTACAAGCGAGGCGCATTGCTCAAAGGGTGGAAACAACGGTCAGTTTACATCTTAGTAGCTTCCACCAGCTTTCTAGGGGAACTTCTCTCCGTAGGCGGATAAATAGTTGCTTATGTGTTATTCTGATATATTCAAATAATAAAATATAATATTCTGATATATAAGTTATATCACTAATATGTATGACTGCCTCGTTGGTCTAGTAGTCGCAAGCGCGGCTGCTGTGCTCGAGGTCTCGGGTTCGATTCCCGGGTCGGGCCGAAATCGCTTTGTGGGTTTTCTTAAAACTTTCACATAGCAGCCCGTAGTCTGGACGTTGGTGATTGATTCACCCGTGCATCGGAGAGCACGTAAATGTCGGTCCTGCGCCTGATCTCTTTCCGGTCGTGTCGGATTGCCGTCCCATCGGGTTATGAGAGTGAAGGAATAGAGAGTGCACCTGTGTCTGCGCAAATGCTTGTGCACTATAATATGTCCTGCGCAGCTGGCTGATCTCCTTAAATGAGAACAGCCGCCGTGGCCGAAATCGGCCGTGGACGCCATTATTAATATGTATGTATATTCAGTTTCATCAAAATAATTCAGTAGTTTTGCGTGAAACAGTAACAAATACACAAACTTTCGTCTTTATTATATTCGCATGAAGTGTGTCCATTTTTTTTATCTATACTAATATTATAAAGCTGAAGAGTTTGTTTGTTTGTTTGTTTGAACGCGCTAATCTCAGGAACTACTGGTCCGATTTGAAAAATTCTTTCAGTGTTAGATAGCCCATTTATCGAGGAAGGCTATAGGCTACTTTTTATCCGGGTCCGTGCAGAGGTTCCCACGGGATGCGGGTGAAACCGCTGGCAGAAGCTAGTACAATATGTTTTCAAAATGCAAGAAAATTTGTTTTTTTTTTTCATGGACGATTTACGGATGACCTTGAAATGGAGAATGAAAAAAATATACTTTATTGTTTTTTTATACTTCGCAGATGGTTCGTGTTGGACTCCATCAAGCATCAGCTGCGATACTACGACGCGATGGAAGACTCACATTGCAAAGGATTTATAGGTAAGCAAATACTGAAGCGAATTTTATATTCATTGACTAGTACAATATGGAAGTCGTGGTGGCCTAGTGGGCAAAGAACCAACCTCTCGAGTATGAGGGCGCGGGTTCGATTCCAGGTCAGGCAAGTACCAATGCAACTTTTCTAAGTTTGTATGTACTTTCTAAGTATATCTTAGACACCAATGACTGTGTTTCGGATGGCACGTTAAACTGTAGGTCCCGGCTGTCATTAAACATCCTTGGCAGTCGTTACGGGTAGTCAGAAGCCAGTAAGTCTGACACCAGTCTAACCAAGGGGTATCGGGATGCCCGGGTACCTGGGTTGAGGAGGTCAGATAGGGCAGTCGCTCCTTGTAAAACACTGGTACTCAGCTACATCCGGTTAGACTGGAAGCCGACCCCAACATAGTTTGGGAAAAAGGCTTGGAGGAGGAAGGACTAGTACAATATGTGTAAAGAATTTACTGCATCTACTTGTTACAACTAACATACATATATTTTTGTTAAATAAACTTACATGGTCTTACTACAAAAACTTAAACATGTGTCGAACACTTGTCTAAAAAAAGTGTGGCTGCAAAATGGACCTTATTTCAACGTCATAATCTGATATTTTTTTAGACAAGTGTTAAACTGACGTTTTTGTGGTAAGACGGCTAATGTTTCAAATTATAACCTTATTGAATAATTGTTTTAGATCTAGCGGAGGTAATAACGGTGACACAAGCTGCACCCGCGCCCGGACCACCTAAGAAATGTGACGATAGATCATTCTTTGACGTAAGTATTACTAAAACCTTCCCTCAGATATTTTATTTTGCTTAATGAATTTGGAAGTGACTCTAGCGTAGTCGAGAAAATTCTAGGCAAACTATTAACGGCTATTTCTGTTGTTTCAGTTACGTACAAGCAGACGTACATACAACTTCTGCGCGAGCGACGCGAACGCTGCGCAGGAGTGGATAGAGAAGTTGCAAGCTTGTCTACAGTGAACACTGCCTAATGTCCCGACACAAGGGCTGACACTCCGACACACTTGTCGACATCGACAAAAACTGAGGTATATCTGTCGATAGATATAGCGCCAGTGACGATGGGCTGTCGATACCGACGACTCGATACAGTTTATCGATGATTGAGACCTTAATACATCATATCTAAGACTTGATATAAATGTTATTACAAGACTATTATTTTTGTTTTATTATATATTTATTACTATTAGATATTATTGGTCACAAGATTGTAACTTGTGGCTTTAGGCAAGGTTATACACAGTTATATAATTATCTCGGTTATATGAAGTTTATCGCGCTATCCCGGAGGAAGCAAAAAGCTTTGAAATATTTAAACTTGGATGTGTAGGGGCTTTGATCTCGATGCGGTATTCAACATGAACATATAGAATTGTTTTTGTGAGAGCAAAAGTACTCAGTGAAATGTTTGCATTTTTATATTATTTTGTAATTGGTGCATTTTGGTACATATGACTATATAGAACATAGCTGATTTAGCACGGTTATTGTTCATTCCCTTTTACGTTATAATTAATATACAAAAAATCACCCCCTTTTTATGGGGGGATAAAAAATTTAAATAGTAAAATACTCAAAAAAATATTCGGCCAAAATATTTTCTCACAAAAACAATTCAACTAAACATAGTATAATATGAAAGTATTTATAATAATTATTAATATTGATAATGAATTAGTGTCGTACGTATGTTTCCCGTTTGTAAATATATCGATGACTGTTGTGTAAAGTTCTGTTCCGTATGTTTTGTTGTTAGTTCACTTAGATGTTATATTTGTATTGCTTTTTATACAAGGGGCTCGATTGGAACTTGTTGTTTTGTTGACTATATTCCGTTGTAATACGATAGATATTCTCTTGAATGTAACGTCACAATTCCAAGTACATACATGTTTTTTTTTTTACATAGAATTGCCATATACCGAATAAGTTTGTTCAGAAATGATTGGTAACATTATCGATAAACGCCAAGTTCCAAAGCTCGCGAAGCCACCCTCATATTATAATAGTTATTATTAAATCGACGTACGAAGCGACAAAAGTTTGTTAATACTATTAGTTTTACTCCTACAGCTCTACTCAAAAGTTCATCAAAAAATTGCATGAGTAATGTTGATAATGTTGACAAACTTTTGTTGCTCGCCGTACACACATTGATAGACAAGTAGAACGCTATATTTAGTTCATATAATATAATATTCCTTGTAAAGAGATATTATTTAACGTTCAGGAATCTCCACTGAGCCACAACTTGTTACATACTCATTTTTGTATGATTTGTAAATAAGTACACGTTTTTTGTTTCACATATCAGGGGAGGGGGACACCCCCTATTTATGTACATACATACATAATAGCTCATGTAAATATTAATGTTATTTTTTCTGTAATTGCATTTAATATCACGTGGTTATGAATGTGCGCGCAAGTTTTGGTCCCGTTTTGATAGAATTGCGTCGATACATGATCCTCAAAGATATACAATACATACCTGTCGGAACGAAAAAACACTAAAGTACCATTAAAATTTTGTAATTCTGAAATAAAATTTACCACAATTACATATATGTAATATTTCGAATCCCCCTGTATCGATGCAATAAAGGATCATGTTTCATATAGATAAGCGCAGAGATTATTTGTGCCAAAAATGCACAAAGTGCACAGACGCGTTGCTCAGTTTGTCTTAACGTACGATTATGTCGTACGACTTTGTCGCACGATTTAGTCGCAGTACCGATATAAGCTTCACTGAGCGGCGATAGCAATATAGTTTGCCTTACTTTGCGAAGTGTTATTAACTGTTCTTTGGGCTATAGACGACTATGGAGTGGTTTACAAATAATATTTTATTATTTTAAAAGTATCGTCATACAAGAAAGTTTATTCGGTTTATTAGCCTTTATAGGAAAATATTTTTTCAAATATACCATTTATTAGAAAACATCGCATTATCTACTATTTTTAACCGACTACAAAAAAAGGAGGTATTTATCGTATTATTGTACCAAAATGGCTGAGTTACTGGAAACCGCCACTTCGCAGTCGTCACAAGGACAGTATCTAGTAGTGTTTAGCTTGGCTTAGACGGATGTAACCTCGAGATGTGAGCATACAGCCTACTGCTGTACGTTACTGTTCTTATGATAATATACTGTATTCATGTATATTACTGCATTTATGTATTGTTACGAAAAATTTGTATTTTATACATTATGACTGAAATTTTTCGTTCGTCGAAAATTCGCATTATTTCTCAATGTTGTATGATTTCGAAAGGTTTGGTGTTTGTAAATATAATGTTTTTTTTAATGAAAATGTACGGCAGTAGGCTAACAATAAATATTGGACAGTGCACTTGCGTTCCATCAAATAAAGAGATTTTTAAAATTGTCTTCTGGCTTTTTATTTTACAAAACCTGATTATTTTTATATACACAGTCGTGCTACTTTTTAAGAGATGTGAATACTGTGAATAGCCTCGAAGAGGAATAAAATGAAATGAAAGAGCGGGAATTAAAAAAATATATAGAATGCTGTGGAATCAATATGGCGGTTTCGACTGTATCACGGAATATCGAAGTTCAAAACGCCGATGTACTGTACCCATAAAGTACACAAGATCGATGCACGTGACTTAGAATGTACGCTACATCGAAGTACTGTATTGCGAATGTTCATGATACCGATGTACGGAATATCGAAAGTTTGTTATGCCGAAGTACGTGATTGCGATTGTTCTGAATCCCGATGTACGGAATATCGAAAGTTTGTGATGCCGAAGTACCTAATATCGAAGGGTTTAAAATCACGGCTCCGGGTGGTTGTTCGGAAAGGCTAAGCAGATGACGATTTTTTTACTGGAAATTGATCACAATACGATATTCAAAGCATTCCCTGATGATATTTCTAATTAACGCAGAAACTGTGATTTTAAACCCTTCGATATTAGGTACTTCGGCATCACAAACTTTCGATATTCCGTACATCGGGATTCAGAACAATCGCAATCACGTACTTCGGCATAACAAACTTTCGATATTCCGTACATCGGTATCATGAACATTCGCAATACAGTACTTCGATGTAGCGTACATTCTAAGTCACGTGCATCGATCTTGTGTACTTTATGGGTACAGTACATCGGCGTTTTGAACTTCGATATTCCGTGATACAGTCGGCGGTTTCACTGCCACCACCACACCACCATTGCATAACCTCCACCATTGACATTAATCACCACTTGACCATTGATCTTCTCGTATCTATAAACTACCTTATATCCTTTATACTCCCTTTGTGTACTTCCTTAACAGGCTTTGGTATCTACCACAATCTGTCAAATGTGTATTCAAGTAGTTAACAAATAAAACACCAGAATACCATATGTAACAATTTTATTTTACCAATATTCATAATATATTAACATATGTGGTCCAAAACCACCCTCTTTGATAATTATATAATACAAAGAATTTCTCACAATGGTCGCAGAACCTATAACAATGAAAACAAAACAGCTACAGACTACACGTCCGCCCGCTATGACTGTCGCTATCATTACACAATACAACAATATTAAAACGAGGTATAAAAGGGAAAAAGAAAAGATTAAACATTTCTCGTAATATATTAATAATCGTTATTGTTTATTTAACCTAACGCCGGAGCGGGCGGGAGTCCCGGTCGGGTGCTACGTTAGGCCTTCGGTGTCAGTCGCCACCCGCAGCCGCCCCGACAACTTACATACATTTATTAATGCATTTTACATTATATACAATGGGAAATAAATATTCTATAAGCACGACGAGATATACAATAATCGTGTATGTACATAAACACAACTAGGTGCAGTGGCGACCACTGTCGAGTACCATTATATCACAAAAATATAAATCCCATTGCCGCCTAAGGTATCATTTGTTACCTAATTATTTATATTGGCGTACACTTTTTGGCTTAGCTAAATTCTTCATCGATATAAGAGATGTACCGGCTAGTTGCAACTTATCGATATTATTCGATTTGTTGTTTATCGAAGTGTTCGATGTTACCTAGGTCAATACATTGCTTTTATACACTTTATATACAACCGATGGCTTTAGCAGACTTATTGCAATAGTACAATAGTAGTCGACTAGCCAGTCAATTTACCACTAATTAATTAGTCGATACACCTCCGCCCGGGCTGGCCGGGTCTGCTCGGCTGTACACTCTACTCTATAAGCGATCGCTCGCCGACAGTGGATGGGCAGTCACTACAAGTTACAAGTAAACAATTTTTGGTTTCCATATTGTACCTACAAAGAGTTCCGTCCAAAAATATCCAAACACCATCGCTTACACTTTAAACAAAAAAACCCTTAAAATGTTTGATTTGAATTTTTCTTTTCATAGAAATATACAAAAATTTGGGTCCAAAAATTCGTCTTGTTAAATGTATATCAAAAACAGCTCGATCCACATAGGTATGGGGTTCGATGTCGAGTGAAATGATATCATAAGACGTTGTAAAGCTGAGCGGTGCTCAGTGACGGTGTGAAACTAACATATCTATAGCTATTCGTTATAGAAGTAAACACATACGTTAAACCTGAATGTACTTAACTCCTGTTACTATTATAATGACTACATCGTGACACTCGAATATAAAACGTTATCTTTTATAACCTGTCACGCGTTCACATCATGTTCTCGTAACGATTGATTTGTTGTCGCCTCAGAAATGAATGAACATCACTAACTTTATTGATATTACATACAACATTAATGTCACGCTCATTTTGAATTATATACTGTACTTTAATACTGCTAAGCTGAGGGTAGATTATATTTTGAAAAAGTATACTGCGTTTTTATTTTAATACAGGTACATAAATATAGTTTGATATTAAAATGCTATAATACAGGTAATACTTAAGGTTCCACAACATTGGCACAACTTAGAGCGCTAAGCGGCCAATGCGTTGAATGAACAGAAGAAGCATGAGCGAAACATACACGGTACGTAGGGATATGCCAGCTAAATACCTCAGTCAATACTATTATTATTCATATTTAAGGCCAAATTGCTCGATAGAAGCATAAAGTGCATTTTTTTGAAAGTTTTAAGTTTTCCACGAGTTAGTTTGTTCGTTCACCCCTAGGCGGGGGCCCACGGGTCGCAGTCTAGGGTCCGTGGTGAGGGCTGGGCCCGGGCTAGTGCCCCACTGGCTCGACATAGTTGGCCGGGTAGAGCCCCACTCTGCCGTCCTTTCGTCCCTTACACCAGCCCTGTTCGTCTTCGTCTTCTAATTTTTCGAATAGATCACCTGAAACAATGAACAAGAACGAATATTTTAGTGTCAAAATCAGTATGCAACCCGTTGCGTCATCCACATTGTTTAAATCTCAAGTTAAGCAAATTCGACTTGCAAATTTTTTTTACAATATCGATATTTTGCAGTTTTGGCACCATTTTTGGCTCCCCAATTTGCAGTCCCCAAAGTTTATTTTAGTGAGGGAATAATATATGGCGTGCACAAGTGTCTGTACACTTAAGCTTGAGTCACAGAGCAGTAATACAATGGAGTGCTAAGTGCTATGTGCCAAGTAATGTGTATGGTTACCGCGGCGGCCACGGGCGGTGAGGCGGGTCGCTCCTCGGCGCACGGAAGTACGTGGCCGTTTGGTTCTAAGAACAAATATGCTTGTTAGCACTCCATTCTATTGCTACATAAAGAACCTATGTTGGGGTTTCTAAGGAACTTGGAGAAATATCTGAGTTATTGCATGTAGTAATGATGTTGAAATTTGGGAATTACTTTGCCAAAAATCAGAATAATTGCTAAGTGCTTGAAGTCTCGGGTTCGATTCCCGGTTCGGGCCGAAATAGGTTTTTGGGTTTTAGAAACTTTCACATAGCCCGTAGTCTGAAAGTTGGTTATGGATTCAGCCGTTCATCGGAGGGCACGTTAATGTCAGTCCTGCTTGTGATCTCTCTCCGGTCGTGTCGGATTACCGTCCCATCGGGCTATGAGAGTGAAGGAATTGTGAGTGCACCTATGTCTGAGTAAATGCTTGTGCACTATAATATGTCCTGCGCAGCTGGCTGATCTCTTTACACGAGAACAGCCGCCGTAGCCCAAAACGGCCTTGGACCTTCTTAACATTTTCCTGTACCCACCTTGTCGGAAGCTGAGCTCATCGCTCTCTGCGCCGGTATAGTCGTACAGCGCCCGCACGGGCACGCCGGGCTCGCCGGTGTCGGTGAGTGCGCCGGCTGACTCCTCGTCCCACTCGTCTTCGTCGAATGGATTCTCTTGGCCTTTGCCGCTGCTGTCCTTAGCGGGGGACGTCTTGTTGGATTTGGGGGCTGATGCTGTGCCGTTGCTGAAAAGTGGGTTTGTATTGGTTTAGTTGTTGTGGTCATCAGAATTTTTGGTGTCCCGTAAATTACTGCTAATTTTGCTTTTGTTAACTCACATGATGTCGAATTATTAATATTGCCACCAAAAAAGTTATTCTTTAAATTAATTTTGCTAGAAGATTAGTTCTCATCGTCATTGTCAAATTGGACTCAATTTTGAAAAGTTTACATATGCCAAATTATGGTAGCAATCAGTAGTTAGAATCAGAAGACGCATCATAAAGTTACTGCAAACTTTTATGAACCAGGTACAGGTATGTAGTAGAGAAGCCTTACAACCTATTACGCGTGCTAAATTATTCAAAACTAGCATCAACAAAAACTTACGAAATCTTACGTAGTCACTTTAATTAAACTTATGTAAAACTAATTTATAACTCGACAACATTACATATACCGTGTACGCAACACTTAGTACTCAAACAACTTCTACAAACTTCACTAATTTAAGCCCAAGTTTACCGACAACTTAAAGGTTTTTCTTAAAACATCTGTTCACTTTGAATTTTCACATTAACTTTTTCAAAGGTAAAACAGTTATTTTAAGAAATACGGACGTATATGTTGTGAATGAACTAGACTTTTAAATACGAGACCACATCTTCCAAAATTAACCTAACATTTACCGACTCAAAAAATACCATTTTCTATTTCTATACTTATATCTTTTCTGCAATTTTCTATTTCCGTATTCTTTTCTACAATTTACTATTTCCAAATACTGTTCTACAATTTTCTATTTAAAATATTTTATATAACGAACTCATCAGCAGCCAGTTCAGTCATATCTGTGATAGTGAATCGTGAATTGTTGGCAACGTCGGGCCGCATGCTCAGGCGCACAAGATGGCCGCCGAACGGATCGTCGTGGGCGCCGAGACAACCGGCCGAGCAAGTGAATATTTCTAGACGTTCGATGCTAAGGGGAATGGGAGGAGTATCAGTGCCGGGACTACAGTAGTGGGCTCCGTGGGCTCGGCAGCAACCCTAATAGCTTGTGATGTCAGACTTATTTCTTCTTTTTGGGTATTCCCTCATGTTTTATGCCTGCCATCCTTTTTGTACTCACCCTACATACTTCTTTATGTACTTCCCCTATAAACACCCTATGTACTCCCTATGTACTCTCCAAATATACTCCCTTATGAACTCTTCCTATGTACTCCCTACTGTAAGCCTTTACGTACCGCCAAGTCATCACATTTACACACCTCTTATAGAGGGTATACACAACGGCCTAATGTTCTTCTTTAAATATTCCTCCTGTGTTCTCTCCTCATGTACTCCCTGATTCATGTACTTTTCAATATACATGCCTACTCTCCCTCCTTTTGTGCTACCTTTTCTAGTGGGCCTATTTTACCTATTTGCCGTTTATATTATGCAAATACTTACGTAACAGCAATGGGTGCGCTGATGGTCTTCTTGTCAATGGTGTTGTTAGCGGGGGCGGTGTTGTTGGCCACGGCGGTGGGAGGAGGGGCGGCGTCCGTGTGGTTGGCAGCCTTGCTCGACTTGTTGTTCGCGGTTATTGGGGGCAGCTCCTGTAGTTTATTGTTGTTTACTTTAGAGTTGGGTAAGGTAGAGTGGTATTTTTGTGGTGGAGTGAAAGGACCACATTTTATAAATGTAGAGACTTTCAAAAATGTAGGAGTTTTTTTATAATTAATAATAATTATGAAGAGTAATGTAACATAAGTTTGATTACTTGTTACAACATTAATAAATCTGGTCCTTTCACTCTATCAATAGTCAATTATATTTGGGGATTATTATTATTCGATATTTACTTAAATATTTTTTCAAATATACATAATATATAGAATATAACTATAACAATATCGTAGGTGTGTTAAATTGTTAATTCATGCCAATATGCATAAACTTTGAAGTGAAGCGAAACATCCATCATGCAACATCGATAACAAAAATATAAAAAAATAATATAAAATTAAAGCTAAAAAAACTAAAATTTGATTAAAACGAGAATGACCTTATCCCTTTTAAACAAACTACTTTTAGACCCGTCATGCTGATATATAATAAGCGTTACAAGAAATACCAATCCGGCTTTATATTCATTCTCATTTGAATCGTAAACACTGGAACATAATTCGTTCATTTTTTACCAAAATGGTACAAATTACGTTCAGTCTGGCAACACTGGTGTGACGCGTCGGGCGCGTGCGTGACGTCATTTGCGTACGAAAGCGGTGGTGGTTTACATACCTGACTTATAAGTTTAATATATTACGGATTGGCAAAGCGTCTAATATTGTATTGTCTTCAATCTTTTGTAAATGCGTCTGACTAACTTTAGAAGAGTTCCAACTAACTCTCCAGCAAGACATCTTCATATCTACGATCCTATCAATTCGCTTAAAACTGGACATTTACCTCAACCTACCAAAAAGTCTTAATCTGCTAGTACTAAAACCTTCTTTTAGGTATCCTAATGACCCACACCACCGCTCTCGTCCTTACAAAGATAAACTAAATGTTGTAACGTACATCCTCGCTGACGGGCCGCTGGTTCAGCAGCGTGATGGGCCCAGTGGGCAGGCTCTCCTTGGACTTGCCCTTGGCGATGTCTCGGAACTCCTCCGTGTACTCCTGGTCAGCGACACACACGTCACAAGCGGTCACGGAGGGCGCAACGACACGTTGGGAATAGGGGGTTCGAATTTTGAATTTGAGATTGGAACGATCGTCTTTTGTTTGTTCATCGATATTTTTAGATGGCAACACAAAGCATGTGTGTTACCATAGTAAATAATTCCTGAGTTTATAACAGTCTTGACACCAAAATAATTCTTTGAATTGGTTTGTCAATCGTTCATTAATGTTACCAAATATGCTATTTATTAGAAAGTATACATAAAAGTAGTATTAGTTAATGTTTTTCCCAACGTCTCGATGCTAGTATGCAAACTCAAAGTGAAAAAAAAAGTAATTAAAATAATTTAGATAAAAACATAGACACATCAATACAAAGCCGGTGTTCGTTAATCAATAGAATAAAGCTTTGCACTAGAGGGGGACTAGAGGAGAAAATACATGCTATTTGTTATATGTTAGAAAATGACAAAAAAAAAAAAAACTTGTCGGTCTTTCGTGGCTGAAGTTTTATCCGACATTTTTGTTTCCAGGAACTGTACAATTTTAGGACAAAATTTTTGTATTTTATATTATCCATTATTTAATTTCCTTTCACCTAACAGTTTGCCAAACAAGTGCGTATTGTCAAATTCATTTTTAATCTGTGCTCGCCGATTGAAACCTCTTTACCTGATCGTGGAGCAACAAAATGGCGGATACCTCCAATACCGCATACAGCGTTTATATTTCTGTGATTTGCGTGCTTTTCTAAAACATTTTGACTTTTTGACTACCCAATCTTCAGTGTGGATGAGTGGTGAGTGCTCCTCGAGTTTGATTCAACCTAATTTTGGATTCGAAAATCCGTACGATCTAATTTGGTAACTAAAACGGGCTTTGGAATTCCACCGTTTGAATTCGGAACATTGATTATCGAATTCAGTGGCACTCGAATCGTTCGGAAAATTCGATCGCTGGATGCTAATTTGTCGGTATTGCTGACACTTGAATTCCAGTTCTTCGTAACTTCAATTTTGCAAATATTTTTGTGATTATATAGCTTTTTGATTGAGCTTATCGCTCGAATTTAACGATTTATTTTTTTATTGAAGTGCTATGTCCGGTCGGTCGCCGATATTTTGTCAGTCACCAACGGCGCCGACCCAGTGTAAATGCCCCATGAACGGTGCAGTGATCATCTATGAGCAAAATTGTTCTTTAACACCAATCATCACGGTGTATTTTCGTGTGACCCAAACCCTTCGGTGCTTTGCAAATCATTTCATGATGACATTCGATTATACGATCAATCGATTCTCAGTATCGAGTGCTGACTTTATGATGAGCGATTTACAGTGCATTTTGTGGGTTTGCTGTTAATTGCTTTTCTTTTGAAGTGTTGCAATATTGCGTGGTGGTAAAATATTACTTACCTTTCGCCATTGCTATAAAATTCTTAATGACTCGTAATCATTCGCATTATAGCTATAGAGGTACCTCATTTCTATGTGTCAGTTAAAAGACAGAGGATAAAAGGGTATTTGCAAGTCTTCAGTTGCCTTTAATTTATCGAGCTACCCACAAAACCCACAGTCCATCAGCTCATCACAAAACCGTGCTAACCACGAACTATAGTCATGTGAATACTTTGACTACTCCAAACTTTACTCCGTCAAAGTACAGTACACACCATAGTATTGTGACCCTCGCCACCGAACCTACACCGTGGTCGTACCATCAGGGGGTTGCTATAGAACCGGCTGCTTCCGTAGCAGTGGCTGCTGGCGAGCGAGGGCGCCACTCGCGACCCATCCACACCGAAGCAGAAGGAGGGTAGAGCTAGCCGCAGCCGGCGCACAGCTTGCGACCAGGGCGCGGTCGCCGGTCGCGGGAGGGGCCGCCGAGCGGTCGCGAGCACTTGAGCAACCACGGCCGACGCTTGCGCCAAGTATTTGTTACGTATCGGGTCCGTTTCGGGAGTATCGACCTTGTGTTAATGTTGCTTTTAATATTCTTTCTCATACTTTGTGTTGATTTGTTGAGTGAGTAGGCACTTTGAAAATGTGGTTTGTTCAATTAATTTTGTTGTAATGTTTTAAAGTGACCTAATTATTTTATTTTATTGCAATACTGTGTAATTAAATACTTTGACTGAATTCTTTCTGTCTAAATGGTGTGACCAGCAATATTGCGATTGCTATGCATTTATGAATACTTTGCGAAAATTAATTACGATGCACTTGACCCGAAACGATAAAAATACTTTTCATTCATACATTGTAGGTCGGTTATAAATTTTAAAATGTTGCATTGTCGAAGGAAATCCGTTGCTGTAAGAATTTTTGTATGTATTTGTTTAGAATGCGAGGTAAAGGTGTCGAAACATTGCTATCTTGATTATTTCTGTTTGTTTGGCATTAAGAGACCTTGTGATAAGGGGAATGTTTGAAGGTCTAACTACAAGCACAGTGGCTGCACACCGATAGGACCAAGTTCTTTGCAAAAAAGGACCAATTTTTTAGAAAGTTAATTTTAAATAATAATTTAAAACATAATGCCTTTACATTTTGTAATTGATTGAAAGTTTAAATTGTTATGAATCAAACCAAAAACTAAAAAATACTCTTATAGAAATCAAAAGATATGCAGTTTGCGGCCACTAAAAGTTACTAAGAAGAGTACTAAATATTATTAAGTATAGTCAGCTAAATACTGTAATTTATTTAGATCTAATAGGGAAGAGATAATAGTCATCTAATACATAGACAGACATGCTTAGTTCCTCATACTAATACAACTAATGCCCTTTAAGATTTGTCTATTTTCTAAATCACAGATTGTTTTTAAACCATGCTTGCTAAGTTACTCTTAACTGACTTTCCAAAAAGAAGGAGGTTCTCAATTCGGATGTTTGTTTGTTTTTTATAATGAGTAATTTGAATCAGTTCTAAAAACATAATTCACTTTTCTTCTTTTATCTGAATATTCATAAGTCTGATTTTAAGCCTTAATTTAAAAAAATACAGAAAAATATACCTACTACCTTACATATATGCATATATGTATGTATATTTTTAGGAAGAATTTCATATTCATATCCCCATTTTATGGTACTCAAACTTCAAGAATAACATGGTTTAAAAAAACCCGTAGTTACCTAAAGACTGAATGCATTCACCTAAAAGCATTCACGTTAATAAGATGCACAGTTTACTCGATAAAATCGCTTGGACAGTAATGCATTGCTCTGTGAGTGAGGGCGGGTTGTATGCAGACTCGTACAAAAGCAGCAATGTATGTGTTACCTCGAATTGGGGCCAGGCCATCGCCATATTGACGCCGTGGTTGTTCGCCCACCATTTCAGGTCCTTTTGGCTGTCTGCGTTGTTTATTGTGTGGTGGAATTCTTCGTATATTTGGGGTAATCTGGAAAATGATGGTAAGTTTGTGAATAATGGTTCTTCCCAAAAAGTGTCGAATATTTCTATTAATAGAGATTTTTGTTTCTAGTAGCCTTTTTATGACTTCTACATATTAGACTGGTTAGTAACAGCATGGATGAGGCTTGCATTTTTTTTAATACAATTTTTACAAATTGTCAGTATTTGATTGCTATCATTTAGCATTTATAAAATTGAAATCAAGATAAGGCTGAAATAATTAGGCACTTCTTGCCCAAGACCAATGGTACGCCTGAAAATGTCCACTGAATATCACTTTCCAACAGTCCTGATTCAACAAAATAAAATCGGCGCAACAACTTTATCACCAAAAAGGTCTTTTCATTTCCAAACACGACTTTTTGGAGGTCTTTTTCAATTCATAAGATATTATAGTTATCGGCACGGATATTGAGCTCTCGGCGGAAGAGTGGGGATCGCTTTGCGCACTGAACATATAAGGCAATAAACCAATAAATCGCTTCTGCGCAGGTGAAGGTCAGGGCTCAATATCCGTGCCGATAACTATACAGATGTCAAACTTAGCTGTATGTAATCTACAGACTAATTTAGAATACCAGTAATTCTTATATACTCACGAAGGTTCTTGACTGATATTTAGGCACTTATGGAAGCTGAACAGTACATCCTTGAAGAACTTGAGCCTCTGAGCCTCCATCTGCTGGCACCGCTCGAACACGCCGGTCATATCTTCTATGTAACGGGGATTGTACGCGGTGATCTCTGCTAACGCTGATTGGTACTTTTCTCTGCTTTTCGATACCTCTTCGCGGCATTTGGCTACGCGTTCCGCCATTTTCTTTACCTGTCAAGAAAAAGGTTATTTGTGAGTTTGATTTTGCTGGTTATTTTTATAGAATTATCTACATTCTGTACAGGATATTTTAATAGTATCTATTGGAGGATGACAAAGTAGCAACTACATGATTTACGAGTAAATTGCCGGAATATTATTTTCTCAAATATATTTTCAAATACGAGTAGATGTAGAGGTTCAAAATGCTAGTCTTAGAATTAACAGGAATGTTATTCTCTCCTGATTCATTTCGGGAAGTTGGTTCAAGGAAGAATTAGCTTTCTAAAGAGAATTTCGACTTCTAGACAACCTATTTCACATTACTCTTAAAAAATCAAAGGGACCATATAAACATACACACATACAGATCTAAAAACAATATTAGCTGTACAACATAAACATGCGTGCAGTAGCTTCACAACAGAACTGCGAGGGGGTGGGGGTGACGAGGAATGGGTTGGGGGGGGGAGAATTGTCGCAAATTGCCACGTCCGCCGGCGACGCGGCCCGACGTCTATGTGACGTAACTATAGAGACTGGATTTTTTTATTAACACCACACTTGGTATCTGTTAAGTTTTTGAATTGGCGATTAAATTAATACTGGACATAATCCAGTATTTTTGTAAGTCATTGCATACTTTAAGGGCACCATATAACCATAACGATAACCAAACCATAACAAGTAGTCAAACGGTCACCACATTGGTCAAATTGGCGATTTTATGTCTGGTTATGGTTTGGTTATCGTTATACACTGGACAGCAAATAAACCGAGCCACCCGCTACTTTGGAATTCTAATCCGATTTTCTCAAAAACTATAATACTTACAAATATCAAAATTATACCTACAGAAAGTACGTTTTATGAGGATTAAAAGAAATGGAAACACATTGGGTTTAATCAATTTATTAAGCGTTAATTAATCAATTTATCAAGAAGAGTCATTTTACAGCCGTGAAAACCATTGGCAATCACCCAGTGAAAACAAAAATTTTAACCGAAAACAAAGAAAAAATTGAAAAATTGTTTTTGTGCAGTATTGAATGTTTCCTCCCCTTGCTCGAATAGCTGCTAGCATCCTTGTGTTGATAGCCCCATCAGGACTGACGATGAAATCTTGTGGAATTGCGTCCCACCCCTCTTCAATAGCGATTTTCAGCTCTGGAAGCCTTATTGGAGCAGGTACCTATGCTCGAACCCAACGTTTCAGTTCATCCCATAAGTGCTCTATCGGATTCAAGTCCGTGCTACAAGCTGGCCACACCATTGTACGAATGCCGACGTCGTGTAGATACTGGGTTACCACATGAGCAACATAAGGCCGTGCATTATCACGCATTAACTGCATATCCGGACCGATATAACCTGAGTAAAGTACCACATGGTCTGCGAGGACTCCAGGAATGTAGCGATGAGAAGTCAATCCACGTGTACGGTCCGTCAGTTCGCTGAAAACTAACGCTGTATGTGTGGGTAATGATATGCCGCCAGAGACCATTACAAATCCACCTCCGTAAGCATGTTTCCTCGATGCGACACTGGAAGTAACGTTCTCCAGGGCAACGATATACTCTCTGACGTCGATCACTTCCATGTAGACTCACCCCGGGCTCATCAGTGAAGAGTACGTCAGCCTACTGCTCTAATGTCCAATCTCTATGTTCTCGAGCATATTCAAGTCGTGCTCTACGGTGAGCTACTGTTAATACGGGGCCTGTTGCAGCTGTCCTTGGAATCAGATTCTGTTCAGCAAGTCTCCTTCTGACGGTATCTGAACTTATGACGACTTGGACTTTGTTGGACTTAAACTGCGTTGAGGGGACGATTTCATACAACAGAAAATTGGATATAACGATCATCTGCTGCTGATGTAGCCCTAGGTCTGCCCATACCTGGGCTGCAATCGAATGCTCCAGTCTCCAAGTATCGTCTGTAAACTTATTGCACCGAAGATCTGCTGATTGGAAGTCGTCAAGCGACTTCACGTTGCCCACGGTCTGCTTGAAGTAGTGTTACAGCTTGAGCTGCTTCCTGAGTGGTCGTATCCATTATTTAACAATAAACGAGCACAAAAATACACGCGTCTAAGCAAACGACGGATAAAAACTAAAGAATTGTGAAGAAATATGGAATTTCCCTCACTATAGAATAAAATAACGCTAAGCGCAAACTCTAATCAAAACAGAGAAAATTGATAGCATTGTGTTTGCTGCTTGATAAGATTGTGAATTGACGGTCCTTTTAATTAAATTTATAGTCATTTTAATCCTTAAGAAATGCTCTTTCTATAGGTACATTTTTGATATTTGTAAGTTTTATACTTTTTGAGAAAATCGGATTAGAGTTCCAAAGTAGCGGGTGGCTCGGTTTATTTGCTGTCCAGTGTAGTTGGTTTATCTCACCCTTAAGGTTTCAATAATAGTAATATTGACGACCTTGTTATAAATTACGCCCAATATATAAAAAAAAACAAAAACATATAGCGAGTACGCAAACATTATTTAACAACATAGCGATTGAATATGTAACCTATCTTCATTACCACAAGGCTACATATTCCCTACATCATTATTAATGTAACCATAATTAAATAAACTTCAAAGCAAAAGCAGGCTGAGTGACAACCCTAGCGAAAGGGTTGCTACTAATTGGATAACTTCGTTTGCGACGCTGCAACGAACTAATTTAACTCATAATCATAATACGAAAGTTTAATCTCTATACCTTTATATTACAAAATATTATGTTAGGTAAAAAGGAAAGGTATATGAAATATGTAGCAACCCTAACGAGTAAGGGTTGCTAGTTAGTAATTAGCCAGCTTCTACGAGTACTGTAAATGATCTTATTTTAACGCAAACTTTGTTTAAGTTAGCATTTACTTTGAAAGATAATATATTCATCTATACTAATATTATAAAGCTGAAGAGTTTGTTTGTTTGTTTGAACGCGCTAATCTCAGGAACTACTGGTCCGATTTGAAAAATTCTTTCAGTGTTAGATAGCCCATTTATCGAGGAAGGCTATAGGCTACTTTTTATCCCGGTACGGGAAGTAGTTCCCACGGGATGCGGGTGAAACCGCTGGCAGAAGCTAGTATCTCTATATGAGTGTAAAGTGTAAGGATTAATATTCAAATCTGATTAGTCGATCGTGAAACTAAGCACGTATAAAGCTTAATCAAAAGTTATAAAAAATCTTTGATAGTGTATATTTTTCTTTGCTGAAAATCTGGTTCTTTACTTAAAATACTAAATGATAAGTAAACATTTTGAAATTCATCATCATCTGTCTAGCTTTTTCCCAACTAGAGGTATATTAGGGTCAGCTTCCAGTCTAACCGGATGGATGCTGCCGAGTACCAGTGTTTTACAAGGACATATTGAAAGTAACCTATCTCAAAAAGGAAGTATTATTATTTTTGTATCTACATACAGCACAATATAATATGGCAACCCTACAACAAGGGTTGTCACTAACTGGATAAGCCGAGGCGGTGAGATAGCGGAGCACGAGCTAATATACTTATAATCATAACACGCCGAGTTCGCTTCAACTACACTTTAGCAAAAAGTAAGATTTTACAAAGGAATTAGCATTATTTCTACTAACTAGCAAAATTACTTGGAGAAACTTATCTCTCACCTGGTAATTTTAATTGTCTGATGGTAGTAGTAAATTTGTCTTCTCTTGTAGCCTTATCTTAGATTTACTCACTTCATGAAATGCTCAATTATAATTAAATGTCGCGGGCTCCCTTTTCTGAGTGGTTTCAAAAATCTGCTACTCAACTCAACAACAAATCGAGGTTCTATGTGATGTTACCATTTTGCGAGCAAATCTACGATAGGGCTACGACATATCCATACAAAACTTACTTTTTTTGTCAATTTATGTCGTAAATAAAGGATGATATTTTATTCCTTTTTTGTGTAGAAAATGTTAATACAATAGCGTTCCTAAACAAACACCATCTACGCTGTCCCTGACTAGCGTACACAATGACTATCTTCACGCATAGCACACACTACATAATGGGCAATTAAACGCTATCGAGTACTGGCGTTAATTAGTGGTAACCTTACCAGTAACACCCGCTGGTTGCGACGAAACCACATGAACGTAATTAGAAAACAAACAAATAAAAGGTTACTTAAAAAATAAATCATAAAAAAGTTTCATAAGGTAATTGCAAAACAAAACAAAACAACACAAAACCGGAATTTTCGATGTGGGCCGAAAAGCAGCTCAATTAAAATGGAACTGGGCTGGGCACGTCAGCCGAATGCATCCTGACAGATGGGCCAACATCGTCACCCAGTGGCTACCACAGGTTGGTCATCGCAGGCGGGGTAGGCCCCGAAAGAGATGGCGGGATGACCTGGATGCCTACAACCCTGATTGGTGGGAGGTCTCAAAAGATCGAGAGGTGTGGAGGCAAAATGGGGAGGCCTTTGCCCAGCAGTGGGACAGTACGGGCTAAGAAAAAAAAAAATAAAAAAAAAAGGTAATTGCAATCATAACACAGATTTATTCCAAAAAATCAATACGAAAAAAAAAACAAAATACCAAAAGAAAACAGATTTCTTGCAAGGTAAGAGTATCCCTAGACATGACAAGTGCAATTGACATCGGAAGTTGACTAGACGCTCGCATCGCTCTCGAGAGCTATCCATCGAGCGCCGCACGACATCTCAGGATCTCGCCATCTCAGCAAATTTAGGGGTGGAGTAATAAAGTTTCTTATTACAAAAACAATTCAATATTTCAAACACAAAAAGAAACTGAAGTGTTAGCTACACTATTTAAAACTTAAGAACGGCATAACCGATTTGGCCGTAAATTTTTGGGAGAGGTAGCTTAAAACCATGTGACGTAAAACCCCTACAGGAAGATTTATTCAAAAAAATCTACAGCAATAATAACAAAATATCAAAAGAAAACAGATTTCTCCCAAGGTAAGAGTATCCCTAGACATGACAAGTGCAATTGACATCGGAAGTTGACTAGACGCTCGCATCGCTCTCGAGAGCTATCCATCGAGCGCCGCACGACATCTCAGGATCTCGCCATCTCAGCAAATATAGGGGTGGAGTAATCACGTTTAATAAGAATTCGGTTATACCTTGTGGGGGTGAATTTTCAAAAATTTCGTCTTTGAAAAACAATTCTTTGTTATTTATCAAAACAAGAAAAAAAAATCTAACAAGAAGTCATGTTACACCATTTGTAACTCAAAAACCGCTGAACTGATTTGGGTGAAAATTTGTGAGGAGGTGGCTTAGACCTAGGAGACGGACATAGGATACTCTATATCTATATCCGGATACGGGAAGTAAAACTAAATGTGTACAAACCAAATGATTTACCTATCTACACACTAATCCATCCGTATGATGCGTTTAATAGACAGCTTAACATATCGTGCTCGTAATTTTAACTTCACTAAGCCCATCTTCATTCAATTCACCTATTCCAAACAAAATCACATACAACCCCTCAGGCTATCTAAAAACGATGAACCAAAACTACCCTCAAGAGACAGCCCTAAACCAACTACGTCGGGCGCACGTGAGGCAAGGGTGCAATCCAATGGTGCGGACGCGACAAAACTGTCGTCGTTACCTGCACCCTCATTGGATTACATGCCTCGAGGCTTGCCGACCCCATGGCGACAATAATTGGACATCCAAATGTTGTTAAGTGTGGGGATGTATTGATTTTTGAAAATTGGAAAATTCTGGATTGCTTATTGAGCGTCATGTCATGGTTAAGTTGAAATACATAGAGTTACTAATATGCATCTTATTCTTATATTGTCAGCTGTAATGGGTTCCACGAGCGTAAGTATTTAGAGACGAAACCACTTCCTAATACGAGGGTCATTTGAAAAGTTCTTAGCCTAACATTGTTAGAGTCGTCGGTATATTTTATAACTACCCTCATTTTATAGCTACATTATTTAGCAACAAGTATGCAAAGTTTAGTTTATTTGCAATAATTAATTGTTCGTTTACACGTGATACCGTAAGTCAAGTCAGAGCAATTTTTGAAAATGGATAAAATTGAACATCGTGCAGTGATAAAATACTTGTATTTGAAAGGTTTAACTCCAAAAGCTATACATGAAGACATGTCTGCCACTTTAGGTGAGTCCGCTCCTTCGTATGCGACTGTTAAAAATTGGGTGGCAGAGTTCAAACGTGGTCGTGAGTCCATTCAAGATGAGCCCCGTAGTGGCCGGCCCTCGACGGCTTCCACTGATGAAAACAAAGAAAAAATCTGTGATTTAATTTTATCTGACCGAAGATTGATAGTCGAGGAAATAGCTAAGACTGTAGGCATCTCTTCTGAGCGAACACATCATATAATTACTTCTGAACTTGGATTCTCTAAGGTGTCTGCGCGGTGGGTACCGCGGCTGCTTTCAGTGGAACAAAAACGCAACCGACTCACAACTTCCCGCGACTGTTTAGAGTTATATGAAGCTGATCCACAGGAATTTATTGAAAGATTTATAACCATGGATGAAACCTGGGTTCACCACAATACACCTGAGACAAAAGAACAGTCGAAACAATGGAAAAGGGCAGGATCACCCACCCCAAAGAAGGCAAAAGTGGTTTTATCGGCTGGCAAAGTCATGGCATCAGTTTTTTGGGATGCAAAGGGTATAATTTTGGTTGATTATTTAAAAAAGGGTGAAACAATAAATTCTGATTACTATTGCAACCTGCTGCGGCTTTTGAGAGAAAAAATCAAAGAAAAACGTCCAGGTTTATTGAGGAAGAAGGTCTTGTTTCATCAGGACAACGCACGCGTTCACACTTCTGTGCAATCTATGGCAGAAATGCGTATTTCCCTTTCCGTGTTCAACTGGCGACACCGGTCTCGCGAAATCCACACGCTTTTGTTTTACTACGGAATCCTACGATCCCGTGTTTAATTCGCGACAACTGAGCACGCTTTTGCGATCAAGTGGCGCTGGGTAAGGTTTAACAAAATCGTGTGCAATTGAACTGAACCCGCTTTTTTGACTCGTCTCTTAGACTGTTTGAGTCTTCAAAAGCGTGTTGAATCAGCGACGGTATTATTCTACAGTAGGTAGTAGGTTTTATTATTAACTCAATATGATTTCAATGAAATATTACATACAATACAATTAATGAAACATTTAGGTACTATCAGCACAAAAATAACAAAAAAAAAACATCGACAACTATTTTGCGGAACGTTCGTTTTGGTCATGTTCACAGCGATATTGTGTGCACGTTTCTTTTTAACAGGACGGCCGGACTGAATTCTACCACTGCTGGGTAATTGTTTTTGATGCCGTCTCGAAATAGATGTAGGTTGGACCTTTATTTTTCGTGAACGTCATATTTCCTTATCATGCATGAATGAAACAGTCATACTTGAGTATTTCAAAATCTTTTGTAATTTCACTGAAAACCCTTTAAAACTCTTCCATTATGCACTATGTAAACAAAATAGGTACAACCATGAACGCACAGTAACAAACAAAATAATAACAAATTGCAATGAGAAGCGCGCGAATCCAACTTCGGGCGCTTTGGCCTGCTTCGGCCCGCACGATTTATCCCGAACATTTACGAACGCGCCAAATCAGTACGGATTTGTTTCGAATAGACAGGTTAAAAAACCGTGTTCAATTCAATTACACACTGTTTTGTAAAACTTCTTTTAACGTTGCTTGATCGCAAAAGCGTGCTCAGTTGACGCGAATTGAACACGGGATCGTAGGATTCCGTAGTAAAACAAAAGCGTGTGGATTTCGCGAGACCGGTGTCGCCAGTTGAACACGGAAAGGGAAATACGCGGCAGAAATCCATCGGTGTGGCTTTGAATTGTTACCTCACCCCCCATATTCACCGGATTTAGCACCGTCAGACTTCTATTGTTCCCAAAGCTGAAAAATTTTTTAGGTGGTAAACATTTTTTTACAGATGAAGAGGTCATAGCCGCCGTAGACGCTTATTTTGAGGAGTTAGACGAAGATTTTTTTTAAATGGGTATCGAAGCCTTACCGGGTCGATGGAAAAAGTGTATTGAGCTCGGGGGAGAGTATGTTGAAAAATAAAAATATAATCAAAATCATGTGGTTTCATTAAGTACGTTAGGCTAGGAACTTTTCAAATGACCCTCGTAGAACAAAATACAGATGTTGGAATGTTCAATAAATAAGACGGAGCTCTAAAAACCCTGCTCAAACCAACATATTCTTGGCACTCAACTAATGATCCCAATGAACATAACCCTCTCACAAACCATATAAGCTACCTCGAAACACGAGTTCAACATACTACCTCTCGCGCCATATATTCAAAACCTTCCCCTAAAATTGCCATAGTAAATATCCCAACCGCCACTAGGCCTAACGAATGACACCCAAGGAGTTCAAGTGTGCGAGGGCCTATTACAGTCGTCTGGACGGCAGCCATGACAGTTAATTTCCTGGCAAAGGTTTCTGGGTCAACGGCTGTCAATATGTTGTATTGTATCACAATGCTTTTATGTGACAGTGGTAGAATTTTGCTGAAGACTTTTTAAGGAGATGTGTCAGCAAGTACAGACGATACTGTTGTTACTGATATCGTTAATACGGAAAACTAAGGGCCTTAATTATTGCATTGATTCTCAAAACTTGTTGGTACATAGTCGGTTGTAAAGCGAGTAAAATTTTCCCGTTCACATATTGTAAGATTCACAAACCGTGAACCAATTCGTTCATCCCACAAAATCTCCCAGAAATTGGGTCTTAAATTGTCACTTTAAACGGATGGACTTTTCTGGAAAACTTTAACGTTCAATCGAAATCCAATTTAGTGGCTTATTTTGTGGAAAATTCAGTTTTTGCACCGGAAAATCTTCCTGGAGAATAGTACCTTCGATGAAAATTTTTAATAGGTGGAATAATTGCATTAGTTAGATATTCGAAAATTCTCTAGCCTCCTTTAAAAGATTGTATTTAATAAAGAAAGAAGAAAGATTTAAGAACTATACGAAAATTTTGAGTACACTGTTTATGGAGCCAAAACAACTTGGGTGCTAAAATCCAATATTTAAAGTCCTTTTATCCAGTAATTTAAAAATATCATGATAACATGATAACACCAAAAGTCACTACCAACACACTATCAAATATGTATAATCTCCTCTCGATAACAATTAAAAGACAATCAAAGCAGATTTTAAACAAGCAGAGCACCAGCTCGTGGATGGTTCATTTAATGGGATTTGTACTAATTGTGGCAATTAATTGTCCATCAGGGAAGGTAGAAAGAATTACGGATGACGAGGGGCAAGGGGATAAAGTGGGGTCACCAACTGCGGGTCGCACACGGCTGTTGGGCGTTTTGGGGGCACTTCATTATGTTTTACAAATGGACTCATTTTGGGAGCATAAGGAAAATTAAAAACGGCGAGGAAATAAATGTTATTTTGTTTATAAAAACGGTGGACTGCGAAAACGTTGGGGCTTGGATTATATTTATTTTTAACCGGTTTTCCAAAAAGAAGGAGATTCTTAATTAGGATATTTAAATGATAATAAAATCCTAAATATTGTTCTGTTTTTAGATGAGGTTTTATTTACTGTCCCTACTTAAAAGTACGTCGTCGAAAACATCAAAAACAAAATCCAAAGACGATCTGACTCGAATACTCGATTGAATCGAAATCGCAATACCGTTTCTGACTTCCTACAATTACGTATACCAATATTGACTGATAAGTCCTTGTACACAGAAGCTGTCGACACAAATACAGTGCGCCCAGTATACATGGGGTCCTGAGTAAACATATCGTGGCTCCGCAAATGTGTGCCGACTATTTATTTGGCTTAGCTGACCGGAATATTGTATGGGAAGTGGTGGCTGAAGGTGTGGATGGTATATAAGTTATATTGTTGGAAGGAAACCTTAAGTTAGGTAAGGAAACCGTTATTGGAAGTGTATTTGTTTAATAGTATGAAGGGATTATTGTCAATTTTATGTAGTTATGGTTTGAAATATAAAAAGAAAACAACTTCATACTACTTCTGGACTGTGGTGTGGTGTAAAATAATTTATTTCTTGATCTGGTTCACGGAAAACAACGGGTGCGGGAAGAAGTTCCCTCCGGACATGAGTAGGACTGCGGGGAATATCTTCTATTGACATAATTTAAATTGACAGTTTACTTTTAAAAACGGGGACAGTAAAAATCGCAACCCACTAGCATCACAGCATGTCGATACATGCTCTCATATTTTCATTTCCACCAGTTTTCCGTTAGTCGGAATTCCTACAATATTGAAAAGTTACCTTCAGAACTGACCCGAATACGTCGGTATAACAAAACCGCACTATTGTTTCACCAATCACGGGATGGATGTGGCCAATTAAAACGGGATAAAAGGAGTGTTATTTTAGCTTAATTAAAAACCACTGAGATAGATGATAGGAATAACAAAGAGAGGTAAATGTTTTTGCGGTTACCCAGAATTTTGAGGGTACATCTTTATTTAACTGTTCAAAAATACAATGGATCGTGCTCTTATGAAATTGATTGAACACTTGAAGTATATCATCATCTTCATCCTCTCTTATATAAAATTTGCTATGCCCGACAGGGTCCATAATTGTTTCTTTATTTTTAAAAGATACCAACTGTTGTACACTATGGAATGCAATAATATATTGAGTACCTACATTTACAGAGAGCAGCCAGGTAGACATGTAGTGACATTTTTTAATATAATCAAAGCTATGGTAGTTAGATATCGGGCTGGGTTTCAGTCAGACACTCCCTACTGCATTCACATAATCACATCATGCTGCCCTTATCCCAGCTTGTTTTCTGTTGTATCCACCGGGCCAAGGAAATACGTTTTTGGATATTTTCCGAATATCAAATTATCATTTTTAAATAGTCCAGTTTTGTCTAGTTTTTTTCCTAGGACATTTCCATTGTTTATGATCTAAACACGAAGATATTTCGTCAAACCGCAGCGCGACTGGAAAGAAAGCGGTGGTAACGATGTTATTGGCACGAAACTATGCCATGGGAAACACTTCGGTGAAACTGTCGTAGGTGCACTATCAAATGTTGCTACATTGTTTTAGTGTTGAATTTAATATAACATTTCGCTTTTCTCTAAAGTAGAGTTGCGGAGATAAGTAATAGGGCGAGCCTCTGGACATCATTTTAAAACACCATCTGCCCAAATTATGCCTATGTGTATTGACTTCAAGCCGTACAGTATTATACGAGATCGTTTATAACATCAAAATTGTGGAAGTCATAATTTCATTTTCAAAAATTATTTCTTTTGAATGTTTCAAATATAGTTAGTGTATTAAAACACAAACATGTAGCATGCACAACCTGTCACCCAGACCCATCTTTGTGACGTCATTCAGACATGACTTCTTTCTTTTCAACAATAAATTAAACGAGGGAAATTGCAAAAGTTTACTTGACGTAAAAGGGACAATCTCGTCACATTAATATTTTTTAACGGGCAACAAAAGTATGGACGAAATGGTTTGAGTATCTTGGAGTATCATGCAGTGCTATAGATGGTGATGAAGTGTTGATTTGAACAAACGTGCACTTCGTGACTGTTCAGGTTCATTCACCATAACTAGTTGTAGGGTTGCTCCTAAAGACATCTGAGCTATGTTCAATAAGGCTATAAGACTAGGTACTATATCTTCTATATATTTTACATGGATGATGTGGAGACTTTACACTAACTCAATGGATCTTACTTAAAAATTCCGAATGTTTTTTCTATCACCACCGCCTTGAAGGCGAGGACTGGACCTATATGAACTAAGGATGCAAAAATACAGTGAGATAGGCTCATCATGCCACGCTGTGAGAGGGATGCAAACATATAGTTAATACACATAGATTAAGCAAACTGCATAAAGCATCCTGGACGAAGAGATGGCAGATCGGTGGTCCCGGAGAAAGTTAGCGGAGATGCCATAGGGATGGTAGGTCAGGCGCCTTCTTGTAGGTCAAGCAACGTACAGTAGGCGTAATCAGTTACTGGAACTAATGAGACGTTTGGATTCCATGTCAAATCAAAAACAATCAGTCTAAGATTGGTCTTGATTGATTGGTGGTTTTATTTTGAAATTGTCTTAAGATTTTGCGTTATGACATCTCCGCTAGTCATTTTGTTCTCCATGGGTGTTTTCTTTCTGGCGGCACTGAACCGCCTCTTTCTTCAGGAGCTAAAGCTTGTTTATTGTATGTATATTATCCGCACGAATGCGAATGCGACCAATTCATGCAGTATTGGTGTAAAAGCGACACGACACTGTACACGGTCGCACTACAACGTACCTCGTGTCCTCTTTTGGAGTTCTCTCCCTGGAAGGGAAAATATCGTGAGAATATTATCATGTTCATTCATTCAAAAGTAAAGGCTTTATAGCCAATTCAAATAAAGTTAAAACCGCATGCATTTTTGGAGTAACATCAACAACATTTCTGAAAGGACGACATCAATGTGAGGATAAGTCATAATATAGGATGCTTAGATCGGCCGATGCTGTCAATATTGTCATTTTGGTTATAAGATACATAAATTATACATTCATGCTTGTTATTTATTTCCCATAAACAGCCCATTTAATTTTACCTGAGTGACAAAACTCGCAATTAGTCGACCATACTTTCACTAAAGGAATCCGATGGCTAAAAACCATGGCATCTATTTCAATGAACCGAACTCGTATCAAAATCCCCCACAAAATAGAGTAAGAAATATACGCAAATAATAGAATTTCTCAGCAAACACCAGTGGAAGCTATCAAACGGCTTCGCATTACGATGGTAAAGGTAGATGTAGGTCAACCCGAGGCATTACATAAGTATGTGACACAGTAACCCTGTAAACTGTGCAGGTGGATTAGACAGTTGTATGTATTTGTGGCTCTTGTGTAGGTTTTTTTTTTATATCAAAGAACTTATTTTATAGACATTTCTTCGGAATTGATCTGGCTTTTGAAGAATTAGTACTACTTTCGTCAGGCCCTAGTATTATAATAAACTTCTTGTAACCGTTGCAACTATAGGTTTAAAATGACCTAAAATTATAACCTTTCTTGGCTCTCGAAAAAATACTGGTGTCCTCATTTTTAAACTTCATACTACCTCTATACCTAAAACTCAAATATTTTTTTCAAAAATTCTCTTATATTTTATACCATTAACCTTACATTTAAACACTAGGTCAATCTGTGACTAGGTATACTGTCTTTTTATCAGAGTAGCATCAAATTTCGGTAAAATCACCAACAAATATTGCGCAGACTCGTTCTTAAATTACGTGCCTTTAGTGAAGGTTACTCAAATATTAGCAGCTGATATTGAAGTCGAGCTTGTTTAGGAGATAGCCTCATTAACAAGATAAAAATCTACCTTGGACGCTTTTTTTTGTTGATAAACGGTCTTCTACAGAATATATAAATGATAAGTTGTGAAGATAGTGTCCTTGGAACCGTGCACCTAGGTATTGGCGCTTCGTAAGAATCTGTAATAAGTCTAAAGACCTTTGACTTTGAATAAGGAGCTCCAAAAATCGAGTCTGATTGTTTTAAATCAAACTAGCTATCTCCAGCGGTTTAACCCGCTTCTTGAAAGAATTACTTCCAGGGAACAGCCAGTGCCTACAAAACAAATATACTGAATAGTGAGTGCAACTGTGTCTGCGCAAATGCTTGTGCACTATAGTATGTCCTGCGCAGCTGATCAATGAGAACAGTTGCCGTGGCCGACAAACGGTCTGGTCTCCTTTTCTACTACACATATAACCACTTACAATCAAGTATCAATACAGGCAGTTTCCATACGTCTACATCTCCGCCCGTTGTCCGCCAGTTGTCCGCCAGGGCGGAGATGTAGACGGCGCCTAAGCAAATGAGCGAAATCATGTTAGAAAGAGACAATGTCATAGTCAGTTTTGTACGTTAGAGCAGGGAATTTTGCTATTGTTTCGCCGCCCAACAACTTACAACTCACAGCGAAACTATGGCGGTTTCACCCTTTGGGTTTCGCAGCGGAGGTGTGCTACAGGCATCAAACCTTATCATATACTATTGTACTTACTATGCGTAGTAAGGCGTAAGGGTGTTACGTAAGTAAGAAAATTGAGTTTCCTCGAGTAATACTCACGGATTGATTAAATGCGTTGTTATTCTCAGGGGTCGGTAACAATTGGGTTATTGCAGGAGCTTTGTAGTGTTAGGATTTTTCTTGGTAGCATTTTGTGGTGAAGTTCAATTTATGTTTTGCTTAGAAATTGATTAGTAGTTGAAACTCTTTGTTTTATTTCTTTTGAATATAGAATTCTCAACAAGTTGTGCTTTCTTCACCAGTACCACCACCACTTTTGGCATATAGCATAGTTGCTTGACAGCTCTCATTTCTTTCTTATATCAATAAGTAATATTCTAATCTTCTAGTCTAATAATGTATAAGAGGTTTTTTGGACAAGTTGGTATGACTTCAACTTACTGGTTAACTACTGTGTCCGCATCGAGTGTCGACAGTGAAGTAGTTAAAAACGAAAAAATAATATTTATGGTCAGCAAAAGTGTAATCGCAATAAATCAACTACATTCCGGAAAGATCAGTGACACAATTGGTCGTAAATCCACACATTTCTAGACGCGATTACCGCGGGATTCCACATGTCAATACGCTCGCACTTCGTGCGCGTACGCATGTGTTCGACAGGTGTGGCAAACATTGAAGCTTTGCTTTAATAATCAAATGAAGACTTAATACATTTTTGATTTCAGCATACTTATTTTTGGGTAGAAGTAGGTGCTCCTCTTACAGTTCTTTCAAAACCACATAGTTTTTGGTACTTAATTTAAAGAGAACGCATAAGCATGACATAATCTGTAGATTAAGAGGCTTGTAAAAAATAAACAGAAAAAAGCATACTTATTTAATTACATACTCAAATTCTCTAGTAGCCAGATATTATAACATTTTAATAAAACACCATAAAACCGTACAAAATTATAACAAATGACTGCTTGCACCATTTCCGCCCCAGTTTAATAATTTTCATAGGCATGCATTTAACTAAAAACCGGCCAAGTGCGAGTCGGACTCGCGCACGTAGGGTTCCGTACCATCCAAGCTAATTTTCTATATATATATTTATGGATATCGAGCAAAAAAATCACGTTTGTTGTATGGGAGCCCCCCAAAATATTTATTTTATTCTAGTTTTCAGTATTTGTTGTTATAGCGGCAACAGAAATACATCATCTGTGAAAATTTCGACTCTCTATCACGGTTCATGAAATACAGCCTGGTGACAGACGGACGGACGGACAGAGGAGCGAAAACAATAGGGTCCCGTTTTACCCTTTGGGTACGGAACCCTAAAAATGCGGGTTCAGTAAATGTAGCATAACTATGTTCACACAACATAAACTTGCAAATATTTTTATTCACCCTTTTTCCTTTAGAGGTTCTGCAGTATGACAATAAACATGGCTGTCGATTTTTTTTGTCTCACGTTCAATATGTTTGTAACCCCTGCATGATACGTGTGTGTAATTGTAGCACGCGAGTCAATGATTAGTTTTTTACTTGGAGTGTTATGCAGAGGAATCTAAATAATAGTGGCGATGGCTTGCATACATTTGTTGTTAGCACTTTCTGATTATAGTTTCGTGTGTATGGAATTCGGGCTTGGAAAGTTTTGTGCAGTTTTTGTTCAAATAAACGGGATTATTAGGATCGTAAGACGTGGAGACAGTAAAAAATGGACTGAAATTGCATTTGAATTTGATTTGCATCTATGTAGTGTAAAAAATTGCAAAAATGACAATGTTATATCAATCATGCTTTGTAAAATAATTTACCATGCATTGTAATGTTTTTTTTTGTAAATTATTCAAGTACAAAAAGGAAAATTAACTGAAAGTTCGTAAATTTTCAAAAAACGTGTTTACCGTCTAATGTCTATTGTTAATAACATTTAGGGGACAACCCCTAGAGCACAAAGTGTTTCACGGTTCATCGCTTGACAAAAGGCTATCTGTGAACAACTAATAACAAGTTCTTAGTTTTGAACAGAGCATGATTAATTTCATTTATTATACACAAACTTATGCCATCATTTTTAAAGTAAATCGTTTCAAAAGAGTGACTAAATTTAATTTTACAGTCGAATTATTACTATAAAGACCAAAAAAATCTTTCCATACTTCATTTCATAAACAAACACGTCAAAAACATTTATTTACTAACAACAACCAAGTTCTATATTTTTGCAGTCGTGACGTTTTTGTAAAGGCTCTCCCACACAATCACTGAAAATCTGCCGTGATTCAAGAGACGCATATTTACAATCTTAACTCCAAATATCTCTAACATATCCCCGAAAATTAATAGAATTTATTTATGGTATAACCTATGTAAGAAAGAACTTATAGTTTCCCAAGAGACTAGTTATCTATGCGTGCAGACACTGTTTAGGTTCCCTAAAATTGCCGAAGGTACTTTAGTAAAGTACTTTACCGTGCAGGACCGGCAATATTGATGACGATCGTATACAAAATAGCTTTAATCATACTCAAAATAATAGCAAGCTCACTTAAAGGCCAGATTCTACCGATGTCTGGTATTGTGATGCTCATAAATATTTCCTTTAGGTCTACTTGCTTTAGCGGTCGTAGCTAAAAATCCGCTACATCTAAGTTCTGCGGATATTTTTATGTGCCTCGATCGTAAACCGTCCGTTATTTCGCGCTCGTCTAGACTAGCCCTAACAGAGTTGGTTTAGTACGACCTATAATTAATGGTTTCGTGTTCGTGACAACTTGGAATAATAACCGTTAATTGTTCGGTGACCTGACTACCAGTTTTCTCTGATAGATTCTGGGAAAAGTCTGAGTAAGTCTTGTTTGGAGTTTCGTAAATGGAGTCTTTAATTTATGTTTTTTTTTATTTGTCCTAGTTAAGGTAAAGAATACTGCTTACAATAGAATTCTGTATAAATAAAGAAAAAACTGATGTTGATGAAACATTCTTTCTCTCGCCTCATACATATAGATACAGGCTCTCAATTGCATACGTACAACTCACAAATGTAGCTCTTATAGAAACAGGCTCTCAATTGCATACGTACGATTTACGCATTCCACTAAGATTGCAATATGTCAGTACTTTTTTCTAGGAAACGAGTAATTCTTACATTAGATACAGCAAAAATACCTAACCTAACCACTGGATTGGTAAGGTATGATTATTGAAAACTTTGTTACAAAATTATACATTATTACAATCAACACCTACCCTATTAAGATGCAGGTACTACAAACAATTAGCAGAATAAATTAAGGCAGCCTCATCTCCATAATAAATGTCCGCGCAATAACCTGTATTGTATGTCATGGTTCTGAATGACACGCGACGGTGAGAAAAACACGTAGAAAATGCAGAATACTTGAAAAGCCAGTTGAAAAATTAAATGCCTCCCTTCCTTAACTTCTTTTGACTTTGATCAATAAGGGTTATACTATTTATATGATGATTCAGATGAAAGAAGCCATTTGCAGCCTCGAAATGCGCAACACTGTTTTATTGAGACATTTTTGAAAATTGTGTAGTTAGTAGCTAGCTTCGGAACGGTAAAGTTATTTGACGACTGCTGTAGATTAACCAACATTGACAGAAGAAGTAATGATCAAAATTCTTCTAATTTTCGTTCTTTTTGCCATTTTTAGTACTCCTTGATAACAACTAATATTTCTGTAATAAAAATTTCATCATTACCACTACTAAGAACTTGATCATAATGACAATCATTAAATCTATGTTTACGTGAAAAACCGCAGCCTATTTACTTGTTTATAAAAAGTGATTACGCACGCAATTACTTTGCACGTCTGTGAGGGTCAGATTTTTATTTATAACTTTAATAGTGGCATTATTGTCTAAGTGCAAGGCAAAGGCCTCTTGGAACACATGGTGGTGTAATCAAGACTGTATCTGTACAATTCCCGTTTGTTGTAATAAAAAAAAATAATCATTTAAGTTTGTTTGGTGTCTTAAAGTTACTAATATTTCAAGAGAAACACTGAATATGAAACAGTCCCGAAACTACTGAAATGATTCGAAGAATTATATTTAACAGTGGGAAGTTAGTTTATCTCCCAGTAGACAGCTTCCAGCAGTACAGATATGTTGTCCGGGTACGGGGAGAATTCCCCCTAGGACGCGAGTGAAACCACGAGAAAACCGCTAGTAACGTATAAGTTACATGCAAACGTAGAATTAGCTTACGTGTGCGAAATAAACTAGGAAAGAGCGAAACCGATCAGTCCTATCAGAAAATATTGAGATCACAGTCACATAAAGCAAAGTTTTATGATCAAATCACAGAAGCCCCCATACTTACAGAACCTAACAAGTAAATACAAGAATATAACATCAACTATAAAATTATGAACATCTCATGTAATATTCATGCCCAGTACGGCAGCCCTACGCATAATTATCTGATGACGATCATACAAGCTGATTCATTACTGTGTCAGGGTTGTGATCATCTTCGTGTCGACGAGTTCTTCTGACACGCTTTACCGAGTATGAATTACTTAATTTGACATTTCGTAAGTTTGTTGTTATCGTAAATTTTACAAGTAAAAATGAAAGCTACAAAGTAAAGTGAATTATAGCGGCAAATGAGGAGCATTGTCTTGAAATATGTATATCTAAATACCAATGATTCGGCCAAACACCAAAGGGTAATTTACCCTTCCACGTACAGAGACCCACAGGAATTTGGATGATTATAAAAAAAGGGGATGACCGAAGAAACAATGAATAGATTTTGAGAAAGACGATATGGCTGGCAAGAACGTTACTTAAAGATGAGTATGGAAGAAGCAGATATGACACCCCGAACCCAAATAAACAGTAAGAAAAGAGCGGGGATGATAACAGACATTCACATGGAGTTGTCATTACCAGGACACATACTCTTCCTAAGAATAATAATTTTTATTTGCAAAGACACGGTTTTCAGGTCTTTAGTTAGGCTACATTATGTACAGCATATTAGAAATCATCAATCTTTACACACTTACTATCAAATGACCTTGCTACAGACTACCTTCGCTGAAGCCCAAACACTCGTATATCATAAACCACTCTTTCATTCCTACTTGTATTCATACCTGCATAGTGCACCTCCTTGATCGTAAATACTCAAGTACTGTGAATGTGCTGTACCATGGAGAGAAAAATGACAAGCTGCCATAACGGAAAATCTCCTAAGAAATCAGCACGCCAAAATGCCGGTGTGCGGGGGACGAGGAACTTTACTGTCTCCGCTTTTTTACTCCTTTTTTGGACCCGATCATGCTTCGTAATACCAAAAATTGATGACGATGTCTCAAAGAATCCGAACGCCTCGACAGTTCACTCGTAACTGATCGTATTGGTCATGCCCACCGTACCTATTTGACGCAGAAGAAGGCGCCTGACTTACCCACATTATGGCATCTCCACTCATTTTTCCTTACTCCGTGATATTCCTTGATCGTAAAATACTCAAGTGCCATGAATGTGCCGTACAAAATCTGGTTGTGTATTTCAAAGCGATACTTGTATTGATTCGGAACGAGTATACTATTCCCGGTATTTAGCATAATATTAGGTTCAGCTTTCGTAATAGTTAGAACCAGTTTTGTAGACGATTTGAAGTATCTTTGGTTAGAATTTAGATTAGTGTTATATATGGCTGTACTGTATATCGTATGATCTGTTTAATATGGCTCTCTGATCTGATCTATTAAACGTGATGGTTGAATAAAAAATAATTGTGATTGCAATATTATATTTACTAGCAGTAGTGGCTTCATTAAATGCAATTCCAAGGTGACATATTAACAGACATATCGATTTACTTGTTGAATAATTTTTCAATGGTTCTATATAAAATACGATTAATAAAAATATTCACATAATCTCACGTGGGATGTTATTCCACAATATAAGTTATATCAGTTCGTTTTTTCTTCAACTATTAGTACCTGTATTTTTAAGAGTACATCTTGAGCATTGCAAACAGAACCATAAAGATTTCATACAAAACGCAAAAATTAGAGACACATTACAACCCAAAATTACATCTCCATCCCACAAAATTAAACCACAATATTATACCTGTCAACAGCTCCGAATTTAATAATTAAAATATAATATTACATAACAACAAAACACACTAATTAATAACAAAATCCCGTCGCCATGTTTACGCAACTCGCAATCAGATTATTTACATTTGATAATACGAAACGAATATAGCTCAACAAATATTTATTTTCAGGTAAATGCGACATTCAAAATAAGGTAAATACTGAAAACCTGTTGGGAATAGTTTATTTACCTGTTTTGTGGATTACGCGGAATATGTTCCCGTTGGGATTACTATGTCAGAAGCTGTGTGGCGGATTTAAAAACTCTCGAGCTACGTTTTCACTGGTACCGATAATGTTTCAGTTATTTATCTGGTAGTTAATGATATCTGACAGATAAAAGTTGCTTATTTTTTGCCAGATATTGCTATGAAACCACAAGTTACAGTTTTTATCTATCAAATAAGTTCCTGAAAGTCAGTGAAAAAAAAAAACAAAAAAACTTGGATAACTAGGTGTAACAAAAAGGTTAGCTTGCATCATCATCAGACATTTTAATGTCCCACAGCTGGGCACAGACCTCCTCTCACACGTAGAAAGATTGTGGTGAATGTGGGTTGGTGATTTCAGACTAGGGCATGCAATTCCGGTAAAATAAAAATTACCGGTAAAAAATCGGTAATTAAAATATTTTTACCGGTAAACCGGTAAAACGGTAATTTTTGTATTTTTTTTAAATGTGATATTATATCAATAAGATTGGGTAGTCTAAAAGCAAAAAATAATAAAAAATACAAGGTATAAGGTGGTAAACATTTTTTGGGACGTGGGCCGTAAAAAAAAACATGTCAGTACCATCCGAACGCGATGTCGTCGACAAAATGTAAGAGAAACGGCTGCGATGGTTCGGCCATGTAAAAAGGAGACCACCTGAATAAATCCCCAATGTTGTGTACTCAATCTCAATATACCCGGTCAAGGGCGCAGAGGCAGGCCGAAACGGTGGTGGTTGAGTGTCGTAATGAATGACATGAAAATCTACGAACTCGAAGAGGAAGATGTCCTGGATAGAGCGAAGTGGAAGAAGAAGATACGGAAAGCGGTCCCCGTCACAAGACGGGATAAACGCTAAGAATTACCGTGAAAAAAAAATCATTATTTTTCATTGAAGTGAAAGCCCTTTTTTATGGTAAATCGTGGGCATTTTATGGACCAGGGTCGTGGTAACTCTTTCGAACAATCCCGCAGCCCCGGCAAGTTTTGGCCCTGCGCGTGGAACAACTCGGGCCGCCGACACGGGTCTGTTGTCTATGCAGACGGAGGAACGATGAGCCACCCGAACTCACCGTCCACAGACCGACGCCTACGGTGGCCGGGAGTCGTCTCTCGACACTCGGCCCCCGTGGTGTCTTCGGTCCACTACAGCGGTTGGGATGAGAGGTGCGAACTCGCAGGCGCTCCACCGTCTCCTTCTCGAGCTGACTGGGAGAGACTGAGAATGACTGTTTCGCAGAAGGAGGCGACGGCTTCCCATTCCCTCTCGCTTCGGACCATGGCTTGAACCAGGGCCGGACGCGAGAGGTCGTCGCTGCCTATTAGCTCGACGACGACACCGCGGTACCCTTCCCAGGCAGTGCACACCTAGACTGTGTGCTCCACCGTGTCCTCAGAGCTGTCCGCATGGTGGTAAAGTAAAAACCCTTGCTCAATAAGGTCATAGAGTAGGTAAAATAAGCGTAGGCTACATTTTTACCTAATAGGAGCTGACAGCTATGAGGAAATTCAGATTAACCGAATGAATAAAATTTGTTTAGATATTATAAATTAAGATGTGAATGAAGATTTGTATCTAACCTAGAGATAGTTAAGGAGCCACATAAGTTTACTTTCCTAAAAAACAGCAACTTTAACACTCTTACAATAGTAATGTATGCAATATTACATTATGTTCAGGCTACATAATGAAGATTTGACGTTAAATGAACAATTGCTATATATTATCACAAAAACGTAAAAACCGGTAAATTACCGGTTACATATTATTTTTACCGGTAAATTAAAAATCGCAAAAATGGGCGGTTTTACCGGTAAAACCGAAACCGGTAAACCGGTATCGCATGCCCTATTTCAGACTTTATAATCCAAAAGGTTATAATTTATACATGAGCTAATTACGACAAGTGTAACTTGACCTTGATAGATATCAACATGCACCCGTTATTGAAAACTTGTCTGGGCGGAAAATGACAATTAAGTCTATATACCGTTCCAGTTTGATTACATAAATAAATATATACATAACAGACTATCAAAGTATCTATTACAATGAAACATAAGCTATATCTATAATGGAGTTAATAACTGCAGAGCAAAGTCATCATTTGCCTAGACTTTTCCCAACGATGTTGGGGTCATCTTCTAGTCTAACCAGATGCAACTGAGTACCAGTGTTTAACAAAAGCGACTGCCTATCTGACCTCCTCAACCCAGTTATCTGGGCAACCCAATACCCCATATAAGATTGGTTGTCAGAGTTATGGACACACTCAGAGACAGCGGATTGTCAAAGAAATCCATCACTTATGAGTGGCTTAAGTAACCATTAAATGTCTCTGAGTGCGGGCGTTACTGGCTTCTGATTATCCGTAACGACTGCGAAATGTGCAAAAAATAAGAGCAAATAAAGGTTCAGACCAAACCCCTATTTATTACTAAACGGGTTTAAGCACAATAGTATATATCTCTAACGTTTAATGTTTTGTACCTATCGAAACTGCAAATAAAACTGAATGGCAAAGCTTATAATGCTTATTCAATATCGAAGATATTTAAATACAAACCAAGAATATAGGAACATTGGAATGTATTGTGGAATGGTATCTCGGAAATATCGGTTCATTCGCTTAGAGAAAACCCGTTTCTAACATTGTGCCCGTACTATCCTTACTAATATTACAAATGCGAAATTCACTACGTCTGTCAGTCTGTCGTGTTTTTTTCACGCTAAAACTGCTGAACCAATTTAAATGAAATTCGGTTTACGGATATATGTGCAGTCCTTAATTAGTTTAAGGTTTTCAGTAGAATTTTCGCAAAAAGACCTGGTGATTTGATGATAACATTAAGAAAATTTCACTCAATATCCTTTTCAATTCCATTAGTTAGAAAAAGACAAGCTAAATAGACCTAAAATACTCAAATGAAATGAAACAAAACCAGCAATATTGTCTAGTGGTCAGATAAGGCCAGTTTGATTGATTGCTGTAAATGTATCGAGGTGATCCGAATGCTATCAATCATTTATCAGGGCACGTATTATGACATGATTACGTGATCCAAATTCTATTGTCGGAAAGAGGTGGGGATATAATTGATAATGTGGACGAGATCTGCACTAATATGATAGAGAGGAAAAAAATAAACAAAACTAAACAGCTAAAGGCTCCGTAGATACTGAACTGATTTGAAGAAATCGACATCTACGTTCTTCCCGATTAACATAGGCTATATTTATCCCATCATGGGCATAGTTCCTACGGGACACGGGTGAAACCGCGAGCGAAAGCTTGTAATTGGTAATGTAGACACAGTGGCGTGTGGTTTTAAGCTATTTCCTAGCATACCAAATACCATTTCAAAGTTTACTTGTAGAGTTTAAATCATGGAACAAACTCATATTAGCAATAATAATTCAAATGTAATGTTTTCATACCGCTGAACGGAAACAAGTTTATTTCCAAAGATTTATGAAGTAAACACTACTAGAGTTACGAAACAAATTATTATGAGAGAACAACATAAATTCTCATTAGTAGAGGAAAAGTTTAATATTATAGATTTGTTCCAGTTTTATATGTATTATTGATGAATTTGTTCTTCAAGTGGGAACTGGAACTTATTTTCATATTCTTGACCTAATTTGATGAATGGTATTCAGCGAATCTGTCTTTCAAGACAATAGAATTACAAATGACTGGATATTAACAATTTAGAACAGAAAACAAAATTGGTGGCAATAAAAACATTTCTTTTTTGATTAACCACTTGTATATCGCTAAATATAAAACAAAAGAAAATCAATTGTGTCTCGCGTATCTCGCTCCATCATACAACGCATAAAAGCATCGTAGAAAACACAGGACCAAACACCCTTTCAATAGCTGGAGCATTTATAAAACTCCGCCCATTATTGTTCTGACGTCACAGCAGAATCTCTAACTAGACTACAAACCAGTGGGCGAGTGACGTTAGCACTCATCTCCAAGTGTTTTATTTCGGGAGATAACCAGACGCGAGATATTTCCAACAGCATCGATGAAAAACTAAATTTACACGTAGTGTTTGGTGAAAAAATTAAAGTTTATGGTGAAGTAGTGGGTGAGGTAAGCTATGAGAATATTCCCGAAAATAGTGGTTGTAGCTATAAGGAACGTCTGGAAAACTCATGTGACTAGACGAGTCTATTCCGATTAGAATAAGATTCGATTTTGGCAACTTATTACCATTATCCTTTATTGCATATAAGTACTATAAATACGTAATCATTTTGGAGAAGATGATGTATAATGGCGAGCTTAACTCGGACTTGGGTTTTCTTACAACAAACCTTATTGTAAGAGAAATCAAAATTAATTTTTGATATTATGTGGATTGAAATTATTCAGCTTAAAGAGATTCCTTGGCTAATGAACTGCACTTCCTTTAATATCATGCAAGAAAACCCCATTTCAATAGTTTTGTCTTCACTAAAGATTGCTCTAAGTATTTTAATCATAAAACGCATTTCAAATAAACAGATTTCTCTCTTCTGTAAAATTTAAACGTCTGCACAATATCTTGATTGAATGAACGTACGTGCGAGTATTTGTTGAAGACAATCTACGTTTAAGAGTTGCAGACGCTCCAAGATTCGCCAGGAAATTGCCATACAATCTCGTTTTACATAACCTGTCACCGAATAAGACATCTGCAGAGATAAGAACGTACGAGGACTTACTATCTACTGATAAAGTCGAATGATATCATTTTCTTTGAAGGGTTACATCATCGTTTAATTTCTTTGCTAATTTTGGAATGAGTAACGTCGGGCGTTGGCTTAAACATCGTAAGAGCTGGAATTATGCTGGTCGTTAACCTCCTAACAGCTTACGATCCTCGGTGGTTGTTCACTCTTCATCTCTTTTAGCAAGTATCTCATTACATTCGTTTTCGTGCGATAATCGGTGACCGATTTTTGTAGGAGAAAATCCTACAAAAAATCGGTCCGTTTATCTGTCCTACAAAGAGTCTAGACGCGGGAAGCCTCAAAAATACTTTAATTGTGATCGAAAACCGAACAAAAATATTTTCTAGAAAATCTTTCTCCAAATACATCCCTTCATTAAACAACCAATTGAAACCGTGTCACCTCTTAATAATTCATATAAAACTACCAGGGTAAAGAATCAATAAGGCATTTCTAAGTAAATAAATAATTTCTGTTCCACGGTCCGATGTTCTGACAAACGAGGACATTGGCCTAAGACCTTAGCTGGTCGATAGTGTCTGTAAAGCTAGTAGAAACTAAAATAGTGTCAACTTTTGTTAACGGCTTTAAGTTTTCGTTTAGAAAAGGGATTATTAAAGTTAGAAGGGGAATGAAAACAGGGGTAATTAGATATTACAAGCGCTTAAATCAATCGACTGAGGGTGGTCCCTCGTACGTAATTAGGTTATTCCTGTATTTGGGGAATTGTTATTTAATACAGTTAACATTGTGTGACCCATTTTTTAACTGACTCCCCAAAAAGGAAGAGGTTCTCAATTCGTCGGGACCTTTTTTTATGTAAGTTCACCAATTACTCAAAGATGCTTGGACCGATTTGCAAAATATTTTTTTTTTGTTTGATACCCTATGTTCGATTTATTTGTGTTGATGGTTTGCACTTCCGACACTGAATTCCGTTTCTATGTATGCTAATAACCAAATTTCATTGTACAACCGCAGATATACACTAGTACCCAAGATTCGAAGCTTCTGGTAACTTAGGTCATAGCATAAACCCCAGCTTACATAACAGTATCTCAGACAAACACTACAGACATCCAATATTGACAGTTCAGAAGCCTCGTAAGGATAGTTCGTGCTAAAGTTTTATGTGAACGGGGCCAGTGGTCAAGGAACTTTGTTGGCCCGCAATCGATAGCAAGACGAAGTTTGTTCTATTTACATGTAAACCTCGTTGCAGGATTATTGGGCTGCATAAGAGATACAAATAATAGGGTTGAGTTACAAGTGCATTTCTGTGGATTAGGTTTAATTTACGATTTTGTGGGATGATTAGATATACTCAGAATTCTTTGACAGCAGTTATCTGCTAATCGTGATTGATGTTCAATGACAATCCATGACTTTTTTTACCATCTACATTCTTCTATATTTTACGTTTGTGTGGAGTTATTCTAAAATTAGATTTTTTTCCGGTACTCATGTGTTGTGTTTCATATATCTAGCTTATCTTTATTCTCAGAACTTTTTCAGCCTATCCATACAATGTTATAAGCACTGTAACATGCATTGAATACCACCGCATAGCAATGTTGAGCATCGTTTATTTATTCTGTACGTCTCACCGTTGCCGCCGCGGTCAACATTGTCGGCACTGCGGTTGCGGCCAGTTGCACACGTTTTGGTCGAAAATTACATTGTATTTGGAGATTTATTGTAAAGAAAATCAACAGGTTGATGTACCTTATGTGTTTAATGGTAAAAATGATTGGTATTTTTAAGCCGCTTTTAACTATTGTTTAAGCCGTGATTTTATTCATCTTAACGTTTCGATGTGTTTGTACGTTAGTTTCTGATCAAGACATTAAATATTGGGAGGATCTAGGAAGTATTATGATAACAACAAAAACGAAATACATAACATAATGTGACATGAAGTATATCAATTTTACCTACACTAAATATTAGATCACATTTTTTAAGCTCGTAATAAACTCGTGGGTCAATAATTCTGTCGTGCACTGTACACAACTATTTCCAGCTCTTCACAGATAGGACATGAATGCTAAATAGGGTTCCTACAAGCCCATGTTTATAAGTTCCACTGCAGCTTATGTAATTAATGTAGATGGCTATGTTGGTGGTTCGTGGTATGGCGCTACTGTGGGTGACAGTAATGGTATATTAATGACGTTAATTGTTAAATGAGAGGCTGATGAAAATGCTTTAATATTACTGTACCTACTATTTGATGAGCTACATATTAAAATGCTTGGTTTGAAATATAAATTGGAAGACGGTAATTTGTTCTTCAGAAATTTCTTCTAATAGGCGAAAATGGAAACTATCTCATGCAGATCCAAAACAGTGTGTTTATTTTATCAACCAACCAATAACTTATTTAACGCAAGACATTTCAACTGACTTCAAAAGGTTCTTTGTTTGACCTGTATGTATGTGTTTTATTGAAGTCGCCTTTATTTATTTTTGTAAAAGTTTTATATAATTAATAAACTCTCACGCATACACCCAAAAATAATTACCACGCAACCCTTCATACCGCAACCAAAAACCGTTCCTTTTCCTACCATAAATCATTTAAAATCCAATCAGCACAAACTGTAAGACCGAAGTCTATCCAGGCTTCATTCAACACTGAGTCCCATAATCTCCAAGGGACCCATTTGGAAACTGTCAAGGACATTTCGTCCCCCACCCCAATTTGTCTGAAGGAAACGAGTTCCAACTTCATAATGACAAAAAGTTATTTCTGTTTTTTTTTTTTTTTTTGTTCGTGTTTTGATCGTTGGTAAGGAGCTGGGAAGTTGGTTTTGACTGGTTGTGGGTTGTGGTTTAACTTTTTTATGCAATTCAATATGTTAGGTTAGCTCATTCTTTCTCTTCACGATTATAAAGATAAGTTTATTTAAATCTAAAGCGTAATAGCACAAGATTTAATTATATTTACCTTTTACTAGATACTAGCTTCTGCCAGCGGTTTTACCCGCATCCCGTGGGAACTACTTCCCGTACCGGGATAAAAAGTAGCCTATAGCTTTCCTCGATAAATGGGCTATCTAACACTGAAAGAAATTTTCAAATGGACCAGTAGTTCCTGAGATTAGCGCGTTCAAACAAACAAACTCTTCAGCTTTATAATATTAGTATAGATTACTCACCACATCACCCTCGTCCCGAAGGAACTACGTATTGCCACAGATTACTATAATAGTTACTACGTAAGTTTGTATTGCATTTGAATGAAGACTCCTCTGTCTACAGGGTATCCATTTATCTCTATGCCAAACTAGGGCTCAATAGGTTATACCGTTTAAACATGAGAGCGTAACAAATCTACTCATTTTCCTAATTCAGTTTTGATAGGATTCATATATGATTGTTATGTAAAATTCTGAACATTTTGAAGCCGAGTTCTAGAAGTGTCGATTGAATGACTTTACTTGAAGTTGCCTTGCAAATTCCCCTTAACCTACATCTATCTGATAAGCAATCTTTATCAGCTATCGATATCGACTGTCAAACATATCAGAGAACATTGCATTTATTTTAGGAAAAAAACTAGATCCACACAAAATATTGAAATCAATCATCATGTAGTTTATTTTAAATTACTTTGTATTACCGTTGGCGGTCCTCAATAAATGAATCCTCAAAACACCGCCTGAAAAGGCCGCTAAGCAATTTTTCACGCGGTTTCACCCGCGCCCCGTGCAAAACTACTGCCCGTACCTGGATAGCCTATATTTATCGGGGTTAATGTAGCTTCCCAACAGTGAAAGAATTTTTCAAATCGGTCAAGTAGTTTCGGAGAGTCAAACAATCAAATATTTCCTCTTTATAATATTAGAGTAGATCAAGCAACTAAATATTTTGAGATAGACCTAGTTACTTCACAAACACTTTCCAAACTTCCCTGTTTAGATAAATCTTAAAATACAGTTCAACCCAATTTCAGTGTTTATTGTTAGAAATCGTTTCGAAGAGATGATTGGTCGTACATTCCTGGAATATTGCGAGAGCCGAGAGCCGAAAGCCGAAAGCCTATGATTCACAAATATACGGCGATTCGTACGCGGAACTGACAAATTGGGAATTATCACGTCATACTTTCGTAATGGAAAATGTGGGCTAAAAATAGATGTGTATTTTTGTATATATTTTCTACTAGCTTCCGCCAGCGGCTTCGCCCGCGTGGTGTGTTGATAAAAAGTAGCCTATGTGTTAATCCATGGTATCACCTATCTACATACCAAAGTCCAATCAAATCGGTCCAGCCGTTTTTGCGTGATTGAATAACAAACATACATCCATACATTCTCACAAACTTTCACATTTATAATGTAAGTAGGAAATATAAGTAGGATATAATATACAAGTTTATTTTTATAATGCACTGATTATCTTCAGTCTGTTTGAGTGTGGATTTAAATGGTATCTTTGTTATGAATTATTTTAACAATACACTATCTAACTTCAGTCTGCTTGATTTGTTTGTTTGTGATTTAACTGATTTTTTTGGCATTAATTGAAACCGGTACATATCAGCTTCAGGTAAATGATGAAAGAATGAGTAAGTTTTGACAAAACATATCGACTGCACTTTAAGTATCTCGTGAAATAGAGGTAAAACGCAAGCTTCTAACGAAAAATCAAAAATATGAAATACGAACAGTATTAAAAATACTGCATTCCCTATGAAAATATATGTAACAGCAATATAATAAGATAATGATGAATATCGCCGCTATCATTCCCATCGGACTGCATCGCCGACACGTACTGATAACTGAATCAAATGATAACGCACTACAGAGCTACAATAAGCAAATATTTTGACGACTTTATCTCGAAATACATCGGAAAATATCGGATGTTTTGAGAGAAGATGTGTTACTTGAAGTGTAAGTTTGAATACTAAAATTGTGTCACTAGTGTGTAAAAATTACCGCGGCGCTGGTACATAAAGAGCATAATAAAGAACATGGTGGGTTTTAGTCAGTAAGAGTCTGACACTCCCTCACGCTGCATCCACAGCGGGAAGGGTCATTTGATGATTTCCCATAATAAAAAGTCTTGGAAATAGTGTCAAATCACATTATTAATTAAAAAATATGGACTTATAAAATCCGTTCAGATTTTGAAATTATTTTTTATTTTTGAATATCAAAAATTCCTGCAAAAAACTATTTATTTGAAATAACATTTATTTCTAGCTAAAACCTTGTGTTCGTATTTATTTTTCCAGTTAAAATTTGTTACAGCTACACCTCTTGTTATTCTGTACAGAATGTATTTTCATAACGAAACAACCCCACGTGTATTGGTGTAAAGCTGGCACCACACTAAAGGGAATGCACACGAACAGAACATACAGGATACTAGAGAATTGCGAATCAGACAAATCCCACTAGATGCAGCAAGCAGTTGCAGTTTTTTTTACGTATGATATTTTAGTTTTATATGGTATTATGCTTGATATCTATTAAAGGTGCATTTGACGAGTTTTTATCGTTCACCAACATGCAGGCCCAGGACGGTGAGCAAATGGGCAATTCTCCCAGCTTTTAGCGTCTAGGAGTAGAACATTTTTAGGCTAAGAAAAAGACGCTATTTGATAAGTGCCGCCATGTCTGGACTAGTACTCTAAATATAGAATAGAACTTTCTTAATATTGGTTATATGAACTTCGCAGTTTACCAGACAATGGAATGACTAAGGCCCTAGCCTAGATTAATAACATACCAATGGAGACCTATGCTGTAATACCCGAAATACCGATACGAATATTACTAAATGTTCGCGGTTGTATGGTACAGGCATTACATACACGTGTGTTGGTATTTCTACGAGTTTATTGATAAATATCTTTTATATAGAGCAGTTCTGTTTTAGATGCAACAGCAGCTTACAGTTTCTTGGAAATTCTATTTACTGAATGGGCTTGTTTTTTGTAAATAGTAAGTGAAGATATTATTTATCTTAGATAGCTATCGATATTGAGAACCCATCTCCTTAGTGACATTATCTTGCATTGACACAGTGAAGGAATGCTTTAAAGAAATACTTTAATTCGAATGTATGTAGGTTCTATATTGCGAATCCTATCCCAATAATCCTAACTAGTATCCTAAATAGACCTTCAAAACTGCCAAAGAAAACAAAAACTCTATAGGTATGTAATTCCTTTGGTATACTTTAAGCCAAGCTTATTGGAGGTTCGGTATAATGCACAAGTCGTTGTTCTGAAACCATTTTTAGGCATCACCTTATCAACAGCGCGAGGTATGACCACAAGCACGTCACCCGAACTTAGTTGCAAACCGTCATCAAGTTTGACTAGACATACACTAAGTACATAATATTTCAAAATCCCCACTGACCTGATCCGGACTAAGTGAGCTGTCTCCACTAGCATTCCGTTCCTGGTTCTGCGCCGTCCTCTCTTGCTTGCAAGCTGTGTGGTACTCCAGCCGTGTGCGTTCCACCTTCTGCAGCAGCTTCGCCCAGGGTTTCTGCGCCTTTTTGAATGCCTCGTCCATTTCTTTGCGTTCTTTTAGCTGGATCATTGACTGTAACAAGAGAAATTGATTTTTAGTACATTAAGATTTTTTGACAAGTCAAGCATGGTAAAGTTTTGGATATCTAAAAATATTCAGAATAAAACTTTGTTTTTATGGAGAAAACTGGAAGGCGTTTCGCCATTAAGATCTAAGTTTTATAATGAAGAAGACAGGCTTTACAGCACTGCCGATAAATAATCCATTGAACTGATCAGAGTTCAAAACTAATTGTTTGTCCAATGCTCATTGATGGATACTACTAAGTAGGTATTTTAAAGAAGAAAAAAAAACAAAAATTATTCCACAACAGGAACTAGGTATTCTTAGTATCCCTCTCAAAATTAATATCTTAACACAGATTGAAACCTTGTAACAGGTCGAGGTTCAAAGATGATCCTTGTCGATGGCCGTGTCAATATCAAAGCTCATCTTGCCGAGTGATTAATTTATTGGAAAACCGGTGTGACCCAGTTTGAGCCAGCTATCGCTCCATTTGCACTACAAACGTATCAGGTAACAAAGACTAGTGGATCGGCTGAGTACGCTTCGAGGTATTCCTAAGCGAATATACCTTTACATAGCTGTAGACAGAAAGATGCATATTCTACGCTAAAGTGAAGAAAATTTTTCTAGAAAACTGGCTCAATAAATAATTTCGTAGAAGGACCGATTTCGATAAATTCAATTGCAGCTGTCCTCTATGTGTCTGTTGTTGTTTTAGTAACTAGAAACAGGAATTTGATCATATTTGTATGAAGCTAATGTTTTATCAAAATTCTATTACTACCTCGTAAGTGAATCAAGAGATAGTTTAGTTACTGATTGGTTTAGTTTTAAATAAAATGAACAAAAATCTTCAGGTCTTTTAATATTGTTAGCAACAGACCCAGGAAGCAACTGACAGATGTCAAACTGCTAACAGCACTTCTCATTCTGTCAGTGACACTACGTGGGCCGAGTCTAGAACTTTCTACCGCTTTTGTTGTATCTAATAGTAAGAGGTATGCAGGGACACGTTCAGGGCATGCTTTACATAATTGAATGCATATTATCGTGTTAAAAGACTGTTTTATAGGGTGAAATATTAGTCTATTAGGCTAAAATGTCTGGGGGAAAATTGGGGTTTCGAAGGAGTTTAGCTGTTTAGATAAGAGCGAGTCTTGGATGCCGGAAGACGCTGGATGCAGGTCGCCTCCAACAGGTATCTGTGGAGATCAAAGGGGAAGGCCTATGTTCAGCAGTGGACGTCCTATGGCGGAGATGATGATGAGCCTTGGATGGGGTTTGGAAGCTAAACCTTTGGGCCATCTTCATCTCATTTGGAAATCTTTCAGACAGATTATTTCCTAAATATTTACCTAGATTGACATATTTTTATTTCGAAATACATTTTACCACCCAACTTTCGACTTCAAAACTAGAAAATTTCAATTTGCGTTGCATTTAAAAAGAGATTTGAGAAAAAAAACACGTCCATTAAAAATGCATTTAACGTCCGAGCAACAGTTTGCATAAAAAATAACCACCTGATGCGCAAAATTTTCTTCATTCTTTCATTTTAAAACGTGTTACGCGGCGGTAGACTGAAAACATGTTTTTTCGTGAAAAAGTAAAAGGGTGTTAAATAAACGTTTAGGAAATGAGAAAGTTTGGCGTGTTGGTAGGGTAACATTTTAAACGGCTCCCGTGGGGAGTGTTTCTAAATATTTTTGGTACATAGTATGTACAATTTTGTTAGCCTTTTTGCTGGATGTCTGAGCTTAATTCTAAAATAATTTCGCCATCGGAAACAATAAATATTAGAAATCTATACTAATATTATAAAGCTGAAGAGTTTGTTTGTTTGTTTGTTTGAACGCGCTAATCTCAGGAACTACTGGTCCGATTTGAAAATTTCTTTCAGTGTTAGATAGCCCATTTATCGAGGAAGGCTATAGGCTACTTTTTATCCCGGTACGGGAAGTAGTTCCCACGAGATGCGGGTGAAACCGCTGGCAGAAGCTAGTACAAAGCTAAGTTAATGAAGTTGCCTAGAATCGTTTCGGTACCGATTTTTAATTCTTGACATCCCTCTATGGGAAACAGCTAGCCAAAAATCCACCATAAACAAACAATCGTTCAAATCAACACTAGTCATATTAATTACCAGAACCACGTTAATGTTGAAGCAACTATCATAAGTGAATTGATGGATGACGCTTCCGCTGACAACAGTAATGATATAACGTCATGCGGTGCTGACGTTTGCACCATTATGTACGGAGTTAGTTAAATTGTGGGGTCTTGTATTGGTATTGACGTAAAGATGTTTGATTTAAAAGTAGGTATTATCAGTGACTTCTTGCTATTTATTTTGTGATCCTTGAACGGTTTTAATAAAATGTAAAGATAGGGCCGTATGCGATCATAAGCTTATTTTCGATTAATCCACTTATTAGTATGCACATACTTAGTATGCAATTTGCTGATTCCTGGGCTAGACTGGTAAAAAATGAAGACAAGTGGACAAACAATATTCATAAGGTTTCTAATTAATAGTACAATCAGTTTCACTTTTATAATAGGTTCCCAATGAATACTACTCATTGGCATTGGACACGAATCATAGCAGCCTTGCGACCATTGGTCAATGACGGTCATCGCGTTTATGTAGGTACCACATTATTGTTAACTTGTGCTATTTGTTGACTTTATCTACTAATAGATCTGCAAAGGTTGAATAGATTTGAATGTTCATAAATTTACTAGGCGCCTCGTTCAAAGCGGTTGATCTCAGTGTAGAATTTGAAGTAAACATGCAAAGTTATTCTTTAAAGTTTTCATGTTTTTATCAAGGCCAAACATGCCTCATCATCAGGTCCTTATAGACCCTTTAAAACTTAATCTGTAAAAAGTCATCACCATCTGTCTAGCCTTTCGCAACTATGTTGGGGTCGGCTTCCAGTCTAACTGGATGCAGCTGAGTACCAATGTGTTACATGGAGCGACTGTCAGAATTGATCAGAATTAATATATTTTAATCAAAACTTGTAAATAACTTTTGATGACTTTCAGAACGAGGATATGGACACATCTTTGTGCTCAACTGATTATATAGCAATTAAGTAATACCGATTTATTTATTACAATATATAAATGGAATTCGTGATTAATATACGATTAAGATAATGCAAATCCAATTATATTGTTTCGAAGATAATTTTCGTAAACTCTAAAAATAACTTCTTTATTATTTCACCTACTTTAAATCCAATAAGAATCTTCAAAAAAATAACTAGCTTTCCTGAGTGTGCAATTATACTTTTACCATGATACTTTGAATCTGTTAAACAATTATTAAAAATATTTATTTAAGAAAGTACAAGACATCAAACTTGATGTCAGATCGCCTTTAAGAATCCCAACCACCCTTCACCCTAATTCGGTTTCCAAAAACGTTGCAATTCACGTAAATTTTAAATTTGAATAAGTAGTCAAGTTGAACTGTCTATTAGATGATATCGGGACTGCATTGCGATATCAATCACGTGTTATCTGAGATAACGCCGGTTAAACAGTTTTACGTAATATTGTCTGTGGGTGTGTTTTAAGGAATATTGTTTTTTTTATTGGTATGCAAGATTTTTGAGAAATATTGGATTCTGTTAAAATGTAAATATGTACCTAGAAATCATATTTATAAATATGAAAGAAAATATGATTATGTGTATACTTTTTAACTGGGATTTGATGAAAGTTTACTCGCATCTCATCTCGATAAGTCAAAAAGTCTACTTATAACAATTATTCTAACTTCGATTTGATAGCGTTGGCATCAAATCAAAGTTTGTTATATAGTTGGCTAGTCCAACAGTTTATCTGTTCTTATCTTTGAATAAAAAATTTAAATTTTAATCCTAATTCTGCAATTTCTTTGGATATATTCAGTGAACATCAAATAAAACTTTTTGTAAACCAGGCCCTTTACTTTAAAGCCTTTTGTCCCAATTTTTCGAGAAATGAACTGCTACGCAATATACAGGCAGGAAATTCCGCTGTGGCTCTTCAGAAGTCACGAAGTCACCTAAGCGTAGTATGATTCGTAATGGCACTGGAATTTCATTTTTCTTTGCTATGATATCCTGGTCATATGGCTACTTGGGAAGAAAAAACTGTTAATTGGTTCAAAGTGCAGAATTCGCGATTAGTCGGGGTTTTTAGGTCCTTAAAGGGTCTCTAGAAATTAAGATTTGTTTGTATAGTTCAATATAGGTCTAGGTCTATTTAAAAGAGATTATATTTGATGTGATCTACGTCTCTTCTATTGAACAATACACGCGAATACCGAAACCATTGAGACAGACATAAGTAATTTCATAATTTTCCTTCAGCAACCTTATAAAAAGCGTAGAAAAAAAAAGGAACCTACGCAAATTCACGAAGAATATTAGCCTGAAGAGGGTACCGTTCATCTGATTATTTACTTCCTGGTAACAAGATAAATCAAATCGGATCAAATTCTTTATTTGTGATTCACAGGTGAATAGGTCTTAAAATAAAATATGTCCATGCCGTATTGCGTACTAATTACGTATTAATTGCGTACGTCATTTATTTGAGCCACGATTAGCGTTGTTTGAGAGTTCGCGTTTCCGCATTTTTGCGCAGTTAGCTCGTTTTGCGCAAACGTAAGCTGTTTGCGCATGGCTTTAATGAAGTTCTTGCGCTAAGTAATGAGTAAACCTTGTTGATTATCGTGCGTAATAGTAAATGTTTTATAGTGGGAAGGCGTTGACTAGTCATTAGTGAAACAAAACTTTGAGTTTATAACAAACTCATTTTTTAATCCTTTCATTAATCTCGGTTTACACGGTTTTTTTTAAACGCGTGGCTTTGGCTACGTCGTCTACGAACGGCACAAGAAAAATAAATATTTACAGAGGCCTTTAAGTCGCTGATACTTCTGTATGACATACACGTTATATTGTTGATTAATAATACGTAATAATTAATAAATCGTAAATTCCGAACCAATCAGAGTGTTCTTTTAGCTTCAGGGACCGACAAAAATCTCACAGGTTTTTTTTTTAAGAATTAAGAACAGATTGTATGATACAATCTGTTCTTAATTCTTAAAAAAAAAACCTGTGAGATTTTCCCTTAAATATCTTAACAACCATACATCTCCATATCTATAAATAGGTACCTAAATCTTCAAGTGTTAAGGTGAAGCGGGGGCCAGCAAAGGTCAGCGGCGATATTTTCACTCTTTCCCTCAATACCTGGCCGGCTGCCAGCCGCACTAACTTTGAAGAGGCGTCGCGATAAATTATGTACATACAAAAACATGTAAAATGTCAGTTTGTGTAGATGAGCTGTTACTTTTGACGCCTGCTTCATGGGTTTTGGGATTATTGTATACTGGTGTATTTTTAAAACATCCTAATTGAAAACTTCCTTCTTTTAGGGAAGACGCTATAAGGCCTCGTTTAGAAACTAATATAATATAATATTTACGAAATTATAAAGTTAACAGTGTTTTCACATTGTTTGCATCAGTATCTAAGTTGATGGCAACCCATCTCTGTTTTAGCCGCATCACAAAGATACAAAACTACACGACCATAATTATTGCAAAAGCACAATACACATTTCAATAATACCTTTCTAAAGACGGTCAACGACCTATAACGATTTAAAAAATGCATCCAACCTTCGTCTTCGCGTTTCTATCGTCTGCACGTCTGCACTCTAAATATTCATCAAGCACATGCATTTTATTCAGTACGTATTGAGAAACAACGAAAGTGTCGCTTTTGTAAATGTCCACTGTCCACAGTTTTCTATTTAAATCATTAACATTTTTATCGCTTGTTTAGCTTATCTTAGATTTCGGTTACGTGTGTGAATTTGTGATAGTCGATTGTTATTCTAAATGCATTTGCTGTTGTGCTGTTGTTTGCTTGTGTTAACTCTGGATTACAAAGTGTTTTTTATGCAACTTTTAAGTATGATGCAAAAGATATGGTTACAGGCAATTTGAGGATACCTACTGTACCTATTAATTCGTTCATTTCAGTTGAAGTTTCGTTGTTTTCAGAAATCCTGTAATCTCTTATATACTAAAGAGGAAACATGTTTTTGTTTGTTTACTTGTATTCTAAAGGGTCGGAAACTACTGAACCGATTTTAAAAAATCTTTCTAATTTTGTTGGAAAGCTTAACTCTCCCTCTCACTCAACATAGGCTATATTTTATCCCAGTAGGAGCAGTAATTCAATACTCAATTCTTTAATGCATACCATAATGTTTACAGTTGTTGTTCTAAATGTACCCTGTCGGGCACCGCACATACAATAGTAGGTAATTCCCAAGGGACGCGGGTGGAACTGCGGGAAAAAGTCTAGTACTAGATTAAATCAGTAGCACTCAATCTTCGCAATAACTACGCTACAAATACAAAACAATTGAACACCCACTAAACACCTATTACTAAGAGTAAACCTCAGTATAATGTCGCAGCAATTTTCTAATCAGATATGTAACGTTCTAGCGTTTCTATGAACTAAACTGTGGGTGTTCTATTTCTAAGAGATTTATGAGCGCTCTATTGAACTAAATCGCGGCGAATAACTTCAATTGTCTGTTGCTAGTTAATGTATTTTAAGATTTATTTGTAGACTGTCTGTGTGTTTATTGATAGGATTGATTGAGATTTTGTGAGACATAAAATGGTTAACGAATATATTAAAGACGTACCTCTTTATGTTCAAATGGCTAGGCAGATATGTAAAAAAAAAAATACATCAACAAATCTAGAACATCGCAATACAATTTTTCAGAGATTCAAATCTAGATCATTTCTATATAAAAAACCGGCCAAGTGCGAGTCGGGCTCGCGCACAAAGGGTTCCGTAATAACTTAACCAAAATTACAGTTAAATCAACCTATCTCAAAAACTATAAGAGATACTTTGATCAAACCAAAAATCGTTGAAAGAGTTAATTAGCATGCATCACCTCTATTTTTTTTAGAATTTTATACCCCGTAGTTATAAAAATAGAGGGGGGGGACATACTTTTTACGACTTTGAGAGCTGATATCTCAAAAACCGTTCACTTTAAGAAAAATGTTTTTTAGAAAACTTTATATCATTTTAAAAGACCTTTCCATTGATACCCCACACGGGTATGTACATCGAAAAAAAAAATTTCATCCCTCAGTTACATGTATGGGGGGCCCCACCCCCAATTCTTTTTTTTACTATTTAGTGTCATATTTTTGTAGCGGTTCATACAACACATATTCCCATCAAATTTCATCACTGTAGTACTTATAGTTTCCGAGTAAATCGGCTGTGACAGACGGACAGACGGACAGACGGACATGACGAAACTATAAGGGTTCCGTTTTTGCCATTTTGGCTACGGAACCCTAAAAAGCAATACAAATAAAACCAAAAATATAAATATACTGAGAAACTTAGAATAAAATCAAAATAACATGAAAAACGATTCAACCTTCTAATACAAAACCCTTTTCACGAGCAACATATCAAACATTTGTCCCTTCAAGCTATTACATGAAAATGTCATCGACACGAACTTGGCAATTCGTCACACATTTCCTTTCATTCTTCATCGCTGTACGAAAAAATACGTCTAGTCTAGCCTAAGGCAAATGAAAGACTTTCTATATAAAACAGGAAAGGTAAAAATGTTTCATAAAAATGTGAAAATCATCTGTTTAGCTTTTTTCCCAACTATGTTGGGGTCGGCTTCTGGTCTAATCGGATGCAGCTGAGTACCAGTGTTTTACAAGGAGCGACTGCCCTATCTGACCTCCTCAATCCAGTCACCCAGGTAACACAATATCCCTTGGTAAGACTGATGTCAAATTAACTGACTTCTGACTACCCGTAACGACTACCAAGGATGTTCAACGAAACCTACAGTTTGTCGTGCTTTATAAAAAACTGAAAATAAACGTGAAATAATAAACATTATAAAATAAATAAAGTGAAAATAAATATTACGTTATTCAGCAATTCGCATTCACAAAGACAACACAAATGTAATGAAATTGCAGTTTCTGAGCGAGAAATGTTTCATATAATATTATGAAAACAGAAATGGCTGACTGCTTTTCGCTTTCATTGCTTTTTTCGCTTTTATTGCTTTAAGTAAAATCTAGAACGTTAGAACGGCTCTTTTATTAATTAACACGGTAAAATTGTAGACTTCATGTGTAGAACGAAAGTGGTTTCAGTCAGAAATAAAAATGAGAGTGCAAGTACAAGAAACATTATTAATTTTACTTAGTCACCGAGAAATGTTTCTAAATGAGAACAAATTAATTTAAAAAACTAAACTACTAAAAAATTTAAAAAAGTATTTTTTTTTGTTTTTGTAACCCTAAAAGCTGCAAAACTACTGGACCGATTTGAAAAATTATTTCACCGTTGGAAAGCTACACTCTTCTTGAGTAACACAGGCTATATTTTATCCCGGTATGGGCAGTAGTTCTTACGGGACGTGGGTGAAACCTCGGGGGCGGTGAGTATTAAATAAACTTGAAACACAACCTACATTGTAATTTATGAAAAAAAAAATGGGTTCATTAAAAATTAAAAACTCAACACAATTAATGAAACCTAATTGCCTTATAGCTTAAAACAAACAAGTATAATTATTTGAGACCCATTAAATATATTAACGATGCAAGTACCGAAGTACCGACCCTACCGGTTTAAAAATTGACTGCCGTTACATATTACTTCAAAGTTAACAATTGCCTTAAATAAAAAAGAAAAGTATGTTAACTGGTTCTCTGATAAGTTAATGAACATTGGTTGCGAAAATATTCACGTAGTTTGTTGTTTTTAATAACTGTCTTTTATTAACAGAATTAAAAAAGGAGTTTCTCAGTTTAACCTAACGTACATCTATACTAATATTATAAAGAGGAAAACTTTGTTTGTTTGTTTGGTTGTAATGGATAAACTCAAAAACTACTGGACCGATTTTAAATATTATTTCACCATTAGAAAGCTATATTATCTGCGAGTAACATAGGCTATATTTTATCCCGGTGCGGGCAGTAGCTCCCACGGGACGCGGATGAAACCGCGGGAAAACGGCTAGTAATGTATATTTCTGCACGATTATCTCACGTTGGTTTACACCGATTTCGATGAGAAATCGGTGTAAACCGTAACCTGTAAACGAATAGTATTTTTCAGACTTAGACTTAGACGGAGAAGGTTTTAGGTATAGGTATTATTATTGAAGTTAGTTTTGTTTTTGTTGTAAAACATGTTTTGATACCGGATTCTTCGAAATAATTACTGCAATCGCAAAGGGCTTCCCAAACCTACAGAGAAAGGAGGAAGGGTATTATTTGACGAATTTCCATTCCTAAAAATATATTTGCACCCACATAAGTGTCTAAGGGACCTCTCAGAGAATGAACTCTTGAAACGAATATCTCCCGATTTTTTGAGAATAATAATGACGACGTAATTTAGATACAAGGCTCTTACTATTTTTAGCTTTTGTTTATACCTAAATGAGAGTATATGTTTTCGCGATAAAATAGTCTACATAATATAAACTTTAACAATAAAACAAGGGACCTTAACTTCGCAGTGTAGTAACATTTGCGAAGCGAACAAATTAAATTGGAATTTAATAAAGTATGACGCCGATACAAGGTCACGTCCGATGGAAAATTGTTTCTATTGTGAGTGAAATAATTGTGGAGCGTTGTGATTAAATGAAATTTAATTAGGGAGGTAATAAAAGGCAATGATTTATTAAATAAATGTGAATGTTTAAAGGCTAAATGAGACCAAGTTAGTAATGATATAAACGATTATGCATTCTACGGCGAATGCAGAGATGAGTAGTTTCGGAGCCATAAAATATTAAAAAAAAAAAATACTCATGAATAAAACATTTTGCTCTATCAGACGTTTAACATATTCTGAAAAGGTAGACTGTAAGTCTCACACCGGTTGAACTAGTCGAAGTTGGGAAATTGGTCCTAGGTGGCTCGTAACTTGGGGTAACTTAAGAACTTAGATAAACCTAGCGATTGCCTTCGAAACTGGCTTCGGTTAGAAACTTGTGGGAATCGGATGAGATTTCACCCATGTTTAAGAAGAGAATATTTTATTTTCTCTAGGTTGGAGAAAAAATTAAAGAGGAAAACTAATATTATAAGCTGAAGAGACTGTTTAAATGTTTTTTTTTTTGCTTGAAAGCGTTAACCTCATAAACTCCTGGTCTGTTGTGAAAATTTTTTTCAGTGTTGGACAGCCTATTTAGCGAGTAAGGCTAAAGGCTACATTTTATCCGCGTGCGCAAAGCAGTTCCCATGTGACAATGGGTAAAACCACTGGCGTAAGCTACTGAAAAATAGAATTGAGACACTATTTCAGAAAATTCATTGAAACTAATCCACCATTAAGTTATTAAGATCTTCCAACTGTGGGGACCATTTGCATATTAATTGCATCTCTGCCAGGTCAACGGTCAAACGTAGTTTAAGACTACAGCACTAATGATAGGCCTTCACTAAATAATCTAGCCTTAAAACATTGTCGGCAGTCGTACAAGCAATAATCTAGTGTTCCTAATTGAGATACTACGCTTTTGACATCTTAATAACGTGGATGATTTAATTAAATGTTCAATAATAACAATGTTTCGTGTTCATGTGCCTATGTCAAATGGATAATAAGAGATCTATCTAAGGATTATTAAAACATATTTTTGAGGAGGTCAGAAAGACAGCTTTATGCAAGATATTTGTATCTACTGGTACAAGGATAATATTTCTTTGATTTCACTTTCTTTCTTTGACACAAGTTTATTTATCATCAAAAGTGACCTCATGGCGTCTATAGACAGCCTAGGTTACTAGGCTGTTAAGGTTGTCTGTGTTTGTACGAAGACTACAAACTTGAATTAATCTATACTTATAATAAATCTGTAGAGAGGTCAATTCTGTACATTAAATATATTTCCAAAATATCTATCAGGGGGTGATTAGTGATCGATACTGAAGCCAAAAATGCAATCAGTAAAATTTTTGTCTGTCTGTCTGTCTTTCTGTCTGTCTGTCTGTCTGTCTGTCTGTCTGTCTGTCTGTCTGTATGTTCGTTATGGAAACAAAAACTACTCGACGGATTTTAATGAAACTTGGCACAAATATTCTTCATACTCCTGGGCAGGTTATAGGATACTTTTCATCACGCTACGATCAATAGGAGCAGAGCAGTGATGGGAAATGTTGGGAAATCGGGAGAAGTTACTCCATTTTTTAAGCTTCCGTCGCGTGTGCAGCCTTAGTGGTTAAAGCTAAGTAGTAATAGGCTAGGAACGCATAGATTTAGATAATTGGATAGGCTGGTGATTATTATTTCTTCCTCTCTTTGCACAAAGTCCGAATCTAACGCGGACGAAGTCGCTGGCAGAAGCTAGTAATTGAATATAATATTAAGCCATTAGCTACTAATCGGCTATTTCACACGAATTTGCATACATTTACGAGTGTCATAAGTCAGATAAGAAACCAGTTGAAAGGGAAAATATTTTTCGCTCTACCACTTATCTGCTGCCATCGTAACGAATTCCGAATCAGTTTTAGATCACTGTTAGCTTTCCTAGTTTCGTATGCCGTTTATTAACGACACATACCACCTTATTATAAAACATGGTCATAAATAGTAGCGTTAGTACTAGATTTCGACCATTCACTTCATTCTAAACAACGGCCTAAACCTAGTATTAAAGCCAGATTTTTTTTAAGACCACGTTTATGTTTATATATTATTACAAGGTGGAATCGATCTGAAACATCGAGTCCGACATTGTAGCTAAATAACTAATTATACATTTTATTGCATTCCTTAGACAAGTTTGAAAATAAATATTAGAGCTATTTGCAACACCTGTTATGTTTATTTTACCTATTAACATGTATTTATTCAACAGTTGTGTCAGATTTAAAACAATATTAAATGTGTCATCGTCAAGGATAATGTCAATGTATACTAAATATTTGGTTAATCGGGTTTATCTATAGTAATATACTAATTGTACATACAAATATAGTAAACAGGAAACATCTTTTTGTTTGTACCCAAAATGCTCCGAAGCTCCTGAACTGATTTGAAAAATTCTTTCATTTATAGAAAGCTGCACTACCTGTTGTTGTTGTTACAGCCTTTTTATCGTCCCACTGCTGGGCACAGGCCTCCACGGAGAAGGATTGAGCATTAATCACCACGCTTGCTCAATGCGGGTTGGTGATTTCAGACTTTATAGTCCAGGTTTCCTCAAGATATTTTCCTTCACCTTTTTATCAGCCATTGGTGTCCAAGATATACTTAGAAAGTACATACAAACTTAGAAAAGTTGCATTGGTACTTGCCTGACCTGGAATCGAACCCGCGCCCTCATACTCGAGAGGATGTTTCTTTACCCACTAGGCCACCACGACTTTTTGCTGCACTACCCCCGGGTGACATATAGGCTATATTTTACCAGGGTTCGGGAAGAAATTTCCCCGGACCGCTAGTAAAACCGCGCTAGTCGAACTTTAATAATAAAACTTCCGATAGTAGATGATTACTAAAAGAAGAATACAAACCCTAAAAGAATTCCTTCAACAAATCTGCCTATCTTCTACCTCTCTTTGCCAACGAATAGGTCCAACCATAGGTCTCACCATCACATAACTGGTCCTTTTTGATCAACACGTAACTAACATAGACGGCTAGTGTTGTCCTCGTTTAAGAACTTCAAACTATTAGGACACCTACTCAACTGACATTAGACAACACTATGAAGCACGTACGAGCGCCAGTTTTAGTCAATATGACTTCAAAACTTGGCTTGAATACAAAATGCTTAGTTCAAACTTTTTAATTGGATCGTTGTGGTATATTTGGGCAGGCCCTAATAAGTGTTAGTTCAGAAACTTTACATGTATAAAATAATTGTCATTATATTTTATTGAATTAAATGATTTAACGTAAAATTGCTAATTACTGTAAATTCCAACGCAAATTTATTTCAAGACTGAAGAACTCCAATCGAACCATTTGCCTTCTTAGCTTAGATCCAGTGGCAGTATTATTACTAAGCAAAATTATTTTTTAATTAATTGTTAATATTTGTTGTAGAAAATCTGACGTCTTACAAATGTAAAACAACAGTAGTCACTACCAAAACACATCAACATAATCTTAGAATTAATATCAGCTCGTTGCCTAGCAACGCAGTAATTAATCGTGTACACAATATCCTTCTGTTACACAGTAATACTGTCTTACGTTAACGTATTAAGATTTAACAATAGCAAGTACCCTTTTGTTCTAGAGAGATTACTACGGAAGTTTAATGAGTAAATGTTGAATGAATTTAACATTTGACAGCTCAAATTGAGCTGTGAATGAGCGACGAGAGTTTGGTCTTAAGGTAGGGGGAAACAATTTTGTTAGTAATCTTTCATACAAGTTTCAATGTACTCAAAGCTGAAGAGTTTGTTTCCGTGTTTATTTGAACGCTCCGATCTCAGGCACTTCTGATAAGGTTTGAAAAAATATTTAAGTGATAGGAAGCCCATTATATCCGGAAGGTTGTAGGCTTCTATTTTAAATCGGGTGCACGAAGTACTTCCCACGGAATGCGCGTAAAACTCGGCCGAAGTGTTACTTATAGAAACTGATTTTCCAAAAAAAAGCAGAATTAAAAATTTCTGCAGCTTTCAAGGAAATGGAAGTTAAATCGTACTTGAAAGTCAAGGGATCATAACAAGTGCTTCTAATGGCGACCCTGACGCTAAAACACCGACCCTTGCGGGACCTGTACTGAATAATATCTGAGGAATCCTGAATATTTCCAACATTGGAAAAATTAAGTAATTAAAAGGGCCAGATGATTTGGATATCTCCATCGAAATTAAAGAACATCACTGAATATAATTTACGAATTTGGATATCTTTAAACTTTTTTTGGTATCCGACTCATGGTAGTCGTAATAGTTTATAAGTATTCTATTCGAGATATTTATATGATGACAGATAATGTGTTACTGGCACATGGCCGTGAATATAATTAGCATACAAGTGCAACATCTCATAATATTCAAAGCCATACATATATTCACCTACATGAATAGCAAAAGTCTAATCACATTACTTGTCATTTTCCTACTAATAATTTTGAAGAGACCAAGTGCTTATATCATCATCATCCTATTGCCGTCATCCTATATTTTTATTTGGGGTCGTCGCAACATGTTTTTTTCTTCCTTAGGTACTCTTCTCTCTGCCGTCATTACATAAGGAACATTCAGATCAAGTCCGCATAGTATCTACTAATTCTATTGCCTTCAGAAACCGTGTACCTAAGCTATGAATTGTCTGCCATTAAACCCTCAGACCAAATGGGTACAAGCAACTTAATCAATCATCACTCGTGTCTTGAGACCATCAGTGGTCACTCGATTACTCAGGTCGGGGTGATCGAGTCATAAAGCAAATTAACTCATTATATCATAGGAGCGATGAGCACCGATGCTTCTTGATTAGCAAACAATGGACGACCGTGAACGTCTTATGGTAAAGGCTTAGTCAAACTGACAGTGAAATCATAAAATCTAGAGGGTACTACGTTTAATGATAATGTTGATGACGATATATGCCTTTTCTAAATGGTTTAATTGTACATGTTCACAAACAAGACAAAAAAACATTAGGTAAAGGGATGAAAACCTCGCCCTCATTAATAAAAATACGGAATGTATGTGTTGGCTGCAAGAGAACCTAATTTTGGGTTAAGCTCGCCGTTGTACATAAACTGTCTGAGTTCTTTGTGTATTACATATTCTGTGTGCAATAAAGAATATATCCTTCATTCTAAACGCACAGTTTTAATTTTCCGTCAACCATGAGGTTTTGAATTAGATTCGTGTAGGGAACCCTTGATTCACAATTTCACGTCAATTCTCTAGCGCCTATCATAATAACTAATCTACATTCATGATTTCTGCTATCAGGATAGTGAGAATACTCCGACGTAATAGCTCATGTAACCCTATGTGATGGCCTATTGGAGATAAATTCATTGCTGGATTACCATTTGCTAAGCTGTCAATCAATTTACATTTCTTATTTTTTCTTTTGCACGCATCTATTTTGACCGACGTTTTTTGAAGACGTTAAATACGGCTTTCTTCTACAATGCATCAAGATTTGAGACTACTTTAATGGAAATATCAGGTTAATGCTGCGAACCCATCACTGCATCAGCTCCTTTTCCAATTGTATATTATACTTCTGTTAAATTCAGGTTATTTCAGAAAATGCAGCGCGATTATAAAATGTAGTTTCGAAGTTTCTACTCGTCTCAAATAGACCATTCTTGGGCATCAATAAATAATGCTCCGGCATCTATTTTCTCAGTTCCCCTGGTATATTTATCTTCTACGTTCTGTGTATTTGTCTCTAAGAATTGAATGATGGATGTTCGAACCTCAAATCAAATACTATAACAATCAATAACCATTAATATTCAGCTGTATCCTTGGCACCCATTGACGCTAAGTTTATAACTGCTTCTACTTATAATGTTAATGTATTGCACTTTGTTTCGAGTCCTATTGTAGATAATGTATGTAGTTATTTGCAAGGCGACCATTGTGGTTTGGTTTGACATTTTTAGTATGGTTTATGGACTGAAATTATTTTTTAAGAACCATTGTTGCTATACTCATATGATTTCCATTCACAAGATTTCCTTCCTTCCAAAGGTTGACTGGTAGAGAACGATAAATTTTTCCAGATGCTCATTAAAATGTACGGAAAACTCTGAGAAAATTCTCTCTCAATTTACCTTGAAAATAATCCCCTCGTCCTTACAGCTGAACAAAATAAAAATATTCCGATACCTACACGATTTTCCATAAACGCCGACCCAAACGATTACATCAAGCACATTACATAAACGCACGTTTCCGTCCGTCCGTCTGTCACGGACAAACGCGACCTGACTGTAACATCGCTACTTGTATAAATTCATGAGACGCCATCTTTGGACAAGCGCGTGCGCTAGTCTTCTAGCGAAATATATGTACCATATTAAGTACTTACAGGGAATTAAAATTGGATGGTAAAGATATGAAATTACAGAATAAAAAACAATAAGGTACAAGAGCAGCAATCATTAGAAAATACTCTCGTCAGTTCTGAAGCGTTTTCATGCGTAATGAGGTACATAGATAGAGGTAGAGCCTGATGAAGGACACAAGAGTACTCTTCATCAGTTCATCGGGAATTAGTACCACAGGGGTGCGGGTGGAGTTGTGAGGAACAGATATGTCAATATAAGCCATCACCTAGCATTGATTACTTTATTGATTACATTCAATAGTGCTGTCTACAAGTAACAACGCCATTATGACCTAAGTATGATATAAACGCAGCATTCACATATCGTGACAGCACGTTAAGACGGATGACAGCGCTATATCTATCGACATAATGGAGGTCCGATTGTGTCGGCTCTAACAAGGGACAATACAGATAGTTGTCTGTCTTTGAATTGATAAAGACGTGGCAACTGACCAGCTGTACCGGGTGATAACATCGAGGTTGAACTGAGAAAGTATGACGTGTTGAATGACAGCAGGAAGATTTAAATCGGCTAGGATGGTCCCATTCAAAATGTAAATCATAGAAGGGCGACTTAAGAAGTATTACCAGAACATGATTAAGGACTACATAAGGCCATGTGACTTACAGGACCAAATTGTATCAAAAAGGACCAGGATGAAAATCTTGTAACTGCTTAAATGCTATCTCTTTTCCCAGAGACGAGTTCGCAAAAATGACAAAAGCAATAGGAAAATGACAAACAAAAGAAAATACAATACAACAATTTGAAGTTGCAATGTTCAAAGAATTTACTAAGACAGAAAAAGTCTCACATAAAGATCGCAATTTAATATAATAGTGTTGTTTACTAAAACATCAATTCAGCGAACTGTATGTCGTTTGTTCTTCTCAATTCCAAAACGGCTTGAATAGAATGATAAGTAGCTAATACATATTACTTTTACACGACTAGGACCACTCAGTATTCTGTAGGAAGACCTAGGACATAATATTATTCGATTTCTTCAGGCTACGAGTGTAGAAATGGCTTAACTGGATTATAAGGACTTGGTGACGTGATTCGACTTAAGATAGAGTTAGTGATACAAGGAATTGAGACGATACGATAGGATTAAGTAGTGGTTATCTTGCGTACACTCATGAGTATGTTACGATGGTTTGTGGCCTATAAAGTTTTAGCGACATTTCAGGAACTAAAAATGTAATCTTCAAATAAAGCGTGATAATGCTTATTTTTTAAAGCCATAACATATTTTATGAGATACGACAGCATTGTAACCATAACACGGATTGCCTTTGCGTGAAGTGACTATAATTTTCTTAGAATTATGTCATTTAAACAGCCCTTGAAGACAAAATAAACCTGATGCCATAAATATTGAGGTCAAAATACCACGTATAGCATTGATATTACCTAATTTTATCATTCATTAAATACCATACTTATTTATAGTCCTCTAGCTATATAAGCAATTGTTGGAAACCTTACAAATGTAGATAAAATCAACACTTAACATCTGATTAGCAATTTAAACCCAGGTCTTATCTTAGAAAGTCGTTCTCATCTAGATTGGTATTCAAAATTCGTGAACGCATACATATTTATTTTAGAGAGCAATCGAATTGTTTTTCTTAATACAGAACAAGTATAGAAAATGTTTGTTTAAGGGGTTTATGCTGTATATTTTTCTAAATATAAAAGAGGAGGAAACAAGACTGAAGAATTCATGACGGTACTTCGGTAGTCGGATGGAAAGGAATTATTTATTAATTCAATGAATCTTCAGAAGCTGCCATATTCCTTTTGTTATTGTATATCTTATTTCATGTTGAGGAAGTTTATTGAAAATGTCTTCACGAGACGTCTTATAAAACAACATTATGAAGGTTCCTGCATTTGATTTATTTCATAATTCTCTGCTTAGAGTATTTCATTAAAATTGTTTCTAAAAATAGAAGCGGCAAATATGACCGTAGGGACCTATGTATAAAGGTTGTATCAGGTTGGAACTACGCCAAAATGTAAGCACCTATCGTAACTTCAAAACCTACGGGTGCAGTACTTAATAGGCATGAAATTTGTCGCCAAGTCTGATCCATATTTGACACACAAAGGACCATTATGTGACCATATCGATCAAGTGGGTAGCTGTAATAAAATCTATCATGTCGGTTTCGGAACAGGCTCGTAATAGTACAAGGATTAAGTCAAAGCTACTGTTTGAATGTACTTACAATTACGGTAGATGTTAGAGACAAATGAATATGAATTCTAAAATCCTGTTATTTAAACTTTTATTCCATTACACTTTCTTTGTTGGCTTTAAATCGACTTATTAACAGAGTCATGGAAATCATTGGAACGAATAACAGACTAAATCACTTATGGCAATTAGTCGTTGAGTCGTTTATGAAATATGTAATACAAATGTCAGGACATCTGACTTAGCGAACTTAACAAAATACACCAGAACTAAAAGACCAAGACTGCTAAAATAAAACAGCAAATGATACGTAAAAATAGAAGTTTGTATAAATAGCCTTTCGGACCATTAAACAAAATGGTACACCTGACACACGGGACTTTTCTGAACTTCAGGACCATGTAATTTTGTGGACCGCGTTAGAATAAGAGAAAATCTTGAAATAACTGTAGATAGTTGTTGCACTTTGAGAATGTAACTTTATATACTCCAATTATCGTCAAGCTCAATTTAAGAAATTTCGATATGATTAGTTTAAATTACTCTTCTGAATTCAGAAAGATCACCTTTGAGTGTAAACAATTCATTTAAGACTATAATTCAACACTTTCATGTGTGGATTCATTTCTGACATTATCATTATGAATTATTTAGTACATACATACATCCCCATAATAAATGTCTTTTATTGCATCAAGATCTGAAATCTCAGAGTTCTTCTTTAGAGTCGGTGCATCATGTTCTCTTTTTCCATACTTTTCTATCTGATCTTATCTTATTAGTAACATAATTTCCATCCATCCGTCTTCTCTTAAAATTTAAACAAGATACTCCTCCACTAACCTTATGATAGGTGTCTTTCTGCCAGTTCTTGATTTGAGCCATGACGTCATTGACGAGCCGGTCGCGGACGCTCAGGTGCAGGTCTGAGAGACGCTCCGCCTCCACCATGCCGCCTTTCCACGCGGCTTCCATCGTGCCGTATTCTGGGCCTAGGGAAGGAAGGTTAAGTTAGCAATGTGGTTTATAATTGGCAAGTAGGATATATTCTTTGCACAGGACATATTAAAATAAAGCCTACGTGCAGACATAGGTGCACTCTCTATTTCTCAGTCCCATATTCTAATGAGACGGCAATACGGCGAGAGATCAGGTGGGATCAGCAGATTATCGTGTTCTTCTTTTTGCGTTATGGTCTCTACTTTGGAGGTTAACTTTCTAGGTTTATTAAAACGCCACTCGGAATCGACCCGAGATATGATATACATAGCATAACAGTCGCGCTCCGATAGACCATCGAGTCTGTTCATTTAGTAACCAACAGGATAACACAGAAGGAGTTTAATGCTTAAAATTCTCCCATTGGGGTTGTACTGAGACCTCTCAGTACTCCATTCGTCTCAGTGTAAAATGGGTGTCAATGATTGTCTAAATAAGAAGAGATACTTAAGCAAATATTTGAAAAGTTATATCTAAATGTTATTGCAATGGCATTGAAACCATTGTGGTGTTTTCAAAATAATTTCGACGTAATTATTTAAAAGCATCGGGTGATATTTTGATATCTCCATTGTTGTTGGTCTTTCGAGTCATGAAAAGGGAATTTGTACAAATATTACAACACTGAAAATTCAGGTTTAGTTGAACGCGCATTTAAATATATAACTTACTATCAGGACCTAGTAAATAGCGCGTTCAACCAAACTTAATCTTTAGTTCTATTCGTGCGCTTTGATAAAATATTACGAAGCAGCAATTCGTTCCAGCATAGTATTACCTACGAATACGTAACATTTTATTTTTATGCAACTGGCCGTTTACAACTATACATAAAGGCCGATAATCTTAGAAACTGCATTACTTAAACATAATAAAGCACACCAACAAGACACTTGCAGCCTTACTACAAACACATAAACATCTGTTGAACACTTGCCTAAAAAAAGTATGGCTGCAAAACGGACCTTATTTCAACGTCATAATCTGTCATTTTTTTTAGACTAGTGTTCGATAGACGTTTAAAAGTTTTTGTGGTACGACGGTTGATGTCCAAAATGTTCATTCAACAGGAAAGTGATAACTCCTTGCTTAACCTATCCATATTTTTCCGCGAACAGCTCACGGGCCGCAATTTGGCCGATGTCATAATAACTTTCATTGCACATTGCACTTGCTATAAACGGGCGGTTATGTGTGGAGAAACCGGTCGGTTTGCGGTCGGTAAGGCGCAGGTTCTTGTGAGAAGAGTTCATGTTACGAGTGTTTGCGGCCAAATTAGACGGTGGCAGTTTTGTGTGAATGTTATTGTGGTAAAGATCTAGAGCCTTGAGGAAAATAACATGAGACAAGATAACTCGTAATCCAAAAACTTTTGGAGATGGTGTACGTTATAGCCGGCATTTCAGAAGTTGTTCTAATCTCATATGATATGTGATAAGGGGATTTACACACGGTAGGATAATCAGATGTCATGTTTAATTAGCTTTTCGCTAGAAAGTTTTGCACGAACTCCGACCAACCGCGCGGTCAAGCGGTTAGATGATGACAGATTGAATGAACAGTGGCCGAAACTGTTTTGTGAATGTAACTTGTTTAAGGAAAAGTAGCAGCTGTACTCTTACGCTGATGTTATCATTTTATTGCCTGATCAACAGGTCGTAATAATGTACCAGTAAGAAACAAGACCATAAAAGCAACACCATCAGGCAGGCACAACAAACCGGCCTCATCAATCGAAGGCTGGGCCATTTTTGCAAGTACATTTCATAATAAGACTTAACAGTGACGTAAGGGTGCACCAACCCGATGACCGGTACATACCATTCTAAATTCAAAACCACCAATCGCGACACTTTCGATTTTTAAATCAGCCAACGAGATATTTAAAACACGCTTTCGGCACGTACGTTCATTTCGAGTCCGTGATCCGAATACGAGTTGTCTCGATTCTGTTTTTGATCCTTGATATGCTCGATTAACTTTCATTTTCATTAAGAATATTTTTATTCACGACACATTTTGTTACTCAAGAGCGAGGAAATTCGTTTTCGTCGAACGAATTTATTCTTTTCGCGTTTGAGAGCACGTCCATTGTAAAAGTGAATGCTGTACATGTTGAGCTGTGATTTATTGAGTAATATTCTGTTCACGGTTGCATTTGTGCATTTCAATTAATGGGTTATAAAACAATGGTTTCAGAGTTGAATTTCAGATATGCTGATCAATTTAGAATATTGTGCCGTCGGAATATTCAACTGATTCATTCAAATTCACTTGAGCTACATTAAAGGATGTGCACTCAGGAGCAATGCCGGGGAGTTTATTAGTTGCATAAGTCTAGATCAGAGCACAACTTTAATCTGATATCAAACGAAAAGTAAACTAATCTAACTAAACTAATCGAAATGAAGGCATTCACGGATTCACGACTATCTATATATATAAAAGAAAGTCGTGTTAGTTACTCCACTTATAACTCAAGAACGGCTGAACCGATTTAGTTGAAAATTGGCAGGGAGGTAGTTTAGAGCCAGGAGAAGGACATAGGATAGTTTTTGTCACCATCCGGCTACGGGATGCAGTTATCTCGGGACGCGGGTGAAACCGCGGGCGAGAAGCTAGTAATCGATAAGTTTATCGATCTTTTAAACATCAACAGCACAGATTATAAAATTGTGCAAGCCTAGCGATTTGAAAATTAAAATTAATTTTGCCCGCGAATCGAGTACAAGGCCTTGTGTATTTTTGTAATAAAAATTATATCGACAGCCGAATCGAATGTGATTATGAGAATAACAAAATACATTATGAAGTCAAGACCATGAAGAAAATAGACTGGTTAACAGTTTATCACGCTTGTTGTTCTGTACGTGTAAGTACTGGTCAGTCGCTGCATGTAAAACCTTCGACAAACCCAACATAGTTGGGAAAAGGCTAGACTTATGGCGACGTGGTAGATAATGTTTTTCTCATGTAATGTTTGTATGCCCTGTACAACTGTAAAAAGATTTTGCTTAATCAACTGGTTTAAGCAAAATCTTTTACTTCATTAGAACATGTACCATTCGCTCCTTGTAAAACACTGGTACTCGCATGCAACCAGTATGACTGGAAGCCGACCCCAACATAGTTGGGAAGAGGCTAGGCAGATGAGAACACGTCCCACTCATATACGAAAGTATGTATATCCCGGAACTATAAAGCAGCAATATTTCCTAAACACTATTGCTTCCACAAACAACACAAGCCCGTGACATCACAAATGCTGGACAAAAGCATTTCCTAGCTCTAAAGTCATATCGGTACCCGTTGTACGTGCTTCTGTGAAACCTGCAACTTATTAATTGTTGAGGCAGGTTAGGAATACATGGCGGGTTATGTGTTCACCTAAGCGTACTTGTGTTTGCTAAAATGTGGTTCTCCATTCATGTCTACTTAGATGTTCGAGTTAGGCTTTGCGGATGATCATCTTTGCTGGAGGAGGTGAACTAAATTTATGTGAGGATGATACAAAGACTAGCTTTCTATTACGTGCGCTGCCAAAAAGTGCTTTAAATAACAAAATATCTAGCAATAACAAGAGTATTCTTTTATAATTCTTTCCGAATGAATTTTCCAGGGAGGGTGTAGAGTAAGTATAAGCTCGTTTGGCTGAAACGCACCGTAAGAAATTATGTACGAAAACTTTAAAGAAAATGGACCCCCGAGATGCCCTTAAAATGTTTTTGGATAACGATGACATGAATAAGTCATGCATGATCCAATACAACAACATGCAAAGCAAATAGTTGATAATTACAAGCGGTGTAGTTTTCTCTAAAGGACGACAAGAACAACATAATATAGAAGATTTACGCTGCTCTTGCTACGTCTAATGATGATGAAGTTACAAATCATTTGACACAATGTACAGTACACATTGTACACTTGTGGCCGACACATGTACCACATGACACAAACTACTTATTGAAAGTGAGTCGGTAACACATCGAGCTATGCAGTCGTGTTTTATGCTAATTTACGTCTTGTCCGTGTGTCGCAATTTCTAAGTATGCAGTTTGTATCCTCTTGAATAATTCCTCATTCCAATGCATGCTGAGCGAAATTGCGTATTCAGACAAATAGCTGCGATTTGATCGTACTTAAAGAGAAGTTACTTGATGTAGATATTTGGTAACTAGCTGTTCCCAGCGGTTTGACCTACATACCGGATGAAAAAGTTTATCCAACCGGGTAAAAAGCAGCCTAATTATGTCCTTACTTAGAATACATATAAACATGCCAAAATTAATAATTTCATCCGAACGCAGGAAGTATTTCCCGCAGGACATACTTTAAAATAAACGTAGAATGTTTTACACATTCCAAGAAATCTAAATCCTTTACCAAAGAAAACGGTATCTAGAATTTGATCCTCCGGTCGGTACTTTTAAGCCACATAAACGTAGTTTGAAAACTTGGAGCAACTCCTCAGGGTATAATCAGAAAGTACTTTCTTGACTGCGCGGCTGAATATTTAATTTTCAATTTGTGGCGACGCTGCAAGTAACGATGTCACTAGCACGTTAAACGCTAAAGCTTAGAAGAGTAAAGAGGGTGATGAGAGCATTTTATATGCTAAGTAAAATGTGCCTATAATTTGAATAATAGTCCAGGTCAGGTAAGTACCATGTTGTATATATTTTGTTAGTGTATCTTTGATGCCAGTGCCGAGTAAAGGTGAACAAAAGCACATGGAAGAGAATTGGAGTTTTAAGGCTGAAATCGCCAATTTTGATTTGGGCAAACGTGGTGCCCAAAGCAAATTCCTTTTCTATATGAAAACAGGCCTGTGCCCTGCAGAGGACCAATAAATAGGGCTTATGAGGATCAAGAGAGGAAACAATATAAAACTTTCCTAACAAATACAACAATATTGAAACGAAGTCTCAACGAACAGCGATTAGTTGAGCAATGCTTATGAAAGCATAATAAACCAACAACTGGACACAGCTGTATGGAACCATGAATATTATATTATGCATTCATGTCGTAAGACTTCTCTGATCTTTTGATTAATCAATGAAGAAATATATGAATAAGTTTCCGGTTCTACTTTGTATTGAGTGATGTACTGTTGGGGTTCCGTAAGGGTTAAATTATAAAATAGGTTTTCATCAGGTCGTAGAAGTATTTCTGGCATAATTGAGGGAATCTATTTCCGAACTGTGTATTGATCTGGTAATACGTCCATGGTGGAACACACTACGGATTCGGGTTCTAGTCATGAGGTTGACACTTTGACGCTCTGCCTAAAGCCTTTGATGATATCGCCTTATCAAATATAATAAGCAACATGTTTCTATCTTGCGATATGCAAAATATAACACCTCAGCACTGTTGCCCTATAATTTTGGACGAAATCTTTTAGATCTTGAAAATTTTACAATAATAACAAAAATTCATAGCAAGCATTTTGGTTAAATTAAAATTGTTTATGCATTATTAATATGTACGGAACCCCATGCAAAACCAGTACCAAAGCTCATTTGTTCCTCCGATATTAAATTCTATTCATACCGCGACAGCATTTAAGATGCTCAGCATCAATACGATTGAACCGACGTTTCTCATGGAGAGAGAATCGATTCTCACGGCATTGTCAGATCAGATGTCACTGCAATACTTAATTGATGTGCTAGTTAAGTTGTATGGAATTATAACTACAAGTTGTTTATTAGGAGAGCAAATGTGCTTTCTGATAAGCCTGAGAAGTTTTATGAGCCTGCTTAAATGACTCTGCAGACAGCCATCGATATTGAAAGTGAAATAATTAGATTAAGGGAGATCAATTTGTAATAGTGGAATAGCAGTAAGTAGACTAATGATGATAATGTTGATCATGAATGCCTACTGGGATTATCTGGTTAATAAGTTAGCAAATGTTTAAAAAAATGAGGAACTGGGATCGTCAAAGATTAAAATCACTGCGATTGATCTAATAAAAGCGGAAAGATCGATAAATCGTATTTTCCTTATTGGTCATATTACCCAGAAAGTTATGATTAAAGCCATATCCGAAAACTTGTTCAAGTTTCTGATCACTTATCTGACTTTTACTTGTTTTGATTGGTTGAGCTTGTAAAAGGACTTTTTTAATTATCGATAAGTCATCGTAAATATGTAGGTATATGTACCAAGTATGGCTTCTTTGCAAAAAATCAACAACAATGTATAAAGTACCTACAATAATTAAGTTGCGAATTCCAATTAAGCTAAATGTATTTGAATTGAGCCCACGAGATTCGAAGGAAGCAATTATCGATTTCCAACGAAATTGTTTTCAAACTCAAGCGAAAGTGATATTAATTAACTCTGGAACACCTGCTGAGATTTGTCTAAATATAACATGCACTACCTAATTATTTGTAAATGTATATTTAGATATGGCTAAAGCCAGTGAAGACGACATGAGATACAACATTGTAACAAAAACTATTGGGAATGAAGTCCATCATACTTACGTTCCCTCCGATTCAGGGGGTTTATAAATATGTACCGAACATTTCGTGATTAATATTGCTTGATTATTTATAACAAGCCTTTAAAATACCCTGTACATGGTCAGGTGAATAATTAACATTATCTGTACATTTTTTATACTCCAAAAGGGTAAACATGGACCCTACAAGAGCATAAATAATAAAGATAGGAATCAACAGCATTGTCGTTCAATGGTTCATAATCAATCTTTGAAGCTCCGCAAATGAATGGTGGACCGAACCCATTGTGTTTTTGTTCGGTCATCGAAATAACAGTGCGTTATCAATGCCGGCTATTGTTGCCGAATGAAAATATCATGTGACAGAGTTGTATTTACAATATTGATGATGAAAAGCTTGGTTATGTGGTTTGGAAATGTAATCAATGAGGATATGTTAGGTAGGAAGGTTTCGGGTAGTTATTTCCTGTACTGCTTATGTTATGTATTTATTTTTGTCTTAGATTGAGTATATTCTGTAATCATAAACTGCATTACTTAAAACTATGGCAAATTGCCACCACTCACCTTTTTCAATCAGGTCATTCCATTTCTTCGCCCATCCTCTCAAGCTTTTGGCGTATGTCTTCTCAATGTCTGCTCTCTCTTGTACGAGAGCCTGTAATTCTCCGCATAGTCTGTGTCCATCGTCCACTCGTCTTGTAGTCCTCTTATAGTTACCAGGCTCCCAGAAAGAATCGGAGGCGACCGTGAGGAGCGCCTGCTCGTCGCTGTGGTGGGACATGGCGGTGCGACACTCACACACCGCCCCTCTGTAACAAGGAGAAAGGTTGCTTTAGAATTTATGTTCGTCGCTATCGACTTGCGATCATGGCGCCCTTGTACAATTTACGCCCACTGTCTAGCTAAACCACTGGTATAAATAACGTTGCTAAAAAATTTCAGTCACATTGAAAAATGCACTAACTGTATTTTGTTATATTATGGCTGCATTGCATAGCTACTTATGATGATGGGCCGACTGAACCATGAAACAACTAAATGAGTATTTCCTCGAGGGGCGAGGGGGAGCGTAAATGATGACATTGAACGTAGGGTCTGACATTGGTAGGCTAATGTCGGGGTTAAAGTTTATACATTATGATTGAAATAAGGTAACAGGACTTATTGTAAACAGTGTTGTATCAGCACTAACTCATACGGAAGTTAATATTCCAAGCCAATGAATATTCTATAAGAAATTAATACATTCAATGATCTAATCCGGACAGGACGAAATAAATTGGGCATCCGTCTAAATTACGTACGCCACGGATATCCCTGGAGAAATCCATCACTGTCAGGCGTTAAGGTGCGTTATTTAATTTGGAGAAAAACGTTAAGCTAACTAATATATTCCCCAATGGTTTTATGGGAATATTTGTTTTCTAAGATCAGCTATAGAAAAATATAGTAGTCGTGCAGAAAAAGTCGAAAACACATTACGTCATTAAGATGGTCATCAAGATGCTCTTAAGTAATGGGTATGCCTAAAAATTAATTAATTCATTCATTGTCATTACTTGGGTATAATTTTCCATTTAAATAGCCTAGTGAGCTTTATTACTTTATTTCTAGCAATTGGCCCTCAGTTCAGTTTCTAACTTACTAATATTGCTTAAAGTCACAGCTAAATGCATTAGACCAGAGTTCACCAGAGACAATTAGACCAAAAGAAAATTACTAACGTAGTCGCATGAACGTTTTTTTTTTAATTTCAGTCGCCACTAAATCTAGCAACAGACCAAGAAACCAAAAACCACAAAATCGAATACAAAACCTGAAGTCGTCTACGTAAACTCCTCAACCCAGACGGCAGACAAAAAGTCGTGACAAACCAATTACGACTTACGAGCATGACATTACATAACACAGCCGTTTGTGTAAAATGTCGGTGACCTTGACCTCCCATCACTTCCTATGAACGTGTATATTTTAACCAACATTGCGACTGTAACTGTCATGTTTTGAATTGTGAAAAGGGTAGGAACCCAGCTGGGTTCCGACCTTCACGGGTATTTGGACTTGCAATGACAAGTGCCTTAGATGGAAAATTCCTGCGTTAAATGTTTTAAAAGATCTAGATCTGATCACAATTGGAGTGTTACGATTTACATTTACAAAGATGTGACGAACAAGGATCTTAAGTGTTCCAATTCGTCACTTTTTTATAAGTCGCCTTAATACAGGAAGTTTTTTTAATAAACACCTCCAGATTAAATTGCAATGTAAACATGTTAATAACAACTAATCATATATTAATCGCTCGTAGCATCTTCCGATGGCTCTCGATATCGTAAGTCTTATATTTAAATATTGCCTCATCGCGAAAGCATGTTCATTTGAAATTAAAATATCTTAAGCATGTGCGATACGGTATTTATAGTAAAGGAAGAAGTGACGATATATTTACTTAAATCAGAATACTACGCGTTAAAAATACGACCGAATATTTAAATAAGTAAATAGGTAATGAAAATAAAAATTAAAGCCTCTTGAATGTGCTGTAAGTGAATAAAAAAAACCTACTAAGATAAAATTATATTTAAGTCAAAATAGAACATAACAAGAGTTTATATTACAGTTACAATTCATTGAATGAAATACTATGAAACTTCAGAGTAAGACCTTTGTAAATGAAATTCTTTGTAACAAATCCGACTAGATGTCATTGTACCTACAAGTACAGCACAAGAAGCCAATTTTGTTGTTTTGCAAAATTCTTTGAAGCGAACAATGTTTCATTGAAATACCGACAAAGCATCGCGTGGAAAATCACGGTGGTATAAAAACCATGTCGGATATGGAATATTTTGCTTATAGGAACCATGACTGAAGGGGAGGGCCTATAAGAACCGGATCATAAAAAGGAAGGAATGTCTGCAATTGAATACTGCGACAATTGATGCTTTTAGATCACGAACTGTAGATGTATTTCCAATTGGACCCCTTTTTCCTCGGAAATCCCTATTGGACAAACAGCCAATAGCACTGCTCGGGTCTACTTCGAACATCCATATTTCGAAGTAAAAAAAAATAAGTACCTAAGTCATTCTGTCACCCGTTATTCACGAGCCATCTTCAAGCAGTCACGTTACCTGGTGATGACCTAACCACATAATCTATGCAGTGTATAGTAAAGACGTATGTTTGTCCATACCTACGTCCAAGGTCAGCCATGAACCGTGGAGATTAAATGATAATAAATCTTAGCACAATGCTAATTAGCTTTACCGTGCTCTTTACGCTTAACATGATAAGCAGTGTGTGTATAATTTTTGGTATTGTAAAGGTGAATAATGATGGGTTTGTAAACTAGAATAATTCGGTTATGACATTAAAACAGTTTTGATATGGGTGCGCCAAATATGTGACAGGATTTCGACACAAGCAGAATTCTTTGTTAAGGAATCGTAGATCCTGGTTGATAAAATATATTATGTCCCTTTCATCCCTGACAATTACGGAACTACAAAAATATTACCAAATTCTTCAACGTTACTTAAGTTTATTTGATCAAACATTACAGGTCTATTGGGTCTTCCCAAACCTCGCGATATTCCCCAAAACCTCTACACAAAGACTGAACAATTGTCCATAAGCGCAAAGAGCGTAAATCCTTCTAAACAAAAGACATCCTAACAATAGCCCGGAAAACAGACAAAGGCTGTAAAAAGACGATTAAATCTTAGCACAAACTTTATTGGCTGAACTGACCTTTAAGAAAAACACCTATGATATAAGAAGTTAGAGTTAGATGTGACAACAACATTATAAACATGACATGTTAACATAATTAGTAGTATGACAAACATGATAATTGTGTTTAGATGACGTGACTGCATTTTTGTTGAGATGACTTAAGTTGGCAAATGTCAGGTGCAAGGTTGTGACATTCAACTGATGTTTATAGACATCGCAAACTAGTGAAAAGATTAAGAGAACTGTAATACTTGAAATTGGAAGAACGAAGTCACTCCTTATGTTCTCCCTTACTTAATAGTATGTACTTCAACAGAAGCTAACTCCTTCTACATTATATCCTGTCCATTCATATTTCTCAAGGCCATTTGGACCAGCTCACAGTAGTAAATTCCGTACACGAGCTTTTAACTATAAGTGTTATAAGGTAAAGTATTTTTTTAACCACCATAATAAATCCAATTATAAAATAACTACAACCATGAGAAAAATAGATTCTTTGACTCATATCATTAGATGACTACAGCAGCATCCAGTGCTTACCGCAAACCATCTAATCTCACATTACAAACATTACTTCATATAATTGCTAATAGTAATTATGGAAAAATAATTACATATACATTGTAATTACAATAAATAATGTAAATTAAATAAGAAAAATATTACCTGAAAAAATCAAGAAGGCAGATCATGTTTCACATTTATGTACAACTCACTGTCAAGTCAAAATCACAGGGTAATTAACACTCAAAACACACAATTGATTGTTTATGTTATTTTTAACACGTGACCTTACCTAACATATTGTAGAACATGATGCACTTTCCCCCTACACCGTGTGTTCCTCACTCTAGTCATCGCGACATGCGCACGAGTGGAGCAACTGAGGTTGGTCCGATTCGGAACTGTTCGGCTGACTTCGGAGACCGCGCGACGGTAAACAAACTAACGCCAACGCTGATTGGTTAGATTTTTTTCAATGTTATTTTTTTTGTGTTTTTATCAAGTTTTTCAATTGTTACTTAACATGCAAGACGCTTTTGTTTATGAATTTTTAATACTCTAGGTTTGCTAGAACTTCGAAATCAGGAAATCAGGCTGGAAATCAGGATGATTATTTTGACAAGGTTAAACTTACGCATGTCATAATTTTTATTGGGGTATTATGAGGGCATTAGGTAGAGTGTTTCTTTCTCTATTCAACTGTCCAAGGACTCCGGGGTTACCAATTTTTTTTACTACAGTGGTGTAAACTTCAATTACATAGCTGAAGATTTTTGAAAATGTATGACGTCTTTATGTGTATATTTAGTAGGATTTACATATACATACTGTAGTATATAGTAAATATCGCGATTAAGTCCCTATTACCTATAAATAAGACCTATTTTACTGTTAACTTCACCAAACAATTACAGATGCAGATAATATCTAACTTAAACACTACAAGATCATCATCACGGACACAATCATTGTCAGTATAATTAGATACCGATTCTTGAGCACAAAGGCAAAAACCTAGGTTTCTTGTTTGCCTTTTTTTGCAACCAGCAAAAACTATATGAATGAATATACCAGCGTCTTTGGATGATTATAATGGGACGGTAATACGTATAAAAATAACTATGTAATTGACGTGGTTTGAATGATCTTTTGATTATTTATGAAAGAATATTCAGAGAACTTTTTTAATTATTTTAAGTCTTCCGTGGAAAATGGAATATGGTTTGGAAATTGAGTTTTTTCCGCTTCTGTCTAATATGTCTTCAGAGAAATATTAAAGTCGGTTGTTCAGTCATAAACTTTTTCTATTTATTTCGTCAATGAAAACATCAGGATTCATGGAATGGTGACTACAATTTTCAATCTACTTAGCGTACATTAACAACTCACAAGGTCTTTATGTAGTGATTATTAGATCTTTATTTATTATCAACCGTTTCTCTAAGGTCTTCAGAAGTATATTTTTAAATAATGAAAGCCTCAATCAAAACGAGATATTATTCAAAACCATTACAAGGGCGTAAAGGAAACTGTCTTACAATGCAAAATAAACATTTCTATGTCGAAGGTTATGTATTATACTTGTCACAGACACAATATAAACGTGTTGCAACAAATCATGATAAACGCATTAGAACATAATAAAATCGTTTACTTATGTAAACTACGATCTTGATGTTGACTTTGATCTTGAAAATTGGATTGCAACTTAAGATATATTTTGAACATCATAGTCATTATCATACACAAACGACCAAATAATAGTTTCTTAATGACATTATGCTTATGACTATGTACTCAAAAAACGATTAAAGGAATCATGAAAATAGAAAATTAATTGTTCTGTCAATATTTCAGGGCCGATAAGGCCGAATTGCAATGTTGGTATGCTACAAACCAAATAATGATATTAACAAGCGTAAGTACAGTTTTAATTAGATGTAATTAAATTATAAAATACTTCAAATAATAAACTCAAATTAACAGATCACGAATCATTAACATCAAGTGTTTCACGTTCGAACACATGTGGTCATGACTTATTACGTAATTAAAAAGATTTAAGTAACAGGCTAGTATTATTCTAACAAAACACAAATCGAGACTACCACGCCAGCCTTTTTAAGTATCACGAAAAAGAACAAAGAAAATTCACGTACAAAAGAAAGTTCAAACAACATGAAAGCAAATGACAGTTAAACCATGAAAAAGAAGTAAAAAAACAAATTTTTGGCACAAGCCCAAACGTTACAGGGATGATAGTAAACACTTTTATAAACAAACAAACATTGTAACCGACAGTTTCACAAACAGAACACGGTAAAACGAAACACTGTGGAAACACTCGATTTTCCGACGAACGAACTACGAATGGTAGCTGAACACTCAAGACCAGTTCCACAAACTAATTAGAACAGCCATTAAAATTGAATTTAGAGCAATCTGAACTCTATTCTAATACGAATTAGGTAAGGCATTGTTTTTGGTGTAAAACAACAAAATTGTAGGAGAAACGACCTTGCAAAGTTGGAGCTGATTCATTGAAAGTGTTAACATATTCTCGTTTTACAGTTCACACAGGCTCCATTGTGATTTAGTTGTAAAGCAACGAGTGTAATACAATTGAAGTATTATGTGTAAGATGTGTTATTATCAAATGTCCGTTTAGTTACACGCGGAAATTAGATAATGTTGAGGCAGCTGGGGTGACGTATGTTTGAACAGATGCCGCTATTCAACAAGCGTATTAGATTACAAACTTGGTAGGAACTACTGAGTTTAATATGTTAGGATGGAGATACAATTTAAGTGATACAGTTAAAGCCGTTGTTGATAAACCGGACGAATCGGTAGATGAATTAAGTATTGTTTTGCTACTGAGAGTTCCTTCAACCTTAGGGCCTTGCAAAAATATGAATTGATAAGAGAACATTTCTATCGATTCTATCTGCATCCAGATAAATCCTCAGATACTAGTAGAATTGATACCCTAAGCTCGGATTACAGAAAACTTTTAAAACTTGGAACTTAAGTGAAATAAAAGTACTCCGAAGTCTTAGCAAGTTTAAAACAATTTCCTAAGCTAAGTCGACTTTATGTCTTCTAACGTCGTTATAGTCAGACGGTCCTCCTCACTATATTATTGAGTCCGTTTTTTCAATTACTTTATCAGGCTATTCTTTGCAACTACTTCAACAGTTGAACTGTTATCCGTCTACTAAGTTCTCTGGAAAGAATGAGTCTAATGGACAACTTTGTGATAAAAAATGCATGATGAGTTTTTTGCAGATATTCATTTATTTACATTTCATTTTAGACATTTTCATTTTAAGTGACAATAAAACCACAAAAATAGATGGACGTTAGAAAAAAAATGTAATCAGTAGCTGATATTAGTCTGTATATCATATTATTTAGAACGTGAGACATGAAGAATTGTCATAGCTAATTTTCAGAGCAAGCAAGTTGTCACGTACACGTACTTATTAAAAGACATATCACCCACTTATGAAAAGTTACAATTAACATCAGAAACGGGTAAATAGCGACTACAATTCACCTAGCAATTACCATAAACATGTTTGAAGTAGATAATCGCATAGTCTTTGTGCGAAAGCCAAGCTTAATTACCAGGCGCTCATAGACCAAGAGAAGGTAGTTGTTCAGTCAGAGCGATATAAGGCGTTTTCCATTACTCCACGACTAACGATTACGTCTATGCATTCTACCATAGTTAACCCATAAACAACCAGCATGTGTTAGAACACATAAAACCATTTCCCATGGGTCCAGACGACGGAGTAAGGAAAGATGAGCGGAGAAGCCAGAATGCGGGTAGGTCAGGAGCCTTCTTCTAGGTCAAATTCGTACAGTGGGCATGCGATGCAACGAGGCGTTCGGGTTCTTTGAGACATCTGTCAGCGATTTTTTATTACAAAAAAAGAAGGCGTATAAGGGCGAAAACAGTAACGTTCTCCGTCCCCAGCTCACCCGTATTTTGGCGCGCTAGTTTCTTAGGTGATTTTCCGTATGTCACCTCCGGTAGTTACTTTGTTCTCCATGGTCCAGACTGCTCGAGTCTTGTTTCTCTCGCACTCACAAGGAGTGGGAAGGACGCAAGACTTAATGTAGTTAAGTGGTTACAAGACTTGTGGTTCTGAGCTCTCTGGAGAGTTTATGGATTTTTGTAAACTGAAAATTAAAACGTCAAGATATTTTATTGACTCGAACTGCTATGTATCGCAGTGCAGCAATTCGCAATTACTTAGCAGAAATATGAAAGAATTACGTATGACACAGTTTTTGATAAATCGACGTTTTAGGTTTAGCGTAATGCGTCACCATAGCGTTAACAAATAAAATTAAGACTGACGTTACTGTTGAAACTACACAGTTTGCATTTTTGTTTCACTCCAGTGATTCAATTTATTAAATTAAAATGTAAAAGGAAAATAACGTATTGATTATAATTTATTAAAGGATCCCTAGAGACATGTAATTTGTTGCTTGTAGATGTAATAAAATGTAGATTTACGATCGCTTGCAGTTTATATCAGCCGCTCGTAATAGGAATGCCATGTGTAAATGGAAGTGGGCTGAACAGATCAGAAAATATGTATCCACATTTATCAGGGAACCGTATTTATGTTGCGATGAAAGATTGGAAAACTGGTCTTGAAGCATCTTGCATTGAACATTTAAAAGGATGAGAAAACGTTTTAAAAGTTACAACAACAGATAACAACAAAGATTATTTTGACCAAATGCAAAAAAGACTACGAGTCATAAGCGCTCCATATGATGCCAATAAGATCACACTAAGATTCCCCAAAACGTGGGTGTCATTACTCACACGTCTCATAAATATATGGAAATCAACACTCATTTAGTTACCAAAATTCGTTCACGAAAGACGGACATACCTACGTCATTCAGGTCGCCAACATTTCAAGAATTCCGACAATGGCAGATCTCAATTCCGACCCAGCAATGTCAAGGATGGGCCATAACTTACCGATGATATCACTGCAAAACATTACGTCATCAACGGAATTGTTGCAAGAAAAACTGTTAGAAACATCGCAATTACTAGCAATAAACAAGACATTAAAGTTATAGACGTTTTAACTGTTACAGGTATGTTATTAGCTGGCCATATATCTACGGGAGGCAGTAATAGTAGCAATGAAAATGAAAACAAGTATGACGTAATATTATTTGGCGAAGACCAAGTAAGTAACGAAGTGTGTAATATGTGTGAGCTTTGAACATTGATTTTGGGTGAAATATCTGGAATTATTACGAAGTGTGCCAAAAGCTGAACACGACGTGAAATGGGTCTGTGCCAATATTATGATGTAGTGAGTAATTAAATGAGCATTCATATTATTATCCTCAAGAGAAAACATGCGTGAAATTTTGCGCCATTTTCTGGTTTGCTTACATATATGAAAATTTTCTGATTGATCCGTTACTTTAAGTACTCAGGAACAATTCTTTCAGACCTTCTTGCTCTGCAAATCATTAAACTCAATGCTACAATAAATTCTAAACACAGCCTTCACAAGGGGTTAGGCCAGTGAATAAATAACGTCAGATCCACATGGCAATATATTAGACCGTGACGACAGTCAGCACCAGACTATGAGGGGGTTGTAAGGGGGTGTACTGTGTCCATATGAGATAAGACACGTCAGAAACAAGCTTGTAATAGACAGGGACTTGAGTTTTTTATGCTTGTCTAGACATCTGTTTTTTGCAAAAGATTATAATGAAGCTTGAAACAGGCCTTGGATAATTTAAAGGTGAATTTTCTTAAACCAATGTAAAAATGGAATACCTGATTTATTTTCCTGTATTTGGAAAATAAATCAGGTCACAGAATAACGACGCAACAAAAATAAATCCATGAAATTGTAAGCTTCGCGGCAACTCTAAATAAGGAACGATAAATCTCTTCAAAAACACAAGACCACTTGTGGCAGAAAATAACTGGAGTGAGAAAAAAAGGGAACTGATTGTTACCAACATTGAAACAGAGAAAGGTGAAATGTTTGAAGAAACCAACTGTGTCCGAAAGATAAGAAAGCTGAAAGAAAAACATGTCAAACTTGTGACTTATAGCTTTTGGCGAAACAGGATTAAGAAAAGCTTCTGTTTGTTTATGTTATTATTGTCTTTAATAACAACGAAGGTACTAATACTGATAAAGAAAAATACATTTTCGCTTAAGTGGGTCCATTTGGGATAAGTAGCAGAATCCGATGAATTATTTATTTGGCACTAATGGAAGACAATTAGCAGTTTATCCGTCAGATACAATTAAACCAAATACAGTAACTATTAATAAGCCTAATATGAGCAAGATTATACTTAACGAATATCTTAAAATAATTTTAGATATAGAAACAGCTAGGTTGACAAAGTCGTTTCCCGTAGCGTACAAAGTAAATGCTGATTGCGAGTTTGATAAAACACAATGGTGTGTAACAGTCTAGTGGAATAGAAGTGGCAGTTGCTTTATTACAAACTGCAATGTATGTAAAGCAGATAAGATTGAAGAGGTAAATAAAATGTGTATTATAACTATTTTAATAGAACATGTACTTAAAAATGTGTTATACGAGACACTGTAAACTTATCACGCTAAAACTGCTTTATCTCTTTTTTAAATATTTTAACGAATTTTTACCTAGCTATAATTAGAAATGGCAAATACAATTTATTTGATTACGTCGACTCTAATTATAAATCTCTTGTTTCTCTCTTATTTAAATAACGCTTTAGAAGAACATTAAAGATATCAATCACATCTTCTCTACAAACTTGACGTGACGTTCGCAAAAAATCATAATTAGACCTTCACCTTCAGATCAATTTTCTTTAACACAAAATATTACCGAAATCAGTAACACAACTCCACATATAAACTTCTCCGGCACCCATTTCACCAAAGACCCATTACGACAAAATGGCCATTCGATTAACAGGCCCAAGGTTGGGGTCCACAACTAGAGATCGGAACCGTCACGGTGATGTGGGTCCACTAACGCGATTTTCCCGCGGAAAATACTCTAACGGAACTTTACACACCTACGCAGTATTGTTATTGGGAAAACACATTCTTTTTTCCTAATCTGGGTAAGTTCGATTGGGATGTCCCAATGTCTGAAGATAAAGGCGTTTTATCTGGGTATCTGTCTACATGTCTGCTACTAATGACAACAAATTTTTTTGACTTTGTAACTACAGGTAGAGTCAAATCATCTGCTGCAGATGCAACCACGATCCTCAGATATGAGGGACCGACCACAGGAAGAGAGTACCTACATGTAAGGAAATGTTCTAATTCCTTCTTATTTAACCATTTTGTTATATCACACCTTACCGTCTGATTCGACAGAACATTGGCGTGCCGTCAAGTCAAGCGTAACTCTGTTCTAATTATTTTGCTTAATTAACTATGCTTTTGTCCTGGAACTAATGTTGGTTTATTTTATTTCTTGTGATGATTACTTCGTTGCTGATTTGACTTTTGATTGAGATTGTATTTGAGAAAGGATTGTTGGTTAACTACTAAAAGCACTGTACCTTTCATAATTTGATCTTACTGCAGGTGTTATAAAAAGTGATTGTGCCTATCACCTAAACTACTTTACTAGACCATCAAATTCAATAACGCCACGCAGAGAATTTCAGGTAATGCATTTCAGATCCCTAGGGACAGACCAAGGTTCCCATTGTTAAAATGATACCTCTTGTCTAGGAATATGTGTTTTCTGAATGATATGCTCCTTAACCCAATATGTACGTTGCTCCTTCAAGTCTCGGAATTAAGAAGTTCTCTAAATATAGCCATTTTGATAGCTTCATCAAATGAATTCACAAACCGTCAACATTCGGCGACAATTCAATTAAGGTAAGCACACACAATCACCGCGAGTGTTAATCCTGTTAATAATGTTACGCCTCAGCTAAGTAAATTAAACGTGACACCGAATTAGGAAACAGAACATACTCTTATACATTTGACCTAAAGCCGCATTTCAGATTTTTGCAAACGCCTTTAAGGAGTAAGTATTACAAACTTCAAAGGACCATTAAGGACCCTTCATACATTTAAACAATATATTTACAAAACATGAATCACTGTGTTTCAACAATCAACACCTACATTAGTTAGGTCACATCGATTAGTAAACAAATCAACATCTATGATATCATGATTGTTAACAAAACAAACATAAATCTTTACATGTTAGTTTGTATGCAGTTAACGATATCACAAACAAGGATAAGTGTCCTCCATCGTACTAATGGCTTTATATTTAGCATTTAAAGTTATAAATAACCGAGTTTTAAGGATAGTAAAAACTAATGAGTCAGCTATACAAAATATGAACTGTATTCGACTCCCGTTTGTAATTCAAGTACATATTTGATATCTTAAACAATGTAATTGTTTGCATGCCTAATGGTAAAATTTGGCCGAGCTTTATTTTTTTAAGACCTCTGTATACCCTGCGGGATTGTTCGAAAGAGTTAGGTACCGCGGCCCTGGTACATAAAAGACCTACGACGGAACAAGACGGTTTTTAGTCAGTAAGAGTCTGACACTCCCTCACCGCTGCTAACCCACAGCAGGAGGGGTCATTTGATGATTTTTGACATCGTTAAAAAAAGACCTTTGCATGTACCCATATTTGCAAAGTAAAACCCTAGTCTATATGTTAAAAAAATCTATACAATTAAAATCAAAGCACTGCGACTCAACATTTGGCATAATAAAACAACTTTTAAAACAGATATTCAGGTACCATTTGGCAGCCTGCATCTAGCTTTACATTTCCAGCTGCCAAAAACGCTATCAACCGCTATGCATATTTACAGGCAAATCTGATAAGACTGAAAGTTGAGAAGCGAATATTTGTTCAGTCAATTCATATTTTTAACCGACTTTCAAAAAAGTCGTCGCTATTTTCAATGTCGTGATGGCCTGGAGGGCTAAAGGAACTTCTTAAGAGTAAGACGATGGGTTCGAAAGCTTGTCTCATATTTTACTTTCTACGTCTTGATACATTGTAACATTAAGATAACTTTAGTTGTGTCCCACCTAGTATTTGAACCTTAGACGTACAAAAATAAATTCAATACCCTTAGAACAATTACATCCACAAAATTATAGGTTCCAAAAAAAAAACAACGGCAGCAAAATTCTTTAAATATCCCTACGCCAGCCGTAGATTAGGACGTGACCACAAAATAATCTCTGACCATAAAATAGAACATCTTCAAACCCCAAGCCGGATACCAAGGTGTACTGACAAGACCTTTAGACCCTGGACCCGTATCAGTACAACAAATTGCGGTATCTCATACCATTTAATTAATGCACTGAAGCCGTACTCGGACTATTATACAAGCGCAAGAACCGGCATAGATAAGACAACACAGATTACAGACAGGACGCAGCTTACGATTATATTATGCCTAAGAAACGTCTGTATCAGTAACGAGTTGTTAAACCCTCGGATCGTGTCAGATAAATTAAGATTTAATTATAATGATATAAGCGTAAACACATCGTTATTTTCTGCTGTTAGTATTTGCAGTGTTAAGTAGAGAAATTGCTTGAGTGCTATCAAGTAATCTTTATGATATTTAATATAGATTTTCTGCGAATACGGCCTATGTAATATAATTTTTATAAGTAATAAAATTGTATTTTAATTATATTTTCTGTAATGGGGTTTTTCACTACGATATTATCTGATTCTGCATCTGAAGCCAACAGTCACATCTCAGGATCGCATAATCTATGTCCACATCGGAATGCGACCGGACCTGCCTCAAGAAAGGGACACAAACAACCGATTTGTCTTAACCTTTCTACTATTTCTGCTCATAATACCTGTATGCCATCCACTTCAGACTACTTACGACCTCTATAAAGGTTAATATAGTCACCACATTTAAGAAAGGATTTTATGGCCAACTTCCAGTTTGGTATACGCAAGTTATTTTCAATTAATGATCTTGATGCGGTTTCTATAAAGGGCGTGAGGTACTTCGTAACTGTCATGGCTCATCTGCAGCTAGTTAATCTATGTCCATACAGGAATGTGGTCCCGACCTGCCTCAAGGAAGAGACGTAACGACCGATTTACGACGATACGCCACCGAGCGCACTTTAATTTATTTATTATGAGACCGCTTGCCGTCCCACGGGTTTTTCGAAACTACGGTTATGGACATAAAACAAGTGTCAGTTTTGTGATCAGATCAATTTTATAACATGTTTAAAAGAAAATACGAAAATGTTATGTGAAGCAAATTGCCAACACATAATAAAAAGGCCAGAGAAAAATGTAAAAAATCTCATATTCTCTTAAAAAAGAAAGATCAGGTTCAAAATAGTAAAAGTACTTTCTCAGAACTAAAATAACCCATCATATATCGAAGAATCGATTACAACATAACAATTATGTCGTAAAAGTAATAAATTGCAATTAAAACTAGAAATAGCTATAAAATCCGCAGTAAAGTTACCTCTTAATCATTTTCATTTAACAGCGACTGAAACTTTAGAACATAATTTCAATCATACTTAACATAAGTTTACTATCAGAGAACAAGACCTTCTAGTTTATATTCCATCTTTAACTATTCAACTTGTGAAATATACTTTCCGCCCGTGGTTTTAGCAGGGTCTTTTTCAACCGTTAATGAGTGATTGAGGAACAAGCATCCGAAAATCAAAACCTACTAACTTATTATGATATAGTGGAATATTTTTTTGTTTGTACCTTAAGGCTCAGGAAATACTTACTATTGTTTAAATTGTTTTGGAAATTCTTTCACTGTTGGGAAGCAAGCGAGACTATCCCCAAGTAGGGAAATAGCCAAGGGAAGTAGTCCCGACGAGACGCGGCTCTAACCGCGCGAAAACCGCTAGCAATACATGTTATCCATTTAATTAGACCAATCTATTTTACCTGATCAAATTATAGATCTCCCTATTATCCCTAACAACAAACGCACCTGACACTAAACAAAAATCCTCAAAGACATAGGTACGAGAGCACATGGCGGCCACGCGCCATTGAACACGACAGGTGCAGTTACCTGCTAGGATCATCAAATATTTACTATTCACTAGCTTTGGACCGCGCCTTTGTCTGCTTAACGGACCGAAATCATCTATTAAGATATTTATGTTATGTTTGGGTAGTAATACGATATCGGTAGATCCTGTAGAGAAGAGAAGAACTGCTTCTAGGCCAAGAAATAATGTCTCCGAAGAGATAGGTAACATACGAGTATGTAATATCGCACCAGTTTTAGAACCACTTTCAAAGTCACATAGGCAAGTGATGAGCATCCCAAGGATTCAAATCTTATTCAACCACTAGTCAACGTCTCCTTTTTGTCCTATTGCCAATTTAAGTTATTTGGCAATTTGTTTTCCACTTCCATATCTACCTCTGTCAGCCGTCATACTTACATCCACTCTCTTCTTATTCATGTCCTCTATCAGGCAGTCAATCTATCCTTTCCTTGGTCTATAGATCTCTGCCCCTCCATCTACATTCTACAGTCATACTTAACACACTCTTTGTAGCATGCATTTCACACCTCCTCATCATAATACCAAATAACATTTTCCAGCCTTTGCTATTTGAACAGTTATAATAGAACAAAACAAACCCATTTCATTTAATTACACCAGCAATACAGAGATTCATTGAACCCAATTTCATTGCACCCAAGTGTACACCAAACCAATTTAGAAAGTTCATAACTAGATAACATAGTAATTAATGAAAATCCGCATAGACCAACATCTCAATAATCATATGCTTTTGCAATTGCATTCAGAATATAATTTCTACTCTAAATATATAGTAGGTGTAGTAAGATTGGAGGGTTATTAAATGCTCTGACTATAATCAAAGAGAACAGCTACAATTAATAGTATTCTACTTCTACTATTGAAGATATGTGATTAAAATATTTCGATAGAACAGCTTTCGCGGGTTTTAAACCACTTCTGTAATCGGTAATCTTCTGGCGTAGCGAATTTATTATTGAAATTCCTCGGATTATAATTCAAGCGGAATGTAGCCTGTGAGAGCTTTTCCTGAGTAAAACTTGACCCAAAAAATCCGAGAAATCGATGCCAATGAAAATACCCAAAATGAAGTACATACCACTATACAAAAAAAAACTGAGAGCATGTCTGGAAAGGCTGTGGTATGAGAAGGTATTTAGCTTATGTCAGCAGTTTTAAATAAAGGTAAATAGCATAAAGCCTTACTTTATACACGGGGTCTAGTAGTGCCTGAAGTTGGCGCGTTCAAACAAATTCTATTTATTTTTATTTATTTAAGAAATACTGAGTAAACTTAAGCTTTATTAAATTGGTATATAGGTAGTCCGCAGTCCCTATTCACACTTGAACCGAATAAATATCAACATCATTCACCAAAAGGTCTCAAAACTCCTTCACAGATGTTAATCCGATGATCATCAAGTACCCCTTTCCTACCAGCCTACGTAACAGAAGCAGTTCAACTAGGGAATGCAATCCGGACTATCCGTAATCCGAAAAATCCGGATATCCGCACATTTTTACTCGACTTGCAAATCCGGATTCGAAAATCAAATCCGCGGATTTTCTGAATATTAAGAAATTGTAATTCGCAATTACATTATCACGCGTATATTCGTGTCGCCTCTGGAAGACGCGAGCGGGGCACCGGCAGAACTGTAGGAAGCCGTATTTATACTATAGAAGTGTCTATTGAATCACATAAAACTATTTCCAGAGAACAAGTCTCTAGATCAAGAAATGAGTTTTCGAGAGAGATTAGCATTTGAGTTAAACAAAATCAATAAGGCTGGAGAAGAAAATGTCCTCATCAGCCGAGTGGAGATGGCGTTATTCGAGGAGTGGTTCAGGAGGACGATATTTGGAGGCCGCTTACAAGCATCTTCAATACATTCCCCCTACAAGCGTCGAATCAGAGCGTGCTTTTTCTGCAGCAGGAACTATGTGTAACCGAATTCGCAGCAGGTTAAACGTCACATTTTATCTATACTTATAATAAATCTGTAGAGAGGTCAATTCAGTACATTGAATATATTTCCAAAAAAATCTATCAGGGGGTGATTAGTGATCGATCATCATCATCATCATCATCATCTCAGCCATAGGACGTCCACTGCTGAACATAGGCCTCCCCCTTTTGATCTCCACAGATACCTGTTGGAGGCGACCTGCATCCAGCGTGTTCCGGCGACCTTTATAAGGTCGTCTATCCACCTCGTTGGTGGAGGTCCTACGCTGCGCTTGCTAGTCCGTGGTCTCCACTCCAGGACTTTTCGGCCCCATCTGCCATCTGCTCTGCGAGCAATATGGACTGCCCATTGCCACTTCAACTTGCTAATCCGGTGGGCTATATCGGTGACTTTGGTTCGTCTACGGATCTCCTCGTTTCGATCACGTAGAGAAACACCGAGTATAGCCCTCTCCATAGCTCGTTGAGCAACTTTGAGCTTTGAGATGAGGGCCGATAGTGAGAGACCACGTTTCGGTGCCGTAAGTTATCACTGGTAACACACATTGGTTGAAGACTTTCGTCTTGAGGCACTGAGGAATGTCGGACGAAAAGACATTGCGTAGTTTCCCGAACGCTGCCCAGCCGAGTTGGATTCGGCGGTTGACCTCATTTTTCGAAGTTCGACCTACCTAATTGGACTACTTGTCCTAGGTAGATACCTATATGAGTCAACAATTTCGAGTACCGAGCTTCCAACAGAGACTGGAGTGGGCATAATATGGGCATTTGACATAATTTTCGTCTTGTCCATGTTCATTTTCAGGCCCACCCGTTGTGAAACTCGGTCAAGGCCCTCGAGCATCATACTGAGTTCCTCCATCGACTTTGCCATAACTACGATGTCGTCGGCAAACCGAAGGTGAGTGATGTATTCGCCGTTGATGTTGTCCTTGCCATTCCAGGAGCTTGAAGGCGTCTTCCATTGCGGCGGTAAACAGTTTCGCAGAGATAACGTCCCCCTGTCTTACGCCTCTTCTCAATGGAATCGGCTTCGTGCTATGTTCCTGTACTCGGACCGACATGGTGGCGTTATTATACAAACACTTCAACACCTCGATGTACCAAGTAATCGATACTGATGCCAAAAATGCAATCAGTAAAATTTTTGTGTCTGTCTGTCTGTATGTTCGTTATAGAAACAAAAACTACTTGACGGATTTTAACGAAACTTGGTACAATTATTCTTCATAATCCTGGGCAGGTTATAAGATACTTTTGATCACGCTGCGACTAAATCTCCATAGTTTATTTTAATTTGTAATTATTATTTTACTAACGTTACTCAGCACGCGAGTTACAAACGAACAAAAGTTTGATTATTTAATAAGAATATTATAGTTATGACACCAAAATATTAGTATTAAAATTGATTAGTATTGAAATTGAATAATTCTAAATAACAAACATAAAATAAATCATATGATTTGATTTTCTAGTGTTTTTATTTTAATCCATTTACACAAATATAAGAAACATCATATTAATAAACTGATATAAGTAGGTTTGTTTTTTTTTCATGAAAAATCCGTAATATCCGGATAATCCGGATTGGACCAAAAATCCGTTCTTAAAAATCCGGATTTTAAAACAGAACGGATTTGCATTCTCTAAGTTCAACGTAATCCGTGAACGTAAAGACGTAACTACAATAGTTCAGTGTCACCTGTCAACACATGCGTTTTGTGGCGCACGTTATGCGCGTGAGCACTCGCTACGCTCATTGTTTGTGTTTTGGTCATGGTTTGAGTTATAAGCGGGATACGAAAGAATAGAGACAAGAAATTATAACATGTAGGTATCCGAACGTTTTTATTTTTATTCGTGTATTTGATTCGTGGTTTTTATTCTCATATAGTTCATTATAGTTCTTCTAAGTTGACCCTTGACCACCAGGTTTTCTTTTTGTATCAGTTTCTAGAAAGTCTTAAGAACTAGACTCTACCAAAGTAATCCAGTTATGATTGACTAGCTTCTGCCAGCGGTTTCACCCGCATCCCGTGGGAACCTCGGAACGGACCCGGATAAAAAGTAGCCTATAGCCTTCCTCGATAAATGGGCTATCTAACACTGAAAGAATTTTTCAAATCGGACCAGTAGTTCCTGAGATTAGCGCGTTCAAACAAACAAACTCTTCAGCTTTATAATATTAGTATAGATGAACGAAATTCTATTGGTTGTTTAAAAACTTCACATTGCTTTAGTGGGGTGTCTGGGATTCAGACGACAAAATAATGTACATACAACTACTTAAGTAGCTAAATGTAACAAATCTTTTTCAATTTAGTTTCCATCGACGTTATTACTTTATTTATTTATTACCTAACATTATAAAAAACGGCGTACAACTTTAACTATTTTTGGTAACAAGAAAACCCGCTCATATTTCATTGAAAATGCATTAACTGACATACTGCTGAAACCAAGTGATTAATAAATTGATGCGTTTCATGAATAAACGACCGCATCAACACGCGAACAAGAGGTAATATTCATCATGTACGAAATGACAGTTATTTGATGATTGAACACTTTTCATTATTCTTGCGTGATTGCAAGCCATACGGGTGGTTAATTATTGTTTTTTTTTATATATAAAACTGTTTAAATTGAAATTGTAAATATAAGTGGAGTTTTAGATAAAGACAAATACCAACAGCGGATCAATAATTCGATCTATTACTTCTATTGTTGAAAACCGCAAAGAACCGAATAAAACTTGTGACATGGTCCCATCCCAGCGGTTTTCTCTAGCTCTATCCTCATCTACTTAAATCAATAATAAAAGTACTTTTTTATATGTTTTTATTTTTGAATTTAATATTTAAAAATGTAGAAAAATATGTTAAGAAATCAATAAATGAACTATCAAAGTACCAAAACCGCTGCGCCTATGAAACACACCATACCAGTCCTAACAAGGGCCCAATGACTTAAAAGAATTACCTTCAGTCTCTAATGAGATTATACACCTTTCTCCATCGGCTTCGCTCACAAGCCATGGTTAGGGCTTGTTCCCATTTACTCCAAACCCATTGTTTTCTGTTAGCAAAGTTTTCATACATTTCTTCCACTTGGGTCCAACTTTTTGTAGAGCAAAATAAATAAATAAAAATATACCTCTAAATTTCTTCTACATGGCTCCAAAAAATGTCAGCAAAATATCATAATTACTGTATTTAAAATCTTTTGGCGCTCGGGGGAAAGATTTTAATTATTTATTTAACCATTTATGTACACAGTAAACTCATGAAAGAAGTAGAAGTAACATAAAATAGTACAAAGGTAGTAGAAGTAACATAAAAAGTAAAATAGTACTGCTTATTTCTGATGAAATATCTTCCAGCACACAAGTAGTAGAAGAGTTCGAATATAGAGAATGATTTTATTATTTTTAAAGAATAGTTTTTTCCGCTTTGGATCCATTGGGAAGGAATTTGTGGAGCAGGTGGGAACAAGCCATGGTTAGCACTGTTTGACGGGCCTGCTTTCATATTTGCGGTAAAACTGGTAATGGTGTACACACCAAGTGGAATTTCATGGTTTGGTACTTAACGTGACAGACTTGGCTTAGCTTTTACCGGTCGCGAGGAATTCGGAAGAAAAGTGCACCGGCCCGATATACTTAGGAGTATTGGGAGATTTAGCTTGTCAACTCTTGGTTTGTAATGCTATTGATATATCGATTAATTTGTGTGCTCAGTCAGGTGGTGGTGAAGTTGGTATCATAAATATAAATAATCTTTAACTGTTTAATGCTTTGGATGAAATCTATGCAAAAACAACGGAAAATGCAGTCATAGGAATAAAGAAATAGCTGATCAAGCTGCAGCTAATTATGAAAATTGGAACTCTCAAGCCAAAATCACAGTAAGAAAAACCTGATTATTGATAATAACAGTGAATAGATATGGAAATGTAGGAAAGAATCAAATAAGCTCACATAACTCGATAAAAAGGGACAACTACCTTCAATACCATACAGTTCAGTGAACATGAAGATGGAAGATTTACAAAACAAGATATCATCAGTATTGTAGATGATTATAATAGGAACAATAGCGATTATTACTCTATCGATACAGGCTGGTATTGTTAGACTTAAAGAAAAGGAGTAGGGCAATGGGTCAATGTTGTTCTGTTCAGAACTTTTATCTGGGCTCTAGTTATCTGTTATTCATATGGTTGAATAACATACTGTCGCAGTCGCGAAACACGAGAATTCCAAGGCTATTTCGTAACGTGTTTGATAAAAATTGCTAATAACAGGTTTCATGTTCACATTTTGTATAATAACAGTTATTATTGATCCGTGTTAACCCTTTCCCTCCTTACGGTACTTAGAAGTACCTCCACATTTTTCGTCTAATACATTAAGTACGAAAATATTTTATGCAAACTAAAACTGACGATCCTTTAGAGTACCGTTTCCGTAAGCCAATCACAGCGCGTTATTTGAATTACCGCGTGAAGTAGCCACAGAATTTGAAGAGCAAGTTACAACTTGTCGAACATTTGGACACTACGCAGTACAGTGTAATTGGAATTTTTTTAAAAATAGAATATCATAGGTAAGTGCTACATGTTTTTTACTTTTTACGTTGTTTATATCACTGATAACATTTATAAAAGCTGTTATAATGTATTACTAGTTTATTATATTGAATATTTGCTAAAAATCGAAGCGGACTTAAAAGTACCGTCAGGTATCATATTATCATAAATGAATTTACTTTTCTGTATGTATTTTTATCATTGTTCTGATTTATATTCTTATTGTTTTAGCCATCGAGATGGATATTAAAAACAATTCTGCTCTTATTGAAGCCCTATTATTAGAAGATCTTCCCGAATGCGACGAAGAGTCTAATGCAGGAGTGTCCGATGACGAAGAGGAAAATCTTCAACTACCTTCACCAAGAGGCTTTGATGAGATTTTCGAACGAGCTCTAGACAGTGTGTTAGCCGAAGTTTCACCATCTTCGCCGTCAAATGAAGATATTTTAGAGGACCCTATAAATCAGGTACCCACATCTCCTATACCTGGACCTAGTGTTCAGCCTGAACTCTGTCAGTCTGCAAATACGTCTTCACACAGAACTAACCAGCGATTACCCGAACCAAACCGTAAATGGAAAAAGAGGGATCTAAATACAATTTTACCGGAATACTCTGCAGCTACTGGAGTAGTAGAAGACTATTTTGCTCACTGTGCTACACCGACTGATGTATTTTTAGTACTGATTGAAGATATTATTGACAATATCATATACCAAAGTAATCATTATGCTACTCAGAAAGGTAAGATATTGAACCTAAAAAGGGTGGAACTCCTAACATTCATAGGTATGAATTTTTTTATGGGTTATAATACTCGTCCGGCCTGGAGAGACCATTACTCTTCGCAACCTGATCTCAACAATGCACTTGTTTGCAAATCAATGGCAAGAGACAGATTTGCTATAATTTTATCTCATCTGCATTGCAATGATAACTCCCAAATGCCACGAGACTGTAAAGACAAGTTATATAAAATTAGACCAATGATTGATGGACTCAATAAAAAATTTCAAGAGGTTTATCATGGTACTCGCGAACTCAGTGTAGATGAATCAATGATTAAATTCAAGGGTAGGTCTGTCTTGAAACAGTATCTTCCCATGAAGCCCATAAAAAGGGGGTACAAGCTATGGTGTCTTGCTGATCAGAGAGGCTATATAAAAAAGTTTCAAATTTACCAAGGAAAAGACGAAGAACTGAACTCAAAATTTACCGGCTATGGCTTGGGAGAGAAAGTAGTTTTGGAGTTGACGGAACAAGATTGGGGTAAAGGGAAGATTGTTTACTTTGATAATTTTTTTTCGTCGGTTGCTTTACTTGAAAAATTGAAAACGGAAAACACCTATGCATGTGGAACTATCCGAAGTAATAGAAAAGGACTGGCTGGAAATATGCTCGGTGATTCTCAAATGAAAAGGGGCGACAGTGACCATCGATTTTCAAATTTAGACATTGGATATTTTAAATGGAAGGATAACAAAATAGTTCATTTAGTATCTAATTTTCATGGCAATGAAGAGGTAACTGTGTCACGTAAAGAAAAAAATGGATCCAAGTCTGCTGTAACATGTCCAGTTGCTGTCAAAGATTACAATACTTACATGGGCGGCGTAGATACTGCGGATCGTTTGAGAGCCCTATACTGTATAGATCGCAAATCACCGAAATGGTGGCACAGGTTGTTTTGGGGTCTTCTGGATATCGCATTTGTCAATGCATATGTCATTTATGGACTAATAATGGAGCAGACTACCGTAAAAGATTTTCGACGGTCTGTTTCTCAAGGCTTGATGACAATGAAGGATGTAGGTCAGAAAAGGAAGACTTCTTCTGATAATACTGCGCAAAGCGGTCCTTCCAAAAGGCGCAAATCTGACTATTCCACTATAAAAGACGTACGCCTGGGTAACAGAGGCATCCATTGGCCTACATTCGTAGAGAACAGGGGAAGGTGTGAAGTTTGTAGTTTGAAGAAGATTCAGTCGAAACCTCATAGTAAATGTTCACATTGCAACGTGTTTTTGTGTGTCAATGAGAAGAAAAATTGTTTTGTTGAATATCACGAGATTAATCTTTAATGAAAAAACCTATCAATTTAATTAATATGTTAGTAAAATAAGTCAATATTGGATCTCATTACTTTTGTAGTTTCTCTATCAAAGTTCCTAACATTGTGCTAACTCGAAGTTCCTGATGGTACTTATAAGTCTAGGTATTGGAATTAGTACTTCTAGGTACAATAAAAATCTGAAAAAAATCTGTGTGTTTCCTTTTACCTACCTTATTATGATAATAAAGTCTAAAAGCGGAATATCGTTAAAAAACACTACCCCGGGGGGAAAGGGTTAAAGAGGATTCGCTTGGGTTTGAATCACTTTATGTGTGTTACGTGCGTTTGCTTAATCAAGCAACACTAAGACTTCATTTTATGGAGATTCTAAACCACTTTTGATTTCTGCTCTTTGACCTTTTATAAAAGCTGCGAAGACTTGACAGGTTGAAATTTTGATTACGAATTTCCAAATACCAAAACATTTCTAAAGGTTAATGAGACCAAAATACACTTCCAATAAAATCTAAATATAAATCAGACAATTTCCTCCTCTCTTTATTGAATAAACTTCTATCGACCTCAATGAGTATTTGTCAACCAGATATTAGTACAATGAGGTATTGTACCTCGTCATGGCCCATCAGTCTTCCAAGGGCAGGTTCGAGCCCAATATCCGCTTCGTTTGGTGGGGTTTATAAAAAGGGCATCAAGGTTAGACAGATTTTTAACTGTTATGATAATTTAATGACAGGTATACTAGGTGGGTCCTGATTTGATATATCCCACGAAGTAATGTAATATGACCATTGGAATCCCAATGTATTTATCTGCTTAGCCTCTTCCTAACTAGGTTGGAATCGTACTAATATATTACAAGGAGCCCTTGCTTCTCTGATCTCCTCAAGCCCGTTACCCGGGCAATCCCATTCCCCTACACACAACGAATGCTGGTCGAAGATATACATAGCTAAGATTCAAAGGGTAGGAACCGCTCAAAAAATCAGAGCTTCAGCAAAATTTTCCCAAGGTAACAAGAGTTTCTAAAACACGCTAAGTAATCATAATCAATTTCATAACGTTTACACCGACGGCTGGTCATAAACATCATAGACACGCACTTTCACTTACGCGTCTATAGTTTATGGCACAAGCATTGCCGTTATAAAGACATCCGTCAATCATAGCTGCTTGTAAATGATCATCTATCGTTGATCTCGGAGTAGAAATCTATATGTAGAGTTCATGTTATTTACCTCTGCTGTAAGCTCAGTGTTCGTTGGAATGCGTTGTTTGTCGATATGTCTTCATTTGTCTTTGATATTGTAATTTTCTGTTAAACATTGTCCAGTCATAGGAATGATGATTGTTTTATGGTTTGCTTGTAATTAAACTGCCATTATCGACGTAGCATTGCCATAACCCTTATTACAAGCATCTAATAACTGATTCGTTCCGTTTAGACTGGAGTCAAAATTATAAATGCAAATTGAAATGCAGAAGGAAAGATTGGAACTTTCATGTGTTGATGCAAAAATCTTTCTACCAAGGAATCGATCAACGAGACTTCGGGAGATTGCCTGACCTTGACATTGAACCAAACCATGGTATTTTCAGAATTCTGGATTCGAAATTATCTCTCGACTGTAACAGTAAACTCGTAGAACGCAAGCACCCCTGTGCTAAATTAGTAAATAGTATTTGTATAGTAACTTTGAGTGAGTGTCAGTATGACGAGTGACAGGGGAAAATGGAAGAGGATGACATATTGCGCCGACCCCAAATAAAATTGGGAACAGGGCAGGAGGAAGAAGAATTTATATAGTAACTTTGTATGTGGATTGAAATAGGGGAAGCACCTAAAGGTCTCTGCACACAGCGGGCGCGGCGCGGCGGGACGGGACGGCGACGTGACACAATGTACTAGATCGTCGCGTCGCGTCGCGTCGAGCGGGACGGCTCTGTGTGGCGGCCTCCGTAATATCTAGTACATTACAACTGCTCAGCGTCGCGTCGCCGTCCCGTCCCGCCGCGCCGCGCCCGCTGTGTGCAGCGACCATAAAACTCAAGCGCGTGAGTAACGGACTTTCCTAAAGACGAAGTTACTTGATAGCAAATTATTCTATAAGCCAAATGCATCAGTCTGACTGTAGAAAACCATTTTTATCTAAACACTAGCTTCTGCCAGCGGTTTCACCCGCACCCCGTGGGAACCTCGGCACGGACCCGGATAAAAAGTAGCCTATAGCCTTCCTCGATAAATGGGCTATCTAACACTGAAAGAATTTTTCAAATCGGACCAGTAGTTCCTGAGATTAGCGCGTTCAAACAAACAAACAAACAAACAAACTCTTTAGCTTTATAATCTACTATATAAAAATAAGTCCGGTATTCCTCCCTGACGCTATAACTCCAGAACGCACGAACCGATTTCCACGGTTTTGCATTCGTTGGAAAGGTCTCGGGCTCCGTGAGGTTTATAGTAAAGAAAATTCAGGAAAAATTTCAACAGAAAAGCGGGAAAATCTTTTTTCACATACAACGCCATCTCTGATACATAGCATGAATTAATGTTACAAAAAAAGTACTAGGGAATCATAAGTGCATTGAAGACAGATAAATGCATTACAGTACTTAATAATGTTCTACAATGAAGTACGCACGAATACAAGGGTAACAGAACTTAACAGAAGATATTCAAAATGATATCTTCAATACATTTTTTCCTTTTCTAATATAAAACAAAAAAAAAATCTTTATTTTTAATCACCAAACAAAATGTTAACATAAAAAAAACGCAGCATCTGGTGGCGAAACGGAGTTCGCTGGGTTTGCTAGTATTAGTATAGATTACTGAGCCTTGCAATAATGTTACCACAAGGCGACGTCATAACGGTACAGGGGCACGGTCGGGTCGACCCGCGCACGCGCAAGAATCGGCGCAAGTCGTTCGTGAGTTCCGCTCCTGCGGTGTAGCTGTGGTAGGTTCTGTGTCATCTGTTTTTGGTACTTCATTTGTTTGGAATCGAAAGTAAAGGTATGAAACTGTAAAAATATCAGTGTGTCGATACTGTGGAACCTTTAAGTCAAGAGTGAACAGATTACTTCTAAGCAAGCATGCTCTCTCGATCCATCAGAAAAAGAAATGAAATGGCCAAGTGTATTCTGTCTTCTGACATCAGTATTTAATTTCGGGATCATTGCGGCTGTGAAAATTTTTGCGCTTATTGACCTCGTCTTAATTTAGCACTCGGCTTATTTTTGCTACGCTTCATTTTATCTTTGATTCGACACGGTTTAGCCAAACATTGTTACCTAACACATATTATAGAAGCAGTTGATTATAAATTACGTCAAAAATCCACGAACTATTCAACTACGAACCATATGAATAAACAATAGTGTAATACATAGTTATTATACAATGCGGAGTTATTAAGGCGATTAGTCACCGGTGTTTGCATTGGAATCTCACTTTTACCTCGAAGGTGATCGGTGATGGTGATTCACGATCATACACGTGTATAAGAAACTTGATTATTTATTTTTTATTGTGTTAATAATTTATTGAGTGGCACCTGTAAGAGGTTTTGGTAGAATTTCTGTAGTTGACGACCTCGATGGCGCAATGGTCACCATGCCGGACTGCCGAACATGGGTCCCGGGTTCGATTCCCGGGTCGGTCGACATTTGTGTGATGAGCATGCTTGTTGGCCGTGGTCTGGGTGTTACAATATGTATATATGTTGATATGTGTAGTTTATCAGTTGTGTTAGCACCCATAACACAAGTTAATTAAGAACTTACCATGGGGCTAACCGACCGTGTTTGAAAAGGTGTCCCGACACATTATATTACATTATATTATAGTTTATTTGGGGCGTTGAAATAGGCGGTGATTAAATACATATAGATATATTAAAATAACAATAACTTCAGCTATTCGCACATTGATAATCAAAGTATGCAGTTGCAAAACAATGCCTATCAGAGTTGTTACCTACGTTATGCAATTTCTACAATCGTTTACGTTAATACAATCGTAAACTATTGGAAATACTATACTTTTCTGAACATATAAATGTTAGGTACTGATGACCAATGCATATATAGATACATTAATATATATAACTTTCTTGCTTCTAACTAGAACATTACCACTAACGATTTCGACACGTAGAATGTAAGTATGTATGGGTACCTGTTTCACCGCTAACAGCCATAGTTATTGCTAAGTACATCGTTATGGAACCAGCATTTGTGTCTATATAATAAATCACATTATTACGTATGAGTAACTATTAAATAAATATCGCTATAGAAGTCTATAATGAGTCATTACATGATCACAGTCTGAACATAACAACTGTCTCTAAGGTTCCTCAAGGTAAGGTCCCTCTGTCTGCTTAGACGACAGATCCGTGTCCACGGCGCGCGTTGTTCCACGCGCTCCTCAAAGAGATGTCAGCAACCCCAGCAGGGCCCAGTAGGGCCAAGGCCTACCGGGGCAGCGGGTTGTTCGAAAGAGATACCGCGGCCCTGGCACATAAAAGGCCTACGATGGAACACGACGGTTTTTAGTCAGTAAGAGTCTGACACTCCCTCGCCGCTGCTAACCCACAGCGGGAGGGGTCATTTGATGATTTTTGACGTCGTTAAAAAAAAAGGTTTGCTAGCATCTCGGAGTTATGAACAAATCTATACTTCATTAATAAAGAGGAAACATTTGAACTGGTTTTATTTTTAGTTTCCTTGTTTGTACCCTAAATGCTCCAAAACTACTGCACCGGTTTAAAACATCATTTCACTATTGGGAAGCATAAGTTGACTATCCTCGAAAAATATAGGCTACATTTTATTCCAGTGCAGGCATAGTTTCCACGGGACGCGACTGAAACCCGTCATGTCTTTTTACCCAACTGCGATAAAGGGAGAGTGAATAAATATGAACTTTTTTTCTTTAGACTGGTTTATGTCTGGTTTATGAGGATATTATCTTCAAAATACAAAATAGTAGGCCAAATTTTAAATTTGCAATAACGGGTTATAATTAAAACATATTTTACAACAACGAACCTGTTATTTCGGCTTACATTTTGCAATAATTATGGCATTTGTAAATATCGAGGTTGTGATGAGTTGCATTTTTATGGCAAAAATATTAATTAATGGAAAAGATCAAGGCTTTCAGAATGGGCACTGCGGTCCTAAATTATTTTTTTCGAAACCTATCACAAACTTGAAAAACTACATATATAATACTAGCTTCTGCCAGCGGTTTCACCCGCATCCCGTGGGAACTACTTCCCGTACCGGGATAAAAAGTAGCCTATAGCCTTCCTCGATAAATGGGCTATCTAACACTGAAATAAATTTTCAAATCGGACCAGTAGTTCCTAAGATTAGCGCGTTCAAACAAACAAACAAACTCTTCAGCTTTATAATATTAGTATAGATTTTGCTGATATTCGCATTCAACATGGTATATTATGAAATACCGCAGTGCAATTCGGTCGCATTCAAGGAAAGCTCGCTAATGTAATAAAACATTAAATACGTGAAGGATCTTATTACAGGCCGTTTCTTGGTATTCACGTTATTTTTATGTCGCTACATCATAACCACGAAATAAGGAAATAGGACACGCAGAAGGAAGACAAAAAAGGATCCATTAAATTATTTGACATGCATTCATTATCTGTGATCCTAACTAATATTATAAATGTGACAGTAACTCTGTCTGTCTGTCTTATCTTCACGCCGATTTGTGTGAAATTTGGTACAGACATAGTTTGGAACTTGAGAAAGGACATAGGATAGCTTTTATTACAAAAAATATTGTGCCATCTATTGGTCAAACCAAAAATCTGCCGGAAGTCACTTTTCCACGCGATCGAAGTCGCGGGCAAAAGCTAGTTCCTTATAAAAAGCTGAAGGGTTTGCTTGAAGTCAGAAGCAAGGAAGTCTGACAACCAGTCTTACCCATGGTGTTGAGTTGCCCAGGTAACTGGATTTAGGAGGCAGTCAGATAGGCAGTCGCTGCTTGTAAAACACTGGTACTGTACTGCATCCGGTTATACTGCTGACCCCAACATAGTTGGGTAAAGATAGTCTTTATGATGCAGCAGATGATCAATTTGAAATTCATTTTATCCAGGTGCGCGGAGAAGTCCAAACGGGGAGCGAAACCATGTCAAGCCCAATTTTGTTTATTTCTTTGTACCTTGTAATTTAGTATTTTGAGAAAAACATTAATGAGGTGGAGTACGCATTACTTCAGGTTTAATGGCTAAAGATTATTTACGTACCCGATTTATAAGTTTTTTATCACATATTCGCTAAAATAAATGGCTGCGATTTACCTACCTATTTTAAAAAGTTATTGTATTTTACGATGCAGTAAAGGCATTGATTATATTGCCGCTGTTGCGAGAGCACCGTTGATAGTACATAACACTAACATTTCACTTCTAAACATGCTTAAATCGACCATTTTGTAATAAAATATTGTAAAGGCGCGATCTCATTGGCTGATTTGTTGACAGAAATATTATGTTAAAACGGTTTACACACCAATTGCATTAACATAAAGAAAAAAAAAAGAAAAAGATATTTTTAAATCCCTGAAGTCCCTGTGTTACCCTGGATACGGAGGTAAGCTAGGTATTTCTGATCCGAGCGTAGGACATTAAGTTCTCTCACTACGCAAAGCGACGCTGGAAGCGGCTTGTATTTTAATATCAGTTTCTCAAAATGTTCCCACATATAGCTACACCCTTACTTAGTCATAAAAATATTAATATGATAGCTTCGATATTGAAATCGAAATATTTTCTAGGCCATAGGAACAGGTTTAATACTAAAGTGTGAATGAAAGAAAATAAAAGTGAAAGTAGTGGGAAAAAATGATTAATTTCAAATAAGATTTTATTTGCGTGACGAAAGCGATTTGATATGAGAATTTTAACGTAGGAAGTTGTAATGTGGTGTTTAAAGGTTGTGTGAAGTTGTATAAACACGTAAAAAAATAAACACGACTTTTATGAAACGAATAGTGGCCCGAAGTACGTGCTTCGCTAAGTAGGTAAGAAGTCTACCACTTTGTTACAAAAAAATGTGATAAATGAAGAACCGCTCGACCAATTTTGTGCAAACTTCACATAAACCATCTACTAAATAGTCCAAACCAAGCTAACATTTGGTTTAGATGGGTGAAACCGTTCATAAGTTATAAAATCACAACGAAAAGTGGCATTAATTTTTATATATAGATAGTGCTAAAAACACTGGTACTCAGCTGCGTTCAGTTATCCTGGAAGCCGTTCAAAACACAGCTGGGCAAAGGCTTGATCATTACTTAATAAAATACTCATCATCATCCTCCGAGCCTTTTTCCCAACCATGTTGGGGTCGGCTTCCAGTCTAACCGGATTCAGCTGAGTACCAGTGCTTTACAAGAAGCGAATGCCTATCTGACCTCCTCAACCCAGTTACTTAATAAAATACTAAAGATTCTAAATTATACCAAGTAATACACCTAGGTTAGTTACTAAATTAAAGGTAATATGACTACAAGAATACTGATGAGTAAGCGTCTATATGTACAAAAATAATTGTCTACATGTTTGTAACCTTGAATGTAACTACAATTCTCAAAATCAATAAATCAACTTCAATGTAACAATGTTGCCACACTTGACCATTGTAACTTGATACAGAAAGCTTGTCGGTAAGTATGTCTGTGTTAATGAAATGTAACTCATTGTCTATCCCAATTGATGAAAGATATAGGTACAACAGAAATATTTCAAAACGTAAGTACATGGTATAACGATTAATTGTTTTTATTTAGTTTAACATTCCTAGTGAATATACTTCCCTGATTATTATTAACTTTTTGGGGTCGGCTTCCAGTACAACGTAACGACTGTACCTGTAACAGTACCTGTGTTTTATATGGAGCGACCACCTATCTGATCTCTTTAACCCAGCTACCTGAGAAACCCTTGGTAAGTCAGGCTTCTGAATACTCTTACGACTTTCTTAGTAGTTCAAATGTCAGTCAGGACCCAACAAGTTAAAACTTGCATAGCTCCCGAAACACAGAGGAACTCGTCAAGATGGTGACCCATCCAAGTATTAGACAGACCAGATATTTCAGGAAGTCCGTCTACAACATAGAAAGGCTAGTAACAAGACATAAAAATAAAATTAACAGCCAAACAAATGCTTGATCATGCTTAAGAATAGTTTATTTAACGTCCCTTACATCGTAAAGCATAAAACAGCATGTAATATTACAACAGTTTATTGTGAAATACGTCTTTAATCCCATTGTTTTGTCCATTCTCTTCAAAGGTTTTAGTACTTCCTCAAGTCATGGGGTCCTAATAAAACCTTTGTTTTATTTATTGCATAACATATTTGTGGTTTTATCACCGAATGTAGCATAACATTTTTTCCAAAGCGTTCTCAACTTCTCACCCAACAAATTATGTAAAGGTGCAACTTGGAGGCGAGCTGCCGACTGCACTGCCAACGACAAAAAATCTTATTTAATGTTGGAAATACACCTTTATGCATTTGACTTCTCCCACTCAGCTCACTTTTCCAATTCATTAGCAATATCAATTCTTACATCTCACTCATACGCACTAAAATAAAACCACAATATACGGGAGTCTGCTGACGGTAATGCTATTTTCTCTTGAATGCGTAAGCGCACTGTAATACACGAATATGTTATCAACCGCGCCTACGCTGTTCACACAATAATTATCATATACACATACATTTCTCTACACCTTTATGCAATGATACGAAAAGAAGGCGGTTCCGCGTGCCAAGCTAGTTTGTGTGCATGACAATGAGTTTCAATAGGAGTCGATCTCAACAATTTACGATTAACTGCCTCAAAAAAATTCCTCTATTATTATAAGAAGTATTAAATCTGTCTTACAAGAGTCCTAAAGCCGGTTACGTACCTTTAACCCGGCGGGAGTGTGGTGCGCAAAGATTACATAGAGTATGTGGTGGGGTGTAACATACCCCACGGAACAAAACGTCTTTTAACTAAGTATTTCTCCAAAATTGTACAAAATGATTACTAAGTATTATGAATGGGAACCCCTATAATAAAAAAATAAACAAATAAATACATATTTTTAAAACTTTTGTTACTAACTTAGCAGTTGAACAATTTGAGAACTTTTTGGTGACAAAAATTTATTTGCTGTATTAAAATATTCATAAAATCAACCATAACGATTAAAACATAATAAAAACTTCTAAATTAACAAAAAATTAGATCTTCTTTCAATTAAAAATTTAAAAAACTTATGGAATCAAATGGAATAACTTAGTAAGAGGCCTCGCCGTCAGCACAATTTTTGCAAGAAAATATTGCATGTTCTAGGCACAGTGATTTTCTGCAGCTTGCACAGACATGTTTTGTGTTCCGATCTTTTTTCCGAGGGCAATCCGCACATCCTCGTCATCCCATTCTCACTCGCTGCTAATCGCTTCAAGGTCATCACAAACTGCTTGCGTGTATGATTCAAGCTCATGCTCACTGCAATGATCAAATTCTTCGGTAGAACTTGATTCATCTGAAGATTCGGCTAAAACTTCATCAATAATGCTTCTTATACGTCTTTCAACTGCCTCCAGTGCCATTTTTATTCAAAAAGTATAAAAAATATAAGTATACATGTAAAAATACATACATATAAAAAATACGAAAACAATACGCGAACTATGTGGCGGGGTGTGACCTACCCCACGGACGTTTACGCACTTGCACTCCAAACACCAGCCGGCGTAACACCGAGATCATGCCACTATCCTCTACTGCAACCTCTTACCTCCAGCTATATGAAGCCCCAAAATCTAGTTGTTACCAGTTAAAAAAATATACCTAGGTAAACCAATGCTGGGGTATGCTACACCCCACCACACTCCCGCCGGGTTAAGTTTTAGTTAACGGTCTCTTATTTGAAACTTGCATACGGTATTGTTTCAAATAGCTTTAAACGACTTATGCCTAATTTAGGAAGATTATAAATCGGTTACAACTTCATCGCGGCACGAAATTGAGCACATCTTGTCACACAGAAAATATTCAACAAAAATAAACAATAGCCAAAAAACCTACATAATAAAACACTTGGTCACCGACAATTCTCATACCAATTGACCTTTCCCACTTTCATACAAGCTACGTCTGCGCGTGAGTCGCGTTCGTTCACGTAACGACGCATGCGTAACAGCGCGCCAATAGGAGCGCTAGTAAACACGACTTCTACGACAATTAATCGAGAAAATTACGCAATTCTCCGTCTGAGGCGAGCGATACTCGATTTGATGGAGTCAAATGACTTGTTTTAAAGTGGAATGTTGACTCATAATTGAGTGAACTGGGTGACTGATTTTTCGATCGGTCAAAAATCGCAAAAATGTATAAAGTGAATAACTGTGACCTGAAGATAAGTGATAATGGAAAATACCAAAGAACAATCGGTAACAAATCAGATGGTGGATCCTCTATTATTACAGGCTTTATCAGGTGCTCTCAACTTTTATTAGTCTACTTTTACTCCATTCCACTAAATAATAAAGTAAAACTTCATCATAAAGAGTAAACCCGGCTTACCTCACAAGCGTAACACAAAAGAACAACAAGCAACAATGACATATTCCAAAACTTCAACTTAAGCCTTTAACAGTGTAAGCGAAACTATTAATATTAAGCACAAAGTTAATTCCGGGCGTTTAACCTGTTTTGTAAACAAGGAACCCGGCTGTTGTAAATACGTAAACAATGATGTTTTGGATGTGTTTTGTAAACAACGTGTATCCATGTTTCTATTACCTATAAACAGAGGAAGCTGCAAAATTAATGCACTGTATCCGTGGTGGTATTTAAGTATAAGCTATTTATTTTTGTATGAAGATAAACAAAAGTTAGAAACATACACAAGAAACACACACAAATACATCAAACTTACTACACCTCGTCATTTTTAACGTCAGGGATTAAAAAAGGACTAAAATAAACCATTTCATGACTCACCGTCACGTGTATTGTCATATTAGGCCCCTTAATATGTTTTTAAACAGTTCCCTTGGCATGACGTCATACGAAGCTACGCATTTGAACAAATTACATGCAACTGCAGTAACCTTCAACGATAATGCAAATAAACATATTAAATTAAACATAAAAATCCCCCATCACAGTCCAATAGTGCGCAAAAGTAATACTCAAATGACACCTATTAACCCTCAAACGCAGTCGCCACGCACGACCGATGTTCGTGTAAGAATCGTGCGCCGATCCTCCTTATAGTAATGCGGTACGAACCCCGCATACTAATTGACAGAACTACCATATAAACATGAGGTGTATTACCTACTATTATGGGATACCAGAATACCGTCGTGATGATCCAGTCTTGATGACTTGATCACGAACGCATTTATTTGTAAGCAGTTAGGTACTTTGTTCAGTCGTTAAATTATGATAGTGATTTGGTGTCTAGAAAGACAAAAATAAGGAGTAAAACGGTAATAGTTGGGGATGTAAAGATTTGTGGCGCATTTAATTTATCTTAATGCGAATCAGCATAAGGCGGCGTATAACCGCAGAAGTTATCTAAATTAGAATCCGCATTTAGATAAAAGAGGACTGGCGCAAACCGACTAATTTAACGCAAGGAAATGTCAGGATACAGCCAAAAATAACAATGCGGCTGTCAAAGTTTCCTGTTTCGGTGAAAAAAGAAGACGTTTTAAAATGGTAAGAAAACGGAAGACACTGGTTCAACTTTTCGTTCATTGACGACTAGTCGTTTCTTATGGCTTCGTCCACATCCCTTGGTAACTTTTTTACTCAAGGAAATACAAACTATGTGTATCCTAAATGTCTCTGTTTTAAAACAATGTATTTGGAAGTACCAGCCCAATATATGTGTTTAGAAGTACCAGCCTAATATGTGGGTTTAGGAATCAGCCACAAAGCCCGTGACGAACATCCGACAAATGCATGTATTGAACCGCGACGGACGGACAAACGAGCTAATTCGTTGATACATCGCACAAACCACGTCGGGTGCAACGACCGTGCTTATTGTATGATTGGGGGTGCCTCCAATTGGCAGCGACGGGTTAAATTGTGGCTGACGACTCACTGTAGCTAAGTTTAGACGGCCTTGTTGCGGGCCATACCGTAATAACGCAAACCGTTATGAAAAAATAAATAAGAAGCAACCTGAATTTATTTACAAACTGTTTCTTTTTATTTCTTGGTCACTTGTTCAGAATATTAGCCTAGATTTTGTACCTACATCTAAAAGGCTAACTTCATATTAAGCAATATTATGATATGGCTTCTAACAAGCATAGTCATAAAAGGCAATTTTAATTTAGGCATTAGCGTAGATACCGCCTCCGAATACTTGGTAAACATCCAAAACGGCTTAATCGGTCGTTACCAAATTAAGTATCCACTATAATACAACGGAGGATCCATAAAGAGAATCAGCAGTCGTAAAACTAACGTTTCTGATGATATGGATACATTTTATGGCTATGAAAACTTGGATTAAAGTAACACAGAATACGCCAATGCTCGTGGCTAAGTAACAGCCGCATCATAAGGTTAAGCGACGCTTAGTGCGGTCAGTCCTCGGATGTAGACAAATAATGTCATAAGGAGTTTCTCCATGTTTTGGAAGGTACTCTGTATATGGGGGTCCCTAGCTCTAATTTGCCCAGGTATCGTTCGGTTAAAACGGAAGCCGATCCTAAGTTAGTTGGGGAGCGATGTCGAGAGTATAGTGCTGAGGTCAAGATCAAGGTCAGATTTAAAGTTGCAGTCTCATACATAATGCACAAAGTCTACATTTGACGTCATTGGTGTTACTCAAATTGTTTTATTTGTCTCTTATGTTACCTGAAATGACAAAAGGTCAAGGTCACTTACATGTAAGTAAACCGGGCAGCGTGGCCACGCTTTCTTTCTTCAAAGACCTAGTGAAGTCTCATCGATGCACTTCACTTATATGCACAAGCTCTGTGGACAAAAGAAATAGCCGATTAATTACAACATAATAAGCAAATAATTGAGATAATATGTTAGGGTGCAAAAATTAGGAGGAATTCGTACTTGTTAATGCAATAACACGACCAAGTTACCAGGAATACAATATCGATTTTTAATTATTTTATTTTAAAAATACTATTCCCGTTTTTCCACGAGCAGGTCCGTTCGCTAGCAATGATTTATCGCAACTGACAATAACTGACGGGACGGCCGGCGGACGTGACAGCATTGCGTTTTGCCTTCCAAAGTTTTTCGTATCCTTCCTTCTATATTCGAAGGATATTTATTTCTCCTTGTTACAAAACGATTACATTATCCTAGCAATAAAACATTTGTATCCTATGTTTTTCTTTCTTATTGCTTCCTTCCGGATCTATAACTTGTGCAGTTTTTTGGGGATATACTTCGAGGGCCAATTGCATAATATTCGTAACGGTGAAAATCTAGAAATATTGCTGCTTAAATTGAAAATTCTACTTCAACCTTTGAGTAAAGATCTGTGGACCATTTGTATCTTAGTAATGCAATCCTATGTTTAGAGGGTGTCCATGTCCATATAGTTCATAGTCGTGTTCCATTTGCTCCATAATTCGAGGGACACCTCATATTTTGATATTAATTAACAGATTGCAAAAAAATATGGATTACGGTAATCCATATTACTGAATGACTTTCCTGGTAAACTTTATCACCAGGATAAAATTATCGCACGCCATTATTTATGTTAAATATTACGTAGATGTAATATAATGCTTGATTTACAATAGCCGTTTTCCGTCCACTTACCAAGCTAGGATCAATATGCTCATTATTTTAATTAAAGTAAATAATTTATTCATAGCAAAATGTGAAAATTGAATTTTAAGCCAAACCTCTGCGGCTCACTTTAGGTGCTCATATAGAATAGGCATCCATGTTTTTATTAAAGATCAAATAACGATTATTATGGTCCGCGACATTTTTAGGTACTCTATCGGCGTCATTGGGAATTTCTAGCTTCAGCTGAAGTTCAGCTGCATGTTTAAAATGCAACTTATCTTATTCATCTTGACCAATTAACATTGATTTATCAAGGACTCCTAATTTTACAGCATCATCAGATAAGCCAGTTCTTCAAGTATTTTCTTACAAAATGAGGCCATTAAACCATTAGTCGGAACCATTTAAAATCATTTAAGTAAGACAGAGGCAGCCAGCTAAGTTTAAGTCAATTTAGAGCGCATACATTTTAGAAATTATAGATGTTTATTGCTAGTTAAATATTATTAAAGACATTGTTCTGATACAAAACCGAGGGATTAAGCACAAAAATTGACATTTTAATTTTATATAAAATGTTTTAATTAATATTAATATATTCTACCTGAATTAAACCTTTATTTCCAATTATCAACGGTCGTTGTAAAAGAAAATTAGATCGCTATACATACTTATTCATCAATTGAAACTAATCAATTTCACAATGGCTCATACCTTATTCAACAACATAATATTGTTGGACGACACTATGAGAATCATATACTAAAATCGCTAAAGAATCTTTACAACAAACAAACTTCGAGTCAAATAATAACCCTCGTTTACTGTTCTTCCAAGTAGCATCTGCTTACCAGCTGCAAAATTCAAGTCGAAAACCAAGTGACCTTTATTCTATCTACGATATACAATATGTACATCTAGGTCCCACGAGCTCATCCCGCAAACGGGGCAAATCTTGACAATGGCCGTCCTTGGCCAGCCCTCATCTCAGCAACCATTCACGAAGACAACTCAGCAAAAACCGGCCTTAAAACGAAGAACCTTGAGTCTAGTTTTGCCTAAAAAATGTGGCGCTTACGATGTTTTGCAAGAGAAAATTTGCGAGTTTTAATGATTAGGGGAAGGTGCTTCGTTTGGAGAATTCCAGTGGTTATGAGTATTATGTTTTATGTATGTGTTGCCTGTTTGATAAATGGACTAGGGAAGCTGTATTGTTTTGTATTCAGGTGGGTTTTCTACATGTAATGCGTAGATACAAAGGTTAACTATTAACAATAGAAATTCCGCACAGGACAGTGTAAGTGCATTACATTTTTAGCGAATCTTCAAGATTTAAGAAGGTAACTTAATTTAAAAGCAGACAAATATTGAAGTACATTCACCAATATCAAGACCAATCACAACAGCTTTTCAGGAACTAAACGACCAATCCATGTCAAACCCTAAGCTTACACATAGCTCTAAAAAGCTGGCAGTACAAAATGGGCAAAAATTAAAAAAAAAAGCTCAAAATTTGTTGCTAATTTGTTGCTAATTAGTTGCCAAATAATCGATTTTTTTGCTTTTGCCGATTTCGAGAAATCGTCAACAATGCTAGCTTCACCATAAGCTGGCATGGATTATAAGATAAAAGTAAAGGTAAAATAAACAAAATCACTACAAATTTGTTGCTAATTTGTTGCTGTATAACCAAAATAAATTTGAGGTGCAAAAATATTTTTTTTTTTCAAATAGAAAATTTTTATTTGCTTTGCGCGCTTGAATGTCAATTGTTTCATGAAAAAAATATGAAATAAATTTGTTGCTCGTCACAGAACTGTTCCTTGTCACTTAGAGAACCAGCAACTAAATAGACACCCGACGATCGGGTGTCTTGAACTTCGGTGACTAACAAACCGGCCATGCTAGCTTGAATGTCGATTTTTCCGGTGAAAAACGTTGAAATGAATTTGTTGCTCGTCACAGAGGTGATTAATGTCTCTCAGAGAACCAGCAACTAAATAGACACCCGACGATCGGGTGTCTTGAACTTCGGTGACTAACAAACCGGCCATGCTGGCTTGAATGTCGATTTTTCCGGTGAAAAACGTGGAAATAAATTTGTTGCTCTTCGCAGAACTGTTAGGCATCGATCGGAGAACCAGCAACTAAATAGACACCCGATGATCGGGTGTCTTGAACTTCGGTGACTAACAAACCGGCCATGCTGGCTTGAATGTCGATTTTTCCGGTGAAAAACGTGGAAATGAATTTGTTGCTCGTCACAGAGGTGATTAATGTCTCTCAGAGAACCAGCAACTAAATAGACACCCGACGATCGGGTGTCTTGAACTTCGGTGACTAACAAACCGGCCATGCTGGCTTGAATGTCGATTTTTCCGGTGAAAAACGTGGAAATAAATTTGTTGCTCTTCGCAGAACTGTTAGGCATCGATCGGAGAACCAGCAACTAAATAGACACCCGACGATCGGGTGTCTTGAACTTCGGTGACTAACAAACCGGCCATGCTGGCTTAAATGTCGATTTTTCCGGTGAAAAACGTGGAAATAAATTTGTTGCTCTCCGTAGAACTGTTAGGCATCGATCGGAGAACCAGCAACTAAATAAACATCCAATCACCAAGTTTCCTTTAAGGTGATGATTATCAAACAGGCTATGTTTCCTTGAATGTTTGTTTCTGCTAGGGAAAAATTATTACATACATTAGTTGCCTATGTTCAAAATCTTAGTCAGTATGATAACTCTCAATTCCTAGCTATGGATTAGACTGGTAAATTTATTTATTTATTTCACACCCGAAGACACCCGATCATCGGGTGTCTATTTAGTTGCTGGTTCTCTGAGAGACATTAATCACCTCTGTGACGAGCAACAAATTCATTTCCACGTTTTTCACCGGAAAAATCGACATTCAAGCCAGCATGGCCGGTTTGTTAGTCACCGAAGTTCAAGACACCCGATCATCGGGTGTCTATTTAGTTGCTGGTTCTCCGATCGATGCCTAACAGTTCTGCGAAGAGCAACAAATTTATTTCCACGTTTTTCACCGGAAAAATCGACATTCAAGCCAGCATGGCCGGTTTGTTAGTCACCGAAGTTCAAGACACCCGATCGTCGGGTGTCTATTTAGTTGCTGGTTCTCTGAGAGACATTAATCACCTCTGTGACGAGCAACAAATTCATTTCAACGTTTTTCACCGGAAAAATCGACATTCAAGCTAGCATGGCCGGTTTGTTAGTCACCGAAGTTCAAGACACCCGATCGGCGGGTGTCTATTTAGTTGCTGGTTCTCTGAGAGACATTAATCACCTCTGTGACGAGCAACAAATTCATTTCAACGTTTTTCACCGGAAAAATCGACATTCAAGCTAGCATGGCCGGTTTGTTAGTCACCGAAGTTCAAGACACCCGATCGGCGGGTGTCTATTTAGTTGCTGGTTCTCTAAGTGACAAGGAACAGTTCTGTGACGAGCAACAAATTTTTTCATATTTTTTTCATGAAACAATTGACATTCAAGCGCGCAAAGCAAATAAAAATTTTCTATTTGAAAAAAAAAAAAATATTTTTGCACCTCAAATTTATTTTGGTTATACAGCAACAAATTTGTAGTGATTTTGTTTATTTTACCTTTACTTTTATCTTATAATCCATGCCAGCTTATGGTGAAGCTAGCATTGTTGACGATTTCTCGAAATCGGCAAAAGCAAAAAAATCGATTATTTGGCAACTAATTAGCAACAAATTAGCAACAAATTTTGAGCTTTTTTTTTTTAATTTTTGCCCACTTTGTACTGCCAGCTTTTTAGAGCTCTTACACATTACCTTTTAACATACAATAAGTCGCATAGACTCCTGTTTGCCGGCAAACGGATCAGGCCACGACGAGGCCAAGAGTCGACTAAGTCTGTGTCGACCGCAATCCTCTAAATTGTATTAGCGCAAGCGACCGTGCCGTTGCTGGGTATTATGGAACGGGTTTGAAGGAGACACGAGGGGTGTGTAACTGGACGTGAAGAAACATGGGGTGTAACATTTTTGAATATACAATACATATTCGCCCGACGCACAGACAGTTGCTTGAATATTCAAATTGCAAGTCGTGCCGAGCCGTCTTTCTGATAAATTCATGTTTAAAAGACAGTGATGGCGCATTAAATGTAAATCTCGTTTAGTTTTGAGTACAGAAGAATAATTGAATTGCGGATGTTTATGGAAACTAATAGACTGACATTCCAAGATTTACACCCACCATGAAAACATGCATATTATTTATCACCTTCCTAACATCACAACTTAGAAGTAATAAAACTAATTGAGTAATTTAAAGCTCGGGACATTACAGGCTAAGCACAAAACAATTTATGGTCCTACATTTTACCAAGAACCCGAGA